>JACAXG010000012.1:1200000-1800000 GCA_018881555.1 Amblyornis subalaris | reverse complement strand
GGCTGAAATGTACTAGTAACTGGACTGAGCCAAGTAGTTAGAAATAATATGTGCTACCAGGTTAGTAGTAATAAACTGGTAAAGACATTAGTTGCAAAGAGGCATGGATTGGGTCAAGTGCTTGACCGTGACTCAGAAGGTAAGACTCAAATTCCTGCAAACTTTGGTGGTTTGCATTTGAAGAGATAGACAGACAGACGGACAGAACATACATTAATGCATACATTCAAGTGTAGAGGACCAGACCTAAGCATGTTTTGTCTCAAATGTTCTGAGTATTGCTACAGGAAAGGGGATCAGAGGAGAGGGTCCTGTAGAGGTGGGACATTCTGAGATGACTCCCTGCTCTGCTGTGAGACTCGTGTTCAGAGTCCTATACCCCAGCTCTCTTCCTAGAGAAGGGATGGCTGTGCATCTGCAACCAAAACAGTGCGGGAAATCTAGTTTACATAAGAGAGTTATATAACCATACAGTACAGGTTAACTGTAAGAGGACTGGGCCCCCTCACTCCCTGTTTTTCCTCTCTTCCTCTTTCCCTCTGGACCATCCAGGTGGCAGGACCAACATGAGATCTAAGGACTGATGATATTCTTTGTTTTCTTCCATTGCTTTGCCTGGGCAAAGCACAGCTGTCATATTCTACTCCATACTCTGTACTGGAGTTTATTGTGGGAGTGGGGAGCTTCTGGAGGTGTGTTGTGGCTTGTGTGCCAGCACCTTTGAATATTGGTGTGTTGTGACTTTGTGTGCCAGCACCTTTGATGAGTTTGTTGTGGGAGTTAATAGCTTACTGAAGTGTACTGCGCAAGTCGAAGGGCTTGTTAGACAACACCTTTTGTGGAAGTGTGTTGTAAGAATTTAAGGGTTTGTTAGCCAACACCTTTTTAGTCTAAACAGTGGGCTGGTTGCCAGAGTATGGCAACTGTATGATAAAAGCATAAATGTTCCTGACACCTGGTCTGGTGTCTTTGTTCAGCCCAATGAGAATTTGCAATGAATATCATGATGGGTCATGACAACAGGCATATTGGATATATACTGCCTCTGCTTTGTTAAGAATATAGGAACCTGTAGCAGGGACACTCTCCACGTGTTCACACAGACCCAGCAGAGGAAGCTGAGAAGTCATCCGAGACTCTGGACTCTCACAGCAGTGCAAATATCAAACATAAGCCGTTGCTTAACSAACATTTTGCACTTATAAGGGGCAAAGTGTCCGCATCTTTGCTATTTATAACTCAAGCAGGMAGGTCCTTAAAACTGTTGATCTTATATGAGAGAGAAGTATTAGATGTGAAGAGGATTACAACAGGGGAAGCAAACACTTGCCCTTGTGAATTTGTATGAACTATATTTAGAATTTAAATCCAAGCATAATTAAACAGTGCTAATGAGACAGAGGGACTTATCTTCATTTGGTGTATAATTGGTATCACTGATTTCCTCATTCATTTTTTCCTGGTTTTAAAGCCTTCTTGTTCCAGTGAGATTAGATGGTAAAAGCTACCCTGCAGAGAGAAAGTATGTGGCCTGTAGCTAAAATTCAGTTGGAATCCTTTTAAGGGATGCTGCTTTCTTGATAGCATCAATAACTGACAGCAAAGACACCTGTAAACATGTAGCCAACAGTCAAGCAAGGCAATCTTTTTGCAGTGCACCCTTGAAAAAAATGCACACAATTTTACAAAGGCCATAATGGGGAAGAAAAGTTCACCCTTTCCAGTACGGGAAGCAAAATACAGTAAGAGTTTCAATAGTTGTAGGTATATAATCCACCACCATTAACTGAAGTTTGAATTCCTTCTCAAGAATAGGGTCCAACTCATCCAGGAATGTGAAGCTTGCATAGGAACTTTTGGTGACRTTTTGTAGTGGGCACACTGCAGCAGGTCTGGGTGGAAGATGGTAGTGGTCTTGCCCAACTTAAGTAGCTCTGAGCCCATTGCCAAAGCAGCAGCCTCCGTTACAGCTCTGTGCCAATAGCTGATTATACTGCTGAGCAAAGGACAACAGCTACCTGCAGCTGCAGGGGCCGCACACTTTTTTTGACCTAGTCAAAGCCAGGAAAGAAGTGGGTGCAATAGGCAAAGTCAAGTTACTAAAGTCCCATTTTTGCTTTTCAGTTTTGTCTTTGGTTGGACTCAGACTCCTTTTTATTATGCCTCAAATGGATACAATTTTTTGGAGGGTCTAATCCACATCTGTTGCTGCAAACTGCAGCAAAATCAGCTGTTTCCTAAGGGGTGGCACGGTAATGACTATGACTGTACATTTCAGTGCTGCCATGTATGCCAGGATGCTTTTGCTTATTGGCTAACAAGGGTGCTCAGAAGCACAAAAATTTGCTGTGCATCACATCCTAGTGGGAGTCCTTGCAGCCAGCTGGAATCTGTTCTCAGTGACTGCCTGTAAAGATTCTTCAAACCCTCCTCCCTCCAAAGTGACCACCACTAACCAAATGCCTATCCACCCACTAAGCCAAACCAGTTCAAAGAGGAGCACTGCAGTGTCTGTGAGTAGGCTCTGCTGGATAGGAAGGGGATAGAGTGAGATGAATCCCACAAAACAGCAAACGTTTTTCATCTTAGTCCAGTAATTCAGCACAGATTTCTTCTTTGGATTGCTGAACCCAAGACTTTGTTTTGTCCTTTTCTGGAAGGGGATTTGAACACTTCCCTGCTAAGACTGCTATGCAGATTAATCTGAGACATAGGAATTATTACAAGCATTTGGTCTCAATTTCCCTTTGCTCAGTTTCACTGGACCACTCTGACTATATCACCCTCTGTAAATACCACTCTCTCTTTTGGAGGCTGTCTCTTTTAACCACTTAGGGCCCTGTTGCTGTTCCATAAAATGAGATTTACAGCTGTCCTTCCCATTCTTCATTGCCCAGCTAGGCTATTCAGTCAGCCCTCTGGCTACTTGCTCATAGTCAATAGTACTGCATTTAACTTTCCAGAGGAACAGGTCATTTTAGAAGTTGTTCTGCACCCCAAGGATACCTTCATCTGCTTATATATTTCACAGAATGCCATGTCTGCTTTAGCTGCTTTTTCACAGTAATAATCCAAGCGTTCAAGCTCTTAACACTGTCTTGTGGTTGAACAGCAGTGAGAAACACCACTGGTAACCAGAACTGAGAGCAGCAGCAAGTACAGCTGCTCCACTTGTGAGCAGTCCAGAGCCACAACCACTTGTCCACTGAGTCCTTCTGAAAAGATGCCCTTTTTCAAAAGCAGGATTTCTTTCTGAYTGAGCTGTGAAACAGAGGTCCTGGCTGTCTACAGCCATGAAAAATCCCATGRCTCTCAAAGTATCAGTGACTGGAGTCTTTGAAAATTTGAAAAGTCTTATCACTGCTTTCTGCTGCCTTAAGCACAATTTTCAATTATATTCCTTTTAAACCATCTTAGTTTAACTGCTGGGGAGTCCCACCATCAGGATTAAACAGGTGTTTTATTTCCTGCCAAAGGTGGGTGAAATAATAATCACCAGCTCTGCTTCACTGGCTGCCATGTGGTCTGGAAAGGCGCCGTATGCCCAGCACTCAGAAACTGCTAAAGACAGGAGGCTGGGGGCATTATTTATTGTTTGCCTAATCAATTTAAGTACTGTCTTTCTTTCAGAAATCACATTTCTAGTCTTTATAAGAAGATATGTACAGGACTCATCAAGCACCCTCCTCTAGTAAAGTGCACTTTCTGTTTAAAGAGCCGATATTCTGCTTGCACAGCACATGGGGCTAGAAGCAAAGACCTTGCACTTGGAGCTGCACTGTGTTGATGACCTGCACTCAGCATCACAATCAGTTGTAGAGGGTGTTCAAGTTCAGCYCCACGTGCAATACCAACAGTTTTCTATTACTCTTAATACTTTTGAAGAGTTCTTGAGGAGAGTGTGGTATCTCTCCTCCAGCACGTAAATGGTGTGGGTGGAGCAAGCTGCTTGTTGCAAACCTGCCTCTTGAAAACTGCTGCTTCGCCTTCACAGTGACAAGATGTGGTGTCTCAGGTGGCAGGCGTGGGACAGTGTCTCCCACTGGCTGACTTGTGATCCTCTCTCAGGCCAGCCCACATCTTCCACAGAAGCTGCAGGTCTCTGAGGTGAGCACAGGCTGGGGCTGAAGGGGGGTGACCAGAGTGTACAGGGCATGCCAGGCACTGGATGTGGGTGGCTACTTCTGCTCCTTTCTTGGGAATTGAAAAAACATGAGCACTCCTTGCATGAGGATGGCAAATGAGGAATCCTTGGCAAGAAGTGACAGTAGGACCCCTCTGCTCCGTGGAGCAGCCAAGCAGAGTGCCAAATTCAGTGATTAATAAGAAGAAAGACGTCTGGCTTCTGTGCTTTAACAGCTCTCTTTCACCATCTCTCTGCCTAAGAAATCTCCCTGTGTTTTTGGCAACCCTTTCTAGCCTTTCTGAATCATACTACAAGGCCCCATCTACGAATGACAGGTAGAGTAAGGTGAAGAGAGAAAAAGGGGAGGAAGATGATATAGTGGACAAGAATCTGAAATGCCTTCAGGCCTTATCTTGAAATATTGCTTTGGTAGCGCTGGTTATGGCAGCAACCACTAAGGCAGCAAGTCCTTTAGAGCAGGAGCTAGCAATGTACTTACTGAGGGATGGTGTGGAGATGTCAGAGGCAGAAGTTTGTAGGCTGACAAGTAGACATTGTGAAGACAGGAGTAAAGTCTGACACAAGTACTGCAAATTGATGAGAGACTGGGGAGCAGACTATACTGAACTCCAGAGTGCATATCTGCAGGTAAGGATGCACGAGCATGTTTGTGTAGGAGTGACATATGGCAGTGTCCAAAGAGCATTTGAAAAATATTTGGTTCAGTTCCTCCTAGTTCTTAATATTTCACCCTGAATTCCTCCAAGTCTTCCTATTCCTTTATAATGCATACTTTTAGGCTAAAAATATTCAGAAGCACAATGCAATCCATAAGTACATTATTTTTGTTATTTTTTGTAGTTAGGAATGAAAACAGTCAGTTCCTTTTCATTATTAAACAGTTAGTACTCAGAGTGCAAGTGTGGTTTTGGATTGTGGGGATTTTTGTCTTCTCTCTGAGGAGGTGTTACTGGTAAGATGGGTAAGAAACCTGTTTCAAATCAAAATGCAACTTTGAAACAAAGGTAATTGTTTCACAAATTCAGTCATTTCTAGTGCCCCGCATATTATTTGGCAATACAGAGACTTCCAGTTGGTTTCCATTTTCTTAGAAGTTGTAGTTGCTCTCTTAAAGGATTTTACCCAAGTACTGTTTATATCTACAAAAACATTTCCTATTGTCAGACTTCTGAGCCTTAGTAAAGCAGTGTCACTGCCTTGGGACCCCACTTTTTATGTTCCCTGTTTCCTATGAACACACATTTACCCGAGGGCATAAACAGTATTGTGAAATAGCTTTTCATACATTTTCTTATAGTTCTAGCTTTTAGCATCATAGTTGATAAAACTTGACTGATGCCTAGTAACTCGGTTAATATTCAGCTGGAGTTTGCAAAAATTGCAACTTTTGTTTACAAGTTCTGATGTTTCTTAAAGAAGTTGCACTATTCCTCTGAACTAGCTTCAGTTCCCAGATTCTTTCTTTCCTTTGTGTAAGCACTTTTGATGGTATGTGCGCAGCTCCAAGCCCATGCAATGGGTACTTAGAAATGCCAGGATGGGAGGTTTAAAATCTTCAGTTTGGTTTTAAAGACTATTTTGAGGACTCACAAAACAGAATTTCAGGGGAAATCAGCTTGAAGGATAAGGGTGAGATGGTAGCAAAATGGTCAGTGCTAAGTCTTAGCTACTGAACTGTCTGACTGCTCTCTCTGTACAGTACCAAGAACTGGAAGCTATTTCTCTTATGCCAAGTGAGAATGTAGTGGTTTTTGCTGAAGATTTGCTATTTGTGTCTATCATTCATTTAGGAGCACGAACACTGAAATGAACTGTTTGTTCTTGAAAGCTGCCAGCAGAGGATGTTGGCAGATGAATTCTAAGGGCTGGGAAGAGATGTCTTCAGGGCCTGGGCAGTGCTATAATGTCCTTTCTGCACATYAGAAGGTCCAAACGAGTTGGGCCTCAGTGAATCCCATTACATCCAGTGCCCCTCATCAAATGCAAAGCTCACAGCTCTGCATTGCTTTTGCTAATACTGTAATAAGCCACTGTAGGCTTCTCTTGCATAACTAGCAAGCCTATGTTGACTATGTTGACTTTTGCAACTTGAATTCACTTATGTTTCCTATGTTTTTAGCTTCTGTTGGTGTTTCATAGCTCACTTAACCTGCAAGGGACATGAAMAAAGTATGTGAATATGCAACCACTTTCTGGCAGAGCAAACAGCTCTCAGACAAGAGGATTGTTATTAAAATATTTTTTGTTGGTAGAATAGGCTTTCCTGGTTGCCCAAGGTGAGCCTGACGTCTGTGGTCACTGAAGCTCTCTCTTGTGGGTGAGCTGAGCAATGCTGGAATGCAGCTTTTAAGATGGATTAACTGTGAACCTAACAAAGGAAACAGTTCAGAGAGAGTAAAAATTTTACATTGCACAACTAAGGATGAAACATAACTTTTGATCCCACAGGACAAAAGTTCCAAGGCTGAGAATATGATTATTTGACAGGGTCACAGTCATCTTGTCAGTGCAGAGCAATGTTTGCAGCCTCCTCCTAGGGCAGAATTCTCCCTTTCCAGGTGCAAGAAGGGCAGTGGAGAGGCAGGCGTGTGGCCAGTGGACAGAGATGGGACTGCACTCCCGCTCTGTGAATAAAGTAACAAAACTGTGCACACCACCTCACCCTTTCCACCCAGAGCAGTTCCCATGTGCCAGATCTGTTGCCTTTGAACTGCACATGCACAAACCTAGAACTTTGTTACTAAACTTCAGCTGAAATCATGTGTGCAGGCTGTTACTAAGAAACACCGGTCATCCACCTAAGTGAAATTTGGAATTGCTAACTGCACCCTGGCAACATGATGTGTTCACAAGGCCTAAGGATAAATCTAAGTTGAGGTTTCTGGAAAAGGATGTATTTGTTCCTTGCTTAGCTCTCTAGCCACCATCTGCAAATCTCTTAGACACTCTGTAAAATGGCAGATTACTATCCTTTAACTCTTTCACCAGGGCTGCAGGACAGAAGTGCTGGAGATTCACATCAACTAAATGAAGTTTTCTGTTTGATTAAGGCTGTGGATTTGGTTTTGATTTGAGATTAGTTCTTACACTTTAACTAGTTCCTATCACAGATGTTACAGGGAAATCAGTTTGAAGATTTTTTTTTTCTGACCTAAACAGGTTTTTACTAGGAGATGCAGCACAGTGCAAGACAGTGTGCCAGACTACCACAAAGAATGTACAGAGCAGGATTACAAGCATGAGTTAGTTATAAACTACAGACACTTAAAAAAAACCCCACCACTTCTGCAGTCTGATTCTTGCCTACACCACTACAGGATTCAAATCTCAAATGCAACAGATTCTAGATCTTTAAGTCCAAGTGCAAAAACAAAAAAAATCTGAGCTTGGTGCCAGTTACAGAGTGATTGTGAACACTTATGCGACTAGTACAGACAAAGTACATGACGCCATGATCAAACATGCCTGATCCTTATCCTGTCCCCTTCGACTTTATTCCGTAATCAGCACTTACATCACAGAGAGGTTGGAACTATTATCCAGGCCTCTCCTTCAACATTACAATATCTCAAACGAGTCCCTGCCTGTAAAGACCTGCTTTCTTCAAAACTTTCACCCAGTCCCATGGTTAGCTTGGCTTAAGTCAGCAAACTGCGAACAAAACTCTGGAACTTAGAAATAGCTTAAGCTCTGCCCATTTCTGCCTTCAGATCAGTTGCTTTTACAGTTCTCAAGCACCATCCTAAGCATCCAGCTGGCATCCATTTGACTACAGTTGCTGCTGGTGGGGGGCGGGAACAAACCTCCCTCGTTGCTGAGTCTTACCCTGTAAATTCAGTCAAAAGAAACTAGTGCACGCCATCTCGTGGCCCTGCACAGCTATTTCCCGGGAACGAAGCGAGCTCAAATTGAGACAGGGAGGTTTAATGTGGACAGGATTTAAAAGATGGCTGTCAGAGGCTCAGACATAGTCCCACCATAGGACGTCCCAACAGCTATGGAACTTTGACCATAAGCACTTTGTCCACACTCCTGCCCTGACCTTGCAGCCTGAGCATCTGTTTCCTGAAGCAGCAGCAGTGCATCAAGCTGCAAAAGGCACCTCTTCAGCATGTGCTTACATGCTATTGAAACAACCCTGTCCTCACAACAAATACAGGGTACCAGTGACCRCTACAGCCCCCAGACCAGCCTTTGGTGGAGCAGGAAATTACCTTATTAATTTTAGAGTAGGTCATACGCATGTTAATGATTCTTAATTACATGCAGGGTTGGGGATGTTCATGGTACATCTGTCTTCATCTGCTATCAGGCCTTGTTAAAGAACTCCATGTGTCAATGCTTTAAATAAAGCTAATGAGCCTCTTCATAACTGTTCATTAACAGCTGARCATATAAACTCATGGAAATAAGGTTATATCAGCTGTCAGTCCCTTGGTGTATCTTAAGTTCCTTTTCCTCCTTACTCTCTTTTTTTTGGGGAGGAGGGTGGGGGAAACAAGTCATTAAGAGACCCTTGCCAGAAATGATTAAAGAACAATTTCATTACATCTAGCTGAGGGAATTAAAAAAACAGGGACAAAGCACAATAGTATGACTTCAAGGTCTTTGCTTCTGTTTTAAGTAGTAAGTGTATAACTTCTCAATGTTTATGACTTTTTAGCTGAGAGATTACAGCTTAAATCTGCACCACTGAATCACCTCCAAATCTGAAGTCACATGATCTGCAGCAGAATTGCTGATGGTAACACTGCCTTACTTCACTGCTCTCGTAGCTATGAAAAGGCTGGATATATAGTCAGCAACAAGGGACTTAAAATAGCTAACAGAAGTGCAAAACTTCAGACTAAGCATCTTATTTTGTCTGCTACTACAGTCAACTGCGCAAGACCTACAAAAGTTTGCAGCTTGCTGTTGGAAAGCATAGAATCATGCCAGAGAATACTGTGCCGTACTGCAAGAAAGAAAACATCTACCCAAGGACTCTAGTTCAAAGTATCTGATTACAATCAGCAATTGCTCTAAATTTGGTATGTGACCAAACATATMTTTACTGTTCTTGGGTTGGAAGTGTGTAACAAAGTTGCAGGAAAGGCTTTTAGAACCGTGAGACTTGATACCAACCTACTTTCTCTGTATACAGAAAAGAAAAGAGGGAACATCCTTCTTCTCATGTCAAGGTTTAATTCTGAGGTATGGGACACTGGATTTACAAAGGTAAATAAAAATACATTCTGAGAAACAGCAAGTGCCCTACTTAGCAAGGCAGAGAGATTTCACACTCCAAGCAGCTGAGAAAAGAAACCACTCCCAGTATGAAAAGTATTTGGGGTCTGTCTTTGACAGAGGCTTTTGCCATAACAGAGGATGAGGAAGGTGCAGTAGTGGGGCAGAGGGAAGACAAATACTTAGGTGATAAAGATGAGACAGGACCACAGGTATTAGATAAGGCTTCCACTTGAACTAATTATTTGAGACATTATTATTATGATCAGCAGTCAGATGCAACTACTGTTCCAAACACTGATCAGGCAAACTACATTGCCCAAATTAATTACACAGCTGTTGAGACAGACTTCAGCTCAAGCCTGCTGATGATATGACTAAGTTTGCATATGCCTGTAGCAACCACATATAAATGATATCCCAATAATATAGAAGGACTGGAGTGGTACAGAAGAGTTTTCTACATCATCTGTATCTGATACCACGAGCAAAGGCTAGCACCTGGAGTACAGTGCACGTAACAGTTTCTGCAAGTGTATTATCTACAGTTAATCTACAATTTTTATCCTAAATATGAATTTTAAAAGCCAAGTATGAATCATATGTGGGCAGATTGAATGACTCATTGCTGCAATGGATTTAACCACAAGTGCTGATCCTGCCTGCCATTAAGATGTCTGGCATCCCCTCTTGCACCCCTTTCTCTGGAAGGGAGCCCTTACACAGATCTGTGCTAGAGAGAGCTGAACTGAAAACAGTTAAATGAGACTTTAGGAATTTAAAAAAAAAAAAAAGTGCTATTTTGTCACACAAAGAATAAAATTCCAGGAATTTATTGCTATATGTATGCTTAATCCATTAATTCATCTTACAGTAGTCATGAAGTGCCAAATTGTGTGCTACATTTAACATTCCATGTACTCCCTTCCAAATGCCGTTTTACAGTGGGCGTATGAAACAACGCAGCAGCGGTCACAAAACATGGCTTGAGCATCTCTCAAGAGCTTAAAGACAAAGATTTGTGTACAAGCTGAATAACAACATGTCATTTAACAGGTCACTCAGCAATTTTAACAGAAATACCTTTAGGTGGAAGTTTTGCAGCGTTAAAATTCACAACTCAGACTAAACATTCTCATCCCCACTGTAGTAACAAGATACTTGCAAAGAACAAGAACTATGGTACGTAAATGTCACACGCAAGACCCGCTTCATTTCTATCAGAAGCAAAAATTGCTAGTTATAAGCAAGAACAAGCCTAGCAGGGTAAGGCTGTCAGCCTATATTAAAAACATATACCTCAGAGTTTGGCAGTGGAACTCTATTTACCACCTTGACTTTTGGTAACATACAAGTTCTCTTCCTCCCCTCCCATATTTTATAAATCCCCTTTTATTTTTATTATACCTCCATATTATTTACAGGACTCCTAAAGATTAAGTACAAACTAGTATGAAATAAATGATAGCTTGCTTTTCAAATATGTATCCCATGGCTAAATAAATACCAAGCCAATCCAACAGAGTGATCTGGAGTTATGATTCAGAAGCTTGTGTATCTGTGATTCCAGCTGTTTGCTCATTAGCTGTGGAGGATTCATTTGATCTGTCAACAATAGTTGCCCTGGAAGTTGGAGTACTGCCATCCAAGGTGAGTGAAGAGGTCTGTTCTACATTTACAGTAGTGCCAGGGTTGACAGAAAAGCTTCCAGCTTGAGTCATAGAGGGAAGCAAATCTGTAGGTACTGCAGATGCCTCTGTGACCAAAGGAAGCACAGGAACGCACTTGGGTGGCATTGATAGAGGCGTTATTCCCATTAGATGCAGAGGTGGCAAGGGAGGAAGGGGTGGCAAACCTAAAAAGAAAAAAGGGGAAAAAAAAGGCAGTGAGCTGCTGCATACCATGGACAGATCAAATAGTTTATGTGCAGCACTGACTCAGCAGGCTCATTTCAAGCCCGATACTTTTCAGATTTCAGAACTGAAGAATCAGAGTAAATTCAAGGTTGCTTGTACCTCCCCAGAGGACTAGGTATTTAATGCATTAATACCGATGATTAGGTTTTTCTGGCCTTCACTGAAACTGCCAGAAATAAGAAATTAACAAAGACCATATTCCATGTAAGCTTCAATTTCTTTTTGCTTGCTCCATGTGCACCTTCAGCAGTTTTGTTTTATTCCAAACTGTAAATCTAGTATTAGTTCGTACTTCCGGCATTCAGTGAGGGAGCTTCAATCTCATCTATCTTACAAAGAAACACTTCTATCCATAAATGATATAATTTCACTCTTGGCACAATCTCTTCTGAGATATAAATCAGGCAATAGAAAATGGAACATCTGAACACAGACACAGGTTTAGAATTAGTTTATCTAAAGATATATTCCTTGTCTACCTAATCTGGGCACTAACATCCACTCCCATCTCAGGCAAACATTTAATTTATCCCCTTCAGGACCCCCCCCACCGCCCCCCCCCCATGGCTCTAACTTAAAGTATCAAGGGTAACTCTAATTACAGTGTTTCAGTTTGCAGAAGCACATACCAGGCTGTATGATTTCTGGAACAATCTGTGGTGCGGGTAAATCAAGTTTGGACAGATCAGTCAGGTTAGGAAGACCTGCTGGTAATGGCATCAGACCTAAGAGTAGAATGCAAAAGTTACAGCTGAAAACTTAAAATTGTTTTTTTCTAACTGTTTCTTAGATCTTACTGATAATTTACAATTTGCTTTATATCTTGATTATCATTTTTACATATAAGAATGCAAATTCACTTGAATTTCAGCTTTTAAGTTGCACAGTGAGAACAGACACCTTTTGCAGGAAGTCTGGACTAGCAAGTACATAATCCCAAACCTTTCAGATTTTTCTGAGGAAAGTAGAATCTTATTTCAAGGAATCAGAAGGTTTGCATTCCAAGTTCAGCTTTCAACAAAGGTAGGTTTCACCACAGTACATTCCCAATTTGAATGGCAGACAGTAACAGTAGCATTAAATACACAGTATTCCCTGGTCCCCAAACACAAAAATATATGTCAAAAGGCAAGACAAAGTAACTTTCAAAGTCAGGAAGGACTCAAAGTAGAAGAGAAACAAATGATGAATGCAACATATGCCCTTCCATCGTTGTATTTGCTATGGAAATACATCTTTCCACTCCTGAATTTTCCACTTTAGAAGAGCTTCATTTCTGGGACAAGGGTTCTATTCCTAATTTGTGTTTAGGTCAGAAAAGGCTAATTTGGAAATAAGCTGTTGATACTACAGTATTAAGACAGAGAGGAGAAAAGTCTTAAAGCAAAGCCACTATATAGAGATTCTAATTAAAACCCAGCCATCTTTACCTACCCATGAATTCATTAGCCATGAAGGCTGACATAATCTGACTCAAAGAGCTTTCAGGTCAGCTATATGCAACTGTGGTTTCAACTTTTTTTAAAATCTGAAAAAAGCTGAACTTCATACACATTCACTCAAATTTTAAACCTCCTATTTATTTAATATGAACAATTTCACTAGTATGTCCATGCAAATTCCAAGAAATATTCTAATTTGCTTTCTAAAAAGCAGTGATACTATTGAGAGAAAAAGGTAAAAGGAAAACTTGTATTTGCAGATTTCAGGGAAAGGGTGGATAAGTGGCTAGGGAAGAAAAGGACACTAATCTTTTTCTGCCTAGAGAAAATAGAAAACTACTACCAAGTTCAGCTTCTGTGAAAGTTCTCTGCTCTTATTTGCATGCACTGAGCTCTACTACACATCTTTCCTATGTTAGAGGCTGTACCGCCAAGCATTATGTAAAACTTTTGGACACATCTTTATCTACTTGTCTCATAACAAGCAAAACAYAAAATACCAGTCCGGTGTTTTGGAAGGCACAACTGAGTCCTGCACCAGCACACCAATGCCACAGCAAAATCTTACAAAATCCTTATTTTACCCTCTGTGAATAATTCTGGAATACTCGTATTTGAAATGGTCATTATTATCAGGAAAGAACCACTTTGTAGACAGACTCTTACTTGTATTACTTCTTTAAATTTCTATATAATTCAGAAACAGTAACTGCAATATAAATTCTATATTGTTAGCCCTGTATTTCTATTAGGAAGAGTGATCAAGTTGAGTATTAAAAATGGGTTTCCTAAATCACTGCAAATAGCAAAGCAAAACCTTCCTGAAAAATCCTGAATACTTGTCACGGTTTGACCCGGTGTGAGACAAATTTGATTGGTTAAAAACAGGTAAAGGACAGTTCTATGAGCCATTTAGTGTTCATGTGACGTCTCTGTGAAAGGAATGTTATAAAAACACCTAGGAAGTGATGCAGCACTGGCTCCCACTTCCTCTCTTGCTCCCTGGCTGCCCGCTGACCACAAGCAGGAGAAGCTTCCCCTCCGACCCCTGGGCCAGGGCCCCACGGCCCGGGGGGCCGGCGGGGGCAGCCGGCCTCACCCCCACCGGTCCTGTGCTGTTCTGGACCTGGTCTGATGCCATCTGGACCAAGGTCAAACAGAGAAGCAGCTAAGCTAAGCCGAGCCAAGCTATGCAGGGAGAAAGCTGGGCCGAGAAGGCYGAGAAAAGGCTGAGAGAAGAAAAAGCGCTTCCCTTCGAAGGTGTATTGGTGAGATCAAAGGGTGACCTTGCTGTTGCAGATTAAGAAAAGTGCAGTATTTAATTAGCAGCCAAAAGACTTCCTCAAAATTTGGACGGCTGTCAGTGCAGAGAAACAGAATGGGGGAGGAAGAACCTTGGGCCTGGGGAAGCAAGCCTCATTACAGCTGCATTATCTTAGTGGGAGCATGTAACTCTTATAAATACTTTTGTAGGCATTTTCTGCAAATATTAACTTCATCTCTAAGCTAGAGAGAAAGGAAAGCAGTCACATGAAAGACTAAACATGGAGCCAGCAGCCAAATGGAAGAGAAGACAAGGAGTGGCAAGAAGTGCCAGGGAAGCCATCTTTACCAGCATCGAGATCCATCTTTTTTTCTGTGAGCTGTGCTGTGTGATCTGGAGTAATACCAAACTAAATATCTTTTTAAATCACATTATGAGCCATAGGGGAGTGAGAATTTCAACAGCCTGAAATAAGAACATTTTTATGTTGTGTGCAGGTGAAATCTGCAGCCTTTGTATCCTTTGCAGCCTTTGGAGATTATGAGTAAAGCAGGAGCCTGTTGCCTTTGATGCCTTTAGGCTGGAATGACTTACTCTTAAAATGTTTAACCCCAAAAGACTTTTCTTGTGACCCACAAACTGCGGAGTGTATTGTGGGAGAGAGGATACACCACTGCAAAACCTGGGTGGGTTGTGGTGTTTCTGAAAGGTTTGGAACCATGCCGAAGACACTTCTTAGGGAACAGTCTTCCGTGGGATGGATCCCACTATGCTACAGAAAGAACTCTCTTTATCCCATAAAGTGGCAATAAGAACTCTTAATCATAAGATCAGAATCTCATGTTTATGTCCTTTACGTGATCAGTAAGAAGGATTGGAATGTATGGGGGGAGAATAATATTTGTATATTATGCCTTCATATTTCTATTATTTTTTATTCTTTCTATTCTTAGTAGAATTAGTGAAATAGATTATTTCATCATTTTTCAAGTTTGCAGCCTGTTTTTGCTGTCTCCTCTCCTCTGAAGAACTACRCGTGGGGATCTGGAGTTTGCCTCCAGGTTAACCCTGGACAATACTTTGCAGGGGGTCCTAAAAGGTAAACATTGGGGTAAATTCTGTTGCCAAGTCACTCCTCCATGCTACAGACATGCTGTGAACATACTCCAAGAAAAATAATTCTTCACATTGTAGAGGTTGTATGGAGACCTTACATGAAATGTGTAAGTTGTATGAAGTTATACCTTCCCAAAAAAGCAGTGGAAAAGACAGCTCTTTTCCCTTGCTCCCTTAAGATTTTTGTTTCAGAAATGTTTTAAGAAATTTTCCCTACGCACCTGGTAATGTAGCTGCTGGGTTAACTGATGGCACAGAGGTAAGGGACTGACTGACTTGTGGTGGTAATAACGGAACTGTTGGAACACCTGGTAGGGTACACAGGGAAACAACATTAATTTTAAGCATACAACACTTCATCTTTTTTCCTCAAGGAGTACAAATAAATAATTACTTACACGAGAATTACTATTTGTCTTAACTATAAAATGCTGATGAAGAAAAATACTATTCTAAGTAATACACATGGTATTTCTAATAGAAGTTGCAACTATTTTATGAGCAAGTAAGGTGCAAATCCAATACTTTAGCCTTTGTTTTTCAGAAAAGTTTAAGAGAAAATTTTATTCTCTCTTCTGCCTTCTATTAAATTCATTAGAAACATCTGTGAGAACAAAAAAAAGTCAGAGAAGTCATGCATTTCAGGTCAGTTACTTCCATACCAACCTGTGCTGAGAACATTACTGACAGTAGTTGAGGTGGAGCTAATAGAAAGTTCTGAAAGACTCTGCTCAAGGCCTGCTGACCCAGGAGGGAGGGTGGCTGAGGGATTAACTGATGATAGCTGAACCTTATTGAAAGAGAAAAGGAAGTTACATCATTAGGGTTTGTTTCCACAAAAACCAACAGAAGCAGAAAAGCAATATAACATCGTCATCCATTTTTACCAAGCCAAAGGAGGGTCCACAACTTACCTCTGTGAAACCATCTTTGAGAGGACTGAGAGATGCACTGGACAACTTTCCTGGGAGAGAAATTTTCTTTCCCTCTTCAAATGGGCGTGTAGGTATCCTATGCAAATATCCATAACCAATGCCACATCCTAGGCTTTTAAAATACGAACATTTATAAGTCAGTTAAGTGACTTTACAGCTACAGACTATAGCAAGCAATGCATGAACAACTCAAGACACCAAGTTTCACGGTAAATTCTGTACAACCCTGCCCTCCTGCCCCAATGTTGCCTCATTTTCTATGGAGAAATAATCAAGACAAGACAACTGAAAGGAAATTCTGTAGCTTTTAGCAATAAATATTCAGCACAAAATAAAATTCATTCTTGTTTAAACATAGCAGCTGTATCAGGTATACAGCTTGGAATTCAACTCACAGTTGTTCCTTGCAGTGCTGTGTTCTGGCTACTCACAGTACTTCAACGATATACTACAGGCTAATGACTATTTGGAGTTTAATGCAGAAAGCAACTGTTGCACTACATGCACTTCTGCACTGGCTAATTTACTAATTTACAGCCCCCTCATTAGTAAGTGCACCTGAATTTCAAGTAAATATATAATTTATTAGAGCAGAAACACCTTTGCTATAACAAGACTCTTTTCCTGTCTTTGTAGAAAACTTGAACAAGCAGTTTTTAGGCTGGTGTTATAAGAAAGTTGCCCCATCCCCCTGTGCCATATTGTCTCCTTACCTGCCTTCTCCACCCCAGGCAGAATTTGGAGTAATCACCACTTCCCGACAATTATCTGTGTCTGTGTTGTACACATAAAGTTTTAATGGCTTTGCTTCATGTGTTTCAATAAGGGAAAAGAGATCTTCAGACTGCAAAAAGATAAAAATTAGTAGGGGCTTTCTTGTCCTTATTTTATCATTTGACATTAGATCAATCCTGACTGTCTATAATAGAACCTGGTAACAGCCACATGTTGCAATTGTTGCAGTGCTGCTGTTTTATCACAAGGCCAACTTTAAAAAGAATTTTGCTAGCACAACTCAGAAGACGTGGCGCAACCCAGATTTCAAATCTGCAAGTTAAAATATTAATATTAGAGTACAAAAAAGTTTGTATCTGACTTCATGAAGACATTTAAAGGCAGTTTTTATTGTCAGGATTGCATTTAAGAAGAGGCACCATGCCAGAGCTCCTTCCTCCTTGCATCTGATTTCCATTTGCACAGAACAAGGACAGAACTAGGGATGTTTCAAACTGCCCTGGTATAACTGGGTTTTTAGTTTTTGAAAAATAAAACCTTATTTTTATATACTTACCTCATTCATGACAGTATCTGCTCCAATGATATAGTCACTATGAGGTCTAAGTCCAGCTAATGCAGCAGGAGAATTTGGCTCCACTTCCTAGTTTTAAGATGGAAAGTTACAAAACACTATGTAACTGTCAGGGTGTAGCAGAACAGTCAGATGTGCACTTCACGCAAGTTTTGAGTCAGACAAACTGGTCAAGTTTTCAACACAGTTAGTAGAGTAATGAACTAATGAAACAGTGGCTCTATGGCAGTCCCTCTTCATACTGTTCTGGTGTTGTACCAAACACAATAACTCTTGTTGTACAAACCCACTGATTTAAACACAAGACTGGACAACATACTCACAGATACACAGTTCTAGTTCAAGTCTTCCCAAACCCAAAATCAATGAAAACCAGTTTGATCTGATGACTTGTTAGCTACATCCCTTGCAATTTACTTTTTAACAGTAAGATAAAAACAGTAAGTAATAGTAAGAAGAATATTTCCAAGTCCATACATACCAAGACGTGCCAGACGTTTTCATTAGCCCCATCAAAGCTGCAGAAGCGAATGCTCACTCCCAGCAGGCCCTGCCCACCCCACATGTTGCTGGGAGTTACTGATGTTTCCCTCAGTTCCAGTGTTTTGCTACTGTATACAAGCATTTTTACAGGTTTTTCAACATTTGCTTTCAACAGGTCCTTGAGAGTGTCATTGTCTTTATTCTGCAAATGTTTAAGCAAGAGCTTGGGTTAGTGTTTAACAGAACAAGCATCCAGTTCTACCGCACTTGTATTTCAAAGGTGCTATCAACATTGTGCATTACCAGAACATGTATTTACAACTACTTTGTAACAAGTTTCCAGTCGCTTCACAATTCTAGAATACAACTCTGGCAAAAGCCTGGGATTTCACAGTAACAGGTCATGCTTTCCAAAATTTAAAGAACTTCAAGATGCACCTTGCAGCTTCTCAGAGGCTTTCTCGAATCCAGGCATACTGGTGAAAGAGCTTCCCACAGCTGGTTTCTTCCACTGCTATCATGGTCTGTTGTTTCACTACAGCTCTGCTTGAAAGCTCCCCCCATGCCTCCTGCCCAGCTAACAGTTCTGACAGCAGCTTTTTCAATCAACCTGTTTCGATTGAATGGAGTTTGTGAGTTCTTATGGAAGCAGTTTTACACACAGAACTAGGAGGGCGCTGGCATAAGCCATCAGTGGATCAGTAGGCAATACTATCTTGGTGCAGATGTCTGCAGAGAGCATGTCTGTCTGCATCCTTATTCTCCAGCTCAACTGTTGATAGAACTCTAACTGCAGGGTGAAGGAAATTTCTGATGCAGTTCATCTTCCTGATTTTAAACTATGGAGAAATATTTCATATACATTTAAATAAAACAAATCCATTGGTTTACCTATAAAAATCAGATTCTCAACACATTGTTTATGTAACAGTTATAAATTTGCAACACTTACCAATCTCGAACCGTTAATGGACACAATAAAATCAAAGAATGGCTCCAATCCAGCTCTATGTCCCGGTGAGTTTTCTTGTACCTAACAATGTTAAATAAGAATTTAGTAAAAGCGTATCAATGCTGATTCATAGATTAGAAATATATTTCTGCTTGTGCCACTTGTAGTTCTAGAAGCTACTAATGTTTGTATATAAGTTTTTAAAATATTCAAATATAATCATATAATCTTTAGGACCAAAAAATCCCTCCCTTAAAAAAAAAATTTCAAAAGAATTATTAATTTGTAAATTGAGGAATAACACAGCAGTAGCCACTCCCTGGGAAAAGCATTGTTTAACAGCTGTAGCAAATAAATTGTAGGTATTTGTTTCAAGGAAGAGATTATGGTGAAAGGACAAGCTTAATGAATTCTGAAAAGGTTGGTTAAAAAGTGCTATCTTTCCACAACAGCACCAACGTTAGACCTTGCTTTTTATCTTTTTCTTACTAAAGGAAAAGGAGAGTCACATCAGTAAGCACTGTTATGATTAAACATCACCTGCTGACATTCTTGAGACAGAGAGAGTATCTGTACAACCAGTGATTCATTAACATACCATCAAGTTCCAAGAAAGGTATAATTTTGCAGCCATGGCAGCTCAAATAACTCAGCGACTCCACTAAGACAAGGCCTAAGTTTTGGATACACACTGCTCCCAGAAGCTAAAAGTATGCTTTTAATTGCAAATGGAGTAACTGAGAGACATATTGCCGATGTTATTTCTTCACTATTACTTGCATTGCTGACAAAGAAAGGTAATTCCAATATGGCTGTCAAACTTTTCCTACAGCTTTTTTAGCAAAGGCTATTTTTCTTTATTTGTACACTGATTCATTTTACCCACTGGCTTTTTCTTTTATGTACTATAGTCAGCTTCCAAAAAGATCTAAAAAGTGTTACCCTTTACAGTGTGGTTTCTTACATTACATGTTATTCCACCTGACAGAAGTGGTACAAATCTGTTCAATAGTTCAGTACTGGTCTGATTCTGCAATAATTGATTTTTCTTAGTATGACTTCTCTAGAACAAACTATTCTAACATGGAAAAGTGCCTGATTACTACTAAAACGGTTCCTCTTAAATTTTATTTATCTCTGTGCAACATGTTAACAAAATCAGAGCTTGGGAAAAACTCAGATTACTTGAGGGTAGCTTCCTGTAACAGATGCCCAAGTCTTAGATCATTAGTCACATAACCTAAATCTGGAATCAGTAATTCCATAGTCACATCACACACATTGATTGTTGTCCAAGATTTGTAAAGCAGCAAAAAAGTATGAAACAAACAATATCCTAAAGCAATAAGAATCACTGAGGCAACAATAACATCCCTAAAGTCCACATTTATAATTTCTAACTAGCACTTCAAGTGTGTCTGCAAAAGCGTCTCTTTGAGATGCCTGCATGTTCCTTGGAAATAATTTCCTATAACTGGGGTACAGATACGCTCCCTCTCTGCCAAGTATTAAGTGTGTGGAACCACATCTCCCAATCACCAAAGTAACCTTCTTCTAACCTTCAGTCCTTCTAACTAGATGCAAACTACTGCCTCCATGGGACTTACTCAACCTGCCTGTTCAAGATGCCTCCCGCTGAGAACAACGAGAGATCAGACAGCAAACTGTGCACCAGAAAACAGGTAAAAGTACAAGCTAAGCTGCATGGAGCACACCCCCTGACTCCAGCTGCACAGAAACTCCCAGGCACATTGTGGATACTGCTTTGGCATTTGTGGACTGTTCCTAGAGCTCATTTTTAACTTTTGATATTAAAACTTTCAATAATGTAGGGCTACATGAGAACAGCCTCCACAAACAGAAATTTTAGCATAGGAGAAAAGCCACAGAGAGGCTAAAATACACTATATGAATTATTCTTCCCAAACGTAGAAAGCATTTACTTACTGAGTTGAATACTTGAGACCTTTCTGTCAAAGAAAGGTTAAGCAGTTTAATGAAAGGAGAATTAAAAAACTCTGCTTTCCTATGGACATGAGCCATAATGGTATTCTCAGGCTTGCAGTTTCTCTTGTGATCAAGTCATTCAAAACATCCTCTCTTCTAACTTGTTTTTTCAAGTAGCTAATGTAGGATGAGCTTATTCTGTTTTTTCTTCCCTCGTGTTTAGAGATGTGACATGAAAATACTCTACTAGCCTCTCTCTTACTCCACCACCTATTACATAGGCATAAAGGAACTTACAGTCTGTGTTTTTAATGAGCCTGACATAAAGGGTTTATACCAAAATTAAATTAGCAGATGGTTTCAGAACTTACTGGGAAAACAATTTTAAAGACAACATGTATTAAACCTCAACATTAAAAATCAGTAAGTCCAGCAAAGTGATACATTTATTCTGGTAACATTTCAGATTTTTAGGACTGGACATATRTCATGGCCTTGAAATTATGAAAGGCCAGGCTTCATCTCATTCAGAGATTTTTCTCCATTTTTAAATGAACTTCTTTAAAATAAACCCAAAACAAAACAAAATCACAACAACCCCTGCAGCCTGACACAATATACCTCCCCAATGACCTCCAAGAGATTATATCCTGAACACTGAGCCAAGAGTGGCCAGTATTCAATTGAGCAACCTTTTGAAACAAGATGGAGTATGTACAATAAATGAGAATTACATATGTCAACATTCATCAACGTCAAGATAACTGACACTTCGGATGTATAAATAATTTAGTTAGAATACTAAATCTGTGTTCTGCCCCAATCTGATGAAAGGACTGAGAGGGTTTCCAAGTTCCAAAGGATGAGTTTGCAGAAAGTATATTCAGATGTTGAACACCTTCTCCCAAACCCATCACAATCCTGAACATTTCTGCATGGTTTGTTTCTAAGTGGGCGTGAAAAAACTACCAGGAAGCTGTATCTAAAAGAAATCAAACCCTTATAGTTGCATCAATCATACAAGCACCTCAGAAGCAGATAGCTGCATCCCTTCTGTCATCCCATTTCCTCATGCTGCCATGCACAGGTTCAGTCACAAAAAGTTTCCTATTTCCCTGGCTTGTTTGGCCTTAGCTTCACTGACAGAAAAGCATGTTTATACCTGGCAGTCACAGAAATGTAAACTAAAAATTCGAAGTCCATTCCACATGAAAAATCTCCTCCTTAAAGAAGTCATATACTCAACCCTGCACAACAGTCACACTGACCCCATAGAGTTTTTGTCACACCACCTTAACATTCAGTCACTACCTGGCCAATTCATCACCACCACAGTGCCAAATACACAACACAGCTCTCTGCTCCAAGCTCTGTGGCCATGGTTCTCTTGAGCTACAGCAACAAAGGATAACCAGGGACCTTAGCAAATACAAGGGCACAAATTATTCCACCACTATTAAGAATGGAAATAATAAAGATTCCATGTATATGTACATAAACTCTGTGCCTCCTGAGCAATCTGGCTTTTCGCAGCTTTGTTGTGTGCCTCAAGCAGGTATTTAGTAACTTGCCTTTGTAATTAAATAACTGCGGAGAAATAATCAAGTAATACTATTTACAACAGATGCTACTACAGGCAAGATCCCATCCCCGGCAGCTCGGGAAGTCAAATTCTCTCAAAGGCAGCTGTTATTTCAGACATACAAGTTCCAGACCCCTATGGGTGAATGCCATGACTTTCTAACAATAGAGACAAACGGTGGCACAGAAAATGCAAAGAAGCTGTGGAACTACACCACCAGAGCTTTTTAAGAGCAAATGAAGAAAACCCCTATCAAGAATGCTGAATATCAGAGGGCAGAAAAGGGCCTCACACAGTGCTGCAGGATTTCAGTTTCTCACCAAGATGACAGCAGGGCTGCTGGGTACACAGATTACACACTGATTTTGCTTTTAATTCACTGTCCAGAATTAAACACGAAAAAGGTTTCAAGGTCAATACACCAATTTACAGTACTGAAAAGACTTTTTTGGCATGAAGTTTTTCTTTGCGAACACTGTTCCCAATACTATCATTCTATGCCTACACAGTATATAATGTATATTACACATTTTAAGAAGTCTGCTTAGCAGCACAGTGATCATAAATTGAAGCCCCAAGCGAGCAGTGTAACCATAAATGGAATTAGGCACTGAAACCTGGATTTTTCAGAGGCAGATGAAGGCTCTGACCACTTCTGAAAGTCAGCTACCTTATACTAGTTTTTAAACTTTCAGAAGCTTAGCTTCAAGCACTAAATACACAGCTTCCAAGGCTTTCTTTTTTCCCCACATAAGAAAAGCTTCCTAGTATTCTACTTTATTAGCAAAGAAATACTGAAAGGTTTTTTTGTGGTTTTTCCACCCACTCCATAATTGGCAGTAAAATTTCATTATGTATCATGTATAAGTAATTTTTGTTAGATCTGACAGAATCTGTTTTATTTCTGTCAGCTATTTTAACACATTACACTGTATCTTAATTGAATTTCTGATGAAACACCCAGTTTTCAAGAGAAAAAGCTCTGTAAGTTTTTGGTAAGAAAACAGATTCCATTTATGTAGCATAACCTTTTCTTTTAGCACAGAGACTTTAAATCAAGCTTTTAAAATGTGAACCTCCCTTAAAAAATAAGTCATCATTTCATGCAACATGTTTGTATCACTATTACAACAAACTGAATCACTCAAGCTAGAGTGAGAAATCTAAACTTTGGGCACTGCTGTTCAGTATCTTTTAGGGAGAACACCACATAACATGGCAGCACACATATTTCTCACAGATAAAAATTCGTACATAGAATCTTAAAACCATTTAGATTAGAAAAGACCTCTAAGATCCTTGAGTCCAACCACTAACCCAGCACTGCCAAGTTCACCATTAAATCTTGACCCCAAGTGCCACATCTATGTGTGTTTTGAATGCGTTCAGGGATGGTGATTAAACCACTTCCCGGGGCAGCCTATTCCAACACCTGACCACTCTTTTGTTCCTAAAATCCAGTCTCTAAATCTCCCCTGGTGCAACTTGAGGCTGTTTCCTCTTGTTCTGTCACTTGTTACTTGAGAGAAGAGGCCAACCCCCACTTCACTACAGCCTCCTCTCTGGCAGTTGTAGAGAGTGATAAGGTCCCCCCTGAGCCTCCTCTTCTCCAGGCTAAACAACCCCAGCTCCTTCAGCTGCTCCTCAGAGGACCTGTGCTCCAGAGCTTCTCTGGACACACTCCAGCACCTCAATGTCTGTCTTGTACCGAAGGGCCCAGAACTGAACACGACTCMAGGCGTGACTTCATCAGTGCCGAGTACAGGGGGACAATCCCTGCCCTGGTCCTGCTGGCCACACTACTCCTGATACAGGCCAGGATGCCACTGGCCTTCTCGGCCACCTGGGCATGCACTGGCTCATGTTCAGCTGCTGTCACCAGCACCCCCAGGTCCTTTGCCACTGGGCCACTTTCCAGCCACTCTGTCCTGTGCCATAGGGGTGTTGTGACATCATCTATTAGCTGAAGAAACTGTCAGATAATTACAACAGTCTAGGCAAACTACAGCACTTTCACACTGCTGAATGAGAAAATTATTCCAAAATTTCCTTCATTCTGTTTCAAAGAGCAGAAACAAATGCTTGCTGAGCAATACACAGTCATCCAGTTGGTCTAATCAGCCACACACCTTATGTTAAAGGAAACTTACAGAGAATTGTTTCAAACAAATGACTGATTACTAGGTCTACTTATGAGGAGACTTGGGCAACAGAACAGTTGGCAACTTTTTCTCCTTCGACAGCACTTCAGTCCTGGAGCGCTCCTATTTCCTGTTACAACCGCACTCACGATGAAAAAAAGCTCACGACGAAAGCAATATCGCACTGAGTATCAGCAGAAGCAGCCAAAAGAATTAAGTAATCTGCAAATATTACATCAAAAATTAATGATGGTACTGTTCACTTGCTGCATATATTACTGTTCCTGTTTGAAGTGAGCAGACGAAGAGACTTTTTACTAGTTTAGTAGGAAGGCAGCATGTACAGTCTACAAGTCTCACTGTCAAAAACCTGTAACTTGCAACAGTCTCAGTTTGCTCATCCCTCTAGCAACTTGTACTTGGCTCCTACCATCACACTGAACAATGTAAACTCTTTGTTTCGTGGCCATTTAACACATATTTTTCATTCATCTGCCTTACCCAAAGAAATTCTTCCAATAATTGAAAAAATTTTCTGACATTTCTCTGATTTTCCAAGAGACAATGAAATCTTTAAAACAACCGCTTTACATTATTTACAGAAGTTTCGTGTTATCAAAGAAATCTGATATTATTCAAATTAGATCTGTAACACTGGAAGACTACCGCTGTTTTCCTTTTACCGCTCTCATTTGCCTCATTAGAGTACTGAGCTCAGAAAGAAAATGTACTTGAGAGTAAATTAGAACAAAACAGCAGATTTGCTTGAGCCCAAGTTCTACTAAAGGTCAGTCCATGCAGACAGATCACTTGTGCAGAGCTCCTCTAACAGTGCAAGCCCAAGGCTGTCTGTAACAAACTTACTACAGAATACCAACTGGAAAATTAAACTTGGAAAAACTATAGAGGGAAATTCCAGTAACAGGCATGTATGCCACATGCATTTCAATATGAACATCCCAAATTATAACTGTTAGGCTGGGATCATGATGCAATTTAAGATGCCTGTCCACGGAAAAAGAGTAATCACTCATTATTGTGACATCTCAAGATATCAGTAAGAAAACAAGGCAGTGAAAAATAGAGATTATGTCTGTTTAGGACAGCAGGCAGGTCCTTTCCTGCATTTAATATAAATAAGGATGTCCTCTCAGAAACTTTAATGTGCACCTATCAATTACATTTACAATGACTGGCAATCAAACACTGCCACTTCGAGTCATAGCAAAAACATTACAACAAAAAGGTACTTAAATGAAAACAAAAGGCGCCAGATCCAAGGAATATTACAAGTAAATACAAGGCGGTTCTACTTCATAAGAGACATGTCTCAATTTATTCACATGCTTCAATCAAACAGTATGAACTGATGAGTCTGACGTAACTGATATTCTAACTGCAAAATACTTACTGGTTTTACAACTCTCCAAAGTAAAAAGTTTATGAAATTTACACTGTACTGTGCAAAACAAAAGAAAGTCTGCCAGTTTTACCAGCCTGCAGAATGTTTTTTTGTGGGGAAAAAGGAGAAGACAAAGTGGACTGACATATATTAGTAACACTGGATTGTTATATACCATTAATATTAAAAGGGAGAAATAAAAACCACTGTGATGTTAGTCTATATGTAAATTTTAACAGAATGTCTGGACTTGATCCGAACATCACTATTTGCTTCTCAAAAGCAAAGGACTGATCCACAAGGGTCCAGTGCCAAACCCACCAGCCCAGCACGGTGCCCACAGTGAGGGCACTCACACTCCAGCTGCAGAGGCAAAAGCACTGAGGTGTCGGCAGGGCTGTCAGTGACTCCAGCAAAGTCCCTGTGCCCCAGTGCCTCAGATTCCACTGCACGACCTAGGAACCATTCTGCTCACTGAAAGCAAAACACATACTAAAGAAACGGCTTTCAAAAAGCCGCTTACAAAACCTCAAAAATGCAGCCTAGCAAAATATTTTGTCGCATACAAAACCAAAGTTTTGTGGTCGCAATGTGAGCAAAACCAATTTAACTACAAAAAATAGTACTTTCACTGGGGTTGCAGCCCTCAGGTGTGCTGCCTGTCATGTGAACACCTTGATCCGACATCCCTGAACTACTGCGGAGGGGCTGCAGCCACAGTCCAGTCCATGATGCAGCGATCCAGACAAGCCTGACGCGTTATCCCAGGAGCACCTGAGCGCAGCCCAGACTCGCGCGGGCTGGGGCCGCCTCGCCCTCAAAGGCTGCCCAAACCCAACATCGCCTCCCACGCACCGGCCCGCC
The DNA here is from genome assembly GCA_018881555.1 of Amblyornis subalaris. Taxonomy (NCBI): domain Eukaryota; kingdom Metazoa; phylum Chordata; class Aves; order Passeriformes; family Ptilonorhynchidae; genus Amblyornis; species Amblyornis subalaris. The sequence goes on along the minus strand of JACAXG010000012.1, from coordinate 1,773,274 downwards.
GGCCAGGTCACACACTGAGGCGCAACCTGGCGGAACGACCCGGTCCGCGGAATTATTTATTCTGGACCAATTCTTCCTCCCGACTTCCTAAATCCGGGAGCGGCAGCGCAGGCCCGGCGCATCTCAGCGCTCCCGCGAGCCGCGGCGGAGCTCTGGCGGCCCCGCTGCCCAAGCGCCTCCCGGGGCCGAGCGAAGAGCGCGGCGGGGCCGCCTCGGGGGCCCCTGGGCCGCTGCAGCGCGGCCCCACGGCGGGACAGGTCCCGGGCCCATGGGCCGCCGCCGGGCTGGGTGGCCGGGGCGCCCGGCCGGCCCGCGCCGCCCTTACCCGCAGGACATGGTAGCCCTCGGTGCCGCCGCCGGGGATGTCRATGCTCTGCGAGGCGCCCATGGCCGCGAACGCGCCGCGACGGGGACGTGGCACCGCGCGCTGCTCCGCCCGGCGCAAGGCGGGGCCCTACGGCGGCCGCGAGGGGACAAGGACTCTCGTCTGGCGCGGTGTCACCCCCTGGCGGCCGAGGGCGGCGGTGCCACGCAGGGGGCGGGGGCACCCCGACGGTGGTAGGCAGGAATAATTAATTAATTTATTAGTGCTAGTATATTAATAAGACATAGTAAGTGTGTCCACAGAACATAAAGGTGTCAGGTCATACCTTATGCGGCCTCCTCTGCTCCCACAGCTCTCTGGATCTCCGAGCGCCGCTCCCCCGGCGGGGCCGAGCCGGTCGGGGTTGTGGGGCGGTGCTGGGAGCGCCCGAAACGATCTGGGAGCCGAAGCTGAAGCGGACGGAGCAGTGCACTGGTACAGAACGGATCGGGCGAGAAATGCTGCCCAAGGGCCGAATTTTGGACTAACCCGTTTCAGGGCATGCATCGCTGCAAACTTCGGCGCGGTAACGGGGCAAATCCTCGCTGCGCTGTGCCGTGACACGCAGCAAGCTGAGCCCTGTTCCTGCGGGGAGAGCCGTGGGCTGCCCCCCACGGCCAGCACTAAAACCCTGCCCCGAGCCAACGGGATGCCTCGGTGCAGCTGGAGGAGGCGGACCGTGGGTTATCAGGGAGCACTATGGATCTTACGTTGAGATAATTTCTCTCCGAGAGTCCCTTGTTCTTGAAAGGCTTTTACACAGCTTGCCCATGCAAACCAGCGCATCCTGGTTCCGATCCCGCAGACCTCCAGAGAGGTGACCTCTTTAAGGAATGCTGCTGTCACCGGTCTTTAGTGATGCAGAAACACTATTTATTAGTGAATTGCAACACAATGTTAAAGATACTGAATGGACCCCGGCGAGGATATTCAGATTAGCATTTATCACTTCTTTTGGACTCATTTTTCTCTGTATTATCACAGGGCTTTGCTGCTTAGTATTAAAAGCCTCTGTGCACTGTGCCTGGGATTTACCCCAGTGCTGCCTGCAGAGATGACCAACCCCATTCCACCCTTGACCACCTCACTGTGCTCGGGTGTTTCCACTGGAGCAGACAGCGTTTCTCCAGGCACTCTCGTCAGGTGTGGCCAGTCCTGAACTCCATCTGCACACCGGTTCAGGCATGTTTACCTTCCTACACAGTGTCTCTCATCAGTACAAGAAGAAATCAATTCTAGGATATCCAGAGTCTGCAATGCCAAGTAAGAAGGCAAAGTGAATAATACATAAATAAACTATACCTTTCAAGGGTTTCTGTGCTCTTAATACAGTACGAGAAATTTGTTACTGTCAGCTGATAAAGTAAGTCAAAAAACTATACCAACTTAGGCAAATCTCATTCTTCCATGCACATTCCATTCAGATTCAGGACGAAAATCCCAGCCATGTTCCTTTCTTTCTTGATATCAGAGGTTCATATAGACAATATGAATATAGACAATATGAATATAGACAATATGTATAACATATACTGCGTTATCCACAGACAGTGCCTATGATTCAACACCCTTTATCCAAAGCTTTCTAAAAGATCCGTAGCTGATGGCAAACTACCACCACTGTCATTCTTTTGCGCTCTTCTGGCAGAGTGGCTCCTGTATGACACCTCTCCTTATGCTTCCAGGTAAGTGCTGTCAATTTTGTGGGTTGTTTGCAAGGTTTTGTGTGGCCATGAGGCAGATGCTAGCCAGATGTTTTCCTCCTGGCTGACTGGCTCTGCGATGCTGGCCCATCCTTTGTTGAAAACTGACCTATGAGTGAAAACCTTCATCTGGTGAAGGCTTCTCTAGGGTATGTTCGATTTCATTGCCTTGCCTTTGGGCTGGAAGACCTTTGAATTACTGTGTTAAGAAAAAAAACCCCAACTTAAGCAGCTCTGCAATGGATTGCTTCCCTCCCTGGCCAAAGTCCCATAAATTTCTGAACATTTTTGGACCACACAGTAAATTTCAGCGACAATTCTGTTTTCCCAGAAATTATGAAGAAGGAAGTGGCTGTGGTGCCGATAAATTTTTCATTAATGGCAGGCATCTCCTACTCAGAATTTATGTTTGCGTGCTTCATTGAAGACACTAAAGCCTCACTTCAGCGTGTTGCACACCTCATCCTTAAAAAGCTGTCTCTCAGCAGAGACAGCAAAATAGACCCTGCAAAATACCTCTTAGAAGCCCTTTCCCATGTCATTAAAGACTGTAAAGAAAAGATCTGAACTTTGATTTCATTGGAAAAATAAAAAAAGAGTAACTATTATCCCAAACTTGATACTTCTGCCCACAAACACCAGGACCAAAAAGAGTAACTATGTTTTGCCATTAAAAAGTTGCCACTTTGATGAAGATGTGTTTAAAAATGATGTGAATACTAGCCTTTCACACACTTCCATCTGGCCTCTAAACATGTAAACAGCCTTAAAACTGGGATTGGCCAAATTGCACAGTGCTGACTTTATGAATCTAACTTCTAGTTATCCAGTTCCCAGTAAGAAGTAAAGCCAAACCCACCACAAACAAACCTAAAGGTGAAAAACCCCCACGTCCTTGGCAGTAACACTTCTGTGGCTGAATTCTGCTCCTGTGACCATTGAGAGGTGTGTGAGGGGCTGAGGAAAAGCAATCTGCAGCAGCTATTGCATCCAACTGTTTGTGAAAGGAAATACGAATTATATCTATTTTGACTGCAGTTGCAAGAGTGAAGTGTTATCAAAGGAGGAATGCCCTTCATGTTTCCTAGAGGTGCTAGTGGAGAAACAAGGTGACAGATTCTGCAGCTCCTTGAGTCTGCTCAGACATTGCACCCTCTGAGACCCGGTCGGTACCATTGCACCAGTAGTCAGTCAGTCTTATTCTCACAACAACGAAGAAATTCCATTTCTCCCTCCTTCAGGAGATCTGTAAAAGTTTCATGCCTGCATGTGATGAACTCAGAAATAGGCAGCCATGTTTTGGTCTAACTAGCCACTAAGAAAAAAATTAACTGTAGCCCAGCCAAACCAGGAAAATCACTCAAGTCAACCCTTCAAAGAAATCTGAATCTGGCCCCTCACTGGAGTAATAAACTACATACATCACTGCAAGACCTGAAATTCTTTTCCTTGGGAACTTTTGCCTTACCACAGCATCTCAGCTTTCCATCAAAGTGCTGTCACACTTTCTGGGCTAGTTCCATCTCAGCAAAGAAAGATGTTATCTGCAGTTGTCCATCAATTCGCGTTAAGGGCTGAACTGAAACACCAGGTTTATTTGAAGAAATATCTTTGAATTTGGTCCAATGTTCTATGGCAAAAGACTAGTCTGTAAAATAAAAAGAAACTTTAGAACCCTCTTAGATGAAAAATATAAAACTTACCTGAAAGACAGAGAACAAGATTGCCTGAAAGTATCACTTAAGACCTAATGACAACAAACCCCATTTGCAGAAATTAACTAACAAATATAACCTACCTGTTCTTTTGTTTGTATCTCAGCAGCTGGATTTCAAAAGTAATTAAAGTTAATGAGCTGTGCTTTATGGTAGAATCATGAAAACTTAATTGGCATAATTAGCTGTGAGATAGCAAGTGCATCTTCCTGGCTAACAACATGTCATCATTTGATAAGAATAATAATGAATCTAATAAATAAATCAGGGCCCTTCTAATATGTTAATAAAATAATGAAGTAGAAGGCACACATGTGCAAATGATGAATTATTAGTTTGGAGACTGCACACAATTGTCTGAGGAAGATGGATGGGGAAGTGGCCTTCTTGAAACTGTCAGCTATAGCTGCTGGCTAAAATCCAGTTTGCAATAGATGAAGCAGCCACGCTGACCTTTGCAGAGGATGTCGTGCAAATGCTTCCAGCGGGGGCCAGCATTCTTCTGCAGAGCAGGATATGCAGTGAATGAAGAAAAGCAACTGTGCTTTCTTTTCCCCTCCTTAAACCCTTCTGTATTATTTGTACTGGGCAAACAGGAATGAAAATGGACAGAGAAGCTCAGGCATGTGTGGCAGGAAGGGAGCTACTGAAATACAGTGAACAAATCAGTCTATTTGACCCAAATCACTTTGAGGCTAAGACAGGCAGAAAATTATGATTTATTGCAGAAACAGTCAAGCTCAAACATAGACACACACACCCACACTGCAACAAAAGCTTCTGAGGCATTATTAAGAACCAGTAAATAGAATAATTTTAATTAATGGGTCTCTGTAACATTAAGTGAATACTGCCAGAGTTATGGGAAGGCCTGCAGTAATAAAACGGATTGTCCCAGTAAGCAAACACTGAAGGAAGGATATAGTTTTAGGTAGAAATAGAGCAGCAGTGTGCAGTGACTAATAAGAAGATGGGTAATAAGATAGCTCTTAGTTTTATCCCCTAATCGATGTATGGCCTCATTCATTCCTGCTCTTCAGGTATTGCCCAAGATGAGGAATTACAGGACTGCTTGTTGACTTCAGTCCCAGCAGAGCAGGACTGGGGTTGGTAGGAGCCAAAAAGAGTCTGATATATGTCTGAGATCAACTCCTATGTTAGCAGTGCCCAAGGAGATTTTATCTCCTTTGCAAGCACACAGGGAACAGACTACTGCTACGTGGGAAGGCATCCACCTGGCTGTGCACTCACAATACTTAGAACTTCACATTAACAGAAGGCATAAAGCACAGACCCTTCAGCTCTACAAAAACAAAAAGGTAACTCTAGCTTGCACAAATGGCTGGTAAAAGCCTGCTGACACAGGGAAGCTATACACCCATCCCTCAGCTGCGGAAGTACTCACATACACTCTCCATAGTTTTAGATTGTGGAGACTGGGAGCAGTAGGTGCTTTGGAACTGAGGCGATCTAAGAAAAATAAGTAAGGTAGCAATCGTCAGGGTATGTGCAAATGTGAGACTGAACCTGTTCTTGACTTGCTGCTGGGAACAGCTGTGAAAAGGTCAGACTATGTGTGAATGTAGAGAGAAGTTAACAGTGAAGCACCTTGAATGGAAGCCAAACATTAGTGAGCCTCTGACCAAACAAGCCCCTGAAACTCTGCAGGTTATGATTAAATACTACGGTCTGATGCTCTAGAAGTTAATTAAGTACAGAAGTAATGTGGGGCTTTTGTAAAGCTGGTCTCATGGTCATTAGTTGCTATGCAGCTAAACAGGGAATGCAAGGGAGGAAGGCACTAGCTGCACAAGTTGCTCTTAGGCATAGTTTTCCCGGTGAGAATGCTGCAGGGCTGGTTCTCCCTGGTGCTCCACAAGGCACAAAAGACCATGGCAAACTCAGAAAGCCCAGTCTTGACTGCTTGACATTTTTTTACCACTATAAATATCTAAACATTTCTATTGCATTATGGCTGATTTACACTAATGCACAAGGGAGGGGAACCAGTTTTGGTGAGACAATTAGGAGTGACTTGTATTCAGCAAGGAAGGAACTGGAGCTCATAAGTCTTCACCTGAAAACTCTAACTTGGTACTGTTGCGACATACAGCAACTTCCTTCTGCAGTGGGAGGGAAGGGCCACAGTGTCTCAGGATCAGCCTTAGCACACTGCATCTCTGTAAGGGGAATGCTCTGTGACAGATGGCTGGCAGAATTTTGCTCTCTGCTTTTGCCTCAGAGCTTCCAGCATGGGCACATAGTAGAGCTGTAGTCAGTGTTGTCATGCTCTGGTTATTMTCAGGAACAGTTCCTCTGGCTGCTGTAATTTGCACCAAGGACTGCAGATGCCATCAACAGATCAGAGAATTGTAAAAGTAATCTACAGCTCTCTTCCCCAAGTGAGTTGAGACCAGAATAAAGGCTTTTGTTTCAGAAACCAGAAACTGAGCAAAACTAATTTGTGGAGGTTCTATTAATAGGACACAGGAAATTAACTAAAGCCTTCATTATTTTACCTCGTAAAAGTGATTGACTTGGGTGTAATACAGTTAAACTCTGCCTGTCTTGCCAAAGCTGCTGAAGACCCAGTAGCTCTGACTTAGACACTAGTAAGTAGTTTTCAGACAAATCTGAAAGAGGCACAGCTTTGACTGTGAAAGATATTATAGCCAGAAGGTTCTAACAGAGTGGCTTCTTATAAAATTTTTCCTTGCTACAGGGGTTTCATCTGAGACTCTAAGACTGATGAAACTCAAAAACAGACATTTTCTGCTCCAATAAAGCTTTGAAAATGTGTGCCTGAATATTGGAATGGGCTTAGTAAAATCAATGTCCTTGCTTCTCTGCCTCCATAATTACTTTAAACTTGCAATCCTTACTCTAGCTTGTTGTCCCCTTTCATATAGACATCAGACCCCAAATTCTGGCCTGAAGCATAGCGTTAAGAATTTTTACAGTGTGTGATAAAGAGGAGGCATAATAGTGGAGAATAACCTTTAAATAGATGTATTCACAGTAAAAGATGCACTGGTGAATGGTTAAGAGAGGGCACAGAGTTTATGACAAATGTCAGAATGTTTCAAAGATTCACTTGATTATTAACCAGGAAATAACACAATGTACATGAAATCACTGCTAAAAAAGAAAAGAAGTCTCTTAAAACTATACGGAGCTGAAAACAGGGTTCATTATAGAAACACAGATAGAATCTTAATTATAGAAGCAATTGCATAGAGTAAGGTTCTGGCCACCCAATTTAGGAATTACAATGCAAGTTTTTAAGAGGCTTAATATGCCTGCTACTATTCAGCTGTAGATAGCAGCTGGCTTTGGGAGTACTGCAGCTAGGGATGTTGCGAAGAAGGGTTCATAATGAAGGACTAATTAAGTAATTTCCAACCAATTCATTACATGATACTTACATGCATTGTCAGTCATTTTTGACCCAAGTGGTTAGCCTAAAATCTGGAGTTTCAGAAACTGCATATACTAAGGGACTTTTTTGATAGTCAAGGATTTGCTCCTATATTCCTTTTTATTTACCAAGGTTGTGTTAAATCCTGTTTTCTTAAATACAACAAATCCAATGAGAAATTTTTTTGCTCACAGAATCCCTTCTGCAGTGTCTTGGGTGTTCAGTACTTTGTACAGTGATATGTACTATTTCAGCTTTAGTCCTATAAAGTGCTTTAAATTAGTTTATCTTAAATTAAGAAGTCAGCTCTACACTTTGCTTTATCTACAGCTACTCTAGAGCCCTTTATCTAAAGTTCAAACTGAAACATTAATGACGTATGTTGGTATATGTAAAAAAAACCAAAACAAAAGAAAAAATTTACTCCGGAGTTTCCCAGCTCAAATTTTATGGTTTAAGATAAAAGGGTAGTAAGACAGAAAAGCAAATGTACACCTTGACGGTATTATCAAACTGCCAGAGTCTGCTGAGGGACGTTTAGAACAGCTCTTGATGAAGACTCTTCTGGAAGAAAGCAGTACTGGAGAAAGTCTTACACTAAAAAACCCCTGTATTTAAAAATGGGTTATATATTAAATCCTTTAGCATCCCACCCTGAACAGCATCCCATTTACTGAACCTGACACAAAGGTCCTTCTTGGCAAAAAGTCCAGACCTTTTCTATAGGCTTTCAGAGTTATTGCAGACACACTGAACATTCAAAAGAGAAATTACACTTGTCTTGACAGATTTGACCAGGCAGAAATGCCAAACACAGGGATAAAAGGATGAAACCCTGTGATGGTTTCATCCCCAATATTTGATTTTATAGCTCTGGCCTTCGTAGATTTGGTTGTCAGAGTACAGGAGCAGTTCTAAAAGCCATAAGAAACAGAAACTGCCTTCATACCAAGGCACAGTTACCAGAGAGTTGCCTCTCCCAGAAGCCCTGTCATTTTCTTCTGTATCCCTAAATCCAGAACAGTGATCTTCTGAAACCAGACAGTCTTATGCTACAGATGAGCTATTACTGGGCTACTACTCTTTTGGCTCACCTATGACATGTGAAATACGGTGAGAGAAGAAGAACTACAAAGATCCTAGAAGGTCCTTCTTTACAGAAAGAAGGAATAAAACAAATATTATCACAGGGAATTTGAGAGAAACAGGACAAATACTGCACTTTGACACAGGGATGATCTGACCCCATGGGCTACACGTTGTTCACAATACTCCTCTTTCCTGCCCACGAAGCTCCAGCATTCTGATGGCCCTCCTAAGTGCATTCATTAGTCACAGAAGGGCACGTTCCTCCATCTTCTGGACAGCTACAAACTAAGCACCATTAGCCTCTTTCTAGCCATGCTTGAAACAATACATTGCGAGTTCAAAGAAAGCAATCTGCTTTAGCCTCAGGAAAAGACCTTTTTAGTCTTTGTTATATTTTTGAATTGTTTTCATATTGACATATCCTATGAAAGGTTCCACAATTATGCATTTCTTAAGTTATTTTTCATCCCCCCTTCAGAAAAAAAACCGACAAAAATCCTCAACAAAACCAACATTCAACTCCCTCTCCTTTATCTTTTCTTGCCCTGAGAAGTCTTTTGTGATTTATTTTCTTCTGCCTCAGTAGCTGATAACTTCTTTTCCTTCAAGCCTCAAGGAGAAGAATTCTGTCTTCCACAACAAGGAAATGTATTTTTGGACCTTTTTCTGTCATTTATCACATCCCTGCGACAGCAGGATGCCTCTCCTGGGTCCTTGTCAACATTATTTATTTTGAGATTAGATTTGGAAGCTTGAATACAATAAAACAAACTGGTAACATAATATATGCCATGGGAGCGGCAATCCTCAAATAATCATCTTAAAATCCTAGGAAGACTGCTACTGGGTGGAATTATTCTGTAGGCGGAGTTTGTTATAGCCAGATGAGCCTTCTCTTAATGAACTATTGCTGAAGGGAGCAAATAAAATTGATTAAAAAGAGAGAGGAAGCCTGGGATATAATCAGATCCTATAAGCCTAGCCATGAAGCTGTGTCAACCCAATGCAGCACACTACCTTTCTCCAAAAAAAAATTTGAATTTCTGTCCTCTCACATGTACTAATGAGAGCAGCTAGAAGCTGGAGCTTGGGCTAATCCTTCCTTTGCTGGCTATAGGAGTGCTCTCGGCACCATTTCCGAAGAAGAAATGCTACAGGACTTCCTGGGTGAATTAGCAAAACCAATGAGTTTTAGAAAGAGAAAAAGTGACAAAGTCATTTTCACAGGTACCTAGATATGTTAAACTAAATCAAAGAATAGCTTATGGCATGAATTACCGTCCCTGGACAGGCATCCATTTGACGTGGTTTGCATTTCACTGCAGGCAGATGGAGCTCTCCCTGCTTTCTGCAGTGTCCCAAAGGCAGCAGCTAAGGAGGATGTCACTTGTGTGTTGAGCTTAAGAATCAAGTTTGTCATCTGAAATCACTGCACTGAAAGCCAAATAACACAGAACAACAATGCTTTTCCATGCTTCTGACAAGAATGATTCAATGGCCCTTGCTAGCGCCACCTCATCAGATGCATTTCTCAGCAAGCACAAAATTTGGGAAACAGGAGCTGGTGGGCGCAGCTGGATGTGCTGGAATATCTTTTATGTACTTTGAGATGAGGTTTGCAGCTGTCAATGCAATTAACAGGACTGGTGATATAGTACCACTTGGAAACACCCAGCCAGTTTCTGGAGCTGCCTCTTTATTCCTGCTGGCACTGGCTCTTCTTCTAGCTATTCTGGGTAGATCACTACTACAGCCAAGGGGTTTGGGTCCTGCAATACCTCCTTGAATGGATGGACCAGCTTTCATGCAATAACACACCGTGAAGAGTGTGGTGTTATTCATAACAACGATTGAACCTTAACCCTGAGGGCTTCCTTCCTTCTGACTTATGGGGTAGCTTAGAGTGTGATGTTAGAGAGAACTGATGTACAAAGCTTTAGCAAGGACTTCCAAAGAGGTTTCTGGAAGATGCTTTATTTGTTTTCAGGGACAGACATCACTTACCAAGTGTATTTCTTTGAGAGTCTTTTCTTGATACAGTGTCAGACTCAGTGAACTGTGGGATGTTACACGAGACTTTTAACTCCCAGCACAAACATGGATGTTGTCCTGGGCCCAGACACAGCTGGAACAGAGACTTGGGACGAGAAGCTGATAAGCAAAACAACATCAAGGTTAGAAAGAGTTAAATGGCTGAAGAAAATTGAGAACAGATGATCACTTGAAATTTTTCCTACTTAAGTCAGCATGAGGGGGAAAAATTGCGGTCACCATAAAGAGGCTAACAAACAGAAGCACAGAGGAAATTGCTGCGGCCAAGAAACGAGTAGGGGAAAGGCAGTTTACCCCCTGCTTTCGATGGAAGCCACAAAATTGCTTAGAAAAGGAACATAAGAGTGCTGCAAGAGCCAGAAATTGCAGACTAAGGCCACATCCAGCAGGAGCTGAAAGAGGCATAAGCTCACAGTCACAGGCCTACCTCCAGACAATTCTCAGATCCAGGTCTTGAGGTGAGATCTGTCCTCACCTATACACCTGTAAACTGTGTGCACAGTTTTCCTCCCCTGGCCTTCTCTCCAACTACTGCTTCTCTTCAATGACTACTGGAAGCCCAGTGGGAAACAGAAAATCTACTGTCTGGGGGTTGTACGCAAGCTTTAGAATTGCGTGTTTTCATCTTACAATATCAAAGGCAGTGGGTCTATTTCCAGTATGTCTCCATTTTGTGTAAGCCCATTTTGTCTGTTAAAATATACAGTGTAAGATTTGTAGGGGGTTTCTAGCTCATTTCTGTTTAACCTTGTTTTTCCTCCCTGGTAAAACTGGCTACTCCCTTTTGCTCAATCTTTAAAATGTCCGTTAAACAGAGACTTAGCTGGGAAAACGTGAACTGGAAAGTAGCAATTTTAAAGTCTTATTAGTGCAAAATGCAGCCAGAATGCAAAGTTACACAGACATCTTGGAACAGCGACTCTTATTTCTTACAGTTGCTTCTTTTTTTTTTTTTTAATACACAACTCATGACCTAACTCTGTCATAATGAGAAACAGATATCAGACAGCTTTTAAATTAATTACTGTAATATGGGTGACAGTTTAGAAAATCCCACTCAGTTAAAAAGCAAACAAACAAAACAAAATCACAGGTTAGTTTCTAATTCCCTTAAAAAGCTATGATTGCAAATTGTTTAGTGCAAAGTGTTAGCAAAGATGTTGAAACAGATCAACCCCCCCAAAACAACTTTAAAAACAGCAACACAATTTTAATAGACTGCCTTAGTCAATACCAGTCGTTCATGAAAAGTCCAAGCACATCAGGCACAGAGGACCTCATCTCCCTACCTCTTTAATATTTTCTCTGTTCTTAGGGAAAACCCTGACTCTGTGTAAGAGTTTTTTGACAGTTAACACTCACCAAAAATATGAAGATGATTGTGGGGAATGATTTTATTTCTCCATCGTAAATGCACTATACAATTCTTTATCACCTGTGAAATATTTCTGGCATGTTTAGTATTATATTTGTTCAGGCGAAATAAATGTAAATGATGAATAGATCTAAATCTTGAAGTTTGACTCTTCTTTTGTCTGGAAAGGAGAGGAAAATATTTTGTCTCCTTTTACACTGCTTGTTGGTTAGGGTTAGGGTTTGTTTGTTTGTTTTTTGTAGGTTTGGTTTTGTTTCATTTTTTGAAGGTCTCTAGATTTTAAGGTAGTTTAGATTTTATGACTTTACTATTCAGGTCTCCCTCTTAACTGCAAGTGAAATAATCTCCTCCAACTTTCWGGCATGTGCTAAGACTTCACCATCACATACAGAAGAAAAATAGGAGACATCAGATATCAGGTTCATTCTCATTCTTCATCTTTCGAGATATTCCAAAGAAATCCAGACATGATCCTGGGCATCCTGAACAGGGGGTTTGGGCAAGATAACCAAAGTATTCACAGAGGAATTACAGTGCTCACTATTCTTATTCCATTACGTGCAGCTGTACCACAGCAGCAAAGTTTGGCTGGTTAAAGTTGTTGGATGTTCACCCATGAAATATGACTGAAATTGTAGCTGGAAACCAAGGTGCAGGCTGACAAAAGGGATGCAGAGTATCTCCTGGGTCACTCTGACCTTATTTTCCCCCAAAATAATAGATTTCTTCTGCTGTAGTCACATTTCTTTTAGAACCAGGGCAGTACACCTGGTTGTAGTTCACTAAGTTTTACCTTAATTTTCCTTTGTGTAACTGCACTAGAATTCAACAGCATTACACCAGGGTGAAGTCACTTTTTTTTAATGTTTGGTTCTAAACTACCTCCTTATTTAGGCTGTTAGGTCTTGATCTGTTAGAGAGCCATCAACAGAGTAAAAGGTAACTGCGTAAATTAGGAATGGAATTTGTCAACAGTTTCCTGTTTTGTTGTTGTTTTTAAACAGCAAACCAACTAAATCCCAGGAATCACAGTCAACTGCAAAACAATTGTAACCATTACTGAACCAGCTAAAAGCAGTTCAACAGCTGCATCTTATAAAATGTTACCAAGTCCAGAGACCTACAAATAATATAGGCTCATAAAACTAGCTACAATTACAATGTGGCTTATAGAGCATGGATAAATACAAATTAAATTATAAAGATCTTCAATTTATAAAGTAGTTTAAAAGCTATCTGTAGGATGTTGTGTATAACAAAAGGAAGCAAACCCAAATGCTGGGTAGAATATTTCTTACATTTTATATATTTTTATATGTATGTTTTAGATCTATTATTTTATATTTTTTTCTTTGTTTTTTATAGAATAATTGATCAAGATATTTGGTCTGATGTGGAGATATAGATCCAGTTCTCCGTGCAAAGATTCTGCATAACCCACTATAGAAAAGCTTTTCAAACAGTAATTGATTTATTAAAAAAAGTAGCAAAAGTGTGAGTGTGACTTGGTTTTAGTGGACAAGAGCCTAGCAGATCTTGTCTCATTCAGGACTAGGCATAAAAGCCTGATTTTATAGTGTAATAGGGAAATGGGCCTCAATATTTCTAAATCCTTAGTATTTGTTGTAACTGCTGAACAGCTGCCCAGATTGCTGAATCTGCATTTCAGAGAACACATCAGACACAAAGCAAGTAGAGATAGAATAATCTGTTAGCCCATACTACTTGCTTCTACAAGCCTGTTTCTATGCAGGCTATTTTTCACTGTTTAACTTTGCCCTTTGCCATTTCAAATTATTTTAGTAATGAAACTTGTGTTATTTAGCCTAGGAAACCAACACGTAATTTGACAGACATCAACACTATTAGAAAATTAACCAGATTTGAGATTGCTAAACATAAGTAAACAAAGTGAGTAGAAGAAAGCTTTACCTCTCTACACAATTCCTTTTAGTACCCTTTGCTGAGTGATGTAGATGGTAGAAAAGGCTTCTAGTGCCTATGGATGTAATGAAAAAATATTACTGCCAGAAAAATCCTGTGCATTTAAAATTATATAAGTAAGCAGTTAGGACAGGTAGATATTCATCTACATTTCTATGTATTCCTACAAAATAACGTACTGTGTGCTGATGTCTATTTCAAACTATATGCAGTGGGTGTCACTTATGTGGTGTCAAATTATTTCTTGACGACTTCTGATGTTTTACCACTTTGTAAATTATTCAGTAAGAAGTGTGCTGTGCATTTGCTTTTTGCCTGCTGGGCAAGTTTACTAGTTTGAAATTAACCCTGTGTGACTGTTCTTTGGTGTACCAGGTGTCTCCCTTTTCATTTGTACCCAAGAAACCCTGGTGTACAGGGCTGTCCGAACTAGTTTTGTTTTCTCATGTTAGAACAACCTCACAATCTGGTCTTCCATTCAAGGATGGACATACAAGATTGGTTTCGTAGCCTGGCAGAGAAGCTTTCCTGGTACACTCTCTCTCCCCTATACACGTATTTGAAAGGATCCATTCATTGGAAGGATGAGAAATATGCAATGTTGGAAAGATGGATAATATACAAAACATGTATTTGCTAAAAGTTGAGAGGGGAAGAGGCATTCCTGTTGTAAATTCAAGCCATGTATATTTTTCTGAGAATCCAACCAAGTCTCCATTGTATAATCCAGTGATTTTAGTTCCTTCTTTTAATCGCTTTGCCAGTTTAATGGAAACAGCTCTGGTCTGAGCGACGGAGTAAATGAGCGAGTCTTCAAACTCCCCTGAGAACCTCTATTTTGCCCTCTGGCCTGCTTCCAGTACAGCAATAATTGGACAATTATAGCAGCATTATATACAGAAAATTAACATGGGTTCTTAAGTAGTTCAACAATAGCTAAGCATAATTATTTACATTGTAGTCACAGAATTTCTGAGACGAAAAAAACCCCTAGGCTTTTGGGGGAGGAAAATTGTAGCAATTACTGGCCTAGTAGCTCTTTTTAAAGTAATGTTGGTGTATTTGAAAGGAAGAAGTATCTTTGAACTTCTTTGACCTGCAACACAGGCTCTAATACTGCAATCAGTCTGCATGCACTCACTTCAGGAAGCAGAGGGAGCTGTCTGATGGCAATTACAGTTCTCACTGCCAGGGAGCCAGGTCACAATTAGCAATCTGGGACTTCACATCGGATCTTGCAAAAAGACAGGCCTCATATGCTTGGGAACACAAAAGAAGACTCATTCCATTATACTGTAAGATAAAGCTGGTATTTAATTTATATCTACAGAATAATTACATTTGCTATGATTGAGTAAAACCAGTAACAACTACTCACTGATATGGGGTATTTACAGCAGGGAAACTAAACTTGATCCTTTTGTAGTGGAAAAAACCCCCCACACCTCTTCTTGAAAAATATGTAGACTAATTGAAGAGCCATGATGATGCAAAACAGTATAAAGAAATAWAATACCCGTGAAACATAATGTAGTCAGGGACAAGTAAAATACTTTTAAAGTGCAGCCAAGATAAGTGAACACACCAAATTATTGTAGCAGCAAATACCTACTGGCAAATTAAAACAATGTGTTATTAAAAGTTACGGCTACGATGAAAGTAATTTTTTCCCGCAAGTAGGAAATCCTGCTGTAATCAAAACAACTATAGTTCTTTGGTTCAGCACTGTTAAACCCAGCATATGGAGATCTCATCCCATTGCCAAGTGAAGCTGTACTCCTTGAGAGAATCAAGAGCTGTGTTAGTGTTTAGTGATGGCCAGTGCTCTGTGTGTGGCAGGAGAGTGAATTACCTGAAAGAGACAGTCAATAAGGACCTTGTCTTCAGAGGGTGCTCACAGCCAGACAATACAACAAGGAACCATAAAAAGCCTCGAAGTAATGGAAATAAAGACTTTATCTAGTGGTAAGACTGGCTCTATGCCCACAAGAACAAATGTCAGTCTTATCCTGCGGGCAACCTTCCTAAGAGTAAAGGAAAAAGCTTAATTGAGATTAATGACCTTTTTTGCTGAAGGCCATGGAAAGTCCTAATAAGGCAATATGTTAAAGAGTGAATGTAATTTATAATACAAGCAATCTTTAGAAGATATAAATAGCACATGATACTGAATGAGAAATATCTTATGCCTTTCTCACTTTGCTTTTCAGAGACATTTTCACCTCTCCAGTTTAAAGCTAGCATTTCAGTTTCAATTTTTCGGAAGGCCAACATGCTTGCTTTATAGACCAGCATAACTGAAACTCTTAATGATGTCACCAAGCAGACACTACTTCAAGCCATCTTACATTGTGGTCATAGATGATAGGCTTCTGTAAATCTAAGCTAAAGTAATTGTACTTACATTTGTTGATTTTGCTTGTAGTGACGTTTTTTTCTAGGCTTTCTTGAATGTAAGACTTTGTTTTTCTCCATTTCCTATCACCTGCATTGATCTTACATCTTTGTGCTCACATGGTTGTGACACAACACCTTTCCTCATAAAACGAGGCCAAAAATTTTCATACAGTGATTCCTGCATCAAATCAACTCTTCTTAGGTAAACCAGACTGGTATCCTGTTAAAAGATATATAACTTAAAAATTTCACATTATAGAAGTTTAATCATTCATATAAATATCCAACACACACACAGCCTTTCAAAGGTAAGAGAAAATAATTTACTATTTCCTTCACTATATACTTGTTTAATGTTATATTTCAACTATCCTGAAAACACGCAAAACAGTCATCATAGTGCAAAACTTGATTTTTTCTGATATACACTGAGTATGTAAATGCATGTACATGTTCTTCTCATTTACACCAAGAAATATAAATACACTCACAAATACACATTAAAAGTATACTTATCCAATCTGAAATAATTACATTCAAGTGCTGAACAGGTTGCCTTAAAATAGTGGAAATAAATCAAGGTCTCTAGTATTTTATCTTCAGATTTTTCTGTTATCACCATTACCAAACAATGTTCCATTTTTCCTCGGTAGATAAATCTATTAAAACAGAGAACCAGAACTTTTTCTTTACCAGGTCTACTTAAAATCATTTGCTTGCATCTTATCTTTTCTTTTAACCAAAATTTTAATTTTGCTTTGTCGAGAAGTCTGATTCTTTCAAATGCTTTAATGAAACACAAATCCTTCCATGATTTGCAGCCATCCATCCTTTTAACCTTTACTTTCACACAATKCTTGCATCTTCTCATCTTCTCTTCACTTAGTTGCTGTTCTTGAGTGAGCAGTACTCCCAATTCATGTATCATCACCCTCAGCATAACTGTCACAACTTGCAAATCATAAAACACTACAGAAGAAATGCAGGCAGGTGTAATTCTGTTGACTGCAGTGGGCTGTACTAACTACAAACAGTGTTGTTGTGGTCCTAACATTTTACTGAACAATCTGTGCATACTCTGAACTTTCCTCAATACTCACGCCATACAATCATCTTCTGTAATTCTTAGTGCTTTAGGTTATGGCATTTGTGTGCTACATTAATTGACTTAATATGTTTCTTTGCACGTATTTTCCTCATGACTGGTTTGCTTGATAAAATATTTAACTTCGAAATAGAACTATTCTCAATAAAATTCATCCTATTTGAAGGATGCTCATCCTACCCTAAAGCAATCAAAATCAAATTTCTTATATACTGTTAGAATCAATAACAGTTCTATGGATAATGCATAAAGCAGCAATTAGTCAGAATTTGTCTATATTATGAAAAAAGAAATTTTATACTTTTATGAGTTCAAAACGTACTCTTATTTTTCAATGTATTTGGTATAAAAAAAAAAGATTAAAAATATTTTATCTCCCACAAGAGAATGATGGGTTACCCCAAAACATGGGCTAGAATCCAAGATTTTGAATCACATTTTTCATATTATACACAGTACTAATATCTCAGCAATCCTGTCCAAACTGACCAAGTTTCTGTGCTTGTGGTTATTCCTCAGTCTCTGTTGGTACAAGCTCATATTCAATTCACAATTAAAATTAATTAGTAGCCTTAGCATTTGCCTTATTCTTTTTAATGTGAAGGATAATGTTGCATGGCTTTTGTCTCATATTCTTAAGGAAACAAAAGATCTCACAAAAATCATATGAGACAAATTAGTCATTTTTAAGACCAACTTTTATTGAAAAATTAAAACTGCATTGCATTACTTCTTTATAACTTCAACATTTCTTAAACCACAAAACAGAGATTCTGTTTTAAAAATCTCTTCATATTTGTCACCATTCAGAAAACAGATTATGAGCTAAGTCGATGATTTTAAAATCCTGGGTTATTCCCAAGGCCCCTGTTCTGTTTGCTGTGAATGGTATAATCTGTCTTCTCTAAAAAGTGTCTTTAATAATACAATCAGAATTTTTCTCATTCAAAATCAACAGCTGTTGTTGATTTTTATCCAGTCTTTTCCAAATAAATTTTATTAGTAATAAGCTCTGCAGCTTCATGTTCAGCTAAGGTCTTGCCTATTGTTTAATTGATCTGAATTCACCCACACAAAGTTACTGTGATTGTCAATGTGATTTTAAAGGCAAAATTGCTACCTGAAGGTGTATTTTAAACCTCAGAAAAACAAAGTTGCTCACCTGGAATTACAATACTTTGAATTAGTCAATACTTCTGTATATCCATACATCCTAATCTCTCACAGTCAATAGTATATGGATTTAAAAAGCAGGAAAATTCCAGGCAAACATTAGTCTGAGAAGCTGTAGCATATTACTCAGATGGAAATGACCTAATGAGAAGAAAACAGATGAGTTTTCTCACTAGTGACTATAACTGCTCTATTAAAATCAGCTAACCAAGTCAGAAATTAATGTGAGCACAGTGCCTGTTAAACATGGTATATGTAATATGAAAACACCCCAGAATCTGATATTAGAATTAAAAACTTTGCAAAAATCTAATTGTGGTCATCTGTGTCAAGACACAACACTTCAGAAAGGCAGGATAAATGCAGGGAGTAGGAAGATAAATTTAAGCCCACTGCCTTTAGAGAAAACATCTATACATTAACTATCTCACTTCCAAAACAGGCAGGAAGAGCTCCATTATTCCCACCTAGCTGCAAACCATCTATGGCAATAGGAAGAACCTCTGATCCTTTTGACCTTCAAAACACAAGGTACTCCATTAAATGAAGAAGCAGAAATTTTAGTGAGCAAAATATTATATATGTACTGAAGAGCTACAGATCTGATTGTGACTACATCACAGAACTGTCAGGGGCTGTATGAATGCCACTAAGCTGTATTATGGTCTTCCCTATAGCTTCATGATCAGGATGTGAGGATGATTCTCTTCACCTAGTTTATATGCTTCAAGGAGATTTAACATTTCAAATACATTAAACTATTATTAGAAGATTGAGATTATGATCTGGATGCAAGGTTCATCAGGTTAAAATATTAAGGTTAGAGGACCGAGGGTAAGTTAGGATCTTTAGTAATAGTGTTGCTGAAATACCTTGACAAGGGAGATGGAGGAAATCAGAAATTCCCACCTAAGAACCAGTTGAAATCATAAGGATCATGGTGCTTGTGTGGAAGACATAAAATCCTCTAGTGAAGCTATGTCACCAGTATACATCTTTGCATTGATTATATTAGTTCATATTGTTACTCATAAACAAGAAGGACTGACGGAAATTTTTCAATCTTCTGTAGCTGCCCTTTGAATAAAGTAAAACTGTGACTGAGACCAGATGTCAGGCAGAAATATGTACTTCTTTCTGTACTCTTAGAACAGCTATCAATGAGAGTTCCTCTAGTTTTGATGAATAGCTGGTATCTATAAAGAATGGCATTTAATATTACGGAAGTTAGTGCTGAAGTCAATGTTAATACTGACTACCCCTTTACCGCAGGCCTCAGGTCATACAGCATGGATGTTTATATCAGGAAGCATCAAGTATTGAATACATAGTAATACATTAGTGTTATAGTTGGGGAAGATTGAGGTTTAAGATCAAAAAGGCAAGAAACCTACTACACTATCTTGAGGAAAGTAGCCTAATGGAAGAAATGCTGCACTGGTAAGATTACTAGGGAGTTTAAGGACATAAAAGTAACAATGTAGATAATATTCTGAAAATCATACTCATAAATCTAAAGGACAGTGACAAACTTATAATAATTTTTAGATTCAACTCAATTTGAAGAAAAGATTTTACAGAAGGTTACGAAAGAGGAATAAGCAACAGTCCTGTTGAAAGCTGGAAAGGCTATGCAATACAATACAGCATTTACCATAACAGCTTCTTTCTTCTCCCTGCACTAACACAGCCAAAAATGTGAGATAGCATCCTCAGAAGACAACCAGTGAGACCTGCGGGATGGAAATCTCTCCTGGCTGTAGCTGTCCTTCCACAGGACTGACAGGGGCCAGAGAGACTGCAAAAACTGCATAGCGTGACTGCATTTCACTGAAAGTTKCTAAACTAATTCTATTTTATTGCTGAGGTGGAGGGGAGGGAGAAAAAGCAATTAATTTCTGACTTGCATAGAATCATGTACGAAAACACTTGAAATTGGCATCTTCCATTTATCGCCATGACACTAGCTCAGTGGATGGAGGGTTATTGAATCTCCATTTTGTTCCACTACTCTGTTTCCAGTATGGACTTTTCCACTCAGTAGTATTGATTATCTAATGACTAAAATTGAACAAGCTGCAGATGAATCCGGTGTCTATACTTTGAAAAGCCTAGCCAGTTGAAATTATTGGGACAAGCCAGCTGTATTAAAAGATACTGAGATTACTTTTGTTTTTATTTATTTTATAAGCTCCAAACAGATAGTGAATTCCATTTCACTAAAAGAATGATGATACTTAAAACTCCCACAGAATTTAGTCAAAATGGTCATAGAGGTCAGTCCTGAAATAAGACTCAAAAACAGGGGCCTTGGTTAGCAATCAATATTCACTAGAAAAGCATTCAGAACACGGAACAGACAGTCTGACATTACAATAAATAAAACTGAAAATTCTAATAATTCTAATAGATTAAAGGGATCTCATAATTTGACAGTCTATACACAATGTTAGAATTCCTTATCTTCAGTAAAATTATCCGTAAGTTATTACTTTAAGGGCACTAGGATTTAAACGAAAGTGTTAACTAATATTTTTGTATTTTTTCTTTGGCTCACAAAGACACTAAGATACCATAAACATTATTTAGAACTTCGATAATATATAAATAGGTTACATTACAAACGGAAGAAAATACAAGACAACTCTTCAGCATGGTAAATCTCTGCATATAAATAAGCAAATATTTCAGATACCTACAGTTCAACAGTTATCTTGCTGTAAAACTATTACATTTAAATCCTTTTACACAAAGTCATTTAACAATAATATACACAATCTACACAAATTAACCTCTAAAAATACAGCAATAATATACCTGTTACAATGACTCTGCTACTGTTATCCCCTGATCTGACACTAAAGGGCAAGTACAACTATTTTACTCAAAGGTGCTTTTAGAGATTGCTGTTTTGTACGTGAGAAAAGCACCAACAATAAGATCGAATACTGTTATACATTTTCTTTAGCTCCTAGGAATCTACATTTTAGAAATG
Organism: Amblyornis subalaris; assembly: GCA_018881555.1. Classification (NCBI taxonomy): domain Eukaryota; kingdom Metazoa; phylum Chordata; class Aves; order Passeriformes; family Ptilonorhynchidae; genus Amblyornis; species Amblyornis subalaris. The sequence continues at coordinate 1,751,944 of JACAXG010000012.1, read as the reverse complement.
TTTCTATGTCTATCTCTGTCTGGCAGAAAAACTTGTAGCACATTATCCACATCAAAGTTGTTGAAGGAAAAGTTAATTTTCTTAAAGTGGAAAACATGCTGTGGCTTAGATCTAAGTTTATAACCACCTTTTTAATATATATATATATATATATATATATATGTATGTATATATATAATTATATATATTTATTTGTACTGTACATATATACTGTGCAGAGTTCTTAATTTGCTATTTAAATACTTATTAATTTCCTGCTGACTACAATAAACAAGACCAATGTAAGAGTCAATAGTACTTCAACTTCAAGATAATGCATTTTCCCTCAGTAATATGATCTACCAATACATATATACTTCAGTAGCCTATAGTTGTTTTGTTTAGGGATGTCTTAGGAGATGAGAACTTACGGAAGGAGAATTTCCTTAAAACATGTTCTGTAGAACTGGGTTAAAAAAATAGCCAGTGCTGGAAAACAGTGAATTAGATAAATAAATAATTCGACCACTACAATTCCTGCCCCAATCTCTCTATTTCCTCAATGAGGAAGTCAATGTCAGACTTAGTTGCTGCTGGGTTGGAGATGACCATTCGGAAGAAGTTGACTTTATCGCCCTGAGGCTGATATCCAACCATGGTGGTACCTGACTCCATCATCAGGGCCTTGATTTTCGGTGCCACCTTTATCATTTAAAAAAAAAAAAAGAGAGAGAGAGAGAGAGAAACAAAGAGAGAAGACAAAATTATTCTTTCTTTGTATGTCACAAAAGTTCTTAATTTGGAAGAAGTAAATTGACAGGCACTTGTTTTTATAAAAAATGTCTGTAACAGAAAAAGCTTGAAAAACTAAAGGTGTAGCATTGGCTATTTAAAGGAAAATTAACAACAATAATATCCATCCTTTTGATTTACAGATTAATAGCATCCTGGAGTATTCACTAGATAATAATTTTATATATTAAATATACATTTCATTTCTTTGTGCTGAAGATTTTGTCACAGTGAAACATTTTCTGCTTCTGTATGAAAGTCTACTCCAGACCTTTTTGAGGGTAATGGATGTTTCCTATGAGAATATTATGTATTCTTAAAGCAGCTGGGGGGGGAGGACAAAAATGGAAGTTTTTCAACACAATCTATGTCATAAAGAATATTTTCTATTAGCATAAGCCATGGAAACCTTCCAGTAGTTTTGCAGTACTGTGCATTTACTACAATCTCACTTCCTTGCTTTAATTTACAAGGAATAATGTTCTGACAGTCTTAATATTTGGTATTGACTAAACCCAGTTTTTCCATCCAGACATTTTTGCTCCTGCTCTACTTTCTGCCAGCCAAGGTCAGATGTCTGGCTCTTTTACTGTTTTGTAGAATGCTTTATGATGTCCTCTAACATTTAACAGGGTCAAGTCAAATATTTCATCACTCTTGCCATTTCTTACCTCTTACCTCTATCTTCCTTTATTCTCTCTTTTTTTTTGGCAATTTATTTATCTAACATGTCACTGGATTGACTCAGGAGTTTCTGTTCTCTTCTATTCTCTTTCCCCATTGTGATGCAGACATAAAATCCTCTACAAAATCTCTCAAGTCTGCCCATTCTTCTCCCTTCCCTAACACACACACACACACACACACACAAAAGAGCAATTACACCTATAAAATCATTCTTTTTTCTCCTGAATGTATTTTGTTCCACTTTTGTCTGTCTAAAACACTACTACAAAATTAATGTATTTTGCTTCCCTCAAGTCCTAGAGTAAAATCATACTTTTCCTGGTGATGATTCTATGATGCTTTCACTTCCCTCTACCATTTCTCCAAATAAATTTATCCCAAAGTCCTCTGAAGAGTATTAATTTTCAYTGAAATGCATTAATGCATTGACATTTAAAATCAAAATAAATACCTGAGAAAGACTTACAGGTTTCCTTATCCTTTACCTGCCCAAGCATTTTCAAATAGTTACCCCTCTGTTTCTCCTGCTGATAGGCTGTCCTATCCAAACAAGACTGTGATGTCTGTAGGCCTAGCTGCTTTTTGAGGACTTCTAACACTTACAACCCACAGACGTGACCCAGACCAAAGGATAACTGAGTATATTCTGAATCTGGTTCTGTAGGGAAAACATKACTTCAGCATCAATATAAATAGGAGACAAAAGCAAACAAATATCAAGGTCGTAACAAGCAATGAAGAACTGACATCTCAGGATTTGGAATACGTGTCAACACACAGATCTATTATTTTTAATAAATAATAAACTTTGTGTTGAAAGAGTGGATTATATTTTTACATTTAACCAAAAATACCTACCCTGTGTAACTTCTCTCTTCTCTCATCAGAGTCTGGCATGCCCCTGAGACTTGGAGGAATATACCAAAAACATACATTCGTATGCTCTGGCTGCAAAAAGAACCAAACAGATACATTAATTAGAGAAAATAATACAGATCAATTCAACACTAAAGGCTAGTCAGTAGCATATTTTAGCACAGACATGAAAGACAAAATACAGTATTAACATTCCTAGTCCTGCATGTTAAACAGAAAGAAACGGATTGCAGTACTGCTGCTTGCATCTGCTTCCTTAGGTTCCCTATACATCGTTCCAGTTACAATGTTTAGGCTGCTAAATGAAGTGCAAATGCTTTTCACCTTTGCGCAGTTTTATGACTAACTGTTTTTCAGGATCACAGCAAGGGCAACCCAATTTTCCTTTTCCTAGTAAATGGAGAGATGAAGTTTATACTGTCAACCAAGGGTTTGAGTACAGGCACTAGCAACAGAACATACACCAAAAATAGCGGATTCTCAGTGATGTATGTAATAATCTCAGTATGAGTAAGTTGTATTAATGTAGTTTTCGTGCCCTAAACTGAGAAGTTCTTTGCAGAAGAGGAGGAGATAAATCTGACATTTATGGTACAACCCATATGCATTTGGCAACTGCCCAGATGCCAATAGTCATGTAGTTCTTTAGAAAATCAGAGCAGTTTTGCATGGCTGTCTTGAAGAACTGTGAGAAGTATGAAGACAGATTTGGCTCCTACATATGTGGAAGCAAACTTACCTCCCCTTCAAAAACCATCTCAAATTCTTCTCTGTTTTTGATTTTAGTGTAGAGATATTCTGCCAGCTCCAGGCATTTATTGATCTGATTTTCAAATCCTACTGTACCCTGTTTTAGTAAGAAAGTAAGTATTAATTATATGGTCGTTTTTTTCTCCTCCAATGCAGTCATCTTTTCAGACAGGTTTCACTCTTAAATATTCTCAGTCAGAAAACATTCAGCAGTATTATTTCTTGTAACTTAAAGGTAGAGTTAATCAACACTTAAAGTGGCTAAATGTGGCCTAATTGTAAATCACTATTTGGTTTTGTCTCATTTTAAGAGCATTTATTATTTCACTATTTTTAGTAGATTATTTTAGTTCTTTTGCATTTTTTTCTAGTTTCCAAAAATATTATGAATATTAAGTCTTGGCTTCACAGCTGTTGCTGAAAGATCCAAAACTTGGAATGGGAACTCAATAAGGGTAAGAATTGAGAAGCAATTTATTTCCTCTGAGCAGTTTGCTAGAAATGTGCATGTAAGTCAGGAAGCGAAAGTCTGCAATATGTTTACTAAAAGTCACTTGCCTGCCCACTGATCTTTTGTCAAAATCATAATCCCGGAAAAAGTACATGAATGTTGATATTAAATACTTAGGGTTCTTTTCAAGTACACTTTGTGCATGAATGAGGAAGCAAGCACTTTCTCCCAAAGTGAAAATTGTTTTATGATTGTATATTTTATCATTAGATTTAATATCAATTTTACTAAAAAAGATTAGACTGTGGACTGGTTACCCAACTGAATTCCCATTTTGTCAGCAGTAGCAAAAGAACAACAGTAATGAGATGACTGCAGGTAAAGCAATAAAAATGCAATGTGTTTTCTTGTCTACATGGACTCTCATCTTGTGAACATGTAAATCTGGACATAAGGCCATGCTTAAATTCAGCCATCCAAGCATACCATGGTAGTACCAGGTAATCAACGGTTGGATTGTCAGTTGGGCAAAGCTTCCTAAGAAAAATGCTTGGTTTTCCAAGTTGCTTATAAAATCTATGCATTGAAATGTAATGTTCAAAGGACCCTTGTAAGTCATCAAGCTTCTCTGCTGTTACTACAAGTAATCTGTCATAAAACACACATGCAAGTGTAGAGAATCAGAACCAGAGTCCATTTTGATGCCCTGCCCTCAATGGTTTTCCTGGAGGACTCATCTAGTGACTTAAACCTTTCTTCTAATTGCCATCTGAATTTATTGATAGATAACATTGTTCTACAATTCAAATAATTCTTTTCTGATTTGGATACTTACGTATTAGAGGTTTTAATTACAGAAACATTTATGTTAAAATAAAGTGTTCCATTACATGAGACTTAAAAATTAAAATACATTTCTGGGTTTTGAGCTAAACTCTTGTTATTTACCTTTGCTTTCCACATCAACCAGAATTTGAAAATGTCCACATGTCGACCACACTGTATTGCCTTATCTCCAGTGTCATAGGAGACATCATACTGTTTGTCTGGCTGGAAGAGATAGCCTGCACACATTTGATTGCAGCCTTGAAGGATACCCTGTAATGAAAGACATGTACACTTATGTGACCTACACTGTATATGTGCATAAGAAACTGTACACATTTATAATGCATAAAAATGTATTTCAAACATGTACAGAATTGTTCTTTAATGGAACGTATTATAACATACTGACCTTGCTTTGTAAATCTGAGCCACAAAAATAATTTCATAGCCTAAGGTGGTTCTCATAGAAGTCCCTGAGTAGTCATGGTTTTATACACACACCCACACCCAAAAAACCATTTCCAGATTAATTTGGATACTTAGTTTGTGATATTAGCTTTGTCCACTTCAATTTGTAAGGCTATGTTCTTAACACTTAAATTTCTGATTTGTTAAATTACACACTAGAATAAAGCAGTGGTCTCTCAGTGCAACAGAGAGCTACACAAATTTAAGTGAAAAAACTTAATTGAAGATTTCAAATTTGTGTATTGTCCAGCTTTATGACACTTAACACTAGTGATAAATATAAGCACAAACCAGACGTTTTTTGCTTATAAATAAATATGGTTCACAGATCAATAGAAATCCATGGACTACTGGTAAAAATCTCTGAAGGAAACACAGAGGAGCAAATTCTTGTATGTTACAGAAAAGTCTTACATGTGACATTTCTAAAATGGCTTGCATTTCCTTTAGCTTATTAGTGGGTTTTGGAAGAAGCTTGGAGATACCAGTGTGTCTGTTAAATACAGAAACATCTATCAAAGTTCTCATATAGAGAACAAAAACTCTTGCTGAAATCCTGCAATAGTTGGCTCAATAAGCATGCATGCCACTAAACAAAGGCTAATGTTTGCCTTTGATAGATGTGTTTTACAAAGGGAAATAAATACTGCAGTCTTCAGTTTAGAGATGATCGACTGGAAGAACAATGGCAGACCTAGGGCTGGAACTCACAACTCTTCCATCCCAGTTCTATATACAGGGATTACTTCTTCAACTAAGCTCTTCTAGTTGTAATTGGCATATCAGAAATTAATACACAATATAATTTTTCCTATGCACAGATGATATGACTTTCTTTTTTCATCATCTAATGAAAACACGTATTGCTTAAAAGAAACAAGACACTGGTTTTGCTTTCATTGATGGCAGTGAAGAATCTAAGTGACAGCTCTAAAAATACAGAGAAAGTCATAATAAAAGCAGCATGTATTCTTTTCAACAGAACTGAGAAACTTTAAAACCACTGTGTAAAGTAAAAACGTTGCTTTTTATTTAAGCAGTTTAGGCTGTGACCAAGTACTAAGACCAAGAGTGTATGTTCAGTATATCATAGAAACAATGGGGCAGGTGATCAAATGAAGTATATTAGCACAGCTCTATTGTTGCTATTAGAATATGCAAAGATCCAGGAGCTAAGGATTTGACCYATGTTGTCTACAGCTTTAACAAAAAAAACCAAAAAACCCAAGAAATATAAAATAATTTCCTGAACACAATGTAAATCCACACAATTATTCCTTCCAAAAGAAGTTTTGAAATGAAACATATTTTGCAGTACCCTGTTAAAAAGTAGGGATTGATATTTACTTTTTTTTTTTTTTTAATGTTTAGTTATTAAATATAAGGCAGACCTTCTCCCGGACAAGAATGGCAGAACATTGTAACAACACTCCCATCATCTTGTGTGGATTCCAAGTGACTGAGTTSGCTCTGCAAAAAAATTACACATTCAGATAGGTCTGGAAAACAGAARTTTAACCTGAAGCAGTCACCTTTGTTTTCTGCTTTCAGCTGGAAGTATATGGAGTTTTGACCATGATGATATCACTATGGAAATTATTACTGTCTCAAGTGTCTTCTTTCCCAGCTATGTTGTCCAGGAAAGGAATTTTTTTCATGTTAACATTGCAATGTCAGACTTGTGATTAGTTTATATTATTACTAATACAAGCTAATTAATATCAGACCAATTAGCTGATACAGTAACATCATCCCCAGAAGATGATCCACTTCTAGAAATAGCAGTAATAAAAATAATAAAACCAGTTTGACGTGTTCTGTCAATTCAAGGTACTGACTGGGAAAGTGAGAGTGTCAGAGAATTAAGGGACTAATATGAATTCTGGGAAAATACAGTTCTTTACAGAACAGCTACTGGAAAAGTAGAAAGGAAAAGACAGTCTTCATGTTTATCTCCTTTCCCGGCTGTTAGAACCACAGCCCTTGCTTGTCAAGGCCCTGGACTGTTAAAAGGCTCTGAAACTTTACATCATAATCGTACCATTTTGTATGTAAAGCTTGAAACTTCTCATATGTGAACACAAGTGAATGTACAAGATCACCTAATTTACAAGTCAAACAGATGCTCTGTATTTTTAACATGCTATCCCAGACAGTTTAATGATGATGCTAAAATAAATGTGCCAACATTGCACATCCATTGACCTTTTTGCCCTAAATAATTAATTACCAAATGTCCCCTTGACTCACTGCATGTTCCAGAAAGCAAAGTGTGTAATTGTATTTCACAGACTATGCATGTGTTCTTACAATGTGGTTGAAAGAAAATTAAAAGGTATTTCCTCCTCTTATACACCCTGCTCTCAGAGGACACAGGTATAACCACAGTTCCTCCATTTTGAGCAACACGATATCTTCACCCCCATCTGAGGACCACTAATTTCTAGATATGATTCCAGCCTCTGTGTGTGCTAGGTTAGACTCTAGCATCCCTCAGTCAAAGGAACAGCAAAGCCTGCGCTATGCCTGGGAAGCTCACCATCCGTCTAAAACGTCCTGCTTATGCCGTGCAAAGATAGGTCAGACTTAGGAGGCAATTATCTTTTTAAAAACATCACTAATAGTTCAGATGGAGTAGTCAAGAAACAGGAATTTATATAACAACTGATTTCCTTTTAAAAACACCACGGCTTCAGTTTAGCACATTTATTATTTAACTTTCAGGGTTTTGAACAAAGACAGTTTAAGTCATTCTTCACAAGAAGCATTAGGTTTATTTTAACATGAAGGCATCACTCTCTCCTCAGTGCAGCCACACAACCAGAGACTATCCTACCACAGGCAATCCCAGCTCTGTAATATGGCAGCATGCCAGTCCTCCATGCCAATGTCTCCAGGCAGGCCAAGTATGACCAGAGTGTTAGCAACAGACCCCAGCTGGGGCCTGTGACAGGCAATTACACAGTACACGTGGGCCCCATCCCATGTTTGGAGATCTGTATAGCTGACTAGGAAAGAAATAATTTCACACTTCATGGCCTGCTGCTTTCTGTATTTGATGAAAATTATGGCCTTAATTAGCACCTCTCAGTTGACCTCAGGTCAAAAAAGATGTGCCAAACTCCTGTGACCAAACTTTTGTAGCTTAAGGATTTTAAGAATTTTACAATGCTGAACTCATATTAGACATGTTGCCATGAGTCACTAGCAAATTGTACTGGGAGAAGGTTGATAGGATTCTGCTCCTTCGGGGTACTCCACACCACACACTGCTGTCCTTGCAACAGAAGGGTCCACATGGTTTTGCRGCCAGTCCCTTCACACGCTATCCTTTATGTTGCACTTATTCTTCACTTACTGAATGAGATGCCCAAAGCTAGGAAAGTTTGTTCTCACTAAGGAAGAGCATTGCTCACTGTACTCATTTTACACCTTTACAAGGTGTCCGTATTCATCATAGTTGACTCAAGGAAGCAATTTGGTGCTAATTTAAAAAGTACAGAGGTAGAGTTTGCTTCAAATATTTTTCTCCTTCCCTGGAGGCTGATCTCGGCAATGATGGAAAAGATCTAAAGTTTCTGGTTTTTCATTGCTTCTCTGATTTTTTTCAGATGGGCAGCATTTTATGGTAGAGCAGTTTCAGAGGAAATCTAGAGACAAACACACCCCTGGGGTTATAAACGTATCATCTTCTACAGACTTGTCATCATTGGATATGGGAAAAACTGCCAAAGACTACATCTGGAATGACTCCTGAGTCTAAATTGTAAGGACCAGTGAGAAGGTCACACTCTCACTCTGCTGTCTGACCAAGACAGATGCTTTGCCTCTTTAAATTTGGTTCAATCAGTTATTTATTAAAGGCTAGCTTCTGGTCTCAGTGGGCATCTTGCAAACCTGGGTTATGTACCTGGGGACACACACATGCTCTTTTCTGCAAACTTCGCTCTGGGCCCTACAAGAGCTTCCTGCTTGTTTCATGTAATCTCCACACGGCACCAAGTCAGAGGCCCCTGTGCCCTGAGACAGGTGAGTATCTGTGACCCTTTCTGGCTTCTCTGTAAATGACCTCGGTCTTCTCCCTGGCACAGCAGAAGCATATCAGCTCTGTGCTATCACAGTCCTTTCCAGTCTTACAGGTACTGAAGCTTGCCCCTAAAAGTTGCTGCTAATTTAGTCTCTATCTCTTCTCTTTGTTGTATACACCTACCTATTTTTGTGTGGGTGGGTGTATATATATATATATATATAAGCAAGAGCAAGCATATATATATACATATATATATGTATGTATATGTATATCTAGTTCCCTTCACAGAACACTCATTTTCAGGCTGAACGTATACTCTTTATTTTCTGGAAAAACTGCAAACATCTTTCAAGAAATTACCACCGTGTCATGGCTTCCCATCACGGCTATTCATGCTGAAACACCGTCCTTGGATCCCTCATTTATTACTGCTATTCCCAAAGCCCTACATTTCAGAGATTATCTAGCTCTCACTTCATTTTTTTCTTCAAATCCTTCTTCACCCAGTCCCAGACTTATGATCCCTTCAAAGCTATGCATAGAACAATTTCTCTTCCTTTTTGCAAAGTAATATGCTTGTCTTTCTTCAAATCTGCTGAAAACTTACCTCTCACTCAATGGTATGTCACTGATTGCTTCTGTAGTATTGTTTCAATCTTCCTAGTCTGAACCTTTCCTGTCTGTCTCGCTTTTGTTTAATTTAGTGTTTAAACTCCATAATGTAGTAAAGCAATATTTTCATGAATTTCTGAAGTGTCAGGTACCTTATGAAAGTACTTTTATTAAAGTATTACAAATAAGCACTGTGTAATACCTTTCTATTCCATTCAATTTATGGCGATGCTTTCGTGACATTAAGAGTCCACCTCCCCAGGCAGCCTGGCAGAGACAGAAAAAAGAGAAGATTAATTTTTTTTTAAAAAGCTCAACGTATTTTAGTTTACTCAGGATCTAGGATAAATACTTTAATTTAAAAAAAAAAAAAGTGTAAACAAAGGTCCTCTTTTGCCTGAATAGCAGCACGTTTTTGGTTACTTACATCTACATGGAGCCAGAGGTTGTATTTTTCGCATATATCTGCAATCTCCTGTATTGGATCAAAGGCTCCATATACTGTTGTGCCTGCAGTTGCATTTACAAAAAGAGGAACATATCCCTACAATAAAAATAAAAATATTAAATATAAGTTGAAACCACTTTCAGGGGGGAAAAAAAAGAAAAAAAAAAAAGAAAATGAGAAAAAGGAAAATAATTCCAGAAACTTTATCTTATTTTCTAACCTGAAAATGTTTTTCTTCCCATGTGAAAGGGACACATAAGCAATAGTAGAAACTAATAATATACGTGGTAAGAACAAACTCTGTTTTTATTGTATTATAACTTCACAAAATTAACTAGTTAGTAGATAAAGAATATTATTTTGTCTAATCTCTTTCAGTGAGGGGATTCAAACAATGTAGTAGAAGATGAGCAGTAGTCAAGTAAAGTTGGGACTTTTACAGCAGTATAAACGAATATTAATTAAATGTGATTTGTAAGTTGTGATTTGAAGGCTTGAAATTGTTCCTTTAGTCTTTATCTGCTAATAAACAGAACAAAGCAATCCAAACCAAAAGTAATAAATGAGGAACTATAAGAGCAAAGAGAGAAAATTTTGAATTAGATTAAATAAATGTGAARTTTTATTTCATAGAGTGCCCAAATGTAAAGAAGTTAAGAACTAAAAAATTAATAATATTGATTGTTCTAATTTTGGTCTTTTTATACAAAATTAATGGGTTTTTCCACTGCATTGATTCAAGAAATAGCAATTAATGCCTCAAAAAATTAAGCTTACTTGCTGTATTTAACAAATATACATACTACCTACAGGAAATGTATAGGATTTTTAGGGGTTCAATAGAGTTTTTTATGGGTTTGGCTAAACTTAAAAGTTTGGATAAAAGTAGCTTTAATTTTATGTTTTCATGCTTTTTTCCATATATTTCCAAACAAGTTATTTTTAAAAGTCATGAACTGCAGTTGTGGTTCCAGAGCGTAAATGATTTTGGTTTTAAACAGAAAATGGAAACCCTAGCAAGACGTATAGAGAATTCTGTAAACAATACGTGAATGTATAATTAAGCAGCTGAAAATAGTTATTATATTTATATAATTATAATAGTCTCTTTAAAGTCAATACTCAGGCTTCAAAGGAAGAAGCAATTTTACCAAGCCAAGCATTTAAGCACTAATTTTTAAAAACACAAACCTTTTGTTTTGCTTCCAGAATTTTTGCCTCCAAATCAGCTGGTATTATTTTGCCTCTGTTATTATCACAGAAACAGAAAGACAAAGAAAATTAAAGAATGTATATGGAAATATAACAGCTACAGTTGAAATTATTTAATAGGATTTTCTCAACAGGCCATTAGCAGCTTGACACACTGTACTGAATCAGTCCTTAAACACAATACAACAAATTTAACAGATGAACACATTTAATCTATCAAAACTTTAGCATTCATCCTACCTTTCATTGCATTTTATCAAAATAACATTGTCTGTTCCAAATCCAAGTGCAGCTCCAGCTTTCTTTATTGAGTAGTGACTCTGCAGCAAACATAAGAACATTAAATGGAGTGGTGGTTTAATGATGAAGCATTTTCACAACATACATCAGTATATTAAGAATTAGCACTGTATTAAGCTCACATGCTCTGAGGTAAAGAGAACCAGTTTAGGGACTGCAGCCATGCCTTTGGTTTTGACTTCAGGGAAATACTTGTAGCGTGCAGCCATTATGCTATACATGTTGGAGATCGCTCCTCCTGTGAATGAATAAATAAATGAATAATAAAATAGTGATGATGGAAAAAAAATGCATATTATACCAAAGACATACAAGTTTCATTTGCATAATGCAGTGAAAGTGGCAGTGAACTATGAAAAAATATTTCTCTGAGATGCACAGACATCTGTCTAAATAGCATGGGACAGACTCTCTAGAAAGTCAGAGTGATATTCAGAATTTCCTGTCATCTCTTTCAATTGCTATCATTTTGTAACACATTCCTAAAAAGTTCAGATTTCGTTGTGCTGCTTTTGCATGACAACTTCTTGTTAGCAAGAACAAAGGGACTTACCAACTTGTCTGAGACTGAAGAAGTATCACATATTGGACGTATTTTTCCCATCTTACTGTAGACCTAGAAGTAGATGCCCTAAAGGTAGATTTCTACAGCTGAGCTACTTATTCTAAACTTCCTTACAGTCAGTTATGGGAAAGAGGCACTTCCCAGGCTATGATTCAGATCTATTTTGACACTTACTTTTGAAGAGTTTGAATTGAGGAAAAGCACATATTTCTCTTGATTGGCTGCTAAAAAGAGCCCTGAACAATTAGCTCAGTTCTTCGATGCAGACCTCAAGTTTTAATACGAGAAATCTCACCCATAAGTCCAGTATTTTTTCATTGATAAGAACACTGAGAAAGATCTATGTTTTTCTAACAGATAGGACTGGAGATCAAGCAAGTGTGCACTGTATGTGAGCTATTCCAAAAGGAAGTGGCATTGTCTTTTATGATCTGTAAGAGGATGGTGTTCCCTCATGTCAAACACAGAAGAGTTCAGCTGGGCACCCACATTGTCCACACATTGGCCCAGGACTTCCACATGGTTTATCATCAGTCATTTCTGTCACTGCTCACTGGCTTGATGTCACTTTCATGGGAAGACACTTTGTCTTGGTCTTTATACTGAAATCATATTTGTGAATCCAGTCAGATTATATCCCAGATAATGTGTCCCAGAAAGTGACAGACAATCATGGCCTTTTCCTGACTGTGAGCCCAAATCCTCACTTACCACCAAAGAAGTCAGTACATGATTTTCAAGACCAATTGGTCAACAGGAACAGTGGTTGCTCAGCACCCCCAGAAATGAAGCGCACARAGCAGGTCTTTAAATGTCTAACTATGTACCAGAGCCTGTAGTCAAGTTTTATAATGTTGGCCGGCCATAACATATAGCCATACAYGGAGATAATTTTTCCCCCCAAAATTTCTGTGGGATGTTTAAACAAAGCATTCCTACTTCTAAATATCTGACTCATTGCTTTGTGTTACAGGTAGTGTGAATACTCAGACTCAGACTATGTTTATTTTAACTTCTGAAGTTTTAGTCAAGCCATCGAAACAGAGGAGAAAAACTCACCAGGTGAGAATATTCCATCACCATCTTTATTTGACCATCCAATAATCTCCCTCATCTTTCGAAGTGTTATTTGTTCCATGAGGACAAAAACAGGGGCAATTTCATAGGTAAACCTGCATGGATAAAGCAAAACAAACAAACAAAATCAGATACAGATTCTAAAAACACACAATAAATTCCCGGTCTCTGATTCTTAGTTAAAATGCTCAAGGTTTCTGGAAGTTTTCCTGTAAATTGAGGTTCTTATCCTGCAACCTTTACCCAAGCAAAAATCCTTGTGAAGACAATATTAGAAATAATGGTGAATAAAAACTGCAGTATTAGTTATTTTGCAGCTTTCCATATAATGAATGTAAGACCTAATATTCACCATCATAGCACCACCAACTGCTGTACAAGATTGTCCTGTAAAACACTTGTTTCCCAAAGTGCCAATTCCACACATGTGGAATTACATACTGCCAAATCCTTATGAAAACAGTGAACTTCACTGAGCTAAACAAAACCATAATTAGAAGTATTGAGCTAGGGTTTCAAAGTCTAAGTAGAATTAATTATGTGGATTTATTCTGTTGATGATCTCCAAGGACAACTTACTTCTACAATGCAATACGATCAATAACTGTCAAGAGTAATTATAACTGATGATTTTCTAATTACCAATTACCAAAACCAAGTCAGCAGTCAACTATTGTATCCACTTAATGAGGACGAAAAACATTACATATCCTGGTATGGCCTGATGTTAGAGTCAGATATGTGGATGGAAAGTGACAACCATACAACCATTTCTGGTGATCAAGGTACATGGATAAATTGCTACTGCTGTAAACACACTCTGCTTGCTGTGCATGGGGAAAAAAAATAAGTAAGGGGAAAAATAAGCAGAGAGAAATGAAACAATCAGCCTTTGATTTGCAAAAGAATCTCTAAGAGTGACACCCTGACACTTCAGATTTGACTGAGGTCTTTCACTTGAATAATTTCATCAAAACATATGCATTGTCTCATTCATACTAAAATGATATTTTGAAAAGAGGTACAGCAAACTTGAAGGAGACATGATATTGAGAAGGGAACAAGTGTCTGAAAAAGCTTGTCTTTTATTTACAGCTACACAGGTTACTCACAGTGTCAATTTTTTCTTCAGTCCTTATGTGTCCTTAGTCAATCAGAGAAACACAACCACCGTTTTTAAAACATTCATTTAAGATTAAACATTTGTAATCTGTTTAATTGTAATTGCTATTTTCAGATGCCAAAATATTACTTATTTTGCTTTTATTATCATTAGAACTGCCAGAGACAGTTAAACACTGATCTGAAGTTTGGGTGCTGCCAATATTTGCAAATAGACAAAATTAATAAACCAGTGTTTGCTAACAGTGGTGTGGTTTGGTTTGGTTTTTAAGCACTGCAAGTCTAGAATACATTCCAGTCTGTATTTAGGCAGAATGATCAACTGAAGTCAACAGGAACTCAGCAGTGTATAGATCACTGTAGGTCAATACAAGATACATCTAAGTCAACATGATTTTTTTTCCCACAAGTTTAAATACATTGTGAGTTTTGTCCCGAGATCTTGCACACTGATCCCTACATTATTCCCAGGAGATTTAAAGGCTTGTAAAAAAAAAAAATATAATGTTAAGCAAGCTTTTGTATATAAAATATCAAGTGTTGATGAGAAGAATTTTGAATATATTTAAAAGCAAAGAAAATAGTACTTATTTATTCTATTCTGTAGTTATTTTCTGAGTCTCCAAAAACAAGAAATAAAAGACCACAGATGTTTATAAATTACAAGGCAAATACAGCTATATTAGATGATAGCTATGATTTTACAAATCATGTCTTGCTGAAGTTCACTTCAATTTACTTGTTTTAGACTTAAATTATTTTGAAAAATTCAGTTAAACTGAAAAAACACATTTGGCTTAAAAGGAACCATCCAACTTTAGAATCAAGTTCCTAATAAAAAATGCTGATTAGATTTTTCATACAGTTGCAACATTTGCAGGCATTTCTGTGAATTAACTAGAACAGTCATGAGTCTCAGCTCTTTACTAACAGAATTTACTAATAGGCTTTTTTCGGTAGAAGCCAGTGCTGGCTTAATTCTGCTCTCACCTAAAGGTCCAGTCACTTTATCAGACCAAATCATTCCACCCGTTCTCCTGTTTGCCAGTATGTAAAAAGCATTCTGAGAATAAACATAGCGCATTTTACATCAATTTTCTATTCATAAGCATCTATGCATAATACTGAAAACACCAATATATTCTCTTGTCTCAGCTAACAGTGGGTATAAAGAGAACTTTCAGATAATACTGCTTTTTAACCTCAGTTGGCTGCTGCATAGTGAGAGAAGTGCCCTGTTCTACAGATCTCTAGAACTGCATGAATAATGAAATTCTGAAATCTCCACGCTGAAGGTCCCATGACTAGTGATTGAGCTATGAATAGCAATTTGATACATTACTTCCAAGTCAATGTGGGAAGCTTATTACGTTTAATTTTATATATTATCTTCACAGTGACATTAAAGTAATATTTCCTTATGATAATTTAAAATTTTAAGAGAGTACAGGTGTTTTGACTACTCAAAAGTCATCTGCAAAAGAAAACACATATTTTTAATCGTTCATAAATATTTTAAGTATTGTTTATCTTAGATCTTATCTGTAGAAAAGAAAAAAAGGCAAATAGAAAACATTCCCTACCATAATTCAATGTTCCTGTTTCTTGTGTGTTATGTGTTTATGTAGCTGTAATAGGTTAGAACTGTTCCTAGGTAAAGGTCAAAACCTGTTCTTGTGTGCTGGAACATTGCTCAAAACAAATAATATGTTCCCCAGAACTCACAGACATGATTTGGCTATTTTAAATAACCTTCAGTATCAGTCCTTTGAATCATATTTTACAAACATTTTGCTTTAACCTTACTTGCAATTACTGTGTTATTTGAAAGCACACCATGTTGACCTTGGTTTGCTGAAGAAAAGAGCGCAATGTATTATTTTTTATTTACTAAGCCTCATACATACAAGTAGATACTAAATTTTCATGTTCACAGAGAAGTATTTTCAAGATATGTTCTTGTTTAAGGCACAAATGGGTCACAAACTAGCTATTTAACAACTTACTTTTAAAACAAAGAAAAACACAACCTCAAAAAAAGCTACTCTTTGGAAGTGAATAAATGAATGCAATGTTATTAATAATGATGGCAATATTTCTTAATCCTGTCACAGTCTGCCACAGAGCTGAATTGTATTATGTTCTATCAGATTTGTGTAATTTCACTAATCACAAAAGGATAGCTAAACAGGGATAACTAAGTTAGTCAAAGGGGCTTGGAAAAACCGACACTCTGAAGTATGTATGTGTCACAGAGAAACAACTTTTAAGCAAAGTTTTCTTTTAGAAATGTGATCAGAACTGTTTTCACTTTTAATTGTGCTGCTAAAAAAGGCACTTAAAAGCACTTTGCAATACTTGTTTAACAATTAAAGTATATATTGCTGGGTTTTCTTCCCAATTAGCTTTTAAATCAGAATGTCTCATACCAATTTTTAGTGAACAGAGAAATAATTGAGATGATTATTACAAAGAGCAGGCTGGTTTTGGCTGGAGCACCTTAGGTATTGTTATTTTATTTTACTGCTAATGTCACAAAACAGGCACAGCTCCTAATCTACACAGAGCTGCTAGTAATCAGCTATATTTAATGAACCATATACTCACAGGTAGGTCAGTGAAAATATTGTTCATTTTCCAATCTGCAGATACATTTGCTGTGTTATGACAATTAGCAACAAACTACCCAAAACAGAGGTAGCTTTAGAGTTAAACCACATTCAATACAGGACTAAAACAGAGCAGTCTGTTACCTGCTCAATATTTGGACTCCCACCATATTTTTGAACATACAGAAATCAAAATACAAAGAAAAACTGAAGGTTTTTGGTTGGTTTGGGGGTTTTGGAGGTTTGGGTTTGTTTGTTTGTTTTGTTTTGGKTTTTTTTAGTGTTGTTGTTTAAGGTTTTTTTCATTAATTGCACTCTGTTCCAAAAATTCATCATAATACATTACACTGACATTTAGTTGTCTTTGACTTTGAGGTCAAGAAAAATCAGGAAAAGTTTCTTATTTGATGCATTCAAATGTTAAATTTTACTTTTTTATACTTCCATTTGTTCATTTATACACAACTTTATTAATCTTAGACTAATTCCTTCATTATCATCAAATTATTTTTCAGTGTTACATTTTTAATCATTTTGAAGCTACTCAGAAGCTACTTCTTTACTAGCACATGAACAGGAGATGGTGTTGCCTCAATCCTGCTGTCTCTGAAGTCAACAGGAGAAAAGACAAGAAATTTTTCCATATTTTGTGTTCTAGTGTTAATACATGTATAGTTGCAGAATTGCTCAGTCTAGAGACAAAGCTTTAAAAAAAAGGAAAATATAAAGAAGATTGGTCCAAAAGAAATAAAAAATAATTTCATATTATTATAGTAGAATAATCATGTTTTACTTACCATGTGCTCTCAGATATCTGCATTTCTGTTTATGAGAAATGTAAAACGGTTCAGCTTTATGTAACTATTTTCACTGTATTACTGACACATTAAGAAAAACATGAGACACTTTTTTTGAAGATGTAGCATTCATCATTTAAAAATGAAAATTATTCATGTCTGTGGCAATACATATCTACCGTGACACATGGCAGCCCCAGTCATAGACATTGATGACAAGACACTGCTTACATGTTTGTATTAGCAGTTGATGTCAGCCACTCCCCAGCCAAGCCAATAATGTCCAGTCCTGTGGACAGCTGATTGAAAAAGCGAGGATGACCTGAAAAGAGAATTGAAAGCAACTTAGAACAAACTCCACCAGTATCTCTCAGGTTACAATTCTAAACCGTCCACCTGTTCTGACACGAACGACAGGTTTGCACTCAGAACATTTGCAGCGAAGTTTTCAAAGCAAGTCCTGATTACGGGGAGACCGATAGCCAACATTCGCGGATGTCTTGCTACAAACTCGAAAAACCACTTTGGAGGGAGCTCCTGTACGGAATCATTTGCGTTTAAATATAAAAGTTAACCTCAGAGCCTGTGAAACACCGCCGGGACCTGCTCAAGGTCTCGGGCTAGCCCATTTCCAGAGTCCTCTCTCGACCTCGGTCGTGCTGTGAACTCGGGCGAGGAGTACACGGAGTACACGGGTGAGGGGAGGGACCCCTGGCAGTAACAACCTCCAGGTGATGGGTCCATTTGCATTTGAATTGAGAAAGAAAGGAAGGCTCAGCCGCTTGAACTGGGGCTGCAGGAGTCAGGGAGGGGTGAGGAGGAGACAGTCGCTTCCCGATCTGCAAGGACACGGGAGAGACGTTCCGCGGGGTCTCGGCGGGAACGTCCCGACGCGGCACGCGGGGATGTCCCCGCAGCGGCGTGAGAGGGTTCCCCCAGAGCTCCTCGGCTCGACCCCTTTCCCCACGTGGTTTATAAGACAGGATTCACCTCCTTAAACAGAGTTTGCTATTGAACCGAAGTAAATCATATGGCTGTATTTCAGCGGAAGTTCTTTAACAACTCTTATAAGCAATAATCTCGATTGTAGGGGGTCTACTTTTCTAGCATGAAGAGAAGAAATTCCTGAAAACTGATAACAGCCTTTGAGGGGAGGCGGGAGGTGTCATGATTTAGACCTCTCTGCTCTCCGGGAAAGGACACGCAGACAGCACACTGTGGACAGCCCAGCCCTAGAAGGCAGGTCAGCGCTCGACGCCTGGAGGCACTCTGTCAAGTCGCATTCCGTTCAACACTGAGAACATCAGCATCTTTTGACATGAAGAAATAAATGCGATTCTGCCCATAGCGATGTCAGCAGAAACCTTTCGGAGGCGTGAGCCTGCCGGCGCTGCCACATCGCGACGCTTCCTGAAGAGGATGCGCCGCACCCGGGCTGCTCCCTCCCGGGGAGCCCAACGGCTCAGGGCTAGAGGCCAAAAATACCATCATGGTTTAGCTGTTTGCTTTACAAATCAGCACTTCCCTGCTTTGCCATGACACACGGACTGGGAAGTTATCTTAAGCGACATTTCGCTGACCTCCCACAGCTGTTAATGAGCCCGCGGTGTCCTAAGGCTGGGCTGCAGGTTCATACCCGGTGACTTCAAAACGAGCTTCGCCTGGAGAGACAATGTGAGCCCCAGGAGCCTGCAGGAGAATGTGTGTCCTGGGCTGTCATACGGTCCGCGCAGCACTTCTTTAAAGCTGCACCAGACACCGCTTTGAACAGAGCTTGTGTCTGGTCGGATACCGCCTCTCGGGTCCCAGGAACAGGTCCTGCTGGTCCGACAGAAGCTCCAGGGGAGGTCGGGGTGAGGGGAGGAGGTTGCTCKACATGCCGGTACGATCCATAGCGAAATAATGATACAAGCACAGAGAGCGCAGCCACTCTGGCTTAGCTTCTGGCCACTTGTCCAACAACCCACGCGTTTGGGAGTGAAAGACGCTCCCCTTTGATTAAGAGTACGAAAACCAAAGTACGCTCCTGACTCCCCTGAATAAATCAAACCACCACGTAAATAGGAAAAAAAGACAGAACGCTACCCGCCACATCTGTTGCCAAGATCTTACTCCTTGAATACACTGCGTTGGGTTTTCACGGCTGCAAAACTAACTACGCCAGAAAGCTGCGGCCTGTCCTTCAGGAGCCATGGCTCTCAGCTGCCCAGCCAGAGTCTGCCAGGCATCAGCCTCCCTGCCTGAGCTCCCGCCGCCCACCACTCCAGCTCCACAGGGAGATCGCCGCCCACTCCGGCATCAGCGCTCGCCGAACCGAGCTGAGCCACGCTGAAGCGGGCAGCCGGCCGGGCAGAGCTCAGCAGCCCTGAGACGCTGGAGCACGGCTGGGAAGAGGGGACGCAGCTCGAGCACCCCGTTATCGCTCCATTCCTGACCCGCTTGGGCATGTACAGCAGCCAGGGCTAGTTGCCAGCCGAGATTTCTGTGGATACAATGTAAAACATTTCGGGCCAAACAGCCTGAAAGAGCCTCAGTACAGCTGAGTTACAGCTCACCCAGTAAAAGAAATTATTATAAACAGGCATTTCTGGCTGATTCAGAAGGACCTGGACAGGCGGGGCTCTTGGGTAATGGGCTGAAATCCACAGGGTTCCTCTACTGATGATTCCTAGAATTTCAGTCTCTTTTTCATTAAACGTTTGATGAACATAAAAAAGAAAAACTGCAATTTCTGTGCCATTTATGCCCTCATTTACCTAATGATATTGCTCCCCGGAGATACAGACAGCTCGCATTTCATCAAGTGAAAGAGATTACGTCTTAAAAACTTGTTTCTGTGCTCTACAAACAGCACTGAGCCCTACCCGGAGGGGATGGATGGTCATGAATAGCTGAAATTTCTGAGCAGAGACATTTCCAGCGACCGCAGCCAGCCCTGGAGACAGTCACGGGCTGTAGAGAGGGTGTGGGCTTACCTCAGTCACGCGCTCTTCATCGTGAGCTGAGAAAAGTCCCAGCAGGGACTCGCCACAGAGTGGTGTGCGAAAACCTACCTGTCCTCACTCCGTATTTCAGCGTGTCCCGACAATCCACCAGAATCTGCTCCAGGGACTCAGGGTTGTCCGAAAGCTCCAGGTTGAAGCCCTCCATGCCCTCCAGGAGCTGGTGCGGGTGGTGGAAGTCCAGCACTTTGGTGGATCTGTCAAAAGTCTTCCTCACGTAGTTGAGGAGGATGTCCACAACCTCCAGCAAGAACTGCATGGTCTGCTCTTCGCCATTCTTGGAGGGCAACAAATCTGTGGGGCAAAGCAGCTGTCAGCATTGCTTTGGGAGAGAGAAGCGAAGACGAACCAGCCTCGGCTGCTCGCAGCGCTTGAAAGACCTGGAAGCCGCGGCCCCAGCGCTGCCTGGTTTCAGCGGGCCAGGCTTCCGGTCCCTCTCGCCCCGGGGGAAGGGCGAGCCCGTGGCAACAGCAGAGACACCTTCAAGGCACCCCGGCCAAAGAGTACGCCCTGCAGCACTAACGGTATGCGGTGCGAGGCACTCTCTTCCTCTTGGCCAAAAGCACCCGAAATCTGCACCTGCTCTTATGTTGTAACGTTCCACCTCCGCCCCGCAAAGGGACTGATTTCCCTTTCCCACTCTTCTTGCAATGGCCCCGCACCAGCAATCTCAGGCTGCGTCATTACTATTTTACTAAGGAGGACATAAAATATAAAATTACTCTCCTCCTGGATGCTGGATCTGGAGTAACCCCTGGAACTGCTGAAGCTGAGCTTCAGAGGATCAGCCCAAAGTACATAAAACCGCAGTTCAAGAACTCGTATACATCACCAGTGCGGCTCCCAAAAAACACAGACGCGGAACTTCCTTCAAAAACAACCAAGCAAAAGCACGGTCGGAAAGTGGCTGCACTTTCAGGGGAGGTAAGGGCAAGACTACTCAGGGACATGCCTGAGCTGGAGCAAGGAGAAACTGTAAAGTGTTTACCTCTGGCATACAGATTGGAAAAGTCTGTCTCGGTGCGCCGGAACCTGGATTCCTTCTCACTGTTCTCGCATGCCAGCAGACTCTTGGAGGACGGCCTTTCCTTCAGAGAGCTGACGATTCGGCCCTTGTCTTCCAGGCTGTTGGTCCTTTGCAGGAACCCTACATTATTATTGCAAGGTGCACAGGTCAGAGTCTTCTCACTTCCCAACATGTTTAGAAATATCTAAAGCAGCTCTCTAGACAACAGTTAAAAACGGTGTTGGCTCTAGATCTGACTAATGAGGTCAGGAATAAGGGTATTTATGGGGATTATTTGCCTCCAGGAGGGAGAGTTCAAAATGCCATCAACTGCAAAAACGCAGCCATGCAAAAAACAAAATTTCGTCATTTAGTGCAGTGGTAAATTCTTATTAAGTCGATCAGACAGATTCCACTTCAGTAATCAGCCACTGGAAGAGAGTTCAGGATGAGTCAATGCTATTTCAGCCTGCAGGCGAAGTTTATGGACCTAGCAGACAGGGGCAATGATGTATGATTAAAACCAGGGCCATTTTCAGTTCTCCTCGTGGTGCTCTCACGCACAAAAGGCATGAGAACAAGCAGCCATTCCGGAGTAGCCGTCCCGAGAGTGCTAGAGCTCTAAGGACACCAGCAGCACTCATACAACCCCACCTTCCTATTATCAATACGTACTGATGCGGACTTTCCACCTGAAAAGATGCTTTGATGCTAACGGTAATAATCCCCGGAGGTTTTAGGAGCTCCGCTCTCACCGAAAACGCATCTCTGGCGCCCAGGACCCGAATACAACTGCCATTGTTATATGCCACGGCAATAATAAACCCGCTCACCCCAAGAACTATGGGGGTGGGCGCCACGCAGGGTCCGTGGCCAGTAATGAGATCCGTCTACTTTAACAAGGCAGGGAGAACAACTAATTTGATCTATTAAATCTCCGACACCGCTAAAACACGCATAGTGTCGGGCCTTTCGTCAGCAAAGAAAGCATCGGATTTTGACCTCCCAGGCTGCAGCGAGCGTGCCTACGTGTTTGGAAGAGGCACTACGGAGGCGCCGGTCTCCTATATTCTTTCTTTTCTTTTAAAATAATCAACAAGCGAAACCAAGGCTCGTCGCSGCTGGAGATATTCGCCAGAGCGGAGGGCTTAGCAGGAGGAAAAACAAGGTCGTGAGTTCGCACACCCACGTCCCCCGACGCCGCTTCTCTCCAGCGCCCTCCTCTTTCCGTCCATGTGTCCCTGCTCTCCGGAGCCGCGACGGCGGACCGGGGCTGTGGGCATCTCCCATCGGGCTCCCACCGCCGGCCCACACGGGCCCCCTGCAGCTTGGGCAGGCATAGGGGCTGAACCTCGGGGGAGAAAAGGGAACGACAGTGAGCTTCTGGGCCAATGGCCTCCGGCACGGTACCTGTGCCTCCGACCCTGCTGCCAGTCAGACAGTCACGAAAGAGCTACCGAAAAAGGAGCACTCGGTTGGCAGCCCCTTCTGCATAAGTCAGGCACCCAAAGGAGTCTCCAGGAGGGTCGCTCGCAGGTAAGTTTGTCTGGGTCATGCTATCAGTGAACACCTCACGTTTTGCCTTTCAATAGTGATCTTCTACTAATTAAGGTTTTTTTTTTTTTTTCTGTGATGCTTTTACGAATGAGACAAAGACTATTTAAGGGAAACTCTTTGTGCATAGGTTAAAAGTAGACGTCTATATATATATATACACACGTATATATTTAGCTATGTTGTTACTGCTTCTAATGGCTCTTACAGCGATCATTAGCTCCTGCAACAGCTATAATGCTATTCGTCTGCTCTTTAGAAGCAGCAGCTGATATTGAAGCAGGTGCAGTCTAAACTGAATTATGGATCCTCTTTCACCAGGTCCTGTGGCTTCATTTTCCTTTTTTTCCCCACCGGTTTTTTTTCTAGGCTCTCGGTGGCGATGCTCAAGTGGGACGAGTCCCGTGAAAAGAGACGTCTGCAGGAACAGCGGCGCTCCGCTTCCCTCGAGAGCCGTGCTCCCCGCACAACTGGCGCTCTCCTCGGCATGCAGACACGCGTTCGTCAGAGGTTCCGCTGGGAAAGGAGTGAGCGGCGCTTCAGTAACAGAGGAAGGCTGCAGTTGCCTTCAGTTCAGCTCGCATCGGGCCAGCGAGGCCGTGCCTTCGCTGAAAGGTCTGACCTAAGTAGGCGCCGTGGGCATGGAGCTCAGCCCTTGCCCGAACGGCTCTGCGGCTGTTCTTCCCCGCGGAGGCTCCCTGGACCCGTTATCACCTCCCGAAGCCGGCGGCGGGGATCAGCTGGGGCTGGAACCGGCTGCGCACGGGGTCTGTCGGCCTGCGCCTCGTGGGGCCCGCGGGGCTGCGCGGTCGCGCTAGGGAGGCTCGAGGGCGGAGAGCAGAGGATAAAAAAACCTGAAGGGAGGATCTCGCTGTCGCCCGACATCAGCCCATCCGGCTGTAGGTAACGTGCTGTTCGCCCAAGTCCGTCGGCCGTGCCTCGCGGATCTGGAGAGCGGGTACAAGGGGGAGCCCAGTGGGCAGGGACAGTCTCCGCTCTGGAGCCGCCGGACCATCTCGTTTCCCGAGTTCCTCCCTGGGAGACTGGGGGACCATCCCCAGCGCCGACCTGCGTCCCGGGCTACAGAGAAGCGCAGCAGCCGGCCTTGGAGGGCTCCTCCCGCGCCCGGAAAAAGCGCATGGCTGTAGTCGACCTTTCATCAGTATCCTACGCGAAAAGTGAGGCCAGTGTGGGAGAGTTCCAGCAAATAGCAGCTCTTGAAATAGCGTCCACGGTGCTTCTCCCAGAGCAGCGGAGAGCGCGGCCTTTCTCAGCAGCAGGTCCGTCCCGCAGGTGCATTTTCATCGATGCGCTTTAAGAGACCGAGTTTTCAAAAGCCGAGTGACACCAGACCGGCGAGGGAGTCCCTCGGTACCCAACGTGAGCACAGATTCAGCGTGATCTCACATCAGGCCTCGCACAAGGCAAGTGCGTGAGTCCCCCTCGGCCTCGCAGCCCTGGGGGGACACTCAGCTTCCGAGGCGGAGACAAACCTGCCGGATCCCGGCGCGCACCGCAGCCGTCGGGGGATGCTGGTCGCTGGTAGCTGCAGGAGATCCTGATACCCCTCCGCGGCCGGGGTCACCTACGTGACTTGGCAGCATACATCCTGCGGACTCCGGAAACGAGCCGAGTTTCTAACATACATGGCTGCTTTTGAAACCCCACTCTCTCGCGTTGCTCGCTGGGCTTGGAATCATTAGCTGGCAGASGCCAAACAGCTGAAGACGCACCTGAGCAGTTTTACTACGTTGAGCACTTCCACTGATGCCAAGTAAACGTTAGCAGGATCAGTCCTAGCAATAACAATTGCCAAGGTGGGAGTGAAAGGTGTAGCACACAAATCCAGACACAAGGGGAAATCTGCCCATATTTTGTCTGCTGTGACAGTACATTAAACCACTTTAAAATGGGGGGGGGGGTTGGTTTTGCTTTTTTAAGTGGATATGTGCAGGGACGAAGAACATGGGGGCGGGGAGGGGTGGCAGCCGCAGCGCTCTTTTCAGGCGGTGGCTTTCAACCAGAAAGGAAAAAAGCTAATCCTTAAATCGGTCAGTTATTTGAGAAGAAATTACGTACATTTTGGATACGTAATTATTGAAAATGTCAAACACATAATACACAATCCAGATGGAAGAACCAACTCACTGTTCAAGACCTGCCTTTTCTCTGAGGTCAACCCTTATTTAAAGTTTGCGTTCCAAATTAATCGATTTCTGTGTGATACAAAGAGAAAGAACAGTTCCAAGGCGCCTGGTTTACTAGAGCTTGGTGACTATACAATATTTAGGGTCTGGAATGATGTCTTGTGAAGGGTAAGGACAAGGAGATACCATCTGCAACAGGCAAATGTCAACTCGTTTAGCATGTTTAATTAGGATTGTGGGCAACCTTAATACTTCACTCTATATATTTACCATAGGCAACCTTTCCTGTCTGTCTTTGTGAAAGTGTTCAAGTGGGAGGGCTCATACAAGCAGGAACAGTGGTCGTGATCAAATCTCATTATTCCAAACCGCCGTCACTATTCAGAGTATATTTTTCACGTAACACAGAAAATAGCTGGTAAAGGAAAACCGAACACCAAACCCCAGCCAAAAATACAGCAGCCCTGCTTGTCTTGAACTCCCTGCATAGAGCCTTCACTACACTCTCTTATGGTTTTCTCAAATCCAAAATGGTGGGATATTTAATTTTCAGTGTATTTGATCTCATTGAGAGAAGCTGCACTGTCCCTCTATAACCCCGGTAGTCTAGCAACACAGAGCAAGCCTAACAGCGCGTTACTTTATCAGTTCTGCTTGCCGGGCTAAATTAAAATGATGGTGAAAAAGCCCATCGCTCCAGCCACTGAGGGGACTGGTAGGGAAATGGTCCATTAAACCCAGATCAGGAGCTATTTATAGAACTAAGCGACCACTCGTTAATGTCGCCAGCGGCTACCAATGATATCTCTCACAGACACGGGACTAAACATTTGCACTCTGATTCTTTTCCAGTTCAAACTTGCAGGTGACCAAAGGTTTAGCGAATGAACTTCGACTAGAACAAGTGGGGGAAAGGTTTAAACATACCTTTGCTTTGAAAAAAAGGTTCGTTTCTCCCACGACATATTTCCCATCCCCCCAAAAGAGGTAGAGGGGAAAAGGGGAAATAATATCTATGCATAAGGGGTATGGGCTAAACTTGAATGATTTTCCCCATCAGAAAATGAATACTTGATTGTTAGTCTCCAAAAGAGAAGGCGCTACTGAGAAACCTGGAGAAGGAAGACAGCTTGTTATCTGCAAATGAATCTCTTGCTATAATGTTGCTATCTGATTGTGCATTTGTTTCCCTTCTGCATTTCATGTGCCTGCGCGCTGACTGGCTGCCAGCGCTATCTTACCAGCACAGCAAGCTGACGAATTGCTCTTTAATAAGGCTCTCGTTAATCTTTTTCCCGCAGGAGATCCGTATTTTCTAGTCAGATAAGGTTGAAAAATTTAGACAGTGAGAGGCGGCGAACCGGCCCCCTGCCTCCCGCCCCCGCTCTTCCTCGACGCCGGCCTCCCCGGCGGATCCTGCGCTTCCTTCTCCCGGAGCACCCGGCGCCTGCACCCCTTCGTGTGCGGCAGGAGGGGCAGCGGGGCCACAGCCGTCCCTCCCCGACGGACAAAAGCTCTGCCACAGCTAGCCCAAGGGAGGGCACCGCGGCGGGGCCGGGGCCGCCTAGCCGCCCTGCGGCCGGCAGGGGGCGCCCGAGGAGCCCCGGGCTCGGGGGCGCTGGGCTGGTGCTGCCCCGGCGCCCCCCGCGGGARGGCCCCGGGCCCCCGTGGGTGTGTGGGGTGTCGTACGGGGAGGCACGGCCGCACTTACCGCATATCTTCAGCCCGATCTTCCTAGTGCACCCGTGAGCCACGCCGCACCACGAGTCGTAAGCTGGAAGAGAGAGCAGACTCGTTCCTCTGAGGCGGCGGGGCTGCCCGGCCGCCGAGCCCCACCCCGGTCCCCCGCACGGCTCCACGGCCGGGAGAATTTCTCTTATTCCGAGCCCGGCGGCGCTGGGCGCGGGACGGCTGAGGTTCGGATGACAGCGAAGTGACATGCTGGCCTGCCTAGAGGAGACGGGAAGGCACCCGGGACCCGAACATCTCATCATTTACTGGCGGGGCTCCAGGGAAGTGGCAGCTTAAAATAAAGTGGCGTGAAATGGGGGTCACAAAAGAGTTCAGGAATTAATTGGGTGAAAAATAGTATTTGACTAGGTGATTGGACTTGCATCACTGAGCCTCGGACGGACTGACGGCCGTCGACGGCTGTACTAGGACCGCACCGGCGGAGGGGACAGGCTGCTTCCCAGCCTCGGGAGTCGTGCCTTGGACACGCCCCGATCGGCCCCACCTGAGCCCTCRGGAAGCGGGGAGCGAAGCCTAGGGCCGAGATGGAGGGGGCGCCAGCCGCTGCCCCGGGCACCGCGGAGCCTCTCCGGTCCCTCGCCCGCGGCACGGGGCAGCCGCAAGTCCGGCAGCGACGGACCCCAGAGGTCGACCGGGGGGTGGAGGCGCTGACCGGGCGTTGGGGCATGAGGGGAAAAGATGTCAGAGGAGGGGGACCGGGACGGCTCACCCAAGCGCGAAGGGCAGCGGCCCGACTCTCGGGGAGGGAGAAGAGGGGGAAGCGCCACGGCGCTCCCGACCGGGCGGAGGAGTCCTCTCGGCAGGGGCGCTGCCAGTGCCCGGGGGCGGGGAGCCTGTGCGGGCAGGGCGGGGTGCTGCTGCCAGCGGTTATCTTAGTTTCAGCCATGTTGCCAATTAATTCGATTTCTGCGTGTGACACCTCAGTMGAAGGCAGCAGTGCCTGTCACGCGTGCCTGAAACAAGACCCAGTGCTGCCGTTCGCCCCCTCCCCCGTTTTTTCCAGTATCAGAATAATGACAGTAATGACTCCGATGCTCGTGCCTCCTAGCTCTTTCGGGGTAAAAGCTATTCCCCGCTCTGCTGTCCCTGACAACCTTTCATTTCTTACTGTTGCCCGCTCTTTGTCTCTCTGATGCTTTATAGCATCGAGCCTCTTTTTTTCTTTTCTTTATTTTTTTTCTTTTTTTTCTTTCTTTTTTTCTTTTTTTTGTGTAGGCGATGGTCTGAACTGCCTGGCAGGGCTATAAACTGATTTTCTATCCACCTGCAGCAGCCTTTGCTTCCCACTCACACCTCAATAACTCAAGGCGAATTCAGAGCAATTAGGAATGTAACGCTTTGAAAAGCTGCAATTAGCATCCAAATTTCTCTTGATTACAGGCTTCAGCGTAGGCTGAAAGGAAGCTGCAGCATTAGCATTTATAAAATGTAGCGGGGAGACAGCCGCTTTAGGACCCTGGTGTAACTTCGCCCTTTAACGGATTCATTTTGTCCACACGCCTTCCAACGTCCCGATTTTTTGGCCCTCTGGGCGGTCAGTTTATTGTCTATATCTCTCAAAAGTGGCTGTAAGATAAAGACAGCGTTGGCCGCTAAGGTGGGCTTTTCCTCACAGCGTTTTATTCGCCACAGACCAACCTCTCCTGTTSCCGGTAGAAAGATGGTTTCTTTGTGTAGAAGAGCACTTTCCGCACCTTGCTTAATGGCGCGGAACAGGGCTTCACAGATGTATCATTTCGTTTCGAAACTGGTCTTTCTGAGCCTAAGTGGAGAAAGCCTCCAAAACCCTTAAAACGAGGAAAATATTAAAACCTACTTGTGGGTCGCAAATTAGGTGGGGTGGGGTCCGGAGCATCGTTGGAGGACGAGGGAGCGGAGGAAGCCATCCCTTCAGAAAAGCCCCGGTCCCCGGAGCTCGTATTTCCTCGATATTCCTCTGAAGGGTGGGCAGCAAGGAATTTGCTGGAAGGAAGAACAGGCGGGTTTAGCAGTCTAGTCTCCTGGAGCCCCGCACAGGAGTCCCGTCCGGACACCAGCGGGCGGTAGCCGCGCAGGTCCCGGGGCGGCGGCAGGACAGGCAGGCGCCGACCGCACCGGGAAAATGCCTCGACAGACTGAGGAGCAAAATCTTCCCTTCGCTGGATGCCAGGGCGCTACGCCCCGCGCCTGAATGACGGATTTAGCAGAGCATGAAGTCTATGGCAATTATTTCGGTGGCCACTGAGCAGGGCAATTATGTGGCTCGCATCAAATGGAGACCAACGTGCAAAGCGGGCTTCGAAATTACCAGCCCAAACGACCTACAATTCCAAACAGAGCCTGCTTCTCGGCTTTACCAAACACACGACAGGCTAAGCGTTCAGGAAAGACTGACAGATAAACCCCCACCACCACAAAGGTGCATTTTGCCCAGGTCCGATGACAGGCGCCACATACATGTGTATTTGCACACACATGTTTCAGCAAATCGGGGCCACTACGTGCTCCAGCACTAACCAGCGATCTCCCGTGCCCGTGCTCGTTTTAGCGGCGCAAATGGCAGGAGAGGCATGTCTGTCTGGGGAAAGGAAGGTGCAGGACCAGCCCTCGCTCCTCGCCAGATGTTCAGCTCTTTCCTGGCGGACACGGCGTTCCGATAACCAATACAGGGTCGGTGATCGAGAATTGCCGGGTCAGTGCCCAGTTCGTCTCTTTGTCCCCACAGCTACCTGCGATTTATTTTCTTCCCCTTGTAAAGAAAATGAAGGTCGCGGTAACGAACGAACGCTTTCTTTGTCAGCTGCTTTTTTCAAATCGGTAGAAACCGATTCATTTCCACTGCTAGATGGATTTATACCCGCGTGTAAACGCAACGGATCAATGATTTCAATGGAAAACAGGTATTTATTTTTTTAAGACGAAAGAGAAAACAGCCATAAAGCAGAAGAGATTTTCCAGACAATGCCTGGAAGTGAAGTAACAGGTTAACACGATGTCTAGGGCGCTAGCTGTATCAAAAACCCCTCTATTCCTCATTTGCCTGGTTTTAGGGGGAAAAAATGCTCCAGAGGATCCCAAAGGCTTGAAAAAATAGGATGCTGTTTAGAGGACACTTACCAAGGGGGCGAGCGGACACTCTTATCGCCGTAGTCCAGGCAGGCAGGGCGACTCTTGCCTAGGAGCGACTCGCCGCTTATAAACTCTGCCAGAAACGACGTCGGAATACCAATCGCTCCGCGGAATTTAATGCGAGATGACCTTTTTTTCCAGAAGTGCTCGGATTTGCTTTTTTAAAAGCGTGAATCGCCGGTTGATCTGCTTCGACGCAGGCATGAGTCACAGGACTGCCGCCACCCCCTCCGCGCCGCGCCGCTCCGCTCCGCTCGGGGGCTGGGGACCACTGAGGCGGCCGGCTGGGGCGGGGAAGCGCGGCCCACCGGCCCCGGCTGCTGCCGCTGGTCTGCGTCGCCCCGGGGCGGCGGGGCTGACTCCCGCGGCGGGTGGGGCTGCCCAGCCGCGCCGGGGGCGGCACCCTAGGCAGGGGGTTCTGCCGTGCGAGCCCCTCTTTGAGCCCGCGTGCGGACGGAGCCAGAGGCTTTCCCTGGCCAGCAGCGGCTTGACCCGAGGTCGCCAGCTGTGCTAACAGGCACCGCACACATCGGCGCACCGTTGAGGCGACGGGGCCGAACTCCCGCTTCGGCCGTCCCTACGGCCCCGGCCCTCTCCTGTGCATGGTGCGGGACACGAATGAGCCAGGCGGGGTCCATGTGAATTGTACCTTAGCAACACCTCTCGTCCCCCCTTCGCCGTGCCGAGGGTCTGATGTGACCCGCTGGCTCGCCCCGCTCCTCCCCGCCAGAGGGTGGCAGAGGCACGAGCACCGCCGCAGGGGAACACCTGGATTCCTGCGACTTGCCCTCAGTATTGCCATTAAATTGCGATTTTATACCAGACATCCCCTTGCTAAAACGAGGAACATTAAGACAACAAGTTCTTTGTACTCCTCACACCTCCAAGTGTGTGTTAATCCATCCCACACCCCGAACATGCTTCGCCAACCTTTTGCGGTGGTGACCGTGGTGCTGTATTTCAGCACGCCACGGTAGCTACGCAGATTCCTATACCAAACCCTTCTCAAAAAGATGTCACGTAAGGGGCTGGGAGGAATCCGCAATGAGACGAGAGGAGGGGAAACAGCCCGATAGAGCCAGAGAATTTGTTTCTGTGCAGGAGATGCTGGGCAGCGCAATGAGCAGCAGGGACGTGTCCTTCTTGAAGGACTCGAGGGAAAAGCAAAAACTTACAAGCCCGTTTTGTAAAGGAAATCGGCCGACTGACAGGATTAAGTCGCCAAGGCAACTGCTTTGTCGAGCACACTTATGAGAAACTGGACGTGTAATGAAAACACCGACAGCACAAAGGCTAGCTTTTAAACATAGTTTTACAGATATTAGTGGCCCTACCTGACATGACTTTTCCCCATCTATCTAGGCTATCATTTTAAAGGTGGTTTCAACCAATCGGGCAAAACATTTGCTCAGTGCAGAGCGTAAGAAATAATAATACAACTGTAGCTGATTGTCTTTCTGAACGTAAACAAACGTTCAAAGGAAATCGTGACAGGAGTGGAGCACAGAGTCAACGAAAGATCACGCAAAGAACTCCTAAGGCATCAGTCACTGAGGCGCGACCCGGCCGGGTCTGTGCCCCGCAGGCACACGGAGTGTGTACTTATTCCTTCCCTTCTGGCTTTCCAGAAGTACGTGTGTCTGGAGTAAACAGACATGGTTTAACATAAATATTTACACCCTCGTAGAATCTGAGGCCCGCCGGGGGAAGGAGCCAGACGGTGAAAGCCAGCTAGCTTCCCGCGGCACGCTGGAAATACGATTCTTTCCAGCACCTCGAGGAGCCCGGCCGCGCGGCGCCTCCCGCCCCTCCACTCCGCTCAGCACCGCGGACAGCGCCCGCCTCGGTCCGGCCGCGCTGTCCCGGCATGCTGAACGGCACGGTCGGGGGCGCGGGCAGCAGCCCCGCACGGCCGCGGGTGGGTATGAGGCCCCCTCGTTCCCTCCCGGCCGTGCAGGAACACGCCGAGAGCGAATCGAGAACTCCGAGCCCGGCACGGCTCCCCGCCACACAGGCCCTCTGGGTGGCGCTGTGCCTCAAGCCCAGACGCTCCGCAAAGCCCTGCGTAGAGCCCGCCCGGCCGCGGCTGCTCCGAGCCCGTGCTCACCACGATCTATACGTCCGGCCCCGGCGGCGACAAGGGCAAAGCAGCAAACCCTGGGGGCTCCGCGGGTCCCTCCCTCGCTCATTACAGCGTGGCTGTACGGCAGTCATGAAAACGCTTGCTAAGTCTCATTTGCAACGGACCCCCTTGAAAATCCGACCTAAACCCGAACCTCTCCAGCTCCGGCAGCTTCGTTCAGAACTCGCCACACCAGCTAAAGTCTTTGAAACACCCTTGCCAGGTGTACATGTCCAGGCGAGGCCACTCAGAGAGGTACCACTTTCACTGAGAGAGTTCAAAGTCTTCCCCTCCAGCTGTGCTGCTCAACCAGCCTGCTATTTTCTCTTTCCATGTGACTCTCCTTTCCCTGAGGCCACTGCTCGAGTGCACTCGAGGCACAGGTTACAGACAATCTCTTTGCAGGTTGGGGACCCAGAAGACTTCGCTTTCTCTTTGAACCCAGATGTTTACTGAGGATGTAAAACACACGGGAAAAACCACTGATGCACAGTATCAGCAAGAGAGTAGGATGTAGATATGTAATTCCCTTAGCTGAAGCTTGTAAGCAGCACATCAGTTAGAACTCACTTTAAAAAGCCAGACCATGGGGTATCTCTTGAGTTCACCTCCATCCATAAACTGGACATGCTAAAATATGAATCTTGAGTACCCTGGGTGGGCAAAGGAATGAAAGTGATGAAATAAATATCTTTAGTAACAAAGACCAGTCAATTATTATATAGCGTTTATAACTGTGGGCGTATAAATAACGACTGTCAAGCAGAAAAGAATTGTTTACTATTTGTATTGCAGCCTGTAGGCTTGAAGTCATTGTGTTTGGAGCTGCACACAATATTTTAAGATATATGAGTGCCTCCTGCTTACACTGTATGGAGTTCACAATGTACCTACATGCCAATGCAAAAGCAAATAGAGAAGTCACTGTGCCAGAACATCTCTTGTTTCTTTATATACTGAACTATAGTCATGTTGTATATATGCATTATCTGCAGGCAGGGCAGTAGATTAGACTTCTGGTGATTATTATTATTATTGGGGGGGTTCCTCCATGAGTGTTCTTTCTCTGTCACCTTTTAATTGCCATTTTGTGWGGATTATGAATATTTTAGCAGGTTGGGATTGGGCCAGCTTTTTCCTTAAATCTGTATACAACAGTATACATATACAACATCACATCTGTGATGTTTCGGAACTTGGGGGTTTGCATTTTTGTCTTTGCAGCCTGTTATTTTTTTTTTGATAACACAGTTATAATAATCTGTAATCCAGTACATTATTACAAAATATATTTATTGCATCTGGTATCTGTTTCTTTTCCTACCATTTCTGGTATACAACTACGTCTCATTTACCTGTATCTTAGATAGAATGGAATAATTTAAATGATAAAATTCCTTAACTTTTGACACAGAAAAATTGGAAAATTGTTCAAAATTAAGTGTTTCAGAACTTTTCTAGCTATCATCTTCAGTGCTTAAAAATACAGATGGTAAATTACTGTGTATCTGTAACCGAAAAAATGAACATGCCAAGAAAAAATAAATAAATTAGTACTTCAATTATTTGGCCCTGTCCAGAAAATTCTACAAATGGAAATTTGGTGAAGACTATGGATTTATACTTCTATTCTACAGATAACTTTTGCTGTTTTCTGTCACTTGACAAAAATTAATTGAAGATGAACGATATGTTTGCTTTGGGTTTTATGATCAGTCAACTACTGATGTACCCAACTGGCCCATATTTAAGGATCATGTACATCACTTGAATTTCAAAGACAGCTCAAGATGAACTGCCAGACAGAACATTCAGCACTGCTGCGATGAAGGGCATTTAGAAAAGTCTAATCTGAAGCACATTGTTTTACATACTTTGTGGCTTCTTGTTTCAGGATGTCCCCTTCCTGATCCATGCTGGCACGTCTTGCAGTCCATTTTGATCTGCTTCATCTAAAAAACATCCCAAAGAACAACCCACATCCTGAAACAATAGCAGCAGCAAATCCCAACTCTCAATACCTCCAAGCAAACATGGAAAGAAGCAAAGAATCCCATTACTTCCAAACTGTAACAAAATAAAACCTTTTTTATCTGGATGGATCAAACAAAATTATTTAAGTTAGGGAACGGTGATTGTAGCATGAAAAAATAACAAAAGTGATAGTACACCCAGCAAGTCCACTCTCTACCAGTTTTGGGAGATTGCAATTTTACCCTGTGTCTGAAATAAAATTTATTTCCCCCCTCCCCCTGTAACCTTGTAGAGCCAAGATAGCTAATGCCTGGCTATACTTCCCCTTATTATATGTTCTTATAATTGTTACTTCTCACTGAATTATATCTTTTTATCCCATTGGAGGGTATCAGTTTCCAACGGGAATGCTCAGCAGTTTCAGAAATGCTGCTGCAGGAGATTATGCAGTTTGACCCTCCAGTCTCAGAACAAATTTGGAGAGCTGGACTCTGGGATTTTTTAATACACGATTGTTTAAATTAAGCATATTTCATAAATAATCCTCAGGAAACAAGAAACATGGGCTTTTCTTCTACTTTTAAAAAACTGAAATCATAACTCAATTTCAGGTATGGGCTTTCGAAGTCTCTAAAGTTTTCGGGATCATCAAAGTTGTGAGTTTAGCTAGGCTTTCTTTTTTTGTTGTTGTTGGTTTGGGTTTTCGTTTGTTTTGGGGTTTTTGGTTGGTTGTTTTTGTGTTTGTTTTTTTGTTGTTGGTTTTGGTTTTTCCCCCTTTACCCCTCTTTCCTTTGTGGTGGATAAATCAGGTTTTGTTTTGACAAGTTTGTTAGTTCACCCTGAATAACCATCAGTACTAGTGAAATAGTAGACTTTCTGCAGCACCATATTTGAAACCCTTCCTTCTTCAGGTTTCTTTTTAGCTACAATATTACAGAAATGAAAATAAAAAACGTTTCCAAAATGGAAGGTTAAGTGCACCTTATCAAAATAAAAGGGGTTTAAGCAAAACACCAATACCTACATTTTTTAACACAGTGCAAACAAAGCACAGAAACACAAACAGGATGGTATGAACAGCTATAAAGATGGACAATTGGCACACTGTTCTCTGAAAAGTACAGTGATATGTGCTTGTCCACCAAGGTATGAGCTCCTCCACCAGAGGAAACAGATGGGCAGGTAAGAAAAAAATTCCTTCTCTCTTTTAGATTGAGTAGTTCGTATTCCCTGATCCAAGTGGATTTCATTAGCGTTCCCACAATAAACAGATTCCTATTTTGAGGTCATAGAAGAGTGCAGGAGCTTTAAGCAAAGCCATCAGCTGTTACACACGCCTCTCTTTTCAGTACGAGTGTGGAAGATTATGAGAGCATTGAGGGGCATTTTTAAGGAAAATAACACTTCTCCCAGATCAAGAGATAGGTGATTCAAATTGAAGACGTCTCCCAGACAGAAAAATCAGATTAGAGTTGTCATGTTATAGACACATATTCTAATCAATTTATGTAATAAACTTGAATCCTCTACTTTGGCCCTTCAAAACTTCTCTTCAAGCACACACTTACTTAATGCTCTTGACTCCTCTTGATGGTGTTCTGATAGTTGCACTTGAAGAAGACCACCACACCACAGGAAAACTGTGGACAGCGTTCTGGGACAGCGTTAACAACTCAGCACTAGCACAAGAGACAGGACTTAGCCATGCTATCTTTAACAGTTCAGCCACAACAAAATTTTTTAAAGCTAATACACATGAGATAAAGGGCAGCACTGCTCTGAGAAGTGAATCAAGCGTAACTGTAGGAAACAGAGAAGTAAAAGCTGATAGCAGCCTTGATTTATAACCTTGGAAGCAGTTTGGGTTAGCTTAATTAA
Organism: Amblyornis subalaris; assembly: GCA_018881555.1. NCBI lineage: Eukaryota > Metazoa > Chordata > Aves > Passeriformes > Ptilonorhynchidae > Amblyornis > Amblyornis subalaris. The sequence goes on along the minus strand of JACAXG010000012.1, from coordinate 1,715,798 downwards.
CAATAATTTATGGCTTTAACTAGGAGAGTTACAGATCTGTGTTTTCATAGTGATAAGTAAGAAGCAAGTTTTGGGTGTTTTTGGTGAAAGATTTTAAGTATAATGTTACCTTATAGCTTAAAGTTAAGTTAAGTTAATAGAAGTGTTCATGAATACGTAACATGATGAGTGATTGGCCAAAAACCAGCCCCATTGCAGAGGTCAGGTTTTAACAAGGATAGGTCAAGAAACCAAAACAACTGTCGTTTTAGTGACCTATTGGTCTAGGAGACTATAAATTCTTATGCAACGCTGAGTCCTGTGACATTCGCCATCTTTACAATGTGTTGTTAAAATCTCACTGCCGGACTGAGACTGAAGTCTGTTTGTTATTTTAGCAATAAATTGTTAAAATCACTTCTGTCCCACCTCTCTGATTGAGAACGTCCGACGTGATGCAAGAGGTGTCAGACAGACACACCTGAAGCAAGATTTAAGGAGATTGTGAACCTGCAATAACCTCTCTCTTCATAATTTTGAGGGATACTTAATGTTTGCTAGGGTATAAAGGAACTGTCTGGGAACAAGAGAGTACAATGGATAGTGCTCTGATTTCTGACAGCTCTGTTCTCCCTAAGACAGGTAACAAGGCTACTTGCACTCCACCTACAACAAGAGAACACCAACTTGGGACTTCACTCCTTGGCATTCTTCTACCAGTCATCTTTTTTTTTTTTTTGGAGGTTAATAATCTCTTTAAACAAATGTCTCAACTCCACTGAAAGTAACGTGAGCTAGCAAAAATGCTGAAAGATTTGACAGATATCCACACTCAAGCTATTCATGCCATACAGAAAAGCTTGAAGATGTTCCATTGGCCTCTTCCTTCAGTGAAAATTCTGTACAAGGGCTTTAGGGATCTGAAGACCGCAGAAATGAAAAACATGTAGCTTTTCTAGGATGTTGAAGAAGAATTTCTTTCTCCAGTATCTGAAACGTTAGACATGGAATCTGGCTTGTGTATTGGTGTAAATTAGCCCTCAATGTCTTCAGATATTAACATAACCATTGCTTGCTAGAAGCAAGCTATATAAATGCTGCAACAGACTGCAGTCTGCAGTAAACAAGACTGGTATGACAGCATTCTGGTTACTGGTTTTTAACATGTTAAAAAAAAAAAAATCACTGTATTTGTAAGCGATCTTCCTCAAGATACAGCATGGGATCCAGGTGGGTGAAGAATAACTGCTGAGACTTCTAAGAAATTTGCGTTCAAGTAAAGGCATTACAGATTTAAATCTGTACTAATTTGAAATGGTTTTTGGTCAACAGGCGGTTTAAAAAGGTACTTTTTAAACAAAAAAAACCCCCAACAAACCATAAAAGATGCAAAATCCAGATTGATCTGCTACTTTAAAATGTTTTTGGTCAACAGTCACTTTAAAAATGCAAATTTTAAACAAAAAAACCAAACCAAACAGCAAAAGATGCAAAATCTTTTCAGAAACCATTTGAAACCAAACAATCATCCTTCTCTTTCACTTTGGATTAATTGTCTACAGAAGAACAAGAATATGCTGATAATGACAGGGGCTCCAGGAATGACCATAGATGCCACTGGGATACAGAGATATTGTACCTTGGTCCAAGATGAAGTACTGGAGATCTGCAAAGGCACTTCTGCAACACAGGGAGATCTCTTCAAGTAAAGTCATTAAATCTCAAAACCTGTGATTTCATGTTTTTAAGCTGCTGGGGTTAAACAAAGAAACAGACACTGCAAATCTAAGTCCTGTTAAGAGGTGCAAGTATTTAATAAGTGTTTTCTCTGTCATATTTGTCCAAACAGATCTGCATCAGGAATTACTGAAAGGAAAATAACACAACACAGAGATAGCACTTCAGCTAAAGGCAATAAGAAACCCATGGAAGTTCTAGGCACATCTATCTAAGCAAGAGAAAATTAACCTATTATTTCTCCAAGACTTATAAACTTTATTAAATAACATTTAGACACATCATTGGTAAACAGAGATTTTTCTTACATTTAGGTGAAAGAAAGAGACACTCTTAAAACCATAGCATGAAATGGTTACTATATAGTCTTAATTATTAATACCAGGCCTTAGAATTTCTGTAGTGGAAAGCAAGACTAAATTTTAATGTACTCATGTGTTTAACAGAATATGTTTATTGTATCTTTTCTTCTGCCCACCCCAAAACAGCATGTTAGCTACGTTTGGTTTTCATTAGTTAACATTACTGAATGTGATTACATGTGATTACACTCAGTCCAATTCTCCATACCCATATAACTGCAGGTTTTGTACAGTAAAATTCTTAATACCTAAAAAACCCCCCACCTGTAAATACAGTAAGAGTTGGGTACAAGCCTTATGCGCAGTAGCATGGCTCAATCAAAGTATTTTTTCATCACTTTAAAACAACAGAGTTGCACTATCTGTCAAGTTAGATGCATACTTTTTTACAGGCATGCCAGCCAATGTATATCCAAACTTCTAAAAATATTTTAATTTATTAACTCTTTCAGCATTGTAACATGGTTCACTTAGTCCTTACCATGTGGACACCAACTGATTCGAGGTAATACATATGGCAGACATCCCACATAGATGTCTGCATTAAAAATGGCAAAGATATTAGCACAAAATGTAAACCATCTTGAGTTTATATATATGATCTATTCTTGAGGTACTCTACTAAATGGAAATTTGGCTCCCAAGAGCATATCTGAATAATTGTCAAGTTTTAATGCCAGTCCAGAAAAATCAGCATATTTATAAAGTAGCACGAATCACTCCCAGCCTATGGTTTTTCCCTGTCATTTTTAAAAGCATTCATATGAATTCACTTAGTTCTTCAGCACATTGTTTTCTCTCAGAAAAACTTTCAAATTCAAAAACAAGGAATAGGAGATGAATGATGTGGACACTAAAATGAATATTAATAATTCAGCGTTCACAACCTCAAAGAGGTTGATAATTTTCACTCCTTTCAATTTCAGTGAAAAGAGAGGTGCTCTACTTCTCTTTGGAAAGCAGCTGGCTTAATTATCCCTTACCCATACCTAGAAAATAAACTTTTGTCCTTTCTACAGCCTAGCTGTGTCCAGAGAAACAATTGAATATCTGTGGTAAATTTACTCAAGGAGTCTCAATCCTATAATCTCTTTATGCAGACCAAACTCATCAGGAGTGTAAATTCAAACCTCTCTAGTTGAGTATGAATATTTCACACCACAGTGACAGCTACTACTGTAGTTCATGCCATCTCAGTCTATAACTTTTATAAATGTTAATAAATTAATATTAAATTGGTACAAGTCACAATCTTATCAGTTATGTAGATTTTCTGAACAATTTTACAACTGGCACTTATTCAACAGTGCTATTTGATTTATCTCCAAATCTGGACAAGAGACTGTCACTGAAGATATATAATTTACAAAGATGTCAGGCAAGGCTTCTCACCTCAAATATTCTTAAGAGCTATTTCATTAGTGTCAAAGGTATAAAAATCACAACAATTTTCAGCAAGCAGTGTTTTTGTTTTAAGGCAGCATTTCTGTCACTCAAAACTACATCACTGTTTTGCAGATTACACAGTTTCATATAATCATGCTGGTTTTCCCTTGTTCAAGTGGTGTAAAGGAATGTATCAAGTCTAATACTCCTAAAATACTGTGTTTTGCTTAACTGATGATCTGTGTCACAGTTTCCATATAACTTGTTGTTCCAGTGGGAAAATACTTTATCAACTACTTCTGCATACATCAAGTTTGCATGTGTCATCAAGTTAGAAAACAAGATAATTTTTGCAGGTGTAAGTCCAAAAATGTTGCAAAGACTACAAAAATTCTAAGATCTGATATTAAGTTTAGTAAAGACTACTGAAATTTCTAAGAATAATTATGATTAAACAGYATACTTCAACAGTATATGTTGAAGATTGTTGGAGAATCAAAATCATCAACCGAAATACCGTACTATCGCCACACTAATTTTTGTCAGAATCTTCAAAATTGTCTTCATCATTACTACTTGAACAGCTAGGGGTTTTTTTTGTTTTATTTTGCTACTGCTGCTTTCATCATCTTAACTCTCCTAAATGATGAGTTTCTGTGCTGCTTCTGCCATAAAAATACACATATCTCAACATAGCCCTAAAATCAGCACAGCTGGTCACCAGAAAATCACTCGTTTATGGGAGAATGCTCAGATGAATTAAGCCACAGAAGCTTCTTTGTTTTTCCTGTTTCCTGTAGCTACACAGTGGCAAGAGAATGGAAGATTCCCTCTCTCTCTACCCCCTTCCCCAGGTATCTTTATAACCTAAATTGATACAGGACTAGGAAGACTAGGTCCCTGTTGGTACAATAATTCTCAATGTGAAAGGCAAGACTGTCTCTACAATGAATATTGTAGATGCAATTCTCAAACTTACCCACCAGCTTTTCTTCAAGAAGTGGAAAAAACTGCTTAGCCTCAGTATTTTCTGGTTCATATATCAGAACTGCAACCTGACAACATAATATATTACAAACATGTATAATGACAAACAGAAAAGAACCACCCCAGAGATTAGTCTGCCTCTTACAGTTCACAAAAGTGTAATCATACCAGTGAAAAACCTTACAAATACACAGATCAGAACCGGATGTTCATAGCCTGAAGGATATGAAGCTTACTCTTACAACGCATGCTCTTGCGTAGTATCATAATTTGAGTAAGTGTCTGCAATGCAAAAAAAAGTAATAATTTTAAACTAATGGCATCAAAAATTTCAGGATTAGAATACAAAGATGACAAATTACATTCAAGAGCAATAAGATCATAAAGATATATTTATGATACAATGATTATATCAATTAAGAATAACAGACACAGAAAATTCAGACACCAGGTTAAAACTGAGAGAAACCCCAAAATAGTAAAAGATGAAAAAATTTTTATAATTTTATTATTTTACATGCTCATATGCACTATAAATTGAGCAAAACCAATCAAATTCAAAAATCTCACAGAGAAAAATAATTTTGAAGGCAAAAACTGCCCTAATTATATCTTCCAAGATTCTGTTAGACAATGGCTGTGCAATTGTAATTTTTCACAAGCTAGTACAAAATTCACTAGTTTTGTTACAGCAAAGTGCCAGTATTTTGGGTTTTGCCATCCTGCTTCCCCTTATCCATCTTTCTTCTCTACTGCATTTTCTACAAAACCCAGTTGCACTAGTTGAAATGAGGGTTCACTTCCCCCTCCTACAAAACAATGCATGTAGGAGCTTGTGAACAGCTAATGAACAGGGAACCAAGAGAAATTGACTGAAGTCACTTGGAGACAACAACAGCAACAGAGATTAAAGAATAAAATACTAAAGCCAACTACCCAATTAACTGACAGCAGGCAGGCAGGCAAGACAGAAATAACTGTAACCCAAATAATCATGTGTCTGAGGCCTCCAAAGTTGTGCTGCTTGGCAAACATAACAAAATATATAAATATCTCATCAGAAGTTGTCACTGTGAAATCATAGTAATAACTGACACAATGTAACATGGATATTTTTCACTGTAAGCCAAAATCACATGTAAGTCTAGGTCTGGGAATGAAAGGCTGTCTAAAAAATCTGGTCTAGTGGAAGGTGTCCTTGGTTATGGCAGGGGGGTTGGAGCTAGATCTCCCAACCCAAACTATTCTATGATTCTATTATATTATTCCACAATTCATACACCTCTTTTCAAAATCACAAAAATCTGAGTCAGCATTTGCTATGCGTACAAGTGCAGAAATTCTAGAAATTACGTGTCAGTACACTTTCTATATTGAAATTGCCCTTACACTGCCTCTTCCAAGGAGGAACAGAATCTTGTAATGAAGCAGCATTCTGATGCACAGAAATAACAGGAGATATATAAACACATATATTCATATATAAGATTAGAAGAATAAAAGAAAATGCGTAGTACCTGGTTTATATTATATTTATATGCTTATAGGTTTCTCTTAGCCTTATAAAAATTTTAGCTCTAGTGTTTAAGTTTTCCAAGTTGTAAAGATAATACTGTTCAGAAGTCCACACACATTAATGCCTGCCGCAGCGTGAGAGGTGTTGGGTGCCGCGACCTTCCAGAAGCGTCCCTGGTGTCGGGAAATGCCTCAGCCGACGGTCTTGGCAGCACACACGGTCCTGAGCGGCAGATACTGTGAACGCTCTCTAACACTAAAAGCTTGGGTGGTGAGCAGCAGTAAAGAAGTTGGATGGGTCTTCTGTACGGTTCCACCAACAAAGTTCATTGTCAGAAGGTCAGGGACAAAAGACAAGATGGCAACAAGGGTACAGGCTTAAGTAGAGGAGAAGGAAGGCGGGCAGAGTGTCGTATCCAATGGTCTGAGGGCTAGAGGGCAGAGCAAGGGTAAAGGTCCAATGGTGATAAAGGAAAGGAGGGATTTAGGAAAGGGAACCAATAGGGGCCACTACCCGAATGAAAATTCTGGAACAAATACCATACATGGGTAACAAAAGGTGGTACCACAAACCACTCCCATCGGGGGAGGAACTAACTGATTCATGTTGGGATTCAGACCCTTGATACTGCCCACCACTGTGGTCGGGCGATCTCCCTGATGTGGTCTGAACCACCGCAACAAATGCCCTTGATATACTTTCTGTTGCGGTTGGGGCACAGAATGATTACTGGAGAAACATTTTCACAAATGTTTTTTCAACTACTGTTTCTAATTGTAATGAGTTTACACATTCTACACTAAACAAAAACATGTTACATTTATTTATCTATACATTCACCTATAGATATAATAAAAATATAAAAAAATATTAAAGGAAAAGTCACAGAACATGAAGATGTTGAGTTCTCATAATGTAGCTTACCCAATATTACGTTTTATTTGATTTAAATTACAATGGTGCCAAGTGAACCACAGGTTAAACAGTTCATCCATGCATTTCCAGTCTTTCAGAATTAATTGGGTGACAAATTATTATATTATTGAGCTCTAATTGCTTAAAAAAGCATGTAATAGATCAGCTGCAAAACCAAAGACATATTACCACGATACTGCTTGAACTGCCACTCCTGAAAAGCAAATTCAAAACAGTTGTTTCACATTTTGGTTCACTTGATGCAATTTTGTTCCTCAAGTAGAATATTTCTTTGACTTGAAGGTCTACGGTGAAATTYTTCAAAGTTCCACTTCAAATACACACTATCAAATTGTTCAACCTTATACTTACTTCGATTTCCGTGATTAGGTAATGGGTATTTTAAAGAAAATAGCATTATAAAAGTTAGAAATTGTTAAATAATTTACCTTTTGGCCCCTAAATATTGATCTTTTCATTTTGTTTGTTTTCTTCCAAAATAGAGACAGTAACTTTAAAAAGCATTAATTTTCTATTCATGGTATTACTAAATTCCCAAGGTAGTAAAAATTTTCATCAGTTTCAACACAAATCCACATAAGGATATAACCTGAAACTTTGGAATTACTTAATCTACTACATGAATATGCAAAGCAATGGAATTAAAAACATAATTCAATTTATCTATTGCCACAAAGGAGGTGTATATTTAGGTTCTGAACTAAGCTGATGCTTACCTTCTTGGTCTCTGTCCTTTTTAAACAACTGTATCTAGCAGAAAATGAAATAAGAAAACAAAACAAAAGCCCAACTGTGTATTTTTCTTTACAGCAGACTATCAGAATTTATCCAAACAGACATTCAACCCCAAAACAAACAGAACACCCTTTTTTTTCTTTTAAAAATGTCTTGTGACAGCACGTTTTTACTTTGCTTCAGTTACTAAAACTATTAATTCATATTGTCTTAAACAAAGAAAAAAACAACAAATCAAAAAAAAGGGAAACCAATGAGGACTTTCACAGGGTTTTCCACAAGTTCTTGAGGTGGGCTCCTTCACTGGGGTCTCCATCTCTTAGAAGTCATCTATCCAGCAAAGCACCAATACACAGCTCGTGCTCTACCCATTTATGTAAACACCCACATTGTTCTTACATCCTATTGAGATCACGAAAACTTTCCTGTGTGCTTAAACGAACTTCTCTGGGGATTCCTTAGTAAGCAAATGACATGAATGCAGCAATTATGCTTTTTAGCATTTAAGAGTTACTAAAATTTGTGATTATCATTTTTGATGGCCTTGATGGCCACAACAAAACAATATGGAACAAACATACAGAGATTTTTAAAATGTCCCTAATGTCTACTCTTTGTCATTAGAGAAACAAAAAATGAAGCTTCTATTTTTAGTGACCACACACTTTACTCTAGAGTAATTTTAAAATCTTATTTTGTACATCTTATTAAAATAATGTTGAAGATTTAACAGTTATTTCACACCTTGCATACAACAGGTACCTTGGCCTATCCCTTGGATAACAAAAGTTAAAAAAACTTACCTGTGAGAGAACAGACAGGATACAGCCCCTCTTGATTCGCTGAGTTATTGCTGGCATTCAAGGAGAGCAAGTAGGAACAAAATAGCTCTAGAAACAGAGTGAAGCTGTAAGCCACGCAGCCCCTTTTCCTCTGTCTAGCAGATCCCAAATCATAGAATTAGGAATGGTTATTTGACATTATATGACTGTACAATGATGAAGTTCTTCGGTGTGAGGAACAACAGCAGTATCTGGGTTTGTACATCCAAAAAGCAGTGTGAATTCAAAGACATGTATTGCACTTTCACAAGTACCTAACCTAAAAATGCCCTACAGAAGCTACAAAAACCTACATTTTTTTCCTCAACGGTAGCTACCGCACGACCTCCATAACCACATAAAAATCAAAGTACAAAATTTGAATGTAGAAGTTGGAATAAAAAAGCTTAAAATTTGACACATCAAAAAAATTATGCCCAGTGCAGTATGCACCATACTTAACCTACTTCGCCCTTCAGAATGTGCACTATTTATTATAATTCTAACTTTGTCCACTGGGTGGATTGCTCCTTTTTTATCCACTAGGCTCAATCAAATCAGCGCAATAGAAGAACTGCTGATGCATGAAATGATAGGTCAATGTAATTTTGTCATGCAGTATTATGCCTGCAAATCACAGTAAACAAATAAAACAACTCATTTTATTTGCTCTAGGCATTAGGCAAGGCATAAATTATCAAAATCTAAAGCGGGAACATTTTAACTGCAAGTATAATATATTGCTCCATACTAATACACAAAAAAATCATTTAAATAACATCTTAACACACAATATGGGGCAAAAGCTTTTACAAATAAATGGTGGTTGTAGTCACACTACCATTTACCACTGGACTTTCCCAAATCAGTATAACCGATGGCCTTCCTACAATGAAAACTTTCTAAAAAACTTTTATCACCAGGTGGTGTCTTTCTTTTCTTGTCTTGCCAATTACAGATGACTCTGGAGCAAGTTCATCTAAACAGCTGGCACAGTACATTTAGCATAATTTTTACATAGAAATGTTCTCTCATTTGCAATTTTTATTTTTCATTTTTAATTAGTTTACCACAATAAAGTTAGCATTACATTCTTAAAGTTTCCATATACTTAAAATGAGATTTGTCTATGACATAATTCATGATCATATAAGAAAATACTTTGGAAGGTAAGTGTAAAGGTGGTAAAAATTGAACTACCACTCCAGTAGCCGCATGCTAAGACATCATCCTATAAAACATATCGGAAACATTAATCCATGATTTTATTCTTAACAGCATTAGATGCTCTATGCAGAGCTCTGCTGTGCATTGCTATTAATACAAAATCTTCTTTTAAAAACTGTTAGAATAAGCTATATGTTTGTGTAAGCATATACACACATTTATAGAGACTCTGGTTGGTAAATACAACTTACAGGAGCTTACAAGGCTGGTGTTGTGTAATTCTCAGAGTATATGTTCGTAATGGTTTTATGTAGCAACAATAAACTGTAATGTAAATGAAATTTAAATGGTATTTAAACTGGAGTCCCCAGTCTTGAATGATTTGTTGTATGTGACAACCGTATAGAGAACGAATTCCATGTACTACTGAGTATCTAATGTGTGCTGAGCTTTTAAGGTGGATGGGTTTTATTTTCTTTCCTAAAATATCCTTAGGAACAAGTGTTCAATTTTACAAACAAATGTAGAAAAACTATTTTAAATAGTTTTAAATAGGGATCAGTGAATGGAAAAAAAACCCCATGATTATTTTATGTGAGGCAATAAACGTTTGAAATGCATGGTTTAACATAAAAAATAGTGCAATGTAATTTTAAAGTCTGAAATATAGTATTTATAGTTATACCTTTAACATGAGAAGGTGGTGTTGGAACAAGGTCTTGAAAAGCTTTCATTTTTTATTTGGGACATGAGTGGGAACACATGTGTTATCATGATAGATATCTCAAGTAGAGTTCTCTTGTCAGAGCAATTTTCCAGCAAGTGGACATGTCAGCTACGTTATAAACCCCACAGACTACACTACAATGCCATTATTATTTTTAAGCAGGGTCTGCCTGGCCACACAAAAGACAAGATAGAAATATTAATAATATTTCTTAAAAACCTGATTAAAAAGTCAAAATAAAATTATTAGATATTAAAATGTGCTCCTGATGCTATCACAGCAAACACACTTTTCAGCTTTTTAATAATAGACTTAGAAATTAGAAAGGCTTTCCAAAAATAGCACCACATTATCTGTAGTCACAGATACCTTATAAGAAAATACAACTGGACTGATCACTTCTGGGCATTCCAAAACCCTGAAAAATAAAATAAAATGAAACATAAAGACATAATTTTAAAACAAGTTTCACAACCATATCCACATAAAATCTAGGAGAGATCTGAAGGCTCCTATAAACAGAATCAGCTGTTTTTCCTTTCATCTTAGGCTGAAAGGGCCTGTGACACAGTAGTCATATGCAAAAAAACCCCCCAAGAACATTCAACAAAAAGACCTGCAACTTCCCTGGTCAAAAATAAAGCTATCTATTTTGTGGTCAGTCTTACATTCCTTTTTTTTCTATAGCATACAAATTAGAAGCTCAGAAGCTCAATAACAAAAAGCAGAATTCCTCAACAGACAGTAGTTGTTCATCCTTGAAAGCAACAGACCAATGTCTCTCTGCTCTCCTTGCCAGTACTGGCATTTATAAATGTTTTCCCCTTGCTGCTCTCTCGCTTTGAAGCAGCTAAAGCAAGCTGTATTTTGTTGCTAGGTTTTGGGCTCCCCTCACAGAAGGCACACAGCTGTCAGGGAAGCATGATGTTTTATGTTTGAATTCCACGGCAGGGCCAGACCCTCCTCCCTTAAAAGTCAGAGAAAGTTATTTCTTTAAGTTAATGAGGAGCAGAAAGAGGTCTTGAGTAGCAAGTTGTTTCAGTATTGCATGTATTTATAGAACCATGGAAAGGTTTGGATTGGAAGGGACATTAAAGATTATCTACTTCCAAACCCTCTGCCATTAGCAGGGATACCTTCTCCTAGATCAAGTAGTTCAAAGCTCCCTCCAGCCTGGCCTTGAACACTTCCAGGGATGGGGCATCAACCACTTCTCTGGTCAACCTGTTCCAGCACCCCACCACCCTCACAGCAGAGAATTTCTTCCTAATATTTGATTTAAACCTACCATCTTTTAGTTTGAACCTATTACCCTTTGTCCCATCTCTCCTTGCCCTTGCAAGAATTCCCTCTCCAGCTTTCTTGTAGGCCCCTTTGGGTACTGGAAGGTGCTCTAAGGTCTCCCTTGAAGCCTTCTCCAGGCTGAACAGCCCCACCTCCCTCAGCCTTTCCTCACAGGAGAGGTGCTCCAGCCCTCTCATCTTTGTGGCCTCCTCTGAACTTCTTACACAGGTTCATGTCCTTCTTAAGTTGGAGGCCCAGAACTGGAAGCAGTGGTCCAGGTGGGGAGTAAAGGGGATTTCGATGGAGTGAATTGACAGGCAGAAAATAATGCTACTATCTGGGGAAGTCGGTGAAACTCAGATATCTCATCAACATTTCAGATGTGATCCTACTTACTCTTCTGACAACAGACAGAAGAAGCCACTGAAATAACCATGGCAGCAGAGCACAGGTGATCAGTAGACTTATTTGTGCAGCGCTGCCTATACTTAAGAGTTGCTCCACATACTACAAGTCCCAAGAGCTGGCAGCACCATCACGGAGCTGCTGCTTTTACCCTTGCCTTATTCATGCCTACTTTTACTTTTTGTAACCTGGGCACTGATGAGACTTTGTTTCCTCCTGCTCCTCCAGGTAGGTTATTTTACAGTCAACTCATACTAGCTAGATCTGGTTCAAAGACACATTGCATGGGCTGATTCAAGAGTAGGAACAAACAGCTGAATCAGACAAAGGGAAGAAGAGAGCAGTAACTATCTAACCTAGTCTAAGTAGCACAGAGTTCAGACATTGAACCATGTCTCTTGCAACAAATATGCATTATCTGAAACACTCAGGAAACTGACCGGATCCTGTAGGTTGTATTGTGAATATACATATGGAAGACAATAATGTGTTATTTATCCTGAGAAAAGTATCTGAAGGACAGTCTACTTTCAGATGTTAACACCTTCACCATTTTTGTCTTTTAGTATGATGTAATACAGAGAAAAGATAGAAGTCAAGACTACCCACTTTTCTAATCACATTTTATATTTTAAATTAGATCAGCAGTAAAGCCATATATTTCAACTCACTCCTTTACCTCCAAAATTTTCCACTAATGGGAGAAAATCTCTGGACTTCCCACAACCTTATTCAGAGACAGGGATGTTTTACAGCCCAGGGACAAGCTGGGAGGACAGAGCTCTGAGTGGAAATGCTATTGCACATCTGACCTTCAGAAACAATGAACTATGAGAACGCCAGAGCTTATCCCACTGCAGTGAAAGATGAACAAGCCATGTTACAGAAATAAAAGCTAGGAGTCTTGAAGGCCAAGAGCATTTAAAACAAAACAAAAGAAAAACTAAACAATCAACCAAACAAAACCCCAAAAAAGAAACAAAAAAACCAGCAAAACACCAAAAGCCTCTATAYCAAAACCGTAAGTATCCTGTGTGTACGACTTTGTGAAATTAGTTTCAATTCGCCGCAAAAAAAGTCTGAAACATGCCCAACGTTCCCGTCAGGTTTATTTCCTCAAGTCCCCTCAGCTACCACCTGACCCAGAGCAGAACAGCGCCCGCCCAGCAGGGCGAGCCCATCTGCTCCAGCGGCACCGCCGTCCTGACCCTAACCCCAAACCCACAGGGGCCGCATTTCGCCGACACACGAGTACCCGCCCCGCGCGGGGCACAGCAAACTCCGGCCCCGACGCTGCGGGAAGGCGGAGGGGGTTGTCCTTCCCACACCTGCCGCCGTCCCGCCCCCGCCGGGATCCCTTGCGGCGGGGGCGCGGCTGCCGCTGGCTGGCGCAGGGAGGGGGCTGGGATGCCAGAGTCCCGCAGCTGTTCCGGGCGGGAAGGGCCGGCTAGGATCAGAGGGGTGGCCTGGGAGCCGCTGCAGCCCGCGGCTGCAACTGGGGTTCTGCGCCTGAGGAGCGCGATGCGAGACCGCGTGGGTGGGAATGGCCTGGAGAATGAGAATAGGCACCACTCCATGCCATTCCTCGGTTTTAAGGGGCATTCAGGGAACACTGAAACGGTTATAAAGCCATCGTGGCTGCACGAACAACTCTCAAAGGATATTAACACCCACAAAGTGTAAGTCCAGTCATAACGGGATGAGACAAATCCGTGATGGATTGGCCTATCTGCGACTATTAAACACAACAAACAAAATGTGATTCCAGCTCAGGAAGTTTCTGAAGCACTGTTCCCCAGAAGCTGAGAGGCTGTGCCAAGGGGAATATCTGTTTTATATATGCCTTGTTTTTAATCCACTTTCCTTAAACATCTGTTACTGGAAAACAGGCTCCTAGGTTAAACAGACCTTTGGTCTGGCTCATGATAGCTGTGCATCTCCATTACGTTTACCATTTCCCTTGAGAAAACCGTTTCAAGCATCTCCATTCGGTTGCCAAAGGAAGCTGTGTGTAGCAGGGGCTCTTCCTGCATTCTGGGACTCTCTAATGATTATGTGGTTGGCTCCAGGGGCATGTGCAGTTCTGCAGCTTCCTTATGGCCTTACACACACGCTCCCCCAAAGGCACCGAAAAGATTTTAAACAGATGCAGTTGGGGTACTGTTAGGTCTTCCCTGAGAGCATTACAGTGGAGTGGGTAAAACACTCTGACCCCAGAGACATGAATCAGAGCCCCCACAAAGAAGTAAGGAAAAAGCTGAAAGTTGGTGGAGAGGTACTAATAAAAGCCTAATTACTGACGCCTGAGAGCTGAAGGTGGGAAGATGTGATCCTAACCACACTGTTCTGTTGTTGCAAAAACTTTGGGGCATTAGCTGTGTTATCTGACATGCCACCTATCGCTGGGAAGGTCTTCAGGGCTGATTCAATCACTCTGCAAACCTTTTCAGCTGAAGTCTTGCTTATTGCAGCCTAGTTCGAAGTGAAATTATAATGACTTATTTTAAATGAAAATAAGCTTGGTAAAAGACAAAATGGGAAAAAAATGTGAATTTACACACACACATGTTAGAATTTATTTGTAGAATTCACATTGTAAAAATCCTTGGTATTAATCCTTAATATAGCTCTAATTGCACCTCACACTAGCAGGCATTAGTGATATATTCAGATTATTTGGTTAGGATTAATAGAGGATTGGCTTTCTGATCAGCAATTAAAAAGATGTTGCAGCTTTCTAAAAACAAGTACCCCTTTATGTCAGCCAAGCTGATGAAGAAAAATATTTTCTTTTAAAAAATTCTTATTCTGAGCCTGGATTGTAACTGGTGCATTAGAAACCTCTGTACGTGAAAAGGATAGGTCAGCCACTTAGTTTGTCTCTGACTGACATAAGACTTCACGGCTTAACCAAAGAGAAGAATGTCTCCTGCAGGCAAAAACCCAGATGAGACTATTTTATGCTTTTGATTTACCTTTTTGAATAAATGATGATAGAGAAAAGTGGTTATCACTACAAAAAAAAAGTGCTGTGGAATCAGCAGCAAGTCAAGAGATTTGGTTGCTTTGATTAAGGTTTTCCATGTGGCATTGAGATGGTAGGAACTCGGTCATTTGTGCAGCAAGATCTCATGAGAGAGACTGCGCTTACTGCCTTTGACATCAAGAGCAAAACATTCAGGACATATTAAGGATGGTATATTACAYAGTCTATCAGTTTTAAAGGGGTGAGGCACACCTGTAATTGGAGGTAGTCTTGGTTGGATCATTGGATCTTAGATTCTGTTTTATAAAATGTGCTTTGTTTTATGCTGTGCTTTTCTCTTACACCTTTTAAATAGGAAGGAATGTTTTCTAAACTAACAAATAATTAATGCATACTTGGCACATGCTCCACAGGTAAAAGCTCTGCTGTGATCTAACAGTCTGGCCTTGGGAGCAGGATAAGGACTGCAGCACCCCAGGACTACAGCTCCCCAGAAGGACTTGTGCAGGGAGGAACAACTCCTTACCCAGAGGTAATGGGTAATCGCAGCAGTTCCCGTGAAGGGTAAAGCTCCTGCTGTCAGAGTGTCCAGTCAGCTCAGGGAAAAGTCATGTCCCAGTGCATCACACCTGCTCTGGGGTGGCCCATGGCCCTCTAGGGCACACAAATACTGCAGCTGTTTCTGGATCTGGTGCAGAGAAAGTAAATTCCATGTGCCCACACTCTATGCTGTCTTGCAGATCTGTACAAGAGCCATGGGGAATCTAAACCTACATCATCATTCTAATTGTTTTTACCATCATCTAAGTTTTTAATCTCTGATAGTGTGTGTATCTTAATTAGGAGCTGGTTCTCAAGTGTATTGAAAAGCAACCAAACAAATCAAATAATTGTGTAATTCTAATACAGTATTCTGAGTATTCAAAACATCTAATTGCTGTATCTTATTAGAAACAGGCTTAAATTTAGCCTCCTCCTTCCCCTTTCTTGAACATGCTCAGTAAGTGTCAGAGGTTCTAACACCAAGATCATAATCTAGATCTCAGTATTATATCTGATACTTGACACCTATTTTAAATTAAGTCTAGGATGAATGAATGCATATAATAAAAAGACAAAGGAGATTCTAATGTACTTAGGCACTTTATAAGGAAGTATTTTAATGTAACATACTATTCTGCTTTACTGGGTGTTTAATATTTAATATTTCTTAGCAGATTAAAACTGTGGTTCTAATGAGAAAAATAATTGAATGATAAATCGAGAAGGTAACTCCCACATTTAACCCTCAGTGATTTCAGTACTTTGCAATTACTGTATTTAGCTTAGGAAACTTTCATCTTCATGTGTAATGAGGCACAGTGATTTGGAGTTTTGTGGATAGGGGAGAGAGCAAACCCCATGAACGCAACGTAACAGCTGCATATTGGAACACCCTGCAGAAAACTTTGGGGTTCTACCACAAACTATCCTGAGTTGTGTAGGGAAACTGGGGAAAGGGAAGCAGCTAGAAGCTTCTAAAAATTCTTGGGTCTTGTGCTTCCTCTCTTCATCCAGGATGTGAAGGGAACTAGGACTCCTACTAGTGCTGATAGTTGTGTGGGCAAGCAAAGATAGCCCTTGAAAAGGAAAGGTTGACTATCTGCTTTGTCTTCTTGCCTCGCTCTCCTGCTTGACAGAAGCATAATGATCTTCAGATCCATGAAGCTCGTCTTTCCTGTCTTGTGGGAAAAATGTTTAACAAGCTCTTCCTCTTATGAGAAAAAGCCACCCCCCTGTAGACTGCTGAGATGTGCTGAATATATTTAGTGTTGCTGTTTGAATATTCATGATGCCATCGACATAGCAGAGTTACAGTTCCAGTGTTTACATGCAGTTTTAAAGAGCCTTACAGAGAACATACTTTCCCTAAAAAAATTGCTCACAGTTCTGCTCTCTTTGACCTAAGTATTCAACATCCAAACACAGCTTTGATTAAGTACTTTGCAAGTAGCTTCTCAGCATCATTCTACAATTTAAGCATTTTATTAAGAAGCTCAGACATAGCCTTAGGCCTCATGTAGGCACATAAGAAGATTTGGTTAATATTTTGGAAAATATAAAAGTGTAATCTTTGCCTGCTTAAAACTCTCAGTTCTTTCAGAGCAAATTAACAGGAAGAAGTCAGTGGAGCCACACTGCTGAAGGGTCAGGTAACACTGCGAAGAATAGGCTTCCTTTATTGGACTACTAAGGTGCACAAGCAATGTTTTATAACATGTAAAGCAAGCAGATGTCAAGTGTTTGGCTGTTCTTTGCAGAATTAAACCAGAGCAAAGCACTACCACCATTTCTGCTCAGAAAAGAAGGAAATTATTTAGATGTGAGGGGAAGAAATGAAGCAATTTCCACACTCCTTCACGATTAACATATGATAGCTGAGACCATCTGACATTCTCAGGTTGTGTTACATTTCCTGTCTAATCTTTAATGAGTGAATAGTGCACATTCCTTTCGCTTCTTCACGTGTGGATTCTAGATTTGTGGAGAGCTGTCTGAAATAAGGGTGAATGTGGCAGTGTGACTGACATCTTTCCATACAGATGAGAGATCTGCATGTGGAGATCACAGGCACACCATCTGATCCTGAAAAAAAGCATGTGGGATATGACCCCAAGTGAAGATATGGGCTTTGGCTAATAAAATTTCTTTTAACCTGCTTTATAATTAAAGCCTCTTTTGAAAGTGTGCTCTGGGATGTCTGGTTCGTGATAAAAAAGGAAAATGAAAAATGTTTTGGAGTAGTATACAGGGTAATGCTGGAACATTGTTTAAACATCCCAGTACTGCTATAAGAACAGGGACTTACAGATAATAGGAACATATTGTTTATGCAGACAACCCTACCTTGAAAAATGCAAAAACACAAGAACACACTATTGTTTCTGATAAAGCTGTTTGCAAATACAGAAACATTTAAGTTTTGAAAAAATCAGTTTATGGCATTTGAATATTATTTTTCATTTTGAATATGAGTATCTCCTAAAAAAAAGTGGGTTTATTTTTCATTTTCCACCTTGTGGTTCATTATTTCTCCATACTAAATGGTATGGTGATGTAATACTCAGTTCGGGACATGTCAGTCAATGTCATGGTAAAGTCTGTAATTCAGTGGCAACAGAAAATTACAAATGCAAAAAAGATTGCATTTTATGATGGGATAGGTTGACCGGAAGGACAAAATAGGATGTTGCCTAAAGTGAGTTACTTGCTCAGTATTGTCATCAATGGCTGTAAAAGCCATGACCAATACTTTAGAGAAGGAGGATTAAAATGAACTACTTCGGTATAAGACTCGTTCAAAAGTGCCTTGATAACTGTGTAACTACGTGCACAGAGATATAAATTTACTCTGTTTATGAACTTCTGAGTGGTCTGCTAAAATCATTGAATAACACTGAACTGTAAAAGGTATCTTTTTTCTAAGACTTTCAAGACAGCAGCACTGTAGACTCTGAATCTATACAGATACTCTGTACAAGGTCTGTGCACCATTAAAGAGTGCACTTAAATTGTGCAGTGAACTCAGTTCACACCTCAGTACAATCTTGCCACTTCAGAAGGTTCTGGCCACTAACTTCAGTACATTGCAGCACATGATGCACCCCACAGCCACCTGCAGAGGACATGTGTAGGATATATGTACCCACATGCCTGCCCTTGAGTGGATATCCATAGCCTTTCTCAGGAGCTTTGTATACAGCCTCAGGTTGGCTCCCGCTAACATGGCTAAGCAGTGATGTCATCACCAGACCTGGGTCAGGGACATGATGGGATTTTGTGTGTACTTAAGTAAATGTGTAACACAAAAGATATTAAGAGATGATGAGAAGAAAAACAGCATTGATGTCCTCCAGGTTAAAGGCCAAATCTCACTGTCCATAATCTCCTATTGACTTGTCACAGACAGAAGGTCAAAATACATGTTTTCTTTGGTTTTCATTATCCATACTGAAACACCTACATGACTTCAAATCAGTTGGGAGTAAATATTAACACGGAATAAACCCCATAAAGTTATTTTAAAGACCCTTTGAATTACATGCACTTCTGCTTTCTCTGGTCGAGACTATTCCTTCAATCAGCCGAGGCCCTCGGATCCTTCTTCTCTATGCTGCATATTAACACTTACCTGACAAGGGTGAGCCTTGCTGGTTGCTGAACACTTGCAGGTCCTCAGTGGCTTGAACAATATTTAAATGCAAAGTTATTGAAGATACCTGCTAAGAATTCCTTTGGAGGAAAGCTCAGTAGTCTTGAAGATTTAGGGATCCTGTTTGGTAAGTTTGGCAGGAAAATCTAATAGGTCTTTGAGCTGATTCTATCATGTGCCAGAGTGGCGGACCCCATATGTTTACCACAGGATTCACAAAAATATCATTAAAAGTGTGAAATAATCAGAAAAACTATAACAGAGGAAAAAAAAAGATTCTATGGCAAACTATAAAATCTGACAATAAGCTGGACATTGTACTTTTGTTTCTTACTGCTTAGTATGAGAATAAACTGACGAGATCTATGAAATGTTACAAGGCTCATTTAAAAGTGCCTTGATAATTGTGCAACTACTTGCGTAGAGATACAAATTTGCCCTATTTATGAACTTCTGAGTGGTCTTCCGAGTCATTGAATATCACTGAAGAGCAAAAGGTATCTTTTGTCTTAGTTTCAAGACAGCAGCATTTTATATTCCCTATTTCTTCAGTATTCAGGACTAATTCTAGATATGCAAATTTACAAACTGAAATAGTTAAGTTGTAGTTACTTTAAAATGCAATCTCTCAAAATCTGCAAATAATTGAAGATTAAATATTTCTTTCAAAAATAGCACCCTTAATTTAGTATGGGAGGAAAAATTACACTATGATAGTTTTAGGATGGACATCTCCCAATATAGTTTAAAAAACCTTTATTTTAATTTTTCTATAATAGTAGTTGAGGAGGTAAGAAACATAACTTTATAAATTTGTTGGGTTATTGCAATGAAAATCTGGTCAGTCAGGACCAAACAGTGAATCCTGCAACCTTCTCCCAGGCGAAAGTCTTATGCTATTGGGCCTTTAGCTAAAATAATTTGATTAACAACACATTAAAAACACCCAAACTATCTGAAGAACCATGTTGATTAGTTGTTTCTCTTTAATGTTCTCTGCTTAAAGTTTGTCCAAGTGTGAAAATCACTTTTCAACACAGAAAACAGACCAAATCTCAAGTTTTTTAACCACATCCCATTTTTTGGCTGACATTAATTAATTTGAATTAACTACCAGTTGAATTAGTTTATATGATATGTCTATTATACCAATGACATTAAAGTTTTAAAATTAGGAAATGAATTGACCTTGAACAGCATATGTACTCAAAATTTATAATTAAGAAGAATATTAATCATTTAATTTCATAAAATGAACAGCTGTTCTAGTTGATTGGAAACAGCTAAAAGTATAAAATGTATTTTGTGAATGCAAAATTAAAAGTTAATTTCATTATGGAGTGCAATTTGCCAACTAGAAATAAATTCTTGAGATGTAAGCAGTGTATTTTTGTAATGCTCTACCCATACATCAGAAAGGTCACATGTATATTTAAATGCCATATTACTAAAAAAGTTTAATTATTTCAACTGAAAAGCTATCACATGATTTAGCTATTTACAGAGGAGTATGCAACAGCTATGATGGATATACCCCCTTTTTCCAATGAACTATTTAAAAGCTTTACAGAGAAATAGTTTTATTAAATTTTTTTTTATTCTAAACTGTTACTTTTACTCACCTAAGTAAGTGTCCTACGTCCCTAATTTTCTGCCTTTTTGTGTGTGTGCGCACACTATTCTCATAGATTAAGATTTTCATTAGCATTTGATACTATAGGTTTTCACATAAATACATCTCTCTCTTACGCCAGGCTTTTAACCAATTTTGACTGTACCTATTTTAACCTGCACACTTTCATGCTTTAATGTAGTCATTCCGTATCTATACAAGGTGCATAGGCTACAACATGACACTACTTTTTTTTTTCAAAACAGATACCACCACCCCCTTGACATGGTGCTGGCACTACCTGGGCGATGGTCTTTTGCTTAAAACCTGAATTACTTGTAGGCTCACACTTAAGTGAGTGAAATTTCAGAAAAACCTGTGTCTTGTGGAATGAATAAGACCCCAATATAGTCTGGCTAGACCAGACAACATAGAAGCTTGGCAAATTCAGCATGTCTTCAAACTGGAGAAAAATCTTTCCATAATGGTCTAGCTTAGAAATCATCACATCTACCATTATCGGGCAATTTTCTGCTAGTTACATCTACTCTAAGAGGAAGTTCTCTTGTTCTTAGGCTAAACTTGCACCAGAAACCATCTAATACATTGCTTGAGCTCGTGCTAATATTTCATCTTGGCACTTAGCAGTGAAAGGCCATCACCACGTGGGAATTATTCTATCCTGTAAGAGACYTTTAGTACTCTGGGATACTGTTGTTTCTCCTGTACTGCTACCAACGAAAGCACTTTCCACTGCTCTCCATTTCAAGCAGTTTTGATCCAAACACAGAATTGAAAGACTATTTATTGAAACAAATCCTCTCTTACAGCAGTCTTAAATTCTCTAAATCTACATTCTTAATGTAGCTTAATATCAAAGAAAGGAAGCAGGTGCCATGAAACATTTTAAAAAGTAGAAACATTGTTACTTCTGATGAAATATTTAAATCCTACATCAGTAGTAAATGAGATGCACTTTTGTCTCAAAGACTTTTTTGACTAAGGACTTCTGGATCAGGTCCATCAGTTATTTCCTGCCTTGCTGTTGCTCAATCCGGAACACTAAAGGTATCTTCTACTTAATATCACTCAAAAACACACTTCTGATGCCTAAATCTTTGGCAAAGGAATGCTTACTAATGAAGCTAACATATTCCTCTCAAGGTTTTCTGTAATAGGACAGGTTATAGAAATTCTTCAGTAGAAAAGAAGACAACTACTTTGTTATTAATTTAGTAAGTTGACCCTAAGAATATGGTGTGGGAAATTAATTCAGAATAATAAACATTAAAATATTGTTAAGGAGCTGTACCATGGTAACTGTCCATTAACTTCTCATTATTTCAGATGTGAGGGTTCTCATGATATTGTCTCATCTCATTATTCCCCGAGAGAATAGATTCTTGGCAGTATTTGACATACATACAAACACATTAATTTTACATGTCCTGTCATTACAAACATCTATCAAGCTGTGCTTTTTCTTGATTAAGAAGTCTATGGCAAAGTGTACCTCTATCAACATGGTTGTGCCAAAGCTCACTTGACAACTGCCACCAGAGGATCTCATCTGAAGCTGAACAGTTCCAGATTATTCCTGGTGAAGTTTTGAAAGCACTTTTTATTTCACTGTCTTATTAGGTATTCAGAAAATAAAGCTGATGTCRTAAAAATATAAGGACCAAATAACACATTCTCAATGTTAGAATGCGAAATTTAGCAAACTACTGATCAGGTTGCTCAATTTGTTTGGCTATATAGATTTCAGTTAAAAATATATAGAGAGAACTTGCTGCAGTAAGAAAGGTTTTTATTTTAAAATAAATATGCCTAAACTCATACTTACGTGATGCCCAGCGAGAGGTAAGGAACCCTAAAGGCTGTCACCATCTACCAGGTAGTTTTATACACAGTTCTGGCCCAAGTATCTTCCCCTGTGCAGGACAGTGACCGCCATTTTGTTGTACTGGTAGGACAACAAGTATCTCAGCCCTTAAATTCTACAGTTTTAGAGAAAGTTAACATATGGGAAGCATGTTTTGGCTCTGCTGTGCCACAGACAACTTAGGCTGAGAATGGCTGTTTGTGGGTGTCCCTGTGGCCTGGACCTCTCTGAGAAGGGGCATCACTAACACTGACTGCTGCCCACCTCTGCTCAAATGTATATACGAGTCTATAGAACTTGATGTTCATTTCCAGTATTGGCATCATGCATTTCTCTTTTCTCTCTCAGCTCATGTGTAGGAAACAAAATATAGAAAATAATTAAAAGAAACCAACAACCCAAACCCGAAGCCAACCCACCAACCAAAGCCAACAGGCACAYCCGTCCGAAGCAGCCACCAGGATTTTAAAGTGTTTACCATGAGCAGCTTTCAGGTCACTGTGCGCTGAGCTCCGCTCGGCCGCCGCGATGGAGCCGGACCCGACCCGACGCCTCAGCGGGAAATGGCGGGAAGGCGGCAGCCGCGCGCGGGGGACCCGAGGAAGGATCAAATGAGACCGACGCGGCGGGACCGTCCCTGCTGACCCCGGTGTGAACGTGTTTATTTCACGCTGCGGTCGCGGGTCGCTTTACAGAAACATCTCATGCTGGACCCCGCGCGGAGTCGAAGACGGAGGGAACACGTGTATTCAAACGTAACTATTAAATAACCTGTACACAAACCTTCAGTCTTTTACCCTGAAAGCACCGAGGGCCGAGCCCCAGCACGGCCACACCGATGCTGCCACCTCACCCCCGGGTGTCTATAAGCCTCGACCCCCGCGGCCGGGCCGGGCCGGCCCCGCTCTTGCCTCAGCGCCCGGGGCCTCCCCTCAGCCGCGCTCCGGGCCGGGCAYCTGTCCCGGGACGGCCCCGGGGCCCTAGAAGCGTTCAGTCCCGGGCCAGAGGGTCCGCGGAGGCCGCCCCCAGCCGAGGTCCTGCTCGCCGGACCCGGCAAGAGTCCGAGAGCCGGCCGCCCTCCCCGCCGCCGCCGCCCTGCCTCCCGAGGCGAAACGTCCCCAGCCCGGGTCTCGCCGCAGCGCGGCTCGGCCCGCAGAGGCAGCAGCCATCGGCGGTCCCGGCGGTCACAGGTCGCGGCTGTCCTCCCGCTTGACGCCGTCCGCCGCCGCCTTCAGCTTCTTGTTCTGGTGGGTCTTGACGTGCTTGGCCAGGTGGTCGCTGCGCATGAAGCGCTTCCCGCACTCGGGGCAAACGAAGCGCTTCTCGCCCGTGTGAGTCCGCAGGTGCCGCTGCAGCTCGTCGGAGCGGGTGAAACTCTTCCCGCAGAAGAGCCAGTTGCAGACGAAGGGCCGCTCCCCCGTGTGCCAGCGCAGGTGCGCCTTCAGGTGCGAGGTCTTGCCGTACACCTTGCCGCAGCCGGGGATGTGGCAGATGTGCTGCTTCTTCTTGCCCGGTTCCACCTCAGGGGCGCTGCCCGCGGCCGACTGGCAGTTGGGGCAGCGGCAGCGGCGGCACCTCCTGGCCGTGGCCGCCAGGGGAGACTTGGTCTGCAGCAGGGCGGCGATCTGCGTCTGGTACTGAGCGAAGTCCGAATGCCCCAGCACCAGGCTCCGCGGCAGCGCCGCGGCCGCGGGGAAGCGGTGCCCGCAGCCGCCCGGGGCGCCGGCCTGCTGGATGCTCCACCAGGGGATGTCCTCGGGCGGCGGGTTGGGCGACAGCTGCCGGCAGGGCTGGGCGGGCGGAAGCAGGTTGGAGTACCCGGGAGGCAGGGCGGCCTGGGCGGCGTAGGGGACGTAGGCGGGCGGGCAGCTGGACGGCAGGGCGGCCATGGAGGAGGGCAGCATCTTGACGGGGGAGAACTCGTAGGGGTAGGAGGGGTCGGCCGGAGGGGTGAGGGGCAGTTCGTGCGACCCCCCGAAAGAGGGCTGCAGGTGGTTCTTCTGAGGGGTCAGCCCCAAGCTGGGGTGCGGCGGCGGCAGCCCCCCCGGGGAGTGCGCTGGCATCTCGCCGCTCCACGGGTGGAAGATCCTGGAGGGGGATCCCAGCGTCGGGTCGTAGGAGACCGGCAGGAAATCCGAGGGTGCTGCGCCCGGCTGCCCGATCCGGCTACAAGTGGCGGCCAGAAGAGCCAGGGGCGAGTGCTTGGTCAAGTCTGGGGAGGCGCTGGGCGTGCGGTCCTGCGCGGGAAGGGGAGGGAGGGGAGAAGGGAAGGAGGGAAGAGAGCGCGTTACTCGCCGTCCGCCGACACCGACCCGCGAGAAACTTCCCGCGCCGCTGCCCGTGCGCGGCTGGGGCCGCCCCGCCGCTCCCCGCACGGCCGGCAAACTTTCCGAAAACAACGCGCACCCAGGGGGCAGGACGGCACGGGAGGACCGGGCCCGGAGACCGGCCCCGCCCGCGGTCAGTGCCACCGGCCCCGCCGCCGCTCTTGGGCTGGAGAAGCAGCCGCCGTGGGCAGGGGGGCAGCCCCCGCGCCTCCCAACACCCCTTGCCACGGAGCACTGCCTGGAGTTACTGCCGGGCTGTTGGCGGGAGAGGGAAGTTGTCGGCCCGAGAAGCCCGAGCTCGGTCTCCTCMCCGCCGCGGGGGTGCCCACCTACCTCTCCGGGCCGCCCGCGGGGTAAAGCCCCGGGAGGGAGGAGGCTAACGCCAGCTGCCCCCGCGCAATGCGGGTCACAACCGCGGGACACGGCGCCACGCGAGCCACACCGGGCGCGGGTACTGACCTGGAGGAAAGCCTGGAGGGAGTCGTTCCGGAGGACAGCCACCGCGGCCATGGCTACTGCGCCCGAGGCGAAGGGAAGGCGCCGGGGCACTGCCGAAGCATGAGGACGCCGAGGGGAAGACGAGAAGCTGCCAGTTTCCTTCTCTCTCCCTTTCCTTCTGATCTCTTCGCCTCCGTGCGCGTCCCACCCCCCCCCCGCGCTGCGCGATCTCCGCGGACTGTCTGACTGCGCCAGGATCACCTCCAAGAATTTGATAAGGACTTTGCTGGGCCGCCAACCAGTCAGAGGGAAGATTTATGGCTTTGAAGTTTGCCGCTACCCAATCATCAAAGAATAGCGGCTCTTTCAGAAGCGAAAGCAAATCCTTTGAATCCACAAAGCTCCTATGGTGTGTTTGTTGGTCTGGATAAAAGAACTGATTATTAGGGGGGATGGGAAGGGAGGAGATAAAGGCGGGACAATTAATGAAGTAATCACTATGTGGGAAATGTATATACACAAATAATTGGATTTTCTTGATCAAAGGACCCCTTACCGCCTAGAGACCCTCGCGTTGGATGTGCAAGACACTGGACCCCCCCCTCTTTTTTTTTTTGCAATTAAATTTGTGGCAGAGCCCTAAAGTGACAACGTATAAACGTATCTTTGTTATCACTCGAGAAATCTGCCTCCGGATTCCTCTGATAGTGTTTAATGACTCAAAAGTAACAGAGCACAGAGAGTTCACCTGATCGGGGCTAGTCGATCCCAGCCGTAGAACTTCCGTGGAGTAATTGTCGGTGGTTCCTCCCCGCTCCCTCCCTCCGCCCGCCCTTCCCCCGAGGCTGAGGGATTTGCCCTCGATATGACTCCGCAAATAACCGCGCATTTTCCCCTCTGGTAGCCGGGTTTGTTTCACTTCGCTCAGCCGGCGTTACCCTCTAGTTCCCGGGAGCCCCCGCCTGGCGTGGGGCCAGGACAGGCGCCTAGCCGGGCCCGGGGAGGGGCGGCGGGCTGCCACCGGCAGCAAGCGCTCTCGCAGACAGACACACCGACAAACTGGCAGCCGGGAAACAGAAGGGAAAAGTTTCCTCTTTCCTAGCGGGAGCCGGGTGTAAAAGACGTAATTTCTTTAAATGAAGACCGGAGTTTCTCTTGGCGGGCCTGCCGAGCCGGCCTGTCTTGCGCCGGGGGGGAGTGCAGGTCGGGGCGGTTCCTCGGGAGCGCGAACGCTGCTACCGGGTCTCTGCCTCACCCGCTCACGCACCTCCTGCCACAAAGCCAAACTCGGCCCCGAGCGCTCTGTTACCTCACCTCGCACCTTTCGGCCTCTGTCTGTACATGTCTATACGCGTGTGTGTATGAATGGTCTAACCTGCTTTGCGTTCGATCATGTGTGAGGCTATTGACCCTCTAAGCAGCACCAGGCACATCTGGGTCACAGCTTGCCGCCACCGCCCGCTGCTGCGCTCAGCGGGCTGCAGAGCTGGCGGGACCCCTGGCATGTGCCGCCCAGAGAGGGGCAGGCGGAGCCCCGCAACTCTCCGCGGGCCCGCTCAGCTCCACACTCCGCCGGGGGCCCTGGAACCGCGCTCCTCTCCTCGCCGCTTCCCCATCTGCTCCGAGACCATCGCAAATGCGGGCCTGTTTGGCCAGGTACCAAACAAGGACGTTTATCTCCGTCTTGAGGGGGTGGGGGTGCCCTTCCGGGCAGATGCCGGCTGGCTTTAGTCCTCCGGAGCTGTTTGCACAGGTAACTCGATCCTCCCCGCAGTCGCTGGGTTCAATTGTATTCGCACCGCCACTGAAGTCTCTTTAAACGCCAGCACATAGAGATCTTTATCTGCCTTTCCTGTGGAAACAATCACTGTCCGCTCAAAGACTTTCAAGAGTTGTAGGGCTTGAATTAGATCGGTTTCTTTGAAGGGATTAAAGCGCCAAGTCCTCTCCCACGGCTCCATATTGAGTCCTGGGGAGAAATAAAAGCTCGACCCCATGTAACACCACGCATCAGCCATATCAAGCTCTTCCCATGTGCCAGGTAACCGCTTCACCAGGTCGGCAACAGGGAGACAAGGGTCCCGCATACAGCGCTTTTAYCACGCACTGATGCATGGAGGCAGGGCTCCCCGCTCCTGCAGGACCCCGCGGCCGGGGAGCAGCCCCCGCCAGGGCGTGAGGCTGTGGGCGGTAGGTTTCCCCATTCGCCTGCGAGGGTGCAGGGCTCACGGGGTCCGGCACCTCCATCCACCACACACGATCACTTCCCAGTACCGCCGATGCGCAATCCGCCGGGGGCTGCGCCGCGTCCACACGGGACGTGGCGGGAAACGGGGAACCACAGCGAAGCCCGGCCAGGAGCGCGGCCGGGAGGGCGCGCACATAGGCATAGCCCCGCACACCTCCGCCCGCAGCCGTCGGGTGCCCCCGGCTCACTGCCAAACTCCAGCCGCGCCACTGGAGTCGCATCGGGGCAGGAGTGCACTCGTTGTCCCCTCGACTCTGATTTGTAGCCAGGGCAGCCGGAGCCGAGGGGGAACCCCGACGGGGGGAGCCCGACCCCCACCTCTGCTCCCTGGAGGAGCAATAACCCAGACAAGCAAAACGGCGGCCCTCGCACTTGCGTTGTCCCTAAACCTCTGCATCCTCAAACTTATGCCAACCCCGGAGTCCTGCGAGATGCCCGATTTAATTCCTACCTCGATTTTTGTTAATTCGTTTTACCTAATAATTGCCAGAAGAATACTCAGAACAATGTTTCTAAACGAAATGCGAGTGGATAGGTATTTCAGGAGACACTGAACACACCGAGATTCCCTCCATTCTTTAAAGTACGTTATTTCCCCAGATATCTCGACGGTTCAAAACGATTTGACAAGTTACAAAAGAGTTAGTGGAAAGCTGGGTAAGTTTCTATACAGCTACCACACTACAAATGCCATAAATCTGCATCCAAGAAAGCACATTACTTAAAAATGAAGAATAAATTCTCATTTCTGGAAGAAACCAATGGGCTGAAAAATGAAACGYTGCAGTCATAATTTTCTGTACAAATAATTAGTGTTCAAACTCGGAGCATTTCAGTCTCCTGAAATGTATTCTTAATGAAGTGATGTTCAGAGCTGTCATTAAAAATGCAGGGCTGGAAGATCAAAGTACAATATTTATTTTAGAAATTTGTTTCAGTTATCAGGAGATACAGGTATCAAGGCCAAATGTCAATTCAGCTACACAAAGCACTATTTCCATGAGAAATGGGCTGCCGCTACGTCCTAGTGTAAACCAGAGATGAGTTGCAGCGCGGAAGGCGGCGCGCCGCCGGCGGGGGGGGCGGGGGGTGCTTCTGGCGGCGCAGCCGGGCCAGGGGCCGCTCGGAGAGCGGCGCTGAAAAGCACAGCCCGGCGGGGAGCTTTGGCCCGCAGACCACGGGGCCGGACCCAACTGGAGGGGCTGTAGGGGCCAGAGCGGCGCTTGGGCCCACCGGGGAGGCAGCCGGGGACAGCCGGGGGCAGCACGGCGGCCCGGACGCAAAGAGCCGGGGCCTGAATTGCTCCAGCCACGGGGCTGAGGCGCAAGGAGCCCGGCTCCCACAGCCCCACTGCCTCCACGGGACCCTGCCTACTACAGTGGGCGGCGAGACCCCTACCACCCCCGGGGTGAGAGGGGCTCAGGCTGCGCTGGGCTGGATGGCTACTGTCGATTTAAACACGGTGGATGTAAACCAGGAGTCACCATCACCATTTCATAAATAGGTGTCTTAAAAATCAGGATTTTTCAAATTCAGGTATCCCAGAGTGGCTGTACCACCATGCAGGGCACCGGGGACCTTAGTTTGAATGCAGATAGCAGAGAAAAAAATACTTGGGAATAACAGCTGCTTGCATGCCAATGGTCCTCTCCATGGTTTCTGCTGTGCCTCTGACTTCTGGGGCCCCAAGCACCTCATCCTGGAGCCCACCCCAGAGCCTGTCCCAGTGATGGCTCACACTGGCACAGCCAGGTCCTCTCATGACATCCACAGTCCCTTTGAAGACATTTGCAGTCCCCTGCCATAACCCCACCAGTCCCTCCTGTGATCAGTCCCTCAGCTCTTCCAGCGTAGCCATGAATAACCCTGGAAGCTTTGACGGGCTCTGGCCACCTGCCTGCCCCCAGCTTGGGGTTCCTGGGTTGCTTTCAATAAAACACTGTTTTTAGCAATTGTGACAAAGAACCAGAACAGGATAATTTTTAAATGAACAGCTGCATTAACATTTAGCCAACCCTCCTAGTCAAGCTGTCCATGAGAGGTGGCAGAATTTAAACCTGAAAAGGCTTTAATAAGCTTGCTCCAGAAGGCAGTGTCTTCACACCATCCCTCATTTTGTCTGGATTAAAGACATACTAACAGAAACCATCTATCCACAACAGCAAAGAAGTTTCACCAGAAGGTAAATTACCCTAGGTATACAGCTTCAAGCATGTGTGGATACACTGCCAACAGCTCTGAGTTATACGCTATTAATACCATTCTTATTTACTTCAGCATATTCAAATTTTTACAGTAGGCAACATGACTGGCATAATAAGAGGAATGACCAGTGTAATTTGAACATCAGTAGATGAAAATAAAAGAAACATTAAAACCTGCTATGGTATCTCCTGCTTTTTTCTGTGCATAAGGGAAAAACACAAAACCCTAGACAAGATCGGTGCATGTAAAGGCACATTTAGGATTTAAAGGCTTGCCTTAACATTTCCCAGTCTAGGCGTGGATTTGACAAAGATTAATAGAGGATTTCCCAAACTGCTGAAAGCTGAGCTGCCCTTTAAGAAAAGTAGAATAAGTTTCATGCCTCACGAAGTTTTACCGCCTGTTGTCAAAGGTTTAAATATCTTAATGTATTCTTTTTCTGCTCCTTCCTTGGCTGGCCCTTTGTGACTCCTCCTGTCTTGGGGAACACTGGTGAACATTTTTGGACATACTTCCTTCCCTTGCTCCCACACTTTAAAAAAGAATCAGGCTCTTAATCATAACAATATTGAAAGTGTTATTCTTGGCTCTACTTGGAATGCCTGGGACACTTTCTAGTTCAAAATGATCGTTTCAAATTCTCTGAAAATGCCTTTCTGCCTCTGGCATACATGGCTGCATGTCACGACTCCAATAGCTAGAAATGGACTTCTACAAAATGGAAAGCAAGCCAAGACACTGGTGAGCAGCTGCAAAGGATCTGCTGTGTGCACCCTGCTTGTCTTCTCATTTGGGGAAACATTAGGTAAAAAAAGCCTCTGTATTTTTGATGGAATGCATTTGTTTGGGGAAGACCAGACAGGAACTTTCAATTTTATTACTACGGATACATACAACTATCCTTTTTTTTGCATTGCAATTATTCAGTATGGAATGAAAAGGTAATTAAATTGTTATTTGCCTCCTCTTAACTACAGGGAGTATATTATCTAAAAATGTGGTCTCATGGTAATTAATTTTAGTTACTTAGTATATTTATTGACAAATTAAACAGCTGCCTGTGTCTATACTGTGTTAGAACTGGAAACAGCACCAAGTTTATCCAGGAAGATGATTGTTCAATCTACACATAAATATTGGATGACCATATGGCTGCCACATTGCTATTGATTTGGCTGAATGGATTAATCCAACACTGTAAAAATACACCTGTTACTTAATGAACTCACACTGTAATTTTAGAACATTTTGGTACAGAAAAGATTTAAGTATTTTCTAATGGCAGTATTTTTCAATATTTCAAGAATCCCTTTTGAAATAACCCATTCTTCAAGGACTACTGAACAAGAATGTATAAAAAAAGTCCATAATCTTTGTTATAAAAGGCAAGTGCTCTATACAAACTCTTCAACAACTTCATCTTAGCTGGGGAAAAAAAACAGAGATGAGAAGAAAAAGCCCAATAGTCAGACTCTGAAGGTCAAAACAGGGTCACAGATATGGTACATGACTTACATTGAAGGTGTCTTAGCTAAGAGAGACTGTCTTCACACGATGGGAAAGAATCTGGAGACCTTTTCTGTACAATGCTTTTAAGGTAGGTTTTTTCCAGTAATACATACATGTTAGTGAAAGGCAGCCTATAAATGATGACATAGGTAAGTGCCCCCAACAGGGGGAGAGTTTTTGAAAGGGACCTAGAAAAACTAAATTTCTAAATTGAGAGGGTTTTTTTTAAAAAACACCAGTCTTCTTGACTGCCACCAGAGGCTCAGGGTCCCATGAAAGMTTGGGGTAAACTTCAATTACAATTCTGAAATTACGTATCTCTCCCTAGCTGAACACTGCTCTCCTAGACTGGCAGAAAGATCTTTTCAGGAAAGCAGTGCACATTATGTTTCTGTGTCATTTCATAACTTGATGCCCCAAGTGGTGCAGAATAATACATAAATAGGTAAATGCATAAATTACATGAACTACTCAAATATAAATTTGCCTCTCTCCAATTCTGAAAATAAAAATACCATCAATAAAATTATTTCAAATATATATAATATTTGTATTATGCTTTCCATCCTCATAGAACTATAAACATGTGAAGTCATTCTCACCATACTCTTATGCAGCAGAGTCAGCTTCCTTCCCCTTCTTTACAAGGGGAATAACCATTGCCATACACACAACTGCTCCAGGCTTGGAAAGAGGAGCTCCTCGCCTCAGTTCTGCACACAGATTACCAGGCTGCTCCTCACCAACCACTTAAACAATTTACCCCAGCTCAGCTGAAACCTCAGCAGTACTGGCTGAGGCATGTACCTCTTGCTGGCTGGCTGGCCATACCAAATCAAAGCAAAYAACCCTAATCTGGGAATAAATCACATTTTACTTCACTCTTCAATCAGCCCCTATTGCTCAGGGACAACAGCTTGATCAGCTGTTTGAGAACCCAGGACAAGAAKAGGAGAAAGGATATTTTTCTCCAAGAGGAGGGTGTCAGCATGGCCATGACTCCTGAGCCAGTCTAATGAACAGAATAATTTTTCTCACACTTCTGGAACCTCTGAGACGGAGTAGGAAAAAGATCTTCAAATGGGTACATTTTTTGGCTTCTCTCCCTCAGTAAATCTCATATTCCTATTCTCCTACTACATGAAGGAAGCTCCCATATTCTACTAACATTGAGCTGACAGAATCACATATTACATATGAAAGAGAGAAGAGTCCATGGCAAAGGACAGATACTGCAACCAAATTGAAATGTATTAATCTAAATTATCTAATTCTTATGCTTGGAAATAAGAACAAGACTATAATACTGCAGYGCTAGCACTCCAATGCGCAAATTATACAGAAATCTGTGACTGAAAACCACTGACTGCTTCTCAGGAGGTCACACTAAACCACAAAGAACCATTTTCCAAATTTTTTGTCATCAAATAAGAAAGTTTGGAGAAAAAAACCAAATGCCAAGTCATGCAATTTCATCAGTGTCATCAGAGTAACTTTATAAAATGCTGTCATTCTTATCAATGCACAAGACTATGGAGCCAAAAAATAATATTCTGTCAAGATTCTTACAGAAGGCAGTAGAAGAGGTGCCCATAAAAACTGAACTGGGCTCACGATTTGCTACTTTTTTCTACTTCCATTGCTACACATGCTAAGTGTACTTGGTGCATGAAGTGATGCAGAAAGAAGCTGCTCTATAGTGCCAATAATTCTCTTTAATGAGATACAGTTATCAGTTGATTTATGAATTTCTCCTACCTGTTCTCATTAAGGGTAAGGTAATTTGCATTCCAGAAGTAAGACTGTTTACAAGAGAACATAGTAATAAAAATTCCTCTTAAGTAAAGTTTTAGAAATGTACGCAGTGAGGCTAGAGGTAGTTCTAACAATGGGCTTAGCCGTATCCATTAAACTCTGCTGCAGAGACTCAAGAGAAAGTGTTACATCTTCAGTTTAATCTAGTTTTCCAAATTAGTATAGCATTCCCGTATCTCATGAATTTAATGTAGAAAGAGACAAAATGAACTTTCTGCTTGAACCTTCTGATACTCTGATGACCTCCTCCTCCTGGGAGATCCTATGCTGTTAATTTAGATACCATATGCCTCACTTGAGGCAAATGAGTCAATTCAGTTGCAGCTCTCTATAGCCTTCACAGGGATTTTGATCACACTACCTATAAAACTAATCACTTCCTCTGTCTACTGTTGCTCCACCAGTCAGACAAGCTCCAGCTGATCAGTATTTTCTTGTAAATACTTACAAATAGCACAGTTTGGTCAGCTTTGTTCTTTCCTTTGGTATATGCTGATCCACTATCATTTATACACTATTCGCAGTGCTCCAAGTAAAGCACCAACAACTGGAAAGCAGCAGAGGAGGGATGTAGGAAAAAGGAAATAGAGCTACACAGACTCTGAACTAACGCTACTGGTCAGATGTCTGAATGCAAGCCAGCATTTTGAGAAGGGTCAGAAGCAAAAGGCTAACCATCTAGGTGGAGAGAAAAGGTAACCCTCCAGGCTGACAGCATATCTGTGCTGAGACTGACTGGAGAAGCTAAGAATGAGCACGGAATTACACACGCTAATGCTGGGGACACTGATCATGAGAATACCAAGATGAGTGGAGCAGTTCAGTCTGAGTGATTGATTGAAGCTGTTTTCATCTCTGTGGGGTGTTCTGTAACATTTCACTCTATGCAGCCATACACAGCCACCTTTGACACTCAGCTCATATATACAATCAACCTAGATAAGGGGGTGGAAACTTTGTCTCCGCTTTCCTGTTCTCTCCTGCCACCAGCCAGTAAAGCAATTATTCTTCACAGTTTCCCTTTTTTCTTTTTGTAAACTTCTGTCAACTTGCCAAGTTTACCAGTGACAGGGTATGTAAGGATATACGAGCCAGGTGTGGGGATAATATTCAGGATATTTTTCTGAGTATCAGGAGTGCAGCTGCCAAGCTGTGTGGAAATAAGGAAATTGGATCAATAAGCAAAATCTTGTGACAGTCCTGAGTAAGAAGGTGGTCAAACTGTGCAACGAGTATATTGAGAGGAGCTTAAGTCACTTTGAGCACATCATCTTTAAAGCATTTATCTTCACAACTTGTCTATACAGAAGTATTACGTTATTATCACTTTTTTATCAAAAGCAACACAGGGGATCACATACCTTGTCCTATGTCATATATGAACTTTACTGAAGAGCAGGGAGTTGGATTGATGAGCAGAGGCACACAAATTGGGACCACATAATATGATGTTCCACCTAATTTCCCTTGCAAAATCCAAACTCTTTTCTGTAGTCCTCCCACCCCCCAGATTTCACATCAGTCTCTTCTGACGGTTGTACACTCTCTTAGCAACTTTTGAATTATGAGCAGATGTTGATCTTTCTGTGGAAAGCCCACATAACCTTGGACAGGCAGAGAGGAAGCAATGAGACTGTGTGGAGGCAATTAGGACACAAACATGCAGCCTATGCAAATAAAGCAATAAGCCAACACACCCACAACACCTATATTTCTATTCTTCCTGGTGGACAATAATTAGAGCATATGATAAGTAAAAAACCAGAGCCCAACACCTTTGCTTTACAAAGACAAAATACACATTAGGTGGGCGGTACTGAACCACCAGATCTGCTTCTACAACTCTAACACTGAACTGAGCAGAAATAACTAGATACTTGCTTACTTTTACAGCCCATCCTTTCTCTGTTTTAGCAAACTCTTCACTACAGGATTTTGTCCAAGGCTCTAGTTTCACCTGCCAATCATCAAAACAACCACTCTCAGTGGTGATGACCCCCCCTTGCAGAAAGATCTGCAAGGTTTGCTACTGACACAACTTCGGGAATTAAGTAACGCTACTATCTGTATTTCCTTGATCTCACACATGGAAGGAGTTAGAAGAGCTAATTTTCCTTCACCTCAAGTAGATCCTCTATCTACGCCAGTTTTCTGCTCCCCTCAGTCAGTGTTCCACCAACTTTTTCCAGTGAATCCTTCTACTCCTGTATATGATCAAACATAGTGAATCTGATGCTCCGCAAATACATGAGGCACAAACACACAACTGTATTTCTGGATCAGCCAAGTTTTGGGATACTGTTTTTTTCCCTTACCAGCATCTTCTTGATCCATGTTTGGCTGGTTCCCTTTAACAGTCTTACAGGCATTATTTATGAGGTAACTGGCATGTTCATATCATGGAAGTCTGGAGAGTACAAAACAGGAATAGAAGTTTGGGCTATTTTTCAGTCTTGACCGTTC
This sequence comes from Amblyornis subalaris, assembly GCA_018881555.1. Taxonomy (NCBI): domain Eukaryota; kingdom Metazoa; phylum Chordata; class Aves; order Passeriformes; family Ptilonorhynchidae; genus Amblyornis; species Amblyornis subalaris. Next base: position 1,680,076 of record JACAXG010000012.1, on the reverse strand, counting down.
AGAACAATTTAGAGGATGTGGACAATTATTTGTATCTAACCCTTGTTCAGCACCCTTCCTTGATGTTGTAAGTTTCAATCCAGGTTTTGTTGTTGTCCCTTATCAATACACCCTGATATACAAAGAGCTAAATGAAGACTCATAAGATATTGAGAACAAGTTTGTATTCCTGCCTCTCAAGAGTGTATCTGAGCTATTGGCAAAAACGATTTTCCAGCTACTGATTAATTATTTTGTCAAAAGCAGTATGATTTTAGTGAAAGTACCCAGATTTAGTCTGGTTGAGCTGACAGATTATGTATTTAATTGCAAATGGGCTGTAAACATCTGAGATCTTTTTCACATATGGAGAAAAGAGAAGCATGGGTTTTTAAAAGATTGAGCTGGAAAAATCAAAATGATATATTTTGATTTTTTGGTATTTTTCCGGTATCTCTTGGTCTGTTTAATTTGAAGGTGAAAACCTAAATATATGTTAGAGATATCCATCTCTGTGCAATTTGTCTAAAGAAGTAAATAATTTCTTGCAATATAATGAATCCCAGTAAAAGGGGAAAAATAAGGGTTTTTTTAGACTACATCATTCCTACAGAAGAAAACAATCTCCTTAGATGAAGGATTACCACTATTTTTGCTTCAATATGCTTATAAATATGATGGATAAATCACAGAAAAGATATTTACATCACACCATCTAATAGAATATTTATAGAGGGATGTCTGGAGAAGCATTTGCTAATAATATATACTATTTATCACCTACTTTTGATTTTTATCACCTGCTTGGTAGGCTATTTTTCTTAAGTTAAAATGACTAAATTTCTAGCATACTGAACAATTACTATTTTTGAAAATTATTAATTCCAGGATTTTTTTTGTTATGCTGGTATTTTCTGTAAAATGATGACAAGAAAGACTTTTTCCAAAGCTTACAGTAAGATATAAGATAATGATTATAACATAATAATTTAAAAACCTGATACTGATGAAGTACTCCAGGCCTAGAAAAAACAGATGTTTTACTTTGAACCATCAAAAATTGAAGATTTTTTAGTGATCGTTGAAAGGGAAACCAGATCTCATGATACAGATTGCAGTATTATGGCAATTTCCTATTGTAGAAAAGGTAGAAATTTTATACCTGGTATATTTTATTTGCCTTTACTTTCAGAATTCAAATTTGTAGTCCATTTGTAATTTTGTTCTAAACAAACCTATTTGTAGTCAGTAACTATACCACTTGCCTTTTCAAGAAGCTTCCAAAGCATTTTAAAGTGATTTTCTACTATAGGTGATATATACATTTTAAGACACTCTGCAAGATGATCTAATGCTTTATTATACTATGTGATGAGAATAATCTTCAAAATTTACTAAAGGTCACCTCTACCACGAAACTTAATGGTTCATGTCTTTTTTTTCCTGTCTCACATAGCTTACTCTCTTTTCTTCTAAGTCTCTCTCATAGAAGTTTTCTACTCCATAGTTCCCAAATCCATTAATTTCTCTCTTATCAAAGACCATTAATACTTCTCTCTTCATGTCCATCCTTTGAAAGTCCTCTTCCAAGTGTCACCCAGAAACTGGATACAACAGAGATTAGCACTGTAGGAAGCCACACAGTAAACCAGGAAAGCTTTGCCCTCTCAGAAATAACAAATTATGTGCTCTCCATTTGGTTCTGTGCAGCAGTTGGAAGAAGCAGCGAAGCTGGCACCTTGTCACTGCACTGTGGCAGAGACAATGAAGAACCTGCCTCTAATTCTTTTAACACAAAGAAAGACAGAGATAAAAACCATGACCACCTTGATCTTCACTGTCCCTTTCCTGTGAGAGCAGGATGACAGTGATGTTTCCTGCATGTTGTGACTGAGCAGAAGAAATGGCAGCAGAAATTTCAGTAGAAAATAGTGAAATTTCCCAAGAAAATACCTAATAGTCCTCAGAGTATTGTACATAGCTTAAAAGAAAAGTAGCCTTTAACTCAGTCGAATCAATACCTGTCATAAACACTGCATTTCCTCTGAGTTTGTATCACTTTTAACTTGTCAGCAACATTTCCAAGTACTATGTGTATGTACTTCTCTTAGAATCAAAGCAAAGAAATACTTATATTGTCAGAACCTCCATCTGCAAATTAAAAAAAGAATTTTAAAAATGTAAACTATAAATGGAACAGTGACTGAAATTTCTTTCTGAAAGCACTGTATTGAGTTCCTAATGAGTTTCTAATAGAGAAAACTCTTTCAAATTGCTAATACCTAGTGGTTTAAAGACAAGTATGCTCACCTTCTTCAATTACTGTTGTATTACAATTCTTCAATTGTACTGTTGCACAGGGAGTCTGGAGTGTTGTCCTTTTTGCACTTTACCTCCTATTTTCTCCATAATTTGCAGATATACTCTAAAAATCATTGGGAATTYCCAGCTTAAGTGAAAAAAACATGCAAATGTAAATTCAACAAAGGTAGCCATCTCTAACAATCTCAGCAAACACAACACAGCTGACAGCTGAATGTTACCAATGGGGCCTCAGAAACAGGGCTTAACAATTTTGTTCAAGATCACAAATTCCCCACCAACACTTGAGCAACAGAAGAATGCCCATTAGCTGCTGTAAAAGCAAAATTGGTAGGGCTTTCTGATTCAGTGGAGGGCCTGAAAGGCACACACAAGCAGAAACACACCAACACATTGGAAAGTAGTATAAATTCTTCAATTTGAATAATTTGCACTCTTTTGTCCCTTTTGATAATATGAAATCATGTTTTATTTCAGTTACAAACATTTTTTTTCTCTACATTTAATAATGTTCATATTTCTTTCTGTTTAGCTCCCACTAGTCTCTTTACATAGCATTCAGTATGATTTTATATTGTGAAGAAAAAAACCAATCTGCAGCTAGAGTTGTTTTGTCCCACTCTTGTTTTCTTTAATCTTTTGTTTGATGCATAGAAAGATGCTAACCTTTCTGTACTATCTTAACCGCAGTGATCCGGGAGCAAAGCAAATGAGATTTAGTAGATATGTTTCTGCTGTCATTATTAAACTTCATATGCTTTGCTATGTAGGCAACGTGTTTTATTTCTCTTAACCTGAAAGAGGTTTCTGTCTTATTGTTGCAATTTATTAAGGGCAAACAATCTAGGGCTTATAATAGGCCTGTAGGCAGAACAAAGCCGTTGTCAAATGGAAGGGTTGGCTGCTCAGCTGGGTAGCATGTAAATGTGCAAAAAGAACTGTTCTGTTCAAAGACACTAGACATGCTTTTTAAATAAAACATCTCATATAATTGAAAGTTGCCATTTAAGTGTTGTGTTGTAAATGTTAATTCAAAAAAATTAATTTAACTGAAGAAATACAGCTGCAGTGAATTTTTTTTTTGTAAAGTCTCGTAATAAACAAAATCCCACATATCACTAAGGCTTTTATTAGAGGATCAACGTTGTATGTTTCTAAAATGGCAGTTTATTGTCATTTTATAACACTGTGTTATSCAAGTTCAGTGACTGCTGTCCTCACCTAGGCAGACTGTGTAAACCTGATCTTATCCAAAAGGTATTTTTCGGTTTTAATATAAGAGATCATCCTGCCTGTTTCTTTGACCTAGTATTATGTCTCAAAAAGTAAGTTTCTCATTCTATAGTTCATTTAAAATTTCTCATTACGTGCCTCTTTGCAAGAGCTGAAATTAAAATGACAGATGAAGATAACAACATAACAGGCATTTTTTTAATGCACTGTCCACTTGGGCACAGGCAGTTCTTTTTTTCCTCTTCTGTTGAAATGTATAATCAGGACAGTATCATCAATTAGATTTTTCACTTAAACTCTTCATAATGTTTCCAGACTTCTCTATTTGGCAAAGACAATTGGGACAGATTTCTTTATTTTTTCCTCTGGCCTAAAACTCAAAACCCCCCACTTCCCAAACTGTTACCACCGAAGAGTTTATTAAATGGCTGAAAAAGACAGCTGGTCCCACCATCTGTTAAAAATTTTCAGGGGCCAAATGAAACAGGTTACACCTTGAGCCATGCCAAGTCTTCCAATACCCCCTCCCTCTCACAGCCTGTGGAGGGCTAATCTGAATTTCACGCTCTGATTTTGCTATTGCTAATGTCTGAGCTTCTTATGTGTGCTTCTTGTAGTTGCTTATATTAGTTCTCTAGCAGTATCAAAAGCTCTCCTCTCCTTTCAACCTTGCTCATTTGCAATCAACGGAATCCTGGGTCTATAGTCTCCTTTACAATAAGATACTGTACCTTGAAGGAAACCCACAGAGAACCTAATATCCGACTTTTTGGAGCAACAGAGAAAACCAGGAGTACATTTCTGTTGTTTTGCAGCCACTTTTCTATAAATGCTAATGGAAGTAATTCACATGTGCCWACAAAGACAGACTCTGCAACACACTGCAGGTGTGAGCGGGCTGAAACAAAAGGGATGCTAACCCTAATGGTATTTCTTGTCATTAACAATTCTTTGATGTTCATACTCGAGGCTCTCTTTTATCTTGTAGTTTTTCAACCATCTTTGTTAACATGCAGTGCAACTAAATATTTTTTTCCTTAACCTTTAAAGACATCTGCAAAATGTTTATGCTAAGTTAGTTTCCATAGCATCTATCTGTAACACACATTGAAATAAAATGAGATAAAGCTTGCAAGGTTATTATTAAAACATCAGTAAGTTCCTATCATTAAGTGAAAGGAGCAGATCAATAAAAAGAAGCTCTTAATGTTACTTTAATAAGGATGAGTTTCTGGTAACAGGACTGGGGATTAACTTCAGTGTAACAGAAGCAGTGTTTATAATATAGCAGCTATGTTGATAAGAATCAGTTTGTTTTACTTGTACTCATTAAAAGAAGAATTAAAAATATCTGTAAGTTCCAATATTAAAAAAGCATGTCACAATAGAGTATATTTAAGGACATTCTAATTTTCCAGAAGGGATTTCTCTACCACTAAGTGGGCAGTGGCATTCAGTCAAGGAGCTGTAGGTGGAGAATCTCCACATCCATCTGTCTTTCCATGACTTACAGATGGAAAAATGCCATTGTCTTTTAAAATGTTCAACTCAGTAGGATGACAGTAAAATGAAATGAACAATCAAAGCACACAAGATGCCAATCTGAGCTACTGCACAGCACTACTAGCAAACCCAGCATTTTACTCTCATCCCATCAGTCATGTCCTGTTAGATCACATCCCATTTTATCATGGTCTGTTGCATTATTGTTGCAGCATGCTGGAATGTTAAATGAGCAACGTAATCAATCAATACCAATTTCCAATTGGAACTCAGCTGCAAGTCTGTACTGAGTTGAACATGCTAGAGATTGTAATACAAGCTACCAAAAGTCACAGTTTTATGAAGCCTTGCATTTCGTTTTTCTTTCAAAAGTTCATTGCTAACAGGTCAATTCAATCGAATAAATTAAGTCTGTGCCTGTATTAAGTACAGCACTTACCTTTGAATTTCGATATAAACTTCCATCAAACTAATCCTACAGAACAAGAACTGAGTGCTCAAGAACAAGAACTGAGTGCTCATTCCTGGAGTAATACAAATTACAAAGCCAGAAGTTTTGTTTCAAAGATTTTGCAATCTCGGTAAGAGACATTCTGTCACAGAAGTCTTTACATAATCCATCCAGTTGCATGACTGTGTTAATTTGTTGCTTATAACAGGGAGCAGCAGCAAGAACAAAACCCACTAAATAAACTATGTCACACAATTTTGTGGAAGTACCTCCTGTCCATTTCTTTCCCTTTGCTAAGGGCCCCAATGTAGCCTCTCCATATCACCATTTCCCAGCTGTACAGCAACGCTACACTCCTGCACCCAGCTTTCTGAGAATCACTTCCACCAGAACCTCAAGATCCTGCTACCCCTGTCCTGGCCTCAACCATCTCCACCAGTGTCTTAGACAGCATGGGCCCCAGTGCTACTATTCCAGTTTTAGATCTTCATCAGAGACTTGCCATGATCAGTAGCACAACAATTTTTGGAAACAGCTGTGACAGGCCAGCCTCCCTCCCAGCACAGCACTGAACTCCAGGCCAATGGATGACATCCAGTCTTTCTTGTGGTGATATTACTTTCACTTAGAGATTGAGATGAGACTTTTCACTGGTAATGGGTCAGAAATTGGGGCTTGGATCTTTTTCAGAAAAAAGCACCCATGTTCATCTACCTAGTTGCCATCTACATTTGCCAACTATATTATAAAATACTAGTTAAATTATTGCAAAAATAATATCTCTCTGAAATGTAATTAAAAAACAAGCCTGACAAACAAAAGCAAGGGATTTATCTATTACAGGCCTGATCAATAATATGTAATCTGGTTTCTGGAAACATTACTCTAAGATGTGCTTTTCACTTATCTGCTCCTATGTCCTTTAGCATCACAGCATGAGTACTACAATAAACATGATAACACAATATATATATTTACTGTTCGGACTGGATTTATATATGTAATAAAATAATATCCAATAATTCCTGACAAATCTATTAAGATGAGTTAGGCATCAGTCTGTGTATTTAAAGACACAGTGCTCTATTATTATGAATTGTCAATGTTCTCCCTTACCTGTTCCAGCRCCCATCACAAATGAGACACAAAGCGTCTCACTGAGTTCTGTAATCTTTAGCTCTGATCCAGAGGGCTGCTCCCTGGCCTTTGGTTTTCACAGCATCCTGTGCTACTTTTGTCAGTCTGGGAGTACTGCTTTGTTGTCAACAGAAACAGTTTCTCTTAAGCATGCATTCTGCTACAACTCCTCCTAGGGTGAGTAGTGTTAAAGACAAGGTGTGTTATCGAAATATATTTCTAGTGTTAACAACAAAACTGACATTACTTCTCACATTTTGTTGTTAGAGTTAAAAGCAGGATGGATAAGTTTAGTACATGCCATGTTTTGTGCATACATTGGTACTAAAACCACTTACCCATTTCTCATAGGACGATACTTTTGTGCCCTATGGCTTTATTTTCAATTGTATGTACAATACATATATGGTTAACCTGAAGACATTTAAAAATGCCAGAGCTTGGCTGTCCCTCAAAATTCTCCTTCTGTTTTGAGACAATCAAAACAGGAATGAGAAATAAAAGTATGGTAGACTTATTTATCTCATTCCTAACTATTTTATAACAAAACCCCAATATTCCCATACAATTGCAATTCTTAAAACAGGAGGGAGTAAAAGTTCAATTATAAATTTTTTTTAAAGGTGAAATTTTAAAATTGTGACTTAAATCCCATTTTCACATCAATTTTTATTTGGTGTAAAATAGATAGTAGTACCACCCAGTTTTACATTATTTATAGCCACATTTTATAAGCTTCTAAGCAACAACAAATTCTTGGATAGCCTGATAGGGGCTACTTAAAAGATCTTCAGTGCACAAAAGCCCTTTCCACAACTCTTACAGTGTATGGGTGAGGGAGGTCACATTGAGGGCAAATTTAAGATGGCTGCAATTTACTCCTATTGTAAGGTCCCTTTATGTTACTAAAGTGATGTAAATGTTTAAGTCAAAAGCACATTTAAAATTACCAAATGAAAGGCGTTAATCTCCAAAAGCTCCCTGCCCGATTTTTTTTGGCACAGAGACAAGTTTTTAAGCTGCCATAACCGAAAGGCAGAAATTGTCCTCAGCAAGAACCAGTTTCTAGTGCCATTAAGGTCTACAGAAGAAATCTACTAAAATCCCTTGTTGAGCTTCATCCTTTTCACTCCCATCTGCTGAAAACTGTTTAATATATTACACACTGTCTAAGAAATTTTCTTTTTCCTAACAGGATTTAAACTCTTTACTTTTATAAAATATTAAGAACAGGATATGTTATGAACTATTAAGCAAAATACATTAATATTTCAGGATAATATACATGAAAGGAAATAAATCAGAACAATGTTTCAATGGTATCAAAGCCAAATGAGAAAATCTAAGCAATTCACATTGATATGCTTCCACTGACCAGGATCATCACACTGACATGTCTCCTGTACTCCTTTTCACACACAAATCAATCAAGCTAAGCACACACTTCTATCAATATCATAACAGAAGTTCAACTCTTTGACCAGTCTTAATGTGACTGCATGGCTCTACAGTTAGGCTTTTAATAATCAAAAGGCATATATGACTGTAAAATCAGGATGAGAGAAGGCCACCTCACAGGGTTATCTGGTGAGAGTAAAGTAAAAACAAATGAGGAAAGGGGGATAAGTTAGGAGAGAATAAAATATACAGACTGGCTTTGTGCACGATGTTTAGCTAAGAAGTCACTAGAATGAAAACATACTACTCAACAGCAGCTTTTAGGTAGTAAATTCAGTATTAAAGTATTAGTGACATTAACTAATTTGAAAAATTATAGCAGATGTAGACAGTAGCATTGCATATAACCAGGAAAATATTGTATTTTACCCCTTCCATGCAATTAAAGACTGCTTAAAATCTCTTTGAAGTCCATTTCTGATGGCTGAGATTGATAGAAGCAAAACAATTGTAAGAAGAAAAAGGAAGAAATCTAGGAGATGTACTTAGGGAGTTTTTGCGTTTTGTCTGTGCTTTATTCTTTAATGTTCTGAAGCTGCTCTTGTTAACTTAGGCCCTCATTCAGCAAAGCACTTAATCACGTGCCAAAATTTCATTGATTTCAATGGGATTTAGGCTTTGGCTTAAGTGCTTCACTGAATTATATATTATTTTTCACTTTCCCTTACTTCTTTATGAAATTAATAGAACTACTCAGAGTAATGTATTAGTCAGTATAAGGTAAACTGTTGCTTTTTAGGCAGGTGACATAATACCCATTTGGAAACCTCATTACCATTTAACTACCAATTAAAACAATTGATAAATTCTTAACTATGCAAAATGGTATGTATTGCAGTAATAGTAAAACTTAATTTTCCCAAATAGTTTTCAAAAAGGAAGAATGGAACCAGAAAGCATCACTACTGCTAGAACTCTGTGTGAGCTATGCCTACAGAAGAGTAGAGCAATTTGACAGTCTAAAAAGAATGTTATTTTCCCTCCAGATATGTTACAAATTACCTGAGAATTTATACATTGCATAGGAAAAGTTACATAATTTTCGATGAGTTATCACAACTAATACTCATTCTTGCTACATTTTGACAAAATGTAAAGAAACTGATCTGATCTGTACACATGCATTCATATTAGTTGCCATTTCTATTTGTGCTGCATTTTTTAATACCATTAATTCATCTGCAGCTATTCACCAACTCTGTTTTTAAGGAGTTCCTAAATTTCAAAGGCTCTTAAGTGCCTTTAAAGTACACCTAACCAGATGTACATCAGAGAAGAATGAGGAGTGAACCAAAACAYTTCAGTGTCTGGCAGGATTATTACTTTCAGCTTCAACCTTCTCTCACATTTTAGGTGAAGAATGACTGAAGAATTTTTCTTCCTGGAATCCTTCACTCATCCTCATTTGCCCCTCCTGACTTAATTTCTGTTTGTTAGGAGAAACAAAGCTTTTGTGGCACTATTTCATTATCTTTTCTTCTTTTGAACCCTATTCTGGCTTAGGGATACCCTGACTGCACTTGGGCCTCATTTCTCATGTTGCCTTTCCTTGTGGACAATGCCAGTGAACCTTGATAGCAAGAAATTATGCAGCTTAAGGAACAAGTGTGAAGTGCACCCCAATAGGAGGAAGATCTATTAGCACAGATCAGGGTAAACCCATTGGTGATAAAAACAAGGATCATAACTAGGTCTGTATAATTCACGGTCAGATTTAATCAGTATGGTTTGTCAAAAAAAAAGAATCATTTTGAGCAAATGTGTATGGCAGTAAATATGAATATTTTATTTCCAAAAGTTTTTGACAAGAGCTTGTCTGGAAAAGAAGCAAAGAATGGTCACAGATCAAAATTTTGTCTCTGAAACAGAAATTAAAGAGTAAGGTGAAATAGTCGGCTTCTGCCATGGAAACACTAAGGCAAAGGATCTCAGTGTACTGTAGAAAGCCACATACTGTTTCACTAAGGATTTTCAAAGAAAGTGAAAAGCAAGTAGAAAATTTCTCAGGTGACTTTTTTTCCCCCTGCTACATACAAGAGGGCTGTGGAAATGTAGGAGTCATTGGAGCCCAGAGATACAGGTTAAGAAATAAATTAAATATTTGCATGGATAACAAGAAYAATTAGTTATAATGATGGTTTCAGTCACAAGGACTATATGTAGCAGTGTGTGAAACGCTAGCTTTAAAACTCTTTTACTTCTTATGTTTGAAATAATTCTTCAAGTTAAAGTTATGGTAAACTAATACTTCCTAAGAAAACTATTTCCAAGGTAAACTGAGACACAATTATATTTTAGATGATTTTACTCTGTACATTTTCGTAGTGTTAAAAGCCATACACAGCACAGAAAGTTATAAATGACAGTGTTTAATATCAGTCAAATGAAATACAAAACATGTTCACTATGATTCCAAATTAAAATTTTTAGTACAGTGTTCTTTTAATCCAGTTCAGTTCCTTGATCTTACTTTTCACACAACTCTACCAGCAGTTGTGCCAGCACAACAGAAGGGATAGCACAGGGTGGGAACAGCAGCCAGGGGAGGGGGAGGTAGGAAAGAAGGGGTCAGAAYTGTATAAACTAACCTTGCTGCTAAAAAAATGTGTCCATTAGCAATATCAACACACCTACAGGTAGTGCTGCTCCCCTTTACTGGAATTGTTTATAGAAATACAGCTAAATGTGACAATGTACAGCCGCAAACCCAGGTCTAAGTCAGTCAACTAAAGTTACTAGCTCAAATGGTATTTTTAATATATTATATAAACACACATGAACAAAGTTAACTGGAAGAGATTATCAGCAGGAAAATACTCTTACCAGTATTAGTCAACAGAGTAAGTGAGGTTCAGCTTTGAGCAAAAGACACACCTCTTGAAGAAGGAGGAGATGGGGAACTGAGAAAACTGTCATCTTCAGCAGTAGATTCAACAGCTGACAATGATTCGTAATATTCATCCTCTCCATCCAGTACTTTGATTTGGCTTGAAAGTAAACAAACAACATTTCTTAAGATAAAATTTAAGTCTGTCAATATCTTCAGAAATAGAAACTTTTCTGTGGATGTAGAAATGAAAAGTGCTAGTGCAAGAATGGAAAAAAAAAAGATGGGATGATTTGATGAGAAAGATACAGTTTTTATACATACTTTAACTGCTATTAATTTTTTATGATTATATTCTGAACGGTTCTGAGGATCAGTGAAGTGCAATATCATCTTTCAGTTTGGGAGTATAGAATGATAGAACAACTATTTGCATCAAATGGGCATTTAATTTGAGCAACGTGGCTTTTTTTTTGTCTGTATATGTTCCACAAGTAGGATATAATTTTGGTATTATATTTCAGATGACGTTTTGCTGTGAATATGAGTCAAAGACTACATCATCAATTTTTGGGAAAAGCCCTATTGACAGCAAGGCACTTTGATTTTTCTGTGATGTATGATGAGCACTGCAGTCTCATGTTAGTGTTTGTATTCCCAGAATATGAACTTCTTTAAACTAGGGGAGGGAGACAAAATAAACCAAATCTTGCACAGTCATGCAAAATTTTGGGCTTTAACCTTGACTCAAAGACCTCCTGTTCATACAGTTACATTCAGAAGATTAATAAAAAACAGAGGAAATAATACAGAAAGTTCTTGCAAATTTTTGGAGTAAACATGTCTGCAAGACCAAGCATCCATCAGTTCTCTCTGGTCTATGTGATCAGGCAAGGAAATATTTTGGCAATTGTATAGGAGTCAGCCTAGCTTTTTCTACCTATACCAGGTGGTAACTGCTCATGTAACAATGAGAACTGGCTCAGTTCAACAGAGAAGGAGCAAATTCCTTTTGGGCTGAGGGGCCTCTCTGTCAGCTCTTCACATGTGCTCCCCCAGGAGGGCAGAGGCCCATTGTGAGTGTGCTGCTGCAAGACTGGCAGGGCTTCTGGCCATGTTCTAGGTCACAGAACTTCAGTTCCAAAACCCTTCATCTGGCACCTTTCGCCAGTGTCAAACACACTTAAAAATATGAARAATGCTATTTTTTTTGGTAGTAATAGTACATAGAGAAAGCTGGGGAGCATGTTTTGTAAAAATCAGTTCTAGTGTCTGCAGACAGCAGTACATGCAAGTTTTACATTTGCTTCTGCAGAAAATGTCCAATGTCAATGCACAGAAATATGTTAATTGTTTATTTTTAGAAACCTCTCTAGAAAGTTTTGCATATTCTGTAATATCACAAAGGACTTCGTCTGTTTACAGTTGCTTAGAACTAAGAAGATAGATATTTACCCAAGTTTTCTTGGCTTCCTCTTGCTCCCTTGATATTCTAGAGTTCCCTGTGGAGAGGGCCAAGAACACACAGTCAAAGCAAAGCAGCAAGTCGTTAATTTTTAATTCAAAGTGATTTTGTGTTGAATGCAAGCAGATGCTGATAATATCAGAAGTCACAGCATAATTTTTTTGATCAAAGGGCTCAAGTGAGCCTGATGAAGCATGCATCTTGCTCGTCTTTGATAAACCACATCAATTATTCACCGTGAAGGCAGACATCCTGACATGAAAGCAACAGATAAAGAGCATAAGCACATGTTCAAGACGAGAGCAGAAGAACGTGGGGGTGGGGCTGGAGGGGCTGAAACAGGTATTAATAACAGAATTATTAACTGGAAACAAAGCCAGTAAAACAGCTTTATTGCCACTTTGAACTCACATTTAACTGGTTATAGTACATGTTGTCCTCAGGGCTATTCAGCATTTTGGGCTGCTGACATCGTCGACGAGGTGTTCTCAGCTTCTGTTCAAGACAGTTTTCTGAACCTACAGTAAGATAACACAATTTAGTTTTAAGCCGTGCCAGGTGCTGTGAACATCTTAGCACATTTTAGTCTGTAAACAGTCTTTTCTTTTGTCCTATTTGGTCCTGGATTTATTAGCAAGTCTCTTCTATCCAAAGTAAGCAAACAGGAACTTGGGAATCTTTGCTTTCTCTTTTGAAACTTAGTTCAAACACAAGTTTTTAAGCAGAACTTCATTTTTACTTTTTAACAGTTTTCATTCTTCAATGTATCTATATCACACAGTTCCTTATTCCTTTCACACTTTATCTTAATATCTTCTGTTATCTAAGCAGGAAATGAGGCATATTGTGACTAGCTAGGCACATATCATTCAGCCACAACAAAATAGTTTTTCTGCAGTAGACAGTAATAAAGTCTCTTGACTGATGAGACTTAGTCTATTATCATCATTTTCATTATATAAAAAGGCTACCTTCTTGACAAGGCTCTCTGTATAATCAGAGTAACTGAATCGGTTTGGAATTACACTTTCTTCATATAATTTGTGATGTGCTGTAAAGTAACCGTTGCTTAAAGTCATCTGGAAAGCAGAATTTAAAGATGAAGGAAATATTTCAGAAGGGTTTCTGAAAAGAACTAACAGCTCGCTAATTTTTATATTTTTTTTTAGTATTAAGGAAAAAAGACATTATGGTGTGCTATATTCTATTTTATCAGGTATATTCCATGGTACATACTTTGGATTACCAGGATAATTATTTTCACGATAACTAAGTTACTAAAAGATATTTTGGGGGGTAAGGAAAGGTAATTTACTTTTCAAATAATTCTCCCAATGCCTTTGAACTTTCTAATATCTCCCAGTTAAAAATTATTTTAGTGACAGTATAAATAAAAACAGATTTTGGCAGCACTGAAGGAAAAATATACATCTTATACATTTGCATTCCGTACTGCACAAGGAACTTGCTCCAATAGAAAAGACCAGCACAAAGATCAAGTAACACGAGTTCCTTTAAACACTTCAAACTGAAGTTAATATGGCTTTTGCAGATGCAGGGCTCTAATCTCACAAATCCATTGGCAAGATCTGGCCTTAAGGAGCAGGTAACATTACAAAGGAGGTTTATGATACACCCAAGCTTGCAGTTTGCATCTGCAATCTGAACGAGGTAGAGGAGATGTTTGAACTTTGGCCTTTTCAGCCAAAAGACTGACTGCTCTGGGAGATTTTCTCTCTTTCACTGTCTTTCTCCCTCTCAACAATAAAATTTGAAAGATATTAATTTCCTCTCAGTGTGTGACTGCAATGCCTGTGTGGGAGAGGAGCACTTGTTCCATTCCATCACAACACCTGGGAAGGATGGTGGGTTAAATGACCACCAGGGACTTCAGAGCTGGGTCTAAAATTCAAAACCAATTTTATAGAGAAAGATTATATTTATCCAGTAATACAAAATAACCTTGAAATAATACAATAATAAAATTAAAATGCTGCTTGCTAATTTAATACCCAATGCTTCAATACTTTATACTTCCAAGTTAAGTAAACCTTTATACTTTTGCTAAAGAGACTGTGATGGCTGAGGCTGAACCTTTGCTACTTGCCTGTATCGTATACAACTAGACAAGGCAGAAGCTGTACCAGAAAATAGTTCTGGGGAAATTGGGTGCCCAAATACTATCTGTGTCTGTGGAAAGTTTTTTTCACTATGATTTAGATAGGATATAAGTATAATTTTGTTCTCTCTGAAATCTCTGAAAATGTTGCAGAAGACCTGTCATAACTACATTCTAGCCTCTCTCTGCTCTGAAAGTTACTCAAATTGATCTTAGAGTTTTCTGTCTCAGGACAGCAGGGTCTGCAATTTTTGCAAGCAATATTTTCAGTCGCAAGGCCATTTGAGTTTCTTCTTACAGCAATATAGTTTTTGAATACCTCGCCATGAATAATTTTTCTATTCTAGAAAGAGGCTGGTATGAACTCAGGTCCTCACCGTTTTGCTTAATTTCACACACCTCTCTGCAGCTTGCCAGAAGTAAAAACACAGCACACAAATATTTAGAAATTTTGAAACAGTACAATAATGTGACGGGGTGTTCTTTTTGCCTTTCCCCTAAGTGCTCTTGAGGCCTTCACGTTCTTTTTTTTCAAAACACACATATATATAGGCTGGGGTTTTTTAATGTCTTTTATTCATTAGGATTCTGAATCACTAATATTTTGCTCTACCTTTTTATCCTGACACTTAATTATTTCTGTGTATTCTATGGGTGGTCTGCAGCTTGTGTTCTCCAAAGGAAATACCCTTTCAGTGGGCCCATTTGTCTTAGTCACACACTACATGAACAATACAAAATCTGGTAACATTTATCATAAACTACCATATCTGGAGAAAATGGTATTAACATGTGCTCAACACTCAGCAGTTGAATAGGCATTTTAATGCTCATCTAAAATATTTTGCTTTGATGACAAACTTAAAGCCACCAGTAAGAAAAAAGTCACTTGTAATTTAATAGCAATAGTAGCAGCACCAGTATCATTAACCAGGTATTGTCTATACTGCACAGAAATTGTGCCAAGTGCCTCTGGCATGTCCAGGCTCCTTAGTTTGCTACCAATTTAGAGATCAGATGAGAGAGTGAGCACATGCACTTTCTTCAGGTTGTCCTTTAGCACTTTTTAAGAAAGAGATCTCAGCCCCTTTTCTCTGGAAGAAAACCTCTTCTTGTAACTCTGAGCACAGAAATTCCTTACAATTTCTTATTTGATAAATTGCTTACTGCAGTGCAGAAATAAGAGACAGTAGGCAAAAAGTTTTCTGCCAAGTGCACTATTTCAGCCAACCTAAGTGTAGAGTAGCTGAGGTTCTGGGCATCCTCTTCTTGCTTGAACCCAGAGAGGCTGACACATGTGGGTGAGCAGGCTGATGCGGATGCTTCTCTAAAGCTACCACAAAATCTTCCCTAAAGCTACCTTACAGTGAAGGGAAATAGAAACTGGCTAATGGGTCAATCTGTTGGAGTAGAAAGTATTTGTAAGTAAAGAAACTGGTGTTTCTGTTTTGTCCTCTATTACCACCATTGGTTTTCCTTTTTATTTCTCTGATACATAAGAGCCCAAACCAAAAGACCAGGACCTTGCAGTGCTCAGACAGATTAAAAAGATATCTTCATTCAACTAAATGTGAAGTCAAACATTTGAGATACATTTTTACGAACCGGGAATTGATAGTTGGAAAGCAGTGTCTCCAGGAGAGACTTGGGAATTACAGATATTCAGCTGAATATGAAACAGACTGARTGCAAAGAAGAGAGGACTACTCAACAAAAACAGGAAAACAGTTTTATTGTGTGCAGAATTATTTTAAAGAGGGTGCAATAAAGTGCAGAATGTTTTGAGAACACGAACAATTCAAAATCTGGAAAATCTGCCATATGGTGAGAAATAGAAGACTGTTCTACTTCATTCTTTTCAAAAGAAGGTTAAGAGGTGATTTGAAGCAAGTCTAAGCTCCTATATAGAAGGTGGAGGGTTTTTCACGTTCAAAAACAGAAGTCTAAACTATCTAATGGTCAGAAGCTGAAGGAAATTTTAGACCAGAAATACAGCACATACCAAAAGCAATCAATTAGGAGAAAAAATATTTAGCAGTATGATGGAAACTCAGGTTGAGACTAGAAGATTCTAGAAAAGGCATGTTTTGACTTAAGCTAAAGTTAAAAACTATTGAAGATGTGACACAAATCACTTCTAGCTTAACAGGAATTAATTTCTCCAATGTGATTTTTATCAGAAGTCTCAGTCTGCAGAAGATTTGTACTGATCTTTTGAATTCTGGGATATAGTTTCTGAATTTCCATGTGATTCTTCTTTGTTTTCTTATGGCTGAAATGGAAATATTTTTCTTCAATTAGCCATCACATCTGCCGCGGCGGTGCTCTCAGTGTTAGGGTGCCGCGGCCTTCTGGAAGCGCCCCGGGCGGGGGCACTTTTAGCGACGGCTTTGGCAGCTCTCACGGTCCGGGATAGCAGACGCCGTGAACACTCTTACACCGATCTCTAAGGCGGCGGGAAGCAGTAAAAAAGGAGACGGGTCTCTGATGTGGTCTCGGCAGAGCAGTTTWTTTSCCAAGGGGTCAGACACCAGAGAACCAAAACAGCTCCGGCTGCCGAAGCTTATAAGGATAGAGACAGGGGCGGGAAGAGCATACAGACCAATGATCTGAGGGTAAGTAGGTGAAGGATAGGAGGATATCAAATGGGAACAGGGGGAAGGAGGGACTTAGGGAAGGGATCCAATGGAGAGTACAATTTAAACGAAACATCTGGAACTTTAACCATACAGGGATACCCATCAATCAGTCCCTCAGGGGGAGGAGATATGGGTGGCTCAGACCCTGGAAACCGCCCACCACCGTGGCTGGACCGGCCTCCTTCCCGACGGGGCTTGAACCACTGCGACAACATCCAGTATACTGACACTTTTAATGACATCTTTTGGCTTGGAAGATGATTAGCACATTTCTTATGCCTTAGAAGGTTTTTCTGTTTAAAAATCCATCCTTTCCATAAGCTGCAAAGGACTCTTTCAGAAATGCACAAACTGCCAAACAGTAAGATTTAACAAAAGACTAAAGTGTTCTTTAGCACTGACACAAGGACTTTTGCATCCAGGGTTTGGGCTCTGACCAACACTTTCAAAACAATAGCTGCAAAAATGTATTTTTCTAGTGGCTTCCCATGGGTCAGATGACTTCACTTGATATTCAGTGAAGATCTCACCTTAGATGTCCTGATTGTCTTGATTATCTTAGTATTGAAAACTTGGGTGCCAAGCACTGGGCAGGCATGTCAGGGGAACAGAATCATCAGATTTTGCTTGCTGAAGTGAAGCTAGGGTCTCCATGAACTCTTCATGACTAAACCCTTGCTTCAGAAACCTCTTGATGCCGATAACCTTGCCAAACATTGCTAATTTTTCCTATATGGAGAATTCTGCAGAGAAATGGTGATGAAGCAGCTACAACTGCATTTGGAGCTAGTAAAATCCACTGATGCAAGTCAGATTGTTTCAAGGTGGTGCAGCAAACCTGGGGCTCTAAACTCTGGATGACATCTTACTTTTTTTGGAAGGAATGCATAGAAGGATTCTTTGCCATTGTGTCAGTGCCCCAAAGAGGTTGTGTTGCCAATTCCCTTGCTGAAGGGATTTCATCCACCACAACGCATATTGAAGGGTGGAGCTGAGTACAGTCATTTTCCTTCTGAAGCCATTTACACAAAGCAGGTTTGGAAAGGGTTAGTCTTGTCTCTTCTTCTTCTACAGGTGAACACAAACCTACTATCACAAGAAGGGTAGTTTTTTTCTAATTACTCAAACAAAGAGATTTAGAGTATGAGAAGGGGCAGTTTGTTAAAGGAAAGGTAATGGGGCCATTTAGGCGATCATGTATATTATTAACAGAGTAAGAAAATAAAGTAGAGAAATCAGTATGACCAAGAAAAATAGTAAGCATGTAGCTGATTTCCAATCTATAATATCAGATGAAACATGAAAGTGCAACCCTTAATTATAAGCAAATATTAGCACAGACTCATGGGATCTCATCATAACATCTCAAGGTCTACATTCATGAAAATTTAAGCAATGTTTAAAATCATGTTAATTTGTTCTTTGTTTGTTTCTTTTCCTGCCAGTCTAATTTATTCCAAAAGACTTTGGTTCTCAAGCCTGGATATATTGATCATGCCTATGTAAAGCATTGTTATAGCCTGGGGAGAAGACTTTTGTGGAAAAACTTGTCTTTGTTCTCCTTTGATAATTTATATGTATTTTGATGTTTTCAAGTTTCCAGTTTTGAATCATTTTTCAAGGCAGCAAGTTAACTTCACTTTTCCTCTTGAAGTCTTAGGCAAATGCAGAAATGACCTCACAGACAATGATAATATACATCTTCCTCCTGGACCGGATGCTAGAAAATAATTATGTGCAGCATGTTGACTTCAAGGAACAGCTACATTTTCTTGTGTGCTATGCAAGTCTGTTCAACGAGAGGACTCAAGGGGCTAATGATTCTGGTCCCGCTCATATCAGTGTTAAATGGGACTGACTGAACATCAGTTACACAGTAAAAACTGCTGCAAATTAACTAGACTTCATGATTTTAATTATTTCCGCTTTATTTTTAAAAAGATCAATTTACAAAGGGCACACAATGCTGTTTGGCTATGAGTGTTCGTACAAATGTATTTTTCTTCCTTTTCCATTCCCATGATTCTCCACCATTTGCACAAATTTGTATCATACCTTAAGTGCAAAATGGGAGTAAAATGAAAAATGTGCCTGGGAAGAAGAGTGAATACTCAAGCAGTTAGTCCCCACTGAGCTCCTGCTGCGTCTGCCTGCCAACCTCAATCCTGTTAGCAGAGAACTATCCTGCACATCCCTGTACTAAACTGCAGTCAGTGTGACTTAATTATGAGCACACATTAAGAGATACCAGACCCACATAACAGGGTACTTGTACACTGCCTGTTAACGCTACCAACTGTAAAAGTATCAGAAACAAGGACAGGATAACAGGTCTAATAGGCTTCACTGAACACATACTGTAGAATTATCTGTAGCTTGATTTGGAAATAATGAAGTTATCATGTCTATGCTACATGCTATAAATTCAATTATATTATGGTAGTTCTGCAAAAATGCTGTGTCTTTAAGATTTTACTCTCAGTATAGGCAAAACCACACTAAGAGACAACACAGGGTAGGAGAAATAAAGAGCAAGACTACCTGGTTTCTTGAGTAATGAGGAATGTCTTCATTATGTTCTTTTCCCTTCTGAGGTTAGTAAGAGGGAAAAGAGAAAACTATAGGAAAGTGAAACGGACAGGAAAAAGACAAAAAATAAACAATTACATAAGGTACCAAGAAACTAAGGAAAAGAAGAAAAGGGAATAAAAACCATTAATGGTGAAGCAGTAGAACCTATGTTCTGGCATCAGAGGATTAAATTAATTGAGTAACATCAGGAGCCTGGAGGTATATTGACATATTTAATACTATTAACAATTGTAATTCTCTCCAGAATATTTCATGCTTACCTACCCGTAGCTTCAGACCTCTGCAAGTGTTCAATAAGGCCATCCATTCTGTTGATATAAGGAGATCTAGTATGGTGGGAACCATTCCTACCACCAAATATAGGAATATTTATAGGGGCTGGCACTCTTCATGCTGCTAGTGACAAGCAAGCATGGAAAGAGCAATAAAGAAAGAGGAATTACAAGGCCTCAGCCCTTGCTAACTCACAAAATATCTTACTGAAGCTTCACATAAGTGTTGCTAATGGAAAGGACGCTAACCACTTTAAAAAAATATATACTAATTCTTAGAAAGAGTGATTAATCCTTAGCAACTCCAGTGTACTAAAAGCTCTTATCTGGATTCATTGCATAAAAATTATATATAAGATCTAATCATTTTCAGTGTCAAGTGCTTTGTAGTCTATAGCTCAAATGTAGTTACCAGATTCACTGAACACACAGAATCTGAAGGAGTAAAATGTCCAATACCAAGATTTAATATAAAACAAAACCAAGCTACACAATCACCTTGGATCCCCCACACAACTGTGGTGAACCAGAATTCTGTTTATTCAGATGGAGTGTGCTCATAGTGCCAAGAGGCATAGACTGCTAGGGAAATTAGTGTAGCCTCTTTGATGTCATGTGCATCCCAGAGTCTGTAACACACTGCTAAAACTGTGAGCATAGCCTTTTGTTTATAACCCTAAACAGAACCATTTGAATCCACACACTGAAAGAACTTGTAACAGAAGCAATGCATTTTCTTCCACCCAGTGATTCATTACGTACGGCTTCATTTTGGATACTGCAGTTATATGCAAAGCCATATGCTTTAGATTATAAAGCACACTAAGCAAATCATAAGTTTTTCAAGATGGTATGTGAAGGCTGTTTTTGCATCTGTTTGTGCCAACGACCCAGATGATACTGTAATTAGAACAACAAATATTTTATGTGAAATCAATCATTTAGCTGTCTCTGAAACCTGAGACAATGGCTTTTAGATACACTTTGTTGGGAAACAAGATCCATAAACAGTTAGAATCTTGGCTTTTGCTGTTTTTTCCCTTCCAACACAATTCTGATCCTTCAGTATTTGTCAGTTCCTTCGGTTTCTGTTGTAAGTGATTTGACTGTAGAGAGAAAAGGCAAAGATTAAACAAAGCATACCAAAGAACTGAACTGTCAGTGACTAACATGGGTAAGATTCAAACCTGTCAGCAAACAGCACGCTTGTACAAGTACGGTCCTGAAGACATGTCTTCCTATATGTTTCATATACAGAAGCCCCTATATGCCCTGCACATAATAACATCTAATAGCAGGTTCCAGAGGTGCAGCAACCAGTCAAAGTCCAAGAGGTTTACACAGATACAACCTTAACTTCAGAGAAAAAAAACCTCATGCCAGACCATCTGAATGGCAGAAACTACTTCCAGACAGTGTAGAAAACTTAACTGATCATTATTTTTCTTTCCCTCCTCAAACCTGACACAAGGTGGTTGTGGAAGCTGCTTTTTGGTTAATTCATAAAATCATAGAATGGCCTGGGATGGAAGGAACGTTAAAGATCAACCAGTTCCAACCCCCCTGACATGGGCAGGGACGTCTTCCACTAGACCAGGTTGCTCAGAGCTCCATCCAACCTGGCCTTGAACAGGGATGGGGCATCAACTTCTGTGGGCAACCTGTTCCAGTGTCTCACCACCCTCAGAGTAAAGAATTTCTTCCTAATATCTAAACTAAACCTACTCTCACTTTGAAGCCATTCGCCTTTGTCCTGACACCATATTCCCTTGTGAAAAGTTCCTCTCCATCTTTCTTGTAAGCCCCTTTTTTTGGTACTGAAAGGTCCCTCCAAAGCCTTCTGTTCCCCAAGTTGAACAATTCCAATTGTCTCATCCTTTCTTCATTGGAGAGGTGGGTGCTCCATCCCTATAATCAACTTGGTGGCTCTCCTCTGAACTTGCTCCAACAGGTTGATGTCCTTCCTGTGCTGGGAAACCCAGAGCTGGATGCAGCTCTGCAGGTGGGGTCTTAGAAGACCAGAGCAGAGGGGCAGAATCATCTCCTGCGTTCTGCTGGCTGCTTTGGATGCAGCCCAGGATACAGCCAGCTTGTGATCTTTTCAGAAGAGACAGTTTCTGATGAAAACCAGCTCATTCCAGGTATGCTGGAATTACTATGTATCACAGCCTATTTCTGTGACTGCTGAAAAGCTGTCGGCAGAGAGGCCTTCTAACTCTCCCAGCATTTTCGTGAGACTTCCCTCTTTCTCTCTTTTCCCAGGCAAAACTATTATAAACAATCCTAGGAGTTTTTTTAAATTAATTAAGCTTCGTGCAGCTGTGCTTTGCTATCATTTTTGCTTAGATAAATATTTTGGAATAGGTGTTGTTAGAATTGACCAATGAACTTGGTAGGTGGCTGACCAAGAGTCCAATAGACTCTTGACATTTCTATAAACTCCAAGCAAGCTAAGGCATATAAGCCGCTCTATAAAACAATAATAAAACTCCGCATCGTTTTGTTCTCCCTGGACTCTGTGTCGTATTTCTTGGGACACTTGCGACATATTTCCTGGTTTTAGAGGACCTGCTTAATACAATAGCCACCAGCTGATAAGAAATATCTATCTCACATTATCATGTGAGGTAAGCGACGTCTCTCTCACTGTTTCCGCAATGCTGTATGATCAATACAAATTAATGAAGAACTTCACAGGAGAAAAACCTACCAAGAGCAATTAAATATGAAGAGATCACTTCCAGATCAAGACATCCCTGAGCCACAAACCATGTTTGGCTGGAGAGTGTTCTGGGCAAATATCTCTGCTTGCTCTACTTTGGTACTATATCCTAGGCTTTTCCTCTTGGTTACTGTGAGAGAGAGAAAATTAGGATAAACAGATTTGCATGGGACTGGAAATGTTCTTTCTTATGTGTAGGTGTTGGATTTTGTTTTGTTTTGTTTTGGTTGGTTGGTTGGCTGGGTTTTTTGTGGTGTTTTTGTTGTTGTTTTTTGTTTGTTTTCTTTTTTTCTGTGTAAGGTTGCTAACATTCAAATGATCAGGAAAGACATCAACTTAAATAAATTCAAGTAGAACAAATCCGTAAGAGGCATCTGAAACTGAGGCTGAGGCAACTTCTCACAAGGTACATACTGCAGTCTTCACTGTAAGGATAATTTCAATATCAGCTTTAACTGTTTATGCCAGGAAGGTTGTATTACCTTTTGCCTTTTTGTTAGCAGTCCACCAGATCAGCCTGAGCTTCTGGAAGGCAGAAGTTGAAATTCCATGCAAAGATGAATACAAAGGAAAGCCAGTCATTCTTCAGTTTTCTGGACATGCCCCATTTTCCCATCTGCATGAGTATTTACCTGAGGTACTAGACCTAAAGTAGAAACACCGGGACACCTACCTAGGCATCATGCACTCAGAGGTTTGCCATGATGCAAACTTGTCTCATCAGCATTATGCCATGGTTGGGACTCAGCCTGTTGATGCAGTTTATTTATTTGAAGAAGTTAAAGAAAATAGGATCAGAAAGAATCTCGAGTGAATACTTTGTCCTTCCCTGTCTTCCAAAGTAAAGCCGCACATCATGGTGGACGTATCATAAATTTTCAAAATTTCTCAGAAACAAAAGATATTAAAAAAATTCTCACAAACATAGCATCAACAATGGAGCCACTCATGATACTTCTGCACAACGAGAGCTATTCCTTCAAAGAATAATTAGGATGACCATTTAGTCAATACGATTAAATAAATAGCTTTGGCAACTTTAAAGTACAAATCCTAAATAACATGATAGTATCATCAATTTTAGAGATAGTCTCCAAAACACATTTGGAGCTACTAATACACAAGTTTTCAAACTGCAGATTGTGGATCTCAAGAGCTGCATCTCATGTGCTAATATGCCTCAGAAAACTCACTGGACACTTGGCACTGGTTCATCTTGTGGATTCTAGCTAAGAAAAGCAAAGCATATGGGGGAAAAGATGAAACAAACACAAAAAGTAAACAGTGAGATTAACTTTTAAAAATAGTCAAAACATTCAGTGCATTAAAGAAGAGTAACAAATCACAAATACCTTTCTCCTACTGCTTCTCTACAGAGCCAAATACTGAATTTGCCAAAAATGCATCATACAATTGTGGGGAGTTAGTCTGTGTGATCAGAAGTAGGGCAGGAGGCAATCTGTAAGTTCATACTCTGTTAAGATGTGGTTCATAATGGTCTGTGTTTCAGAGTTGCTGTTGTAGCATATAGCCTGGATGCATTTAAAGGTAATCCCTCACCTTCTTCCAAACTGTAATAATAGCATTTTTATCCCATGCCCTCAAGAGATTAAGCCACTTGATTGACTTTGAATTCTGGACACACAGGAAATTTGTATTAATTTAGCATAATGATGAGGCTCAATAAAGGCTCTGTGGAACCACAACAGCATGGTCTCTAAGGTTTTGTTCGTTACAGAAACACAATTTGCATATCTAAAGGCTTGAAACCATGGGTCCATATTGATACAACTAGTATCTCAAATTTGAGTGTAGCAGATTCAGCATATATTTCAAAGAATAAATGGTAGAAGCCCAAGATAAAACTCTCAGTAGATTTCTTCGTTAAGAAAGAATTTTTCTGAATTCAAGGTAGTTGGCAGCAGTAACTTTTAAAGGAAGTATTAAAGAAAGCTGGACTGAAGCTTTAAAAATACCAGTACTTAGATATTTGCTTCCTGGTGTTGTTGCAGTACTTTGGTCTGACATTTGTAAATGCTGGAAGTAAAGGAGGTATCTTGGCTAGATAAAGAGAACTAATGCAGATGACCTATGTTCTACAGCAATACATTTCTTTCAGGGGTTAAGTGCTACTGGGACCCCTCGATTAGTCATAGTTCACAAGTAAGCTACAGATCAAACTCAGGCCAGTAAATTCTGAAGGAATATTTTGAAAGAGAAACTGAAGAAGCTTAAGCAAATTATTCAGTCAATGATAGATTTTGAAAAATAAGCAGGACTAGAAAAAACCTTCAGGCTTTAAAGAAATCTGTTAACCTGTGAAAGAGCATCTAGGGTTTTTTTTCTCCTCCTTCCAAATCCAAATCACAAGCTTTTATTGAGAACTTACACTATGAATCTAGTTGAAGAATGCCAGACACATTTAAAAATAAGGGCTCATCATTTCCAGAGGTGCAGTTCCTTATCTGTCATCCTGAAATAGTAGATGGGAGTTTCCAGTAATAGCAAAGTATATTCAGAAAATGTGGAAAAGAGGTTTAAAGAAAACTGAGGGAGGTCTGCAAAGATTTCCAACCCTGGGATCTCAATACTAATAAAGTAATTTTAAGCTATGTATTTCATGGTACCTAGCAACACCACCTACAGTAAGAGTTTGGGGAGTGCAAAGCACACAGAATATGTGTAATTTTCATCCAGTCTTTCCTAAACAGTTTAAAGAAAATTTTGGTGAAGATTTCAGCTCATGGGGGCAGAGGAAGATATAGACATATGTGTACATATACAAATAAAGTAAGTTGACTTTCTGGTATTACTGTGACTTGCTTATGTGACAATATGTTGTTTTGTTTTAAAGTCACCATTCTTGACAGGTCACAGCTTGCATTAGTATATCAGCTCACTATATTATATTCCCCTCTGAAAATAATCTTTGTACTTGAGTGTCACTTATTTTAAAATGGTAAATGCTATAGAATTAGTTAGATTCTTTATTTCTCTCATAAATATGTGACTCATTCAAGTGACTTTGATGACATTTTATTCCTCAGAACCTGAGGAACCCTTCTTTACCAAAATGAGCACTGATTTCAGGGTTCAAATTGAGGCACTGGAAAGGCTGATCTTTAAACCATTACAGCTCACCCCTTCTGGAAAATCAGGCTCCTTCATGGTGTGTTACTGCGGGTATGTGGAATTTCTCGTCACTCTAGAAAATACAAGCGAAGTGATTTCTGAAATTTTTTTTGTGGAGTTGATTTGGATATGTTTTCCACCTTCTAACTACTACAGATATTTGATTTTTTTTCAACCCCTTTCTTACAAGTCTATACTGGATTCTTAGCTGGTACGGAATAGTGTATCCCTATAGAGTAGCTTGTGATATAACATCAAAACCTGTTTGTGTCCTGATTCTGTACTTGGGTCTGTGGGTATTGCAGAGTATGCACAGTTTGTGAATTAAGACTTTATTAATTACTGTGCAGTAATTCCTCGTGTGAATGACCTACAAAGGGCCCCACAGAGTTACAACATGAACAAACTAGTGCATTGCAAGTATACCTATTGCTACAGAATGCCACTTTTGATTTCTCTCTTTTGGATAGCCAAGAAGTATGGCCATATTAACATAACTCTCTTCCATAACATATCCTACTTCTCAGTAGGACTAATTAGCTTAGGCACGGCACTGCACTCAGCCAGTTATACTGCCTCCAGGGTCTGATTCACATCTAGCTTGAGCAGCTTTGCAAAGCACTGGCGTGCATTGAGTTGCTCTGTCATAAATTTATATTACAGCTTATTCTATACTATCTGTCCCATGGAGACAAAACCTAAAAATCGGCTTTACTGCTGTGAACAGATTCATCAAAGTCTCCTATTGAAGTAATGCCACAATAATAATGAAAATATCCTGGTCCCAGAAGAAAGGCTCATATCCTGAAAACACTAACATTGGTGCACACATTCACTACTTTAGTTCCTCTGAAGCCAGCCTCAACACTAAGCATATGAATACAAGGGAAAAATTGGAAAGTATCAGAAAAACACATTGATATTAACATGGTTTAGAGAAATAAGATTAAAATGAAAATGTGTAACAGAATTATAACTCCTCTCTTTAGAAAGGACCATCTTAATTATTCCCATTATTAAAGGGCACTGTGAAGTAAAAGGCTTTGGGCAGAGAAAAATATGCATTTCTCTTCATTTGTAGAAGATACAATAAATTTTAAAAGTTCATCATTCAGTCTATCTACACTATACTCAAATTAACCCATTAAACAGTTTTAATTCAGAGATAATTGAGAGCGATATACTTTCTACCAACACACAATAATATGTAGGAGTACTTAAAACTAATCTTTGATGAAAAATTCTTATGCTAGGTTCTTCAATAAAATAAACATAAGAATAACTTGTGCTTTCATGGAGAGTATCAATTTCATGTGTAGCTGCTCATCATTGTCTAAATTAAATGAATGTTAGATTGTTGGGTGGACAGAGGCAAATTGAAGACAATCAGGAAAATTTATGTTTTCAAATAATGTACAAACCACATAAATTACTTTAAAGAGACACATAAAACTATAATTTTTGAAAAACATTTAAATTATAATGTAGAAAAAAAGAAAGAAACATGACTTGTGGACACTAAGTTACAGTTCATTGCTTGCTTTCACAAGGTAGAGCAGCAGGAAATTATCTCCCTCTTGTCACACATTTCATTTTTGATTAGGTGATTTTGCATTATTTGTAACTTCAAAATGCAGACACAAAAATATGAGGTGCCAAAGATATTTTTGCTTCTCTGAAGATGCAAATTAATAGAAGACAACTGTCTACAACACCACATATAGGAAAACAAGATTTTCAGTTTTTACTGCAAACACTCATTCATGCCAGTCTACGTGAAGTCAATGTGTTATCCCACTGCATAATGACGGATCATGTGAAGCCTTGTAAGATGGGACTAATATTCTTTAAAATACGTTATTTTTAGTGATTTATCCCTTTTTATTACTTTCAAGCAATAACACATATTTGTCAATAACAAATTACTGTTCTTTCATCGTTATGTTGGCATTGTTCACAATGCTATTTATACAGAACCATAAATCTTTATTTTTATTTGTAAAATACATAGGAGAGGTTAACTACACTTATCATACTTTTTTGCATTCTGTGTGTCTCTGCTATTAGGACTTGATCTGGAAAGTTTGTGCAGAGATACCAAATACATTAGGTATTCATATTTCGGCATATGAAATCTTAGCTTTACATATTTTGTGTATTTATTTTTCAGAGAAAAAGGGCTCCAGCTACTAGGTTTCAAAATAAAGCCTTTCAGGGTAGGATGTGGGCAGGCTGGCTACACAGCTGCTGTGTGGCCCATGATGACAAGGTGCCTGTACCCTCTGACAGTGCCAGCCGAGGGCTAATGTCTTCATTACACTCGTCCTTCTTTCTCTTTTCCCCATGGCTGCAGACAGCCAGGACTAGGATAACAGTTTGAACATACACAGAACATGAGGGATGAACTTCCCAGTTATGTCTCCTGAAGTATTAAATTCAGATGTCTAATGATGACATTCTAAACATGTTCATTACTTCTTTCACTGGAGCTCAACACACACAGAGGAGGAGATAGTAAATCATACTACAAAGAGCTACATGATGTATTGCTCCTCTTATACAAGAAACAGCAGTAACTTGTGCCACTATTCAAGAAAGACTTGAGTGCCCAAACACTAGCTGTGAACCTGGGCCCATCAAAAGGAGGCCGAGCTCATCAGAGTTCATCCTTGCAATGAAACCAAGCTAGGAGAGGGTCCAAGGGGACCAAGGAGCTGAGAGAGCACACCTGATTATCTTTTCTAGTTTTGTTTCTAGAATGAAAATAGTCAGAAATAAATGTTTCATGTCCTGTCATGTATCACACCACTAAAGAGGTGGCAAAGTTTGTCCTTCGTGTAAAACCAAAAAGACAAAACCAATAATCCTGCCTGTAACTGTGTTTTTCTCATCCTTTTAAAGAATTTACGGCAAACCTGTGAATAAGAAGTGCTCTGCTGCTGCCAAATGTAACTATGATGACACCTAGACATATTTCTAACATCTAAACTACAGCAATTTAACTTAGAACATCAGAAAAAAATGCTTATTGTCCATACTCGATGTGGGAAAAGAAGTCAATGACATCAAAAGAACTGCCTATGTTTTGGGTTCTGTTTTTTTCTTTTGATGGTATCAAAAAGTCTCTTCTAGATTACTGGCATTTGAAGACGAGAAACTATTAAAGTAGCACACAAAGTCAATAAAATGATCTTACTAGACTTATGTGTATAAGGGGTTTTATCTTTAAAAATAGCCTAGTATTTAGTTGCGGAAGTTCCAAGTGGCATTTAATGGGTGAAAGTGGAGAAAGATTTCTGAAAGGTGTTCCTACTTCTTGGCCATTAGCATTCTGCAGCAGGATAATTTAAATCTGTTTTCAGTTCTGGGTACTCAAGATCACAGTCGTCCTTACTTCTAAACAGGAGGAATTTCCACCTATGTGGAAGGGAAGCGTCCCAATAAAAACCATAAAGCACAGCCACTGATGGGCCCTCTTCAGGAAGTGTCATGACCAGACAACTGTAGAGCGTCCAACATGAATTAGAAGTTAGTCAGGCTTCTTTTTTGTCAATTTATTTCTTCACTAATACTGGAATTTTAGGGCAACAGAAATTTTTTTTTTGTGAATTCAGGTCATATTAACTAACAGTTTCAGCTGAAATAACATGAAAAACCTTCAGAGATGTTGAAAGAATTCATTCTGGCATCTCAAAAAACAAAACATTTTGATTTTGTCACAAGGGGACTCCTTTCCCAAAACAGAGGAGGTAGTGCTGCCACCCCTGATATTCAAAAACTCAGTGATTAGGCCATGTTCTTAGGTTGTGAAAGATGTAGCTTCAAGCACCTCCTTCAAGTGATTTGGTACAGGCACCTGAACCCAAACATCATGCTTCTCAGGAGAGTAGCCTAACTGCTGGGTTAGAAAATATTCTTAGGTAGGTTTCTCTCAGCCTCATTTGTTGACAGTGTCCCACTTTACATAAAGTAGTTAAATATTCATTGAAACAGAGATTGAAAGCCAGGTGCTGGCCCCCTTTTTCTCTGCTCAAATTACCAGGATCTCAAGTCATTCACATGCTCTCTGTTTCTGTGGCCTACTTACTATTTAATGTACATTCCACTGATGGGAGAAATGGGAGAAGGAGAAAACACTTTCTTCTCTGAACTTCTGGATTTGCCTTGGGCATAGCCCAGACCAGTGAGAATATGGGTTGGTGAAAATTTTGAGCTTTACCTTTGGAAAGACAGTAGTACAGAAGGTAAGAAATTATCACTTTGTAACATATGGAGTAGATAAAAATAAAGTCATTTAATGACAAGAAATAGTATTATTTAAAGGAGAAAGAAGCGAGACATCTGCATCTATTTGTATCCAAAGTTTATCCCTATTGGCACAATTAATAAAAGCTATGCATAAATCACACAAAGTTCATTAAATCCACTGGCTCAGGCTGCTGACTAATTGGTAAATACACACTCAATAAAAATGTAAAATGTATGCCAACTCCACATTGTAAAGCTGTTTTCTAGTCAGGAAATCTCTGCTTCTCTGTGGCTTTTCCAACAGAACTTGATTTTCACAGTTGTTGATCTTAGGGAAAGAATAACGCCCAGAACAGTACCAAAAGGCCCCAGAACAGGAAAACAAAAAGCACCTCTATTGAGCATACAGAGACCAAGGAATTTACTATCCCGTGCCTAGGGCAATTTTCTAACACGCCCATGAACCTAAGGTCTGCTCTGTACAATTCAACAGACTATTTCAGGCACTTCAACTCTTTTATGAATGTGGCCTTCAGCATTTGCTTCTGCAATGTTACCTTCAAGTAGTCCAATGTGAAGGTATCACTGCTCAGCAAAACTTCAAATCTATCAAATCTATCAATTCTGATAAATTAAAGGTCTGGGAACTATGCAGGCCTGTGCAGACAGACAACCTGACACTACCAGAATCAGACACAAAAACATCCTAATTATAAAAAGACATG
Organism: Amblyornis subalaris; assembly: GCA_018881555.1. NCBI lineage: Eukaryota > Metazoa > Chordata > Aves > Passeriformes > Ptilonorhynchidae > Amblyornis > Amblyornis subalaris. The sequence goes on along the minus strand of JACAXG010000012.1, from coordinate 1,649,252 downwards.
ACAAATATGAGAGTGGCTAAGGCTGGAGCCATTTACCCCAGTACTTCTTTAAAGGTCACAGAAGACCATCTCCACTCATTTGGACAGGATGAGGATTTCCTGCTCCTCAGAACATCCTCCTTTTCAGAAGAGGCCTGCACCCAGCCAGGCACAGATTTTTATAGATAGGGAGCTCATCAAAATGTTTTAATACCTACAATACCTGTTCAAAAATCCATGGAAAGCCTGATCTGAAGGGTCTCTTGCTACCATCACAGAAGACTCTGATTGTGGACAGCTTCCTGACATCAAACAATCCCAGATTCAGAGAGGCCTTGGGAGCTAGCCCAGTGCTTTGTCTGGGTCTGACCTCAAGTTTTCTGTATTTACATTTTTTCCAAAACATGATTTAGAACAGATGTCACTGGACACCAGAGCTCTTCTCCAGGGCTGGAGTAGAAAATCACAGGAAAAGAGAGAGATACAGACCAGTTCAATTTACATTACATGAGGATATTGATCTGCATAGCAAAGAGAGGGCAGAATCCACACATTTCTAATTTTACTTTAATTAGACTCACAATCAAACATCAGTGCTGGTTTCCCTCAATTATGGGTCAAGCAAAAGGCTTGGTTTGATTTTGAACAGCCTTAGAATCAAGTGGAATATTTTGGTATAGGCGTGGTTTAGGACCATCTCTGCCTGCATTCTCTATTTTTGCCATTGACTTTGGCAGTGCCTGACCAACATATTGAAAGCACTTGCCTCAAACCACACTTATGGTGTGCACGTTTGAAACAAAGAATGAAATAATGTTGAAAAACAGTATTATGAAACTGATATAGATTTAATAGTGGCTTAATGAAAGAAATAGGAATATGAAACTCCTTTCTTCTCTAGACAATGTGTGGTGAAATAATCTGTTCGCAATGGAGGGAAAAAGCTCAAAAAGAAACATTTGGAAACAATACCATGACATATGGTCCCATATGTTGAATCTATAATGCTTCCTAATTCCTTCAGGGTAAAATTCACCCTTCTCCTGAACAAATTCAAAGTAACTGAGATTTGCCTGTGAGGACTGAAGGAAGGACTAGAATCTTCCCTCCATACACAGACAAGAGAAATGACTATGAAGCAGCTTCACTGCAGTTGCCATTTTACCCATGGCTTGAAGCAGGATCAGTAACATTTTTTGATCCTTTTCTGGGTAATTATAATAGCTGATCCACAGGCTTATCCTCATCTCTCCTCCTTAGTTGAGTCTGCTCAGGGCATGCTTTCCCTGTAGGGTGCTCCATGGAAAGAAGGCATGTGAGCAGCTTTCTGAATCGTACTAGGACAGCAGTATAGCTAGAGTTGCTTTAAAAGTTTTGTATATAGCAAGCTGCATGTTGGTGCTGATAAGGCATCCTCAGGGCAATTCTGCTCTACAGCAGTTTTTGGTGATGCCTTTACAGCCCTTAGGTTTTTGAGATAAATGATTTCCACTCATAATTCCTGGTCCTATGCTATTCACCAGTCCCTGCATGAGGGAGCGAAAGAGGAAAAAGCCTGCAAAATTCTGGCAACAGGTTTTATGCTCTTACTGAGCAGATTTTGTACGTGTGCTGAAAACAAACGGTAAAACATCTATCCAGCAATGAAAGCACCTCATATCTAAATGCTCTGAATTAAATTGTGATATAATAATTATTATTGGAATTTTGGCATATTTTGGGTGGCTGCATTACTCAGGATTGAGGCACAGGTAACTGCCTAGGTTAACAAATTACTGGAGATAGTTACGTGGTCACAGTTCTGTTGACTCCTCACAGCTCTGGAAAGCCAGGCTACCTACAGCTAAGGTACCCACATGCAGTTTTAATCACTGACCCATATGGATGTAACATTGCACTGCAATACCTCTGCACATGAAAGGAAAACTTTTCTCACAATCCTTGTTTTTATACGTATTGATGGGTTGTTCCAAACTTCAGATGCTCCAAAGATGGAATATATTGCTATTTGCCTGGTCATTAAAGTGAAGCTCAATGGCCATTTTATAGGTCATTTAAGCTGTTTATTAATTTGCTTAATTTTTGCCATCTCTAGTAATTAGCTGTATTCATTGACCTATTTTGTTTGTATACAAATAGTTTTTAAATTCTATGTTATTAAATGTTATGTATTAGAATTCTTGTTCATATTTTTTTAAAATTTGTGTTAAATACCATGCCATTCCCAGCCCACTAGGAAGAGACACTTTTGCATTTTGTTTTTGTGTTTTACCCAATTGCGTTGGTAGTAACAGGAATTACCTGTGAACATTGGAGAGAGTAACACTGCAGTAACTGGCACTTCCACTGAAAAATGACCTGTGAAATGATGTCTAGATTTTTCAGTTTAGCTAAAGCCCATCAATGGACAGAGGGATTCAAAACATATATTCATGACTGATATCAGATAAAGATAAAAAAGTGTAGCACATACGAAAAGAGATCAATCAAGTCACCAAAAAAGTTCATTTAGCAGAAATCCTGCTCTGAAATGGGAATAAAGGCAGAAAAGCCTTTGTCCCCCATTTGGATGGTTGAGGGAACTAGGCAATATGCTGAAATCAAACCAGGATTTTTAGTTTAATTTTCCTTTAACTGTGACTAAATAAAGCACAGGCTCATTATTTCCTGCATTCCTGAAAGATGCCTTTGTTCTTCACTTTTTAAGTCAAAGCTTGCATTAAGAGAAGTTTCTAGGGAATCATAGCATGGTTAGGGTTGGAAGTGACCTTGAAGATCATCTAGTTCCAACTCCTCTGCCGTGGTCAGGGACATCTTCCACCAGACCAGGTTGCTCAAAGCCCCAGCCAACCTGGCCTTGAACACTTCCAGGGATGCGGCATCCACAGCTTCTGTGGGCACAATGACATTCTTAAGCATTTCATCCTCCACAAATCAATAAACCTAAACATACATGGAGGCATCTTGCAGTGCCTAGGCACAAGATGAGGAGTCTGAAGAAATTGCAGGATGCTTCTCTGAGCTGCTGTGTAAATTGGCAGCATGCAATATCTAGGAAAGACATCTTCCAGCATCAGACACCAGCTAAAATATCCTGTCTGGGATATATCCTGTAGCAGGACAGCACCTGAACTGCAGGGATGCTTCAATGCTTCAACATTGAAAACCTCTTTTATGGTCAGTGATCTGTGAAAAGTCTCTCACACCATGGTTTGCACACATTGACTTCTACAAATGATCAGTAATACTAGTATCACACACATAGCTACCACCTAGTTGTCACAGTCTTCTGAAAGTCTGTTTTCTCAAAGGCAGAAAAATCCATGTGTCTGTACTGAGAACCCTGGCTTCAGGAAAGGTGCAAAAATTGTCATTAAAATGACAGTGGGTCCTGCAAAAGGTCTGCCTGAGTATGGAAAAAATGGCTGTGTCAAGTACTGTTTCGAGTGAGTTTTGTTCTTGAGTATTATCTGAGTTGATTGAGACTCTGCTTTTACTACCTTAGCTACCCAGCTGCCCAGCTCAATAGTGCTGTCCCAATGACACTGGCACAGCAAAAACTGGAATCTAGCATTCAGACCCGTAAACATGAGGTGTTGAACAATCCAGGCTTACAGAAGGAATTTCTGCTAGACAGAGGTACCTTTCCAGAGTTGGAGCTGTTTGGACACTGTCCTTTTCTTGTGATTAGATTGGAAACCACAGCCCTAAGGAAAGACTGACATCATCCTAGGGAAGTAGTGTGTGCTCCAGGATTAGCATCTTTTCAATCCAGCTCTACTAATTTGGGCTCATCTCCAAGTAGAAGTCCACCAGATTATTTTTTTATTTTTTTCTGAAAGACAGCTATAAAACTATCATAAACACAGAGGGGGATATGATGAGGATGAGGGCTTCAGATCTCTGAGTCCCCCACTAAAAGAAGCAGAGATCTTTTGAGTCCATAGGCAAGGATTAAAAAGTACTTGACTACCCTTCTCCAGCTGGAGGACAGGGATAAGAATTATCCAGACAAAACCTACAAAAGACAAGGAAGGATGTAAAGAAAGCATTTAACTTCAGAACCGCAATAAACTTCCAGCATAAACTTCTGCCCAGTAAATTTCTAGAGGGCACTAAGATAACCTTAATGCTGATCCAAGATGAGTTTTATTATCTGATAGATACAGAGCCAACAGTACATCCTAAACATATATACACAGGTATTACACACACTATAGGAATGAAAAGTCTTCCCTCTTTGGGAAATCATCCTGTCTTGAAGGCAAAAGATGATTAGTCCTCTTCCAATGACCACCACTTGCTCTTCCCCAGCTCTAAAAAGGGCAATGAAGGTTTCTCCACGGCTACTAGAAAAAACCAAGATGGGGCTGAGGAGGGAACGGTATGAGGAAGGAAGGAGCTACCTGCATATTTATTTCCAAAACTACTCATTGTGCCACTTGTTTACATCTCTTTGGTTCTTGTCTCTGCATGCCAAAATGCTTACCAACCAACTCTGTTTATTTGGTGTTTACAACACCTCTGTCAGAACGTGAACTGGCATCAGCAGTGTGTCAATCTGTGCCAGTGACAAGTGATGCCATCCAGTCTCCCCCCACTGTAATGCTTTCATTACTTTTTTGTTTAAAAAAAAAGTGAACTTGATATGATCTGCGTCAGCCCATCACCAGTACTCAGAAATTCATCTCTCTTCTCCTTTAGTATTTGGAAATACTTACAGAGTTTCAGGAAAATATTTTCATGGAATGTTTGATGTAAAAAATGCTTCAAGGCAGATAGATTTTTTCCGGTTAACATTTCAAAATTGCTTCAAGACTGAATGAACAATGTGATGATATACTTCTATGTTTTAATTTTTCCAGCTGGAAAATGAAAATGTATTCAATATTTAAAAGGTCTTTTACAAAATACACAGAAACTATTAAAAACAGTACCTGGGCTACTCTGCAGGAAAGTGAACAGAAAAAACCACACCTGGGATACAAGGCCCTGTAGCCATGCAGCAGTCCACAAAACCAGTGAGCTTAACCACATTCTTCCTTCCCAGGGAGACCATGACTCAGAAGGCACAGAGCCAATGCACTCTTGCCAGATATTTGAAACAACAATTGAGAAAAAAAGCATTAACTCACCCAGCACAAAGTTCAGCTTCTTCTAGATGGACCCAGGCTGGTACTTCTGTGAAATCATGCTTAGACTGACTGTAAAGAAGGGGCACAGTGTGCAATTACTTCATCTACCTAATATTTCCTGGAAGAGGACAAGAAGCAGATGGGTCTATATCCCCACTCATCATCTGTCAAACTGGCTAAACTGGCTTTACATACATGCAGCTGGGAATGTTTTATAACACTCTCCTTCACATTCTTTCTCTAGTGACTGCATTTTTGCTCTTACATCAAATTGCCTCTTGCACTGAGTGGGCAATTCTTGGACAACTTAGCTCCATTTATGTGTGGAACAACTGGTACCTGCTTGCTGTGTGGCTGTACTGTTTTCTTTAGAATGGAGTAGCATCTTCAAAGTGGATGGAAGGTTGCAGAAGAATTATGATTTGTTGATCTGCTGACAAAACAGCTTTGTCCTGACCACTCTGATCTGGCAGAAGGGAACACAGCCACAAGAGTGGAGGTTTATGCAATCTGCAGAGTGTCTTACTGCCTTCTACAGTAGAATCACTGCCACCTTTAAGCAGGAAATAGTCCACTGGTCAGAGCCCATTTTCTCAAGCTGCGGAGGGCAAGATTTGCTGGACAGTGATGACTACTTGCTGTAGTTACTATAGAAACACATAGGAACCACAGACCTACAGGAAAAATTAGAGTTTGAGTTGTGCACAAGAATTCAGCAAGATTCAACATCTTAGACTTTACTCTCCACTCTGGCAGGCTCAGCTGTGTCTCAGGTAGCTTTGGTGTATACATATGCTTCAAGGCACAAATGAAGAAAAATCACTCCAGTTATTCACAGGTCTTTTTCAGCCTGCTACAGCAAATGATGAAGTTTATTCTCTCACAAGACTCTGCAATACCAGCAAAACCTGTTATAACTCTCCTTCTTTATTTTTCTCATATTTCAAAGGAAACTTTTCACTGCAAGCTAACTAACTCCTCTGTTAAAAGTGTATCCCATACCTTTTAATATTTATAACAAAGAAAGGAAAACTGAAGGTCTACAGTCTTAGAGATAATGAAGCTCTAAATGTATCTCCATGGTACATACACATGTCTTGCTACGGCTGATTTGTCCTTATGGAGTGTTAGGTTGGCGCTGCACTAAAGCTTCTAATTTTAGTGCAGCCAGAGCCAGTTTTTCTGAGTACTTGCTACCCTGCCAGGAGCACACATCCCAAGGTACTTTCACCTACAAATTCCACGACAGTGAAAGACAAATTTAGTCTAGCCCAAAGACACGACAAACTTACGACTCATCTTGATCACTCTTGTCTAAAGTTTTCTTCAAAGGAGATGACAATATTTCCTTCACCCACTGCTACAATCTGCAGACAAGACTTGATCAAAATCCAACAGGGTTCCCATGATTAGCTGTTTTAGGGTCTAGACACGTATGCTTAGGCAAGTTAGAAAACACCAGTATTTCAGCTTCTTAGATAATGAAAGGGAATTTCCATATTAAAAGCTGGTAGTAGAGCTGATGGCAGTTTTTAGAATCATGTGAGATACTTCTACAGAAAGGGATACTCCAGTGATACTGCGAAGTACTATGCAAACAGAATTTGGCCTAGCATGTGACCTCAGTCTCACTTAGAATCTGGGCTTGAAAAAAAAATTCTTAATTTCTTTAAGAATCAGATCTTAACTTTGCAATGACTTCTTTTTCATCTGCATGCAAGATTTTAAAAATAGGACTGGTGTTTCCTTTAATTAGTATTTGATACAGTATTAATATTCCTATTTATCTTTTACATGCCATATGGATTAAATTCTCATTACTTTTGATCTTAATACTTTTAAAATATGTAAATCAGCAGACAGACACCCTCTTTAAAGCAGTGTTTGCACACCACATCTATTATTGCCTTGGGCAAAAGGAAAATATCTGCATTGCTAAAATTCCAGAATTGTGAGGAAATCTTGAAAAATCAGATAGTAAACTGATCAATCTAGATGAATTATATAATGACCACGTAAACTGAAGTTGTTTACATTCAGCTGTACCTAATATTGACATTAAAAGTGGCCAAAGGCCATTAAAGAACATGTACTTACAAGGGATCAATTAAGTTAATTTCTGGAAGGACAAGACTGTTTTCACAGGTTGAGCTAATTCCAGATGCAATGCCTCAGAAGAACACTATAGTTTTTTTAAAAGCCTACCTTTAATCTCAGACATTAAAACCACAATTGGTTTTCAAGTTTACAGAAGATACTGTTATATTAATTAATCTATTTTTTTTCCAACATCATAGCACACTGCTCACAAATAGACTTGCATGTGCATGTATTTCAGTTTATCTGAACATTATGGTTAAGCAGAAAGGAGAAACTTATGGGACTTATCAATACAAAGAAAGCGCAAACAGGATACATGGGACTGGCCCCTCTGTTCACACTGTACGTAATCTCCAATGACATGGGAAGCATTTGGATTTAGTGTTGAATGAATATGGTTCATGAACTGTTAGTCAGAAAACAAAAGTCTATCCAATCATTTTACATTTGATCTTCCTATAATATATAAGATTTTTAGCTAGCCCTGCTAAATTTCTCTGCCTACATTATACTGTTGCAGTGCATGCCGAGAGTTTTCAGAATAAATTCAGAACATGTAGTTGTGGAAACCAGGGCTTACTCCTACCACACTCTGACCGAGAGCTGGAGGGAGGACACTGTGCAGCCACAACCGCATTGCATGCCCTAGAACATGTGTGCAGTGCCTACGTAGGGTATCCATTCCCTACCTTCAGATCTAAAAAAGCTACGTCTGGTGAGAAATACCACACGAAAACTAAAGTTCTGGTTTAAAAAAAAAAATGCTCCTCAGTATCAGAAAAGGCATTTTTTGGGAAATTTGGCACAGCAGGGTCCATTTAGTTCCTCTTATTTTTATTTTTTTCTGATCTCATCCAAAATCCACCAGGACCTTCTCCACCATCTTGACTAAGCTCTGAGTACAGGCCAGCAACCTGACAGCCTGATGTATTTTTAGCTCTTCACTTTTATTTTGGTTATTTTTAGGAAACTACAGGACTAAATACTGTATTTATTCAAATGCCACTTAAGAGCACAGAGCACTCCTCCTTAAATTGAATCACATGAGGCCACATTGGCAGGGTTCATACCAGATGAAAACCTGAGCCTGAGCTCTTTAATCCTACAACGGTTGTGTACAGACCATGACTTCCCTGGGTGCACACCAAGCAGAAGGTCCACAGCAATGAAGCCAATGAAAGTTACAAAAATAAAAATAAAAATAAATCTGGCCCTTGCTAACTAAACAACAATTTAGTTTAAGGTGTAGTCTGTACCAGCAAATGCTACCAATGCATTTATTTTTTGACATCATCTGGGTTGGTAAAAGTCCTCAGCCAGAAATACTGCTGGTTTTTTTGATCAGAACAACTCAATCCATTTGGCAAACTGCTGTAAGAACTTCTTTCCTATGATGAGACATCTTTTCAGCAAGGAAGTTTGTTGCCATACATCTGCAGTACAGTTACAGTTTCAAAGTCTTGTAACTGCAGATACAGGCTAACCGGCCAGTTCAGTACAGGCTTTTTTTTCAGATGCCCTCTTGCATAAGACTATACTAAAAATACAACATTTTTCACATAAATCTGCAGGCCGTAGTCATACACATACACCAAAAAGAAGGCACATCAGTGTCCTTAAATTTGCAGGAATCTGAAAAGCACCAAAATATTATTTTGAAATTCCTATGCAACTAGATTAAAATGTTTTCTCACAGTTACTTGTAAAGGCATAATTAGTAAGGTATTAGTAATCTGAACAGCAATTGTATATCCCCAACTGTGTTCGGAGTAACTAGGTAACAGAATGTCTTAGAAGTAATTTAAATTTCCCCTTTAAGTGTCTTAATGAAACTGTAGGGGACAATGCAGCAGTTAGTTATTGCAGTTTAAATGTTTTATGTACGTACATCACAATTATGGCTCATTACTGTTTTACAACACAGATATATATTATCTGTCTAAAACGTGAAACATATCAAATAGGAAAGTCTGTTCACAACCAGTTCTATATTGTCTATACTGTTCAACCCACTTACTTTTCAAGTTCTACTATTAATGTCTAATTCTAAGCAGTTACTTGGAATTCAGATTTCCATTCTTTTTTCACACAGAATAGTCTTACTTGTGATTGTTATGAACTCTAGACAAGATGTGTGGATAACCACTGCTACACCCTGAAGTATTGGTATCTTTGTCATCAATCTCTGCTTCTGACTGCTGCATTTGTTATACGCCTAACAAGGAGATGTTGCACACAAGCCTGTGAAATTCTGTGTTAATAAATCAAGGATCTCTTGGCTACTGAACTCACAGCTCTGTTCTCTAGTTAGTTCACAAGTATTTCATATCAAAGGGATGCAAATATGAAGGGTTAGAAATAAAGGAGTAGCTCTTTCAAATTTGAAGCTAAATAAAAAGTCTGACAAGCAATACCATTAACAATCTGTATCACTTTTACCCAGTCTTCTTTCTTGAAACTTAAGCACAACACTACACAGTGGGACTCCACTTTCACTTCTGCTCCAGGTAGCTGACTTACTTTTTTCAATGATACAGCATTTACAGAAACTGCATTGCAGTATTTTATGAAAGTGACCCCATTAAAATAAATTCAAACAGCTATTACAAGCGAAACTTTCCTCACCTTCCATTTTTTTTCATCCCCAGGCTGTGGAAACCTTCTGCCTCCTTCACTGCAATCCCATGACACATGGCACATTCACATAAATATAACCCTGGACCATTCCATTGGAAACAGCTTCATGCTAAAGCCTCATTTCCTTTGTGACATTATATATTCACACTGAAGCAGACAGAGGGTATAGTGATAGAATATAGACTACTTACATGGGCCATACAAGAGAGAGGATAGTTCTCAAAAGTGCTCACCTTTCTAACCTAGCAACACAGGCCACACATTCACATGAGAATAAGCCACAATCAGGATATTGTGTTAACCAAGACTATTGTTTTCAAACAGCTGAATTGTTTTAATGATGACTTCTTTCCCTGTGTCTAAGTAAAAAGGGAGTCTTGTTTCAGTTCTAGATCACTCCTGGCAAGTCAGCTGGGAATATGTGGAACATAATGTGCACCAGATTCCAGCACACTGCTGCCTTCCTGCTCTGAGCTTTGTCATTAGCTTACATGAAAACAGGCATAGGCCCAACCCACCAAAACTTGTTTTGCCATTTTTGTTTCAAAAGATCCTTCAGGGGAAACAATCTGGTCAAAATTCAGCCCCAATTCAAAATGTTTATATAAAACACATGTGGGGCTCAAATCTGTGGGAGCAATATTTTAAAATGTTTGTGTTTTTTGTTTCTGATTTGCTGTTCTTACTCAATGTTCTGGTATTGGTATGAACAAAGCCAGACAAAACCCCAAGCATTAGTTCAACAAATGTAATCCAGATACAATGGGCTAGATTTACAGACCAGTCATGCTTATTCATGGTGTAGCATGAAGATGCATGATGATGCTGAGCATAATAGGCCCAATTTACAGTTGCCCTGAGGCCTCTTCAGAGAAGAACACCCCTAGCACACAAGGCCTGTTCACTGCATGCACAGCCAGCTCTGTTCCTTTGTTCCTACTTGTCCCAGGACGGGAATCATTCTAAGGCAGGGCAGCACAAACCTGAACAAAAGCCACTAGAATAAAGGGCTGTGGTCCTTGAGAAATAGTCCTTCTTCCATATCCTCTAATCTTTCCCATTTTCAGTTGATGTTGAACTGCAGCAATCTCTGCAGATATGGGGACGTCTTCCTCTGCTATACCTTTTCAGAGGTTATGAGAGGCATTTGACCTGCATCAACCCAGCACCTGCAATTTTCCAGTTAGCTTGCAAAGGAAATGGTAGACACAACCTCTTTTACAATTAGACTCAGCTCTCTTACAGATCATATGCACCAGTGCTAAATTTCAGAAAAATTCAGCTACCTCTTGAGCACCAAACTTATCAGCCAGGTTTCCAAAGCAAAATCTGAAACACTTACCAGGAAATGATGGCCATTTATGGACTCATTGAATGTTTTGGAAACTGTAGTTCTATTTTTCTGCCAAAAAATGACTTTGGAAACTCTTAATTAACTCAAACAAAGTTCTACTGAAAATGCACCCCGTAATGTTTGCTTACTACTTTGCTGGTAGCAATGTTCCTCCAGTCAACCTAAATTTACATGTCTTTACTTTTCAGTAAAAATTCAGTATTTCCATGTTAGATAACCTCTCCAAGCTTTATTTGGCTCAGTTTTATTCTTCTCATCATCCCTCTAAGTATGTTTGCTCTTCTCAGTTAGGCTTTTTCTGACTACAGTAAATGCAACTACAAATCTAAAGGCAGACAATGGTGTTCTTATTGCTGGGAATTCTTGCTTGGAGAATTTATTTGACAATACTGAGGGAATATGTATGTCATCTGCCACTAATTTTATTTTATTTTTTTAACAGAGCATAAACAAGAACACAAAGTAAGTTTTTTTCCCAGTAAGTTTTTTTGTATTATTTCTTCACTAGCTACAGCCTTTAACAAGAGACCAATCTGGGACACACTTACTCATTCAGCAACAAGGGATAAAAAAATCTTGATAATCCACTGGTAAAGGCTGACCTTAAATATTGATCTTAAATTGTCTGTCGACTCAAAGAATAAATCTGGTCCTGGTTCTCAGAAACAACTATCAATAGAGCTGAAAGCTGTTACTTTTAAAGAATTTGCAAGACACATCTTGTTCTACTTTGGATGACCTTGCATAATCATAAGACCTCAAGAAGCCACCACAAGAAGCTCTAGAAGAGTGTGAACTTGATTTATAGCCATTGCCAAAATTCCAGTACATTTGGAAAGGTAGATAAGATACAGAAAGCCACAGAATCATGGGAAGGCTTGGATTGGAAGGGATCTTAAGGATCATCTAGTTACAATCCCCTGCCATGGGCAGGGATGTCACCCACTAGACCAGATTGCTCAGGGCCTCATTCAAACTGGCCTTGAATGCTTGAGGGATGGGACACCCACAACTTCTCTGGGCAGACTGTTCAGTGTCTCACCACACTCTGAGTAAAGAACTCCATCCTAACTTCTAATCTAAATCTGTCCTCTTTTAGTTTAAAATGGTCCCCCCTTATCCTATTGCTATCTGCCTGTGCAAAAAGTCACTCTCCCTCTCTTTCACAAGCCCCCTTGCAATGAGGTTTCTCTGGAGCCTTCCCTTTTCCACGATGAATAACCCCAGTTCTCTCAGTCTCTCTTAATAGGAGAGGTGCTCCAGTCTTCTCTTCATCTTTATGGCCTCCTATGGACTCACTCCAGCATGTCCATGTCTTTCTTGTGCTGAGGACCCCAGAGCTGAATACAGCACTCCAGGTGGGGTCTCATGAGACTAGAGTAGAAGAGGAGTATCATCTCCCTTGATCTGCTGGCCACTCCTCTTTTGATGGAGCCCAGTATTTCCGGGCTGCAAGCACACACTGTTGGCTGAAGTCCAGCTTTTCATTCAGGAGACCCCCCAAGTCCTTCTCAGAAGTTAATAATCATAAAGTCATAGGTTTAGTCATAGGTCATAAAGTCATAGGTTAATGAATGGAGGCCTGACACTAAACATCACTAAATTAAAACATGTAAAGCTTTTGCTTAGGTCCAACATTGAATAAGGAGATGGAAACAAACAGATGAATAAAATTGAACATTAGGAAATAGAACGGAAAATGTCTTCAGTCCTTTTCTGCAAAGACAGAAGCATTATGATTGTACAGCTGCAATGGATGGGACAGTAAAGTACAGACTGTAARACGGTAAGACCTAGAAGTCCAGGGGGGTAATCTCAATTCCTCCTGTCTCAGTGAACTTCTAGAATGTTGTTTTAAAGCTGAATGAATTGGGTAACTCACTGTCCTACCTGGAGTACTGTGTTTTACCTTGTCTCTTCTCTTGATGCAACATTATGTATTTACATACTTTGTTATCTTTTTTTGGAGGTTGGTTGGTTTGGTTTGGATAGGCTCCAAAATTCATAAATAGAAAATAAAAACGGGTCCCTGAAGAAAAGGTTGCTATTACACAAGGGAAAATTGCCCTTATTTCATCTGGTCTCTTCTTTATCTTCAAAGATTTTGGACCAATTAATGCTCTACCCTTCCGGAGACACAGGCTTCGTAAGCATAACAAAAAACTATGTTGCAAATAATGACATAAAATGTTGCAAACTAGAGATGCAATAATATGGGCACTACTGCAAAGGAAATAGTTCAGTAAGTATTGCCCTCCAAAAAGATTTTGCCTTTCAAAACAGAGCATGAATCGTAACTCTCCTTTCAAATGCTCTAAAGCTAGAATTACACTTTTCCCAGAAAAACTTGCGCAACTTTATACAAGCAAAGCAATGCTACAGAAAGCAGCAGGACATTTCACTGCTAAGGCTATCAAGCATTCTGCCCTTATTGAAACCGAACAGTATTTTTTCCATTACTTTTTCATCTCATCCCCTTCTTTCTCCTTTCTCTATCATGCTTCTCTGGATGGGTTTTCTTCTTTGATGCCATATTTCTTCTCCACTCCACTTCTGGCTTGTTTATAACTCCATATTGTCGGTCCATGTCTGTCACACGTTTTCCCTACATGTGAAGTTCTCCATGATTTAATCTATCATGGTCAGCGTCTTCTCCTTACTGATATAATCCCTCTCCGAAAAAGGTTAGGTTGGTTCTTCTTTTTTTAATTCTTTTTTTTTTCCTTGCAATTCATACCACAAACCACTATAATTCCACAAACAAGCTACAGAATTTAAGATGAAAATTGACAGATACTGTTTCTGACTGTGCATGTTTATCTTGTGGGTGGGACGAGAAGAGGGAGTTCTGTGAATTAACAGTGATTTTTTACAATGTGTGTCAATGATTAGCTTGTGTGGCATGCTACTACCATGTAGGCAATCTCTGATTTTAAAAGTTTTAGGTTGCAAGTTGCTTATGATGCTAAAAGACAATAATGAAAATCCTACTTCATTTGCAATGCCCTGAGACATGTCTGCCTGTGGCTGTCTGATGACTGTGTTCTTCCCAGGGAATGTTTTAAAGTTGACGATGGTTTACAAATAAAAGTATCTAAATACAGTCACACAAAAATTCATTTTTCTAAAGCAGTTAAGCTCCTTTGGATATGAAGCTGAGGAATTCACCCTTCTTGGGCCCTAAATCAATGATCAAAAGGCACAAAGCATCAGCTTGGATACAGCAGACAGAAAACTGATATATACTATAGATTTGAAACAGCAGCTGTTCTGAATACCATTGCAAGGGGCAAATCCTTGTGAGGAGACTAAGAGCTTTCAATTTATCAGTTTCTTATGAATGAAAAATTAATTGGAAGCACATGGACAACAAGAGATGAAAGAAATTGCTATCACTTTGTCTCAAAGTCTGATGAGCAAAAACGAGGGGTTAGCCCAAACTGGACTCTTGTACCTGTGCCCTTTTGGGACATTAGGGGAGACAGTATGCAGACTTGAACTTCATATATATTGTCTYTGAAAACAAATCTACAGGTCAAAGATTTTTGTTACACCAATATCTCTTTTACCACTTTTTAACTCTAGCTGCTAGTTGTTAATTTTTGAAGCCACACCCATCTATGCTGCTACTAAAATTAGCTCGATTTTTTTTGTTTTAGAGCTGCAACAAACTTGGGGTTTTTTTTTCAAATAAGCCCTTTAAAACCGACAAGCTTGCTGTTATTCATTTGATAGTCGTGCTCTTTATCGTAACTAAGAATATGCAGTAAAGAACAGTATTAAAAGAATGTAGAAAAAACAATTGCACCACTTTGCTGCAGGGCCTTTTTGGTGTTTGCAAATCCCAGTACTACAAAAAGAAGCTGGAACAATGTAATACTTTTTTCCTTATTTTGATTGTGACTTTTGTGTGTGTGCAGGAGGTAACATAAGCACACTGACGAGACAGAGTCCCAAGAACAGCACCACACTCACAAAGCCACAGACCAAGAATCGAAGATGTACTTCCTAGCCTAAAAAGACAAAAACTAGCTGCAACTGAAGGCAAAGAGCTGGTATAGCTTTCCAACTTCAATACTAGGCAATCACACACATTCTCTATATTTGATTCCCAACAAAACATAAGGCAGTCAGATGAGGAAGACATGTTAAAGATGACCAAGTCCTCATGGGTATTCTTAATGCTATTCGGCTTGTTAGTTATCACTACATTCTCCCTGCCCGACTTAGCCTGGCTGGTAGAGCAGACCCACCTGACAAGCAAGAGACAATACTTAGTAATTACACAGTTGTGCTTCCAGCCTTCTCACATTGTTTGTTGCTTATGTTTTTACAGGTACAAGGCAGGATAAACCTTAAAGACAAAAAACAGGTACTAAGATATTTTTAGGAAAAGAAATACTAGAATTCATAAAACTCTTCTTTCATGCATGTTGTGTTATGACTAAGATACGCTTGTTGCTGCCTGACCTATACAGAGGAAAGCAGCTTCTCTTTCTCCCATTGGCAGCAATAAAAATACTTCCTGTGATTTGGGTACTCTGACCTTCCCTTGAGGGAAAGGTGTTATACGCAGGGAAGGTGGGGGTGTGGCACTATTTTTCTGCCGTACTGTCAACACTTGAGCACACAACTGGTTCCCAATAATTCTCTCCATAGGCAAGGAAGATCCTCAAGAAAGATTATCCTTGCCTAGGGTCAGAAAGGAGCTCTGCAAGCTCACAATTACTTCAACAAGCTAGTATTGGCTACTGATATATTCAGCTTGATCATTAGAATCATCTGAGGCTATCCATGAGAGAACTGAAATACAAAATACTTCTAATGAGTAGAGAGAAGTAATGATGGAAAGTCCAGGAATACAATCATTGTCATGAGCAGAGCTAACGAATAACTGATGTAAGACCATTTCTTTCCACCCAAATACATCAGAGTCAGTGCATGATTTACTGAATGGAATACCTATTTATCAAACTGTATCTATGAGTAACTTGTTGTATCTACATCTTCACATACGTGGTTGCAAACATTTTGTCTTCAGTATCTATCCTTTACTTGTCAGAGATGTTTTGGATTTTTTTTCCATTTGCATTGATCAACCATGCAAACTATATACCACGGTTTGAGTTTCTATTACACTGTATATGATTTTCGGCAGTTAATCACAACTCGCTACAATAATAACTCAAATTAGAATAGAGGAAAAAAATCCAAACCCATGCAAAGTACATAAGATCTTGAAATGTAAAATTTTTTTCAGATATGAATTTGTTATGGTACTTTCTGAGCTATCCCACACCTCATGTAACATTCTGCAACATCACATTTATTATGCTACTGCTTTTACTACCGTGTTATCTCTTGACCATATCTATGAAGAACTGTAAAAATAATTTGTGAAAGCACACAGTGTCTTCTAGAAAGAAAGATCTGAAATTTACTACTCATCTGTGGGGAATTCATCAGAGTGAATTTGGATTTTTAAATAATAGCAAAACCCAAGAAATTACTTGGTTACATACAGCTAGCAGATTAAACCATAGCTCTATCAAAGCAAGCAATTAACTGTCTTAGCCTTTTTCTTACAAAATAATCAGAAATAAAGAAATTATCTAAAGTTTTCTGATGTGAGAAAAAGTTAAAAAGTTCTGCCATTTGAAAAAAAAAATTGTGAAAATATTATTCCAGTTATTTTCACTTTGTTGCACTCTCAAAGCTCTGTACCTACTGTACTTATTCTAACAAAGTTTACTTAGATAAAATGTGCAATTTTTTTAGAAACAGAAGAGTAATGAATTAGGAACCACACTGTATGCCAGAGTACATCAGTCATCTGAGAGATGCTGCTGGCTCAGAGCACCAGTAACTGTGGCAAAATAACAAAAATAAGGCTGATAGAGAATACTTAAAAGAATTTTCAAACAATAACAACAGAACAGTGAAGTACTGCATGGTGAAAAACTTAACTACCAACAAAAATACAGCAAAAAGAAGTGTTTGAACAAACCTGTATGCTGTGGATAGACAATGAAGACAAAGAGCAGGTGAACAGCAGCTTGGAACAGACAGACAGTGGTAGACCTTACGTTTTAGGAGAAACTGAACACCTATTAAAATCTGCAGGGCTTTGGCACAGCATTATTGTGTATATGCTATTCAACTTCATTAAATTTCTTACTATTATTTTTTGATATTCCAATGAGAGAGTTCTGCAGTCTATATTTATTGCAATGTAGTCATTACAGGCTGAATTTCAACTCATTTTATATAGAACAAGTACTGAGTTGTCTCTGGAGAACTCTATTGCAGTTTATCTGTGCAGTTTACTTGCATCTTATTTTATCTCTCACCTCTGATACTAATCAGTCATGGCCGCAGGTCAAATCTTATTGCATTGGAAGCAATCACAATAACCAATCCAGAAGTAAACCAGCCTATAATGAAATTCACTGCCTAGGGCTAAACATAGAGCTAACGTGTTTAACAAATCAAAGCTTTTATTTATCACTTGCCACTGTTTGTGTCTTTGCCTGTTGGAGGGGAAAAAAAAACAATTAAGAAGCTGAGCAGTAAAGAAAAATCTATGAACAGTTCAATTTCTTTTCAGATTTGTTGGTCTGATACTTGGGCAAAATGCAGTCTGCATATCGTGCCATCATAGAGTAGCAAAAGATTTAACTGAAACCATTGATGAGTGAACTAGTTCAGAATGTAAACATCATCACTACAAGTCTCAGCTGAAAAATTTACCCAAGGCTGAGAGAATTGCAACTGATGTCACTTATGTTTGCAGTCAGATTTTCTGAATTCACACTGAATTGCATGGTAAAGAACTGAAAGCCTGAAAATGAGGTACTCTTTCTCACCCTAATGGCTAGTGAAGCTAAGACGCTCCTGTCCAGAACAATTCCATAAAGCAAAAACTCAGGCTTTCCACAGGAGGGAGGGTGATGGTCCCTCCTGAGGGCTCTTGCAGGGTCCCACACATGCAATGCAATGTAATGCAATGCAATGCACAGTACCAGGCTTACCAAAAGAACCGATCTGCATAAGTATGCAGCCTTGCAACCCTAGAAAGGTGATTATCCATTCCTATAATGATAGAAACAGAATCACAGAATCAACTAGGTTGGAAAAGACCTCTGAGATCATCGAGTCCAACCTATGACCAAACATCATCTTGTCAACTAGACCATGGTACTAAGTTCCATATTCAGTCTTTCCTTAAACACCTCCAGGGACAGTGATTTCACTATCTCCCTGAGCAGCCCATTCTAGTGTTTAACCACCCCTTCTGTGAAAAAATTCTTTCTAATGTCCAACATAAACCTTCACTGGCACAGCTTAAAACTATGACCTCTTGTCCTGTTGCTGGTTACCTGGGAGAAGAGCCTGACCTCACCTGGCTACAACCTCCTTCCAGGGAGTTGTAGAGAATGATAAGGTCTCCTCTGAGCCTTCTCTTCTCCAGGCTAAACAACCCCAGCTCCCTCATCCACTCCTCACAGGACTTGTGCTCCACGCCCTTCACCAGCTTCATTGCCCTTCTCCGGACCTGCTCCGGCACCTCAATGTCCTTCCTGAATTGAGGGGCCCAGCACTTGAGGTGTGACCTCACCCTGGTCCTGCTGGCCACACTATTCCTGATCCAGGCCGGGATGCCACTGGCCTTCTTGACCACCTGGGCACACACTGGTTCGTGTTCAGCTGCTGTTGATTAGCACCCTCAGGACATTTTCCACTGGGCCACTTTCCAGCCACTCTGCCCCTAGCCTGTAGCACTGTCTGGGGTTGTTGTGGCCAATGTGTAGGACCCAGCACCTGGCTGTGTTGAACCTCCTGCTGCTGGTCTCATCCCATAAATCCGGCCTGTGCAGGTCCCTCTGCAAGGCATTCCTACTCTCCAACAGATTGACACTCTGACTAAACTTCTTGTTGTCTGCAAGTTTGCCAATGGTAGACTCCACCCCCTTCTCTAGATCACCAATAAAGATACTAAACAGGACTGGACCCAACACTGATCCCTGGGGGACACCACTAGTGACCAGACACAAACTGGATGAAGCACCATTCACCACCACTCTCTGGGCCTGGCCATCCCAGCGAGTTCTTACACAATAATGATCGTTTTGAGACATAGCTTTATTGCCAGCTTATTTTCTCAAGAGACATCCTAAAAAATATTTTCTTACGATGATTTCTACCTATGCATTTGCAAGGTAAAATGAATTATCTGGAAACATGATCTCCATTTACTAAGCCCAAAGCCCAGCATTTATCCCAAGTGTGATGAGATCAGTAATCCAGTGATACTCTTTTAGGAAAAAATAAAAACAAGCTACTTTTTCTCCGGCACTTACCCAGTCAGATTTTGGTTCAAAAGCCACAGAACACTACTGTAGCAGGATCTTTTCATTGGAAATCCATGATGCAACATCCACATCAGCAACTCCTCTGCTGGAACTTTCAACTACAACATGGCTAATAGTAATTCTTCTGTTATAGTGTGGTATGTAGTAGGAGAATACCGTGGAGATCTCACAGGCCTCACACACAGCTACAGCAAGCTCAGTCCAATCAGATCACAC
This sequence comes from Amblyornis subalaris, assembly GCA_018881555.1. Classification (NCBI taxonomy): domain Eukaryota; kingdom Metazoa; phylum Chordata; class Aves; order Passeriformes; family Ptilonorhynchidae; genus Amblyornis; species Amblyornis subalaris. Next base: position 1,629,459 of record JACAXG010000012.1, on the reverse strand, counting down.
TATTGTAACACTATCTTGGCCTTTTTAGAGTTTTCTGTAACAGTCAAACTGTCCTGTGACCATGCTATTTTATTTGCAAAAGAATGACTAACTCAAACCTGACCCACTCAAAAAAATCCCCTGAAACAAACCCAAATCTTCTGCCCCAAAACCCCATAAACCCCAGATACGTAGAGAATTTTTCACGTCAATTTTTTACAATCGAGAGACCCAATTCTGCTTGCTGCTATGATTTTACTGACTACAGACAAGTTTTGCACGATTTATATTCCCTCAATGTAAAATTAGTCTCAGTGGAGGGCTTAAAAATGATGAAATGAAACTCCAGATTAAACAACCAAAAATAATTCTAAATAGATTACAAATTCTTTCCCTTAAATTCCTGAATGATAGGATTCTGAAATTAATGGCATTCATGTGTCAGTATCATCCCATCTGTCAATGACAACTAGTTGAACGTCCATGCAGTATTTCACACTACATTATGTAGCAGTGGTTTTATTTTTCATTTARAAAGGAAGGTTTGTTATAATGGAATCGAACAGGAAGCTGAGTTACACAAACAGCTGAATGGCTTGGAGCTCTGAAGTAGCTCTCTCTACTTCAGAAAGTGAAGTGGCAGCTTTGGTTACAAGGCACCCAGATCTTGATACCACATTTGTGTGATACTGCTATACTACCTATTACAGTCATGCTGCGATACTGACTTTCTGTGAATCGAAGGATAAAAAGCGCCCCCATTTCCAAGTCACTAATGATTATTGCTTTGCAATAGCTGTTACTTTAAAAAATGTAAAAATAGGAATTAAATGAGATCAGAGTTAAAACTCTACTACAACGTTAAACTACCATGTGTAACACGATTCTCTATATTTAAGCACCTTTCTCTCGCAAGTGGCAAGACATTGAATCAAGACTGTACTCTAGGGCTAAGATTGAGGCAGTTTAAAGTATTGTCAATAACCAAGTCTGGCTCAAAGAAAACTATACTCTGAAAAAAAGACCAAACACCCAAGCCACCTATTCTCTGTGGCTTGAGTATTTAAACATGATTATGCTTCATAGCATTAAAGTGGGATCACTTCTTTAAAACTGGAGTCAAGTCCTAACTATTAATGAAGTCATCATTATTTTAAATTTCCTGTTTAGGGTGATGAATCTGTAAATATCATCTCTGTGATGACAACCACAGAGTAACATTTTGGGAATAATGTCTCCCATGCCCACAGTGCCCCCAGTAAAACTTGTCCACAGTACTGTCTTGGGTGGGCAGCAGCCTTCGTCCCCATCAAGCAGTAACTTGACATATTTCATTATCTACTTGTCCTCCACCAGTACAAAAACCAGTGGCTACCTTCATATGTTTCTTCAAACCCAACACAGCTACAATCACCAATCCCATTTTATGATTGGTTTACCAGAAAGAAAAATGATCAACACAAAAAACGCCACATATTTCAAGAAAAACATTCAAAATGGGTCTGTGACTAATGGGACTTCAGCTTGAAATATGCCAAGCCTTAATTTCCACTAGTTTTGAGAAAATAAAAGATTAAAGAATCTAAAACCAAAGGCTATACTGAAATGGACTATTCACTACCTCAGATTGTGGCTACAGACACTGAAGATTGTATACTTCCAGATCTGCAGAATCCTGGCAAATTTCTCTACCTCTCACAAAGTCTCAGCATTGCAGACAATAGCGTGAGGTGCAAGGCATAAACTGAACATATCCATAAGTCATACTGCTCTCCCATGAGAGAACATTCACAGTCAGAGACTCTTTGTGTACTTTCTCACTTGTTCAAAATGTCTGTGCTAAGCATAAAAAATTATGTCATCATCTGGTCACCGCAGAGATACTATTAGCTTTCCTATTGCAAACATATTTCCTTTGCATCTCAGAAAATCTGTCACATTTACCTTTGAAACAGTTACATTGGTCAATTCCCTATGACGCATTCACTTTTCATTAATAATTTCAAGCATTCTCACTATCTATCTCATCTAAGGCAATACCACTACTTGGCCTCTGGAGATTATACTATTTTGATTCCTTCAGTACTACTTTATTGTGACTAGAACTTCTGGCTTGTTACTAATGACTGGACTCTCTGCCCGGGCACTGTATCACAGCAGAGACACCAGAGGGAATTCTTGGCATTGTTACTGGTCTTGCCCCACTGCTCTGGCAGAGCCCAGGGGAATGGCTGTGCAATGTAAAACCAGCCCCTGTGACTCTATACAACCATAGCACATGTATGCACTTGCTGTGCATGCAGTTTGGCCATACTGCTCAGTCTTTCTATGACCCAGTGAGAAGGCTTTTGAAGTGAAAAAGAGGCTTTTGTTTCTGTATTAATTACAGAGTATGGTCTTTGCATGATTTTTGTGGAAATTTCCTTGTCTATTCTTCCTTTGCCAATCTGCTATTAAGAACAGGCAGCCTGTGCTATTAGACAGCTGGATAACAAGATGTGAGTGAATAGTCCGCTTGATTAATACAAAACCATGTAAACTCGTATCAACCATTTTTTCCCTTTTGTGTTCTGTCCCCCCTTGACTGCACTAGAGCCTCACCTATCAAGGCCTCAAGACAAATAAGCAGCCTGTCCTTCCTTTTGTGCTTAAACCTGCATACAGACTTCCTCCTTAAGCAAACAACACTGTTTCACAATCGAGTCATGGACCACTGCAGAAACCTGTCACATTCCCTTCCCCATTGGCCTCTGTGTTCCAGGTCCAAGCACCACCAAGTTGATAGACTAGTTCTGTCTGTAATGTAACTTACAGAGAATTAAAAATCAATCTCTAACATTGCAGAACAATGTTTCACTACGAAAAATAACAGTCTTTGCATTGTTTGGAGCACCTGGTGGGCAGCTTTTTTTTGTGTGAATAACAGCTTATGTAGTATTGCCCTACATTACAAAGCACATGTATTTTCATACATGTTTTCTTATTCCAGAAAGATATTTGCTATTTCACTCGGTTTTCACAACAGGCATAAGAATACTATTTTCTTAAAATATACTTCATACATTAAGACTGAATACAGACTGAGCATCATGTGAAAGCATCTGAATGCAAGCCGTGCTTTTAAAAGCACCCAAGGAAGTTATTATTCTTCAGGAGGTTTACTTCCTTAATAGTTACTCATTGAAGTGTGATTTATTTGATCATCCATCTGAATATTTTCATGCTTAACTAGGAAATTCCTTACTTCTCTGCATTTGCATGCTTATTCATTTAAACATGGATGTTCCTTCAACAGTTCAGATCAATGTTGTATTAATCTCCTCTCCAAATTTAATTCTTCTATCACTTTACATTTTTGAAGTTTCTCTAAATTACTGGGTAATGGCTCTGAATCATGTTTGCTGAGGGTGTAATTCTGCCAGTTTTACTATAATTGTTTTACCTCAGACACAAGGTCTTTGATTTCAAGGAGACCAGTTGCAGGGTAACATACAATATCCAGTGAGAGTAAAGATGATAGACTTGGGCCCTGACTGCTTCCCTCAAGAGGATTAGCTGCAATGAAGATATTTCTGTTTGACAGGTTTATTGTTTAACATACAATAATTTAAGATAGCAACGCAATCTTCCCCTGCAGTCCTACACTATGGATTCAAAACCCATATGGCAGAAATACATGAAGAGAGAATAATGGATTTCTCAATCCACTGTGTTTACATACTATTCTGTTTTTAGCATGGAAAGCACATTATGCCTGTGTAAAATGAAAAACATTGAATTTGCATTATTTCCTGTAACAGCAGGATCTCCCTATAAATACCTATCTTCTTACCTTTACATTGTAAGTTGTTTAATTGAACTCTGTAAAATTTAAACATATAAATTGCAGGATTAGATCTTAATTATTAGACAAATATTTGTGGATTKACAAGATGAAAGGTGTTCCATTAAATAAATAAACAGAAATTTTAATGGATAGCACAACATTATAAACAACTACTTTTCAGTATTAACCCGGAAATTCATTTATTATCCTATACATTTTGGCTGTAGTTCCAGATATCACATTATCAACCAACTTCATCTTAAATTGTGAAAGTCATTCTACAGTACAGTATTAAAGTCTGTATTCATGGATTTGCAAAGACAGGATGATTACAATACCAGAGAAAAGTATTCTGATAGGTAATGATTTCCTGGAACATTCAAAGATAAACCAGATAAAACTCAAAAAATGTCAAAATGTTTCAAGTTTTTAAACTCTTACTGAACATGGCAAAAATAAACTAACAGCAAATAAAATAAAAAACCATGGTGCTTAGATTGTAGAATTATTGCAGACTTTCTTGTGTTGCTGACTGAATCTGTGTGTGTGAACAAACTAGTTGTTTCATACTGCCAAATAGGAAAGATTTCATTACGGTCTTTGACTTCTGAGGTTGGAAGGCAGAGGAAAGCTGAAGCTCTTGAAGGTAATTTGATTTCATTAAAAGGGTATTTTGAGATTAATAACCACACTTTTAATAGCAGGTGTATTTTAAAAATCATTATACTTTTGCCTCTGTAATTCAGATACTTAAGGGCATTTTTATATTTCCAGGGTGAAAATGTGTAGAAGAAAGTTCTTTCTTTTATGTTTCCTACCTTTCAGGGGATTGTTAAAAGACCTCGTCAATATATAAAGCAAGTTACATGCTGACAAGATGTAGCTTATAAGCAGTAAACGAAATATCTCTGCTACTTTACTGTATTTCTTACCTCCGTTTTTACAGGATCTCAAGAGACTTGACAACTGATAGTCTGCAAGTGTCTGGGATTGGCTAATTGATTGTGAATCATTCATTTCGAATGAATGTTTCAGAATAAATGGAGAAGCAGAAATCTCATCCAAATCATTCTGGAATAAAGAATGTTGGTTTAGGCACACAAGAAATGTATTGATTCCACTTGGTCATGATAACTTACAGCTGCGATCTCATAGAGAGCAACTTGTTATTTTCCAAGACTCTCTGAAACATGGAATTTAAGTTACACAAGATTTTTGTGGCTTTCAGCAACACCGACTTAGCATCCATGTCATAAACATTTGTTTACTTCCTTCCATTCAACTTATTTATCCCTTTTCCTCATGCAGTTAAATCATAGCATGCACTGTATGCTGATTTCCTCTCATAGTTAATTTGTATCTTTAGAAAAGAGCTATAGGAAGGTATTAATCTGCTTAACATTTCTAAGTACATCATCCAAGGGATTTTGTTTTTTTAATCTTACATATGCTCAGCAGAGTTACTGGCAAAAACTGTACATTTTCTCCATTTCATCCTTTCAACATCAAATGGTAAGCAGCAAAAATTGGATCAGACTTCAAAGACTATGCTGTGCTCCAAGTCACAGAGCGACTCCTCCATTTCACATATTGAATTCGAGCAGGATATCAAAGTGCTACCAAAGAACCTCAGGTCCTTACTAAAAAAGAGTCTCTAACATCTGTAGAAAGTGAAGTGCACAGACAAATCACCTCAGGGAGCAGCTAGCATTTATTCTCAGCAGCAAATTTCCAGCCTTTTGATTCTCTTATTCACTGTACCTCCCTGTCTCTACAGAACTAAAGTTCTTAGCAAGCAGRCTTTTGTCTCAAAGACTTCAAAACATCACTAACGGTTTCATGTTCAGATGGCTATGCCAAGCGGCCACGAACACATTGCAGAACTGTGGAACTCAGGAATCTGAAGTTATAATGTCATGTTGTTTTAGAATACAAACTTAGTAGTACCTTTTTTGTTTGTTTGTCAAGAAAATCAGGCACCACAGGAGAAGACTGGTTACTGGTTTGCTGCCTAAAAGCAAAGAAAAATAAAAACTGAAGTTTAAATATTGCAATTTCTTCACTCTTACAAAAGGTTTACTGGCACACACAATTTTTTTGTCGATTTTCCCTTTTCCCCCTCCCCCAATTCCTAAATATGCACCTACAATCAATTCAGAAAAAAACACAGACCATTTCCTCTGATAAGAAAATGCATGCTATTAAACACAGTAACAGGCTATGAGCAACGAATTTGTCATAAAAAATTTGTGAGGCTGTGCAGATATGTGAAATAAGTTTATGAGAATTCAATGAAATTGAAGTAATGTATTGAGATAAATTTGCTAAGATCTTACATGAAACTTTTTTTTCCAGGGCTGTGAAAAGCTGTTTTCACAGAATTCAAACACAGACACTCAAAATTTGACAGATGAGGAAGAAGTGAAACACATGTGTTCTCCTAAAGTCTTTTTAGTTAATCACAGAGCAAAAAGCAAGACGTCTTAGATTCTTTGTCTATATCTGTTACTATTTTACCATCACATTATGTCACCATAAAAATATTAAAGGCCAACTCCTACTCTCATTAATGCTGATTGGGATCCATTTTAAAAATGCATTGTCATTTAGTACTGGCACACTTTTTGACTTGGAAAGTATTACATATGTCTAGGACTGTATTAGACACTGCATTTGTATGTATACCATATTATCTGTAACATTCTTTATTACTATTTATCTTGTATATATATTATTTATATAATCATTTATTTAGTGGGACTGGTTAGGTAACTTGCCACTTTTCCCCAAAATTCCCTCAAGTATTTGTTGAGGTGATGCATTCCTCCTTTCCCCAATATTGCTGAAAATAAATACAAGGTAAATATTATGAATAATCCTCAAATATCACTCYGGTGGATACCAAAACCAAAATCAGTATGTTGCAAATGGCCTACAATGCCAAAACCAGGCTAAATCATCATATACATTTAAATATTCAGATTTTGGGGTGGTTTGGATCTGGATCTAAATTTGCAGCATGAAAATAATCTCTATCTTCTATTAAAAAAAAAAATAGAGAACTTGCCAGGGCTAGAACTTTGTATAATTGTTTAAAGCACAAACATAAAGATCAGCAACTTGCCTTCTGCACAGCTTATGCTAGCAAAAACCAGACTCTGGAATTCAGAAACCCTTAGACCCAACTCTATGTCAGGATCTCAGTGATACTGTGTTCTGATTAAAACAATCCTAAACTGGGTTGTATTTGCTGCAAGGGAGCCCATCCTTCCACAGAATGTACTGTTGCTACTCTAAGTATGTACTTTATTAGTAGCTGTTACTCATGAGCTTTTCGTGGCATTTTTCTTCCCCTGTCCTGTTAAGAAAGGGAATGACAGAATGGCTTGATGTGTACCTGGCAGCCAGCCAAGGTCAACCCACCACAATGTCAAACCGGCAGGGAACACTTCTGAAAACATGGTATCAACTGCAGATCTAGGTTCATGTGCCTGATTTCAGTCAGGCAACTCAACAATTTGCTGCTGACTGTTCAGCTACTGAGCTATAATACGCCTCAGTCTTCACATACAGACTGTCTATAAATCACTCAATTAGCAAGAAACATTGGAAAAAGAGAGAAACATTGATTCTTAAGGTCTGTCTACATATCTGTATAGTGTATAGCCTCACTATCCTTAGCATTGAAAGCAGTTGAACCCTAGCAACATAAATCTAGAAGTGGAGATTATCTTATGCTGGAGAAAAAATCTCTAGTTTTGGAATTACTCTGGCCATTATAAGTAATGGCATTTGTACTTTTATTATTCAAATGCTTTTGAAAATGTTAGAAACACTCCTAGATACTCTACTAGAAATAATACAGCTCATTTTGCAGAAGCAATATTTTACAGTACAGAACAAATTTAATCCTCCAGTGTGGGTAGAAGAAAAATTTCAAAGGGATGCGAAGGAGGAAAAAAACAGACAACACTGGAAAAATGTGCCCAAATTTCCATTTACACCTTTAAAAATCTTGAGTAACCATTTAAACTTAGGAACTGTAAAGTAATTAGAAGCTCACATGACATCAGAATCAAGCCCATGGATTCTACTGCATGTCACAAGGATCGCAGACTTACTATTTCCATCACAAGCAATAATCTCAATGTTTGCTATGATTACAAATAGGAAAATGAAGCTACTAAAGGAAACCAGCATGTCTTTATACCAGTTCTTCTTATGGAAAGAAAGGAAAATTCATATTCAAAAGATGCCTTAAACAAGAAAATGCAATGTGGTCTTGACAGAAACTGAAAATATCCAAGGAGGAGACATGGGAAAGGTGTAGGGAGTAAATGACCAGGACCTGATGGCATTCTTCTGAAGATCCTGAAAAAAATAGATTTAAGATGTGGAGATGTGATCCTTTCAAGCAGCTCTCCATGAAGAATAGAAGAACATCAACATAGTGAGTTTTTTTCTTTTCCTTTTAATCAAAAGAATTCAAGGCAGGTTTTGTTATTGACCGACAGAGTGAACCTCACTTTACTGAGAGGCAAGCTGCAGATCAAGTCAAAGAAACCATGGCAAAAGATAGAAGAGCTTTTATATAGAACTGGTAAATTCACATTAAACCAGTTTCTGAATGGATTTGTGCTCATGTGATTAAAATCATGTTTAATCTCTACTCCCAGGAGATATACAGGATATACAGGATATTATGTTTATGTGCTAATCCATCAGTGCCCATGCAGGTAAATCCACACTGCATACTATTTCAGTGGGCCTCCAGCTGTAGCAAACCATTGAGAAACTAAACTTGTTCATTTTTGCAGCAATGCAAGCCTATTATTTCTCTCTTGATTCTCAACAGACAAAAGTTTGTTCCTTTTCTCCTTACATCAGCCTTTCACAATTGGAGAAATGATACCATATGACCCTTAGTCTTTCATCTTCCTTAGAGATCTTCCTTTACCATGGTTTATAGAGATACGTGATCATTTTTGTTGCCAAAGGACTTGCTCATTTTCTTCAAGTTCAGTGTTTAATATACTACCTTAAGCAAGGTCTTAACAATGATGAGAAAATGTTATGATGCACATGTGAGTTGAATGTGTCCTCACTGCTAGTACTGAAATGTAAACTTTGTACTGACTTTCATATTGTGGTTCATTACATTTCATTTAACTGTTTCTAACTAAAATCCTACCCTCTTAAACCTTTGTACCATTACTCAGTACTGATACAAATTCAGTAATCAGATTCTACTTCATCAGTCAAGCCATTAATGAGCAGAAATAGATCCATTTTTGGAATTTGACTTTCAGATGCATACTTCCTGTAGAACAGAGAAATGCTGACAATTATTCTTTGTCTATAACTTTTCAACACCTAAGTTGGTGTGCCTGTGTAGCTTTGTTCCGGCTCTATAGTACAATCTTGATTACCTAAGGCTCACGCGAATGTCAAGAATTTTACTAAAAAGAATGGTTTTTCAGAACTTAAGCTGACCAAAGCCTGAACATGATACCAAATAGCTAAAGAGAGAAAGATGTAAGGAGAAAAAATCACAATGAACTTGCCTCAAGAGTGTGAACTGCTGTTGATGTCAGATATCTTCTACCATGCACCCATAACACACAGAGCTCCGAAGGAAACAAAGGAGCAAGGGATTCTCACTGACACACAGTCACAGTCACAGAGGTAACTGATGTGGCAAAGTCACTAGGTGGAAACAATGCTTTCTGCTATGCAACACAGTATAAGGGCACGATCATGTGCATGTAGCTAACTTTTATTGTGACATTTAGCTGTCAGTGTGCTACAATATAGTGAACTAGAGGAAAAAAATTAACAATACAGTAAGTATTTTCCAGAGTAAGTATCGGATCAGTGTTATTTAACACAATTTTCATTTGGGAGAGAAATGGAAAAGATGATGATGGTGGAACATGCCGGTTACAGATACTTTGATGAGGTTCTAAAGGGATTTGAAGATATTTGAGAATGACGGCTCTGTCTGAACAAGAACGTGAACAAGGTAGCGCAGATTAAGGTCCTTAGTCACTGTACTGTAGATTATCCTGCTAAGCAAGAACATTTATGAAATATATATTCACTAGAGATCTGTCAATCTAACAAGTTCAAATCACATCATGTTTTAGAAAATTACTTCTTCCTTCTCCATAAATTATTCCTAATTAGCTCAAAAGATCCATAATATTAACTTGGAATTTAAGCTATGCCATTGCAAAATGCCGCATTTTTGACTTCTGCAATGATCAATTGTAAAATGAAGGCAGACATTAAGTAAGGTTGGTGTCCGCACTCTCCTTGTGAGAGAGGAGACCCCATCACACTCCTCCCTTCTCTGCTGCCTATTCAACTCTATACAGAATGGTAAATTTGCTATTCAGTAGAGTTGTAAAAACGGCTCTGAAAGGTTTCTGCTTTCCTCATTTGAGCCATGTTTGACTCATTGACTTGATTGACTCCTGTCACGTTTGACTTTAAAATAACTCTGCCCTTTTTAAGGTTTGACTGTGATTCAGCTCCTTGATGCCACGCAGGCCTGCAGGTTCCTCTCACTGGCTGATGATGTCAAGAGAAGGCTTGTTAAGTGTCTCAGATGTAGACTGGTTTTCAGGGAATAATTCAAACTTAGTGTCAGCTTCCCAGGTGCACAATTATTCCCAAGACCCTGTTTCAGTAGGAGTCACAGACACTTCTACAGCTCTGTGGAACTGAATGGAAAAACAGTTTTTCAATGAAACAAAGCCACTCCCCTGCTAACATTTACATTATCTATTTCTATTCCTATCAGAGATATTTGTCAATTCTCAGTGCATCCTTAGTCACTCGTGACATCAGCTTTGCATTTCAACATAGTTAATACTGATTACCAAGTCAAGTATATAAATGCATGGAACACTTAACATGTAATGCTAAATGAACAAATGTGTGCATTTAATTAGTATCCTATGTCATTTATTAGCTTCAGTCTGCTTATGTCCTGCAATTCACTGACTGAAGAGCATGAGCTAGGCACAGAGATTCAATTTCTTCTAAGGAAATAATTTTTTTTTAAAGTGCTCATTTCTTCTGAACACTTCGAAATTCATTACTTAGTAAAACTGAGTGCTTTATATATATTAGAACACTGTAACTTAGTTTTTAAACAGATCTTTTAAAAAGCAGCAGGTTTTCATAAATTTAAATGTAAAATTATACTCCTCTGCATATGACAGAACCGCATATTATTTTGCTTGCTGATCCCAAGTACCTTTAAGTTCATTTCTCATTTTCCAAAACTACTAGTTAGAAATAAAAAAAAAAGAAAAAAAACCTCCAAATAAAAGAAATTACAAGAAATGAAAGAAAACGGAAAGAATATTTTATTATTCTATAATTTAGTTCCACACTATGTGAAGCCACAGTGAGGCTTCAGATTACCAGCTACTGTTGTAAGCAGCTGCACTATTATTCAGCAACCTTCCTGTTTCCTACAAGTTTCCTGTAYGACTGAACAGCCATGTGCTTAAAACAACAGCCCAGTAACAAGTGAGGCTTGATTTATGGGAATTAAGTCACTAGATTTAGTCCCAGGGTTCTGAACACTACCTGTGAAATGCTGACATTTTCAAGTCTTGCTGAAACCACTGGAACCTGAGGCCATTGCTGAAAAATTTATGGGATTAGGCAAATAATCTGCAATATTTGTTTGGGTTAAATTAACAATTGCCAGCCATAATGGCAGTTTCCCAACTCCAGGCAACAGAAGAACTTATTTATCTATCTGACTGTACATAGCAACCAGGAATGGGTGCAAGACCTGAATTGGCAATGTATTTTACCCGGGCAACTTCAGATCAGATATCTAAATGTGTTTAGACATTGATTTCAATGTAAGTTTCGTGGCTAAATATCTTTAAAGGTCTTATATTTGGCCTCATAGAGCCCAAATTCACCTCAACAGTAACCAAACCATAAAACCTTTCTGAGCCTCAAAAGATGTACAATTAAGCCAAGTTGTACCACATCCAGACAAATACATTTGTTTGGTGATTAACAAAGAATTCCAGAGACAGTTTAATGTAAAAAGGGAAGGAAACTGTTCCTGCACATGAAATAAAGGAATAAAAAAGTTTAAAGAGGCTATGTGCGTCCAAATCAGTCCAGATGAAAAAGTCTATTTACATGGTAAATAATTATAATTCTGGATGCTAAAGAAAACTGATAGTAGAGATCTTATTAGCTCTTGCTTTCAACCATCAGTGCAGACTGGAGAACAAATGGCCATGTGATCATCAATAGATCTCCTAAAGAGATCACAAGATCCACACCCCTTTAAAGACTTAAGAAACAGAAGGCACTGCATGCGCATGAAGGGAATCACAAATTAGGAAACTCGTTCCCCAGTGAGCAGTCAAGCAACTCAACAACAGAGCTATGATCGTAAAATGCAGTGAGCTTGTTCTTTACCCTGAAAATCATCACCAAAACCATTTATCTGTTTAGTCCTTGTCCAATGGCCTGAACTTTTTTATTGCTGAAACACTATACTTGTTTCAAGGGCAAGATTCTGGAGCACTCTTAACCTGCAAGAATGCAGATAGTTACACCTGAACAAAGTCCTATAATAATGCTCTAGAGCAATTAGCGGAGTTAGCATAGAAGTTAATAAAACTCAATGCTATGAGCATACACAGAGAAAGAAATAACTGTTAACTTCTCCAGAATGGTTTCAGCAGGACAGATCTCATAACTCTCAGCCACTAATGAAACTAATGAAAGGGATTAGTCCTACAAATGCAGCCACCTGTCCTAGAACACTGTTGGTGAGTCTGACGTAACAGATCCCTTCTGCCTTTCATACTCAAGGAAGCGTTGGGGAGATTTGTCTGGAGTGAATCCATTGCTTAAAAGGATAAAAGACCTTTTCTCTTCAAAAAGGAGAGTACCACTATCGTTTACAGTGTTCCTAGGCTTTCTGTCAGTGACTCGTCCATGTGCTTTTGACAGCTTTTTTTCCTGTCTCATTGCTGGTCTGCATGGAGCTTTATAGGCCCAGAAGGGTAATTTTCTACTTTTGGACATATAATAACATGCACTGCAGTCAATTCTGAAATGCTGAGCACTTGGAATTCTGTCCACTGTCTACTGTATTCTGGGTACTTACAAGAAGTTCACAGAAACAGGACAGCAATCCAGGGCAAACCGTGTCTTTCCACGAACTGGGAGATCACTGAGATGACTAAGATGGAGGGGGAACTTGCTAACCTACAGGTGCTCATCCTCGGAATATGGCAGATTCTTTAAGAACTGGCTGAATCACGGCAACGTGTTCCTTTCAGATCTTATTGTGTGGAAAATTACTTTTGTTAAATAATAGACAGCAAAGGATTCAACTCACCAGTCTTCTTCACAGCCAAAATCAGAAGTAGAGCAGCTGCCTGTAAGCTGAGGATCTGCTACACACTCAGCGCTCTTTTTCAGTCTCGTGTAGTTTTTACGAACAATATATCCCCTGAAAGCTAAAAAACATAGTCATGAATCAGAAAGATTCTGCAGAGCCTGAAATCTGTCTGCAATGCAGACCTGAATGTCCCCAACTTTTACCGAATTAGTGGACAAGAACACTTAGCACCTCACTGCCTCCAATGTTTGCAATGTTACCAACAGCTGGAAATTCTACAGGGCCTTATACTCTCACTGTTAAAGTGACCACTTGGTACAGTCCAGGCAAGAAAAATGGGCCTCAAAATGATAACGTGCCTAATTTCAACAGGAATCCAACTTCGAGTGTATTAAAATAAAATCACTCCAAAACCAACTTCTTTAATCACAACTTCCCTGATTTGAGCTAGTCATAATTTTACAGAATCAGAAGCTTCTTTCTTTCATTGTGGGGTAGGGGTATGAGGAGCCAGGAACATGCGTATTCAATTACAACTAGAAAAATTCTTAATGTCTTCTATTTTTTCAATTAACTGTAATCATAATAAAGCATTTAAAATACCTCTCATAAAAATCGAAAAATAATTACAGAGATTAGAATTTATACCATTCCTGAAAAAAAAGAACAAAATAATCACCAAAAATACTACATGAAGTAGGAAGCATGCAGTGGAATGAAATGGTAAAGAAAATGACAATGAATAACATTCTGAAGACATCTACATCCTTTATTTCAATAGACTGTCTCTGGATTTGGGTACGTAAATTTCATAATTATTTCTGTAGTTTTATCTTGAATTTTTTACACCTGTGAGCAGTAATAAAGCTCCAGCACAAACCACAGATAGCAATACTGGACAGATAGCACTTAGGACAAAGGACTAAAAAGGTTGAAATGTACACTTAAACTCACACATTTTTAAATTTTGTTTTTGTAGGGTTTATTTCAAGCATTATTTTAAGTAGAAATACCTAAGGGGAGAAAGGACTGAATAATGAAGAAAGTAAATACAGTACCAGTGCCGTTGTTTCAGTGTACAACAAGCAGTCACTGAATAAGAAGGCTGCAGGTTGTGAGAGAAAGGAGCTGTTTATTAGTCCAGCAGGACTGCAGTTTAAACAGTGAGACAATATGTAAAAGAGCATTGGAACTAAGATCAAGAAATATTATGATTTTTTAAAAAAGAGTTTCCTGTCCAGGAAAAGCTTTTAAGCACACTAAATGCACACAAAACCCAGACTCATTACGTGAAGGAGAAAAGCAGCCCTCTCATTGGGGTTCAGGATTACATACTACAGTGGAAAGTAGGATAGGCACAGATACAAGGTCAAGGGCAACCTCATGTGGGATCAGGGTCATGATAACATTGTAGATTACAAAAGGAAATCAGGAGGTAGGATAAATATTGAATAAATTGAGGAACGGAGAAATTGATCAGAAGATTAACAAGATTTCCCTGTATCTCACACTTCTGATTTTATGAAAGCAATGAGGTTTCTGGGATAAGAAACAACAAAAATTTCCTTTTAATGAGAGATTATAAAAATAAACACCCATTCTCTTTACAGAAGGCATGACAGAAGTTTGGCCTGCTGAGGTGTTGAACCAAATACAGAGCTCAGGTATCATGAGGCTTGAGGAACTTTCCACCCTCAATAATCAGCCTAGAAAAGTCTGCCTGTCTGGCAGAGATGAGGCAAGCTCTCACTTGTCCCATGTGATCAGGCTTCCAATCCTTAAGTATCCCCTATTGATGAGACAAGGAGCCTACTCCGATATCTGTAGCAGAGGCAGCTGGCCAGCAGCCACCTCTCTGCAGCTGAAACATGCTGAGGGTCAGTCAGTTGATGGACTACTATAAAGAAGCACTGAAACAAATGAACTAATAAGATAAACTACAGTTTTATCCTTAGTAGTTTCTCAGCTTTTAGTAATTCTTTGCATGTGTGTCTCTATAAAATCAACCCTGATACGTGCTGTGATTTTATATTTAAAAATTGTTTTTCTTTTTCCCAGAGACTCCTACTAATGTCAGTATAACCATTTTGGTCTTTCCCCCATTCGCTACCTAAAAACCTGCTATATCTGATTTAATAAACGTAGGTTTTGCCCCGTCTTCTGTTTTCATATGTATTTTCAAAATCACCTCCTCTTTAACATAACCTTCCCACAAGATGGTTTCTAACTTTCTTCCAAAAGACCTTGCATCCGTCAGGTAAATGACTGTATTTTTCCTGCTTTTGACTCCTGGGACAACTGAAGCACAGGATAAACAAACTTCCTTCACTCTCTCAGAAGCTTCATCAAGCACTAGTAGGACTGCATCTTTTCAACATTTATTAACTGGATCTATAATGTTTCAAAAGAAATGCATATGCAGAGAATTCTACTGGGGGAGTCTTGAGAGGCTGGGAAGCTGTTCCATCACAGCAATTTGCATTACTGACTGGTGCTGGTTTTGACACTAAGCACTTGGCTCAAAGAGTGTGAAATTAGCAGACTCATGTTGCTACTGCTCCATGAACAATCACTGCATCATTGAAGAAGAATGATTACCAGCTGTCACCTCATTTTCACCTTATTCAGTCTATATTCCAAACTTTCCAGCAACAGTAGCTTTAACCCTGATCTTTACATAGCCAAAGATGACAGGATCTGAAAAGCAACATAGGAACTGAACTGAATTTTAACACTTCTATTAGTAACTCGGTGTTAAATGCCTTATGTGCCACAAATTAGAACATGAATTTTTACTTCTTGTACAGATAATTCCTCACACAAAGAGTGTTTTCTGTCAGCTTTAGCATCTAGAAAACCAAGAATCTATTTAGCTCAGGGAGTCTGAAATTTGGCATCATGCAGTTATAAACTTTTATTTTAAGGTCTAAATACCAAGGCAATATATATTACACACAATATTGCACAATTCCAGATAAGAAAGGTCCAGGCATTTTCCTTCTGATTCCCATAGGAAATATATAATTACAGAGCGAATTGTGAAGCACAATGTAAAAAGATCAAAGCGAAACAATCACAGGTCTATGAGAGAAGTATAAAGAAAGCAGATGAAGTAGTACTTTAAAACAGTAGGATTAATTTTCAGTCATTAAAAAAATCATGTTAAGCAGACTTTTCCTACACAGACACATTTTTATTCTATAACATCACCTAAAATAGCATATAACAGCAACTCAGAAGTGAAAGCTCATGCTTGCTGAAGAGAAGGTAGTTGATTTGCTAGGAACAGCACATCACTTTCTTAATTTGTCTACTTAAAAGAGCATTCAGCAGCTTAACTAACAGCATCTGAGAGAAATTAGAGTTCATGAATCTGATTATTCACTCCATGCCAAATTAATTCTAATGAGCAGTAAAAGGCATGGAGAGTCACATCTTTTGCTAGATGTCATGAATACATACCCTCTTTCACCTCTCTAGATGGATATTGGGTGATGCCTGTTTAATAGCAGAAAAAAACGCTGAAGTTCTCCAGCAGAAGCATTATGAGAACAAAGTCATGAATTCTCATGTAGAAGCAGTAACAACCAGTAACAAACAATGACTATTAGAAAGATTCACTAAGGCCACCATCAGGGCTGGTGTCACTGACACACATCAACACTTGTTCATAAAATCATAGAATCAGCTGAGTTGGAAGCGACCCACAAGGATCACCAAGTCCAACTCCTGGTCCTGCACAGGCCCATCCCCAAGAGTTATACCACGTGCCCAAGAGTATTGCCCAAATGCTTCTTGAACTCTGTCAGGCTTCGTGCTGTAACTACCATGCATCACAGTCTCTGATCTTGAGATTTGGTCAAACAAAAAAGTGAAGATGACTGTGCAACTGTGGCAGTATCAGCAAGGAAAAGGAAGAGGTTTTATGACATATTGTACAGTGTACATTGTCCCTTCCTGATTTTAGCATAAAATCCAGTAAGAATAGTCCCCATTTTTTCTCCTCAAAATCAGAAAAGAAAATCAGACATTTGAACATTGACAGAGATGTTCAATGCTCAATGTTCAATGTTCAATGCTCAGAGATGGGAACGGAACATAAAGCCTCATACTTTAAAATTATGAGGCCTTCTCGCTTTTCCTAAAATCGTCCCTGCGCATGAGCATTAGGCCTTTAATGCTTACTAGAGACATACTAAATATGAAGAACGCCCTAAGCTTAGGATGCCCTAAGCTAGTACAGAACACAACGAGATGGAAGAGTAAAGTGAACCAAAGCTGTGCAGCCTGTGCAAACTAGTTTGGTTTACCCTGACTGTGAAACCAAGATAATATGATACATCAGTTCAGCTACCATTAGGAGAAACACTTAAATGTCTTCAATGTTCTTCATACTGACAATGTAGTTAAAAGGAAGAAAACTACTGATATGAAAAAAGTAAAACTGGAACTGCTACTTAGGTGTCATTTTCAAGAAAATTTTAAAGAAAACAGTTTTAGATGTATTTATAAAGTGCTTAGAAGTTTTTGAAACATTTTACTCATGTAATTCTTAGATCTATACAACGGTACTAGCTGAGTACATGTACACACACACATACATAGTGATACAAATAGATAGATAAATATAGGAATAAATATATTTCCAAAAAATATTTCCTTGTCTTCTACTGAAGCAAACATTATATTTTTGCTGCTGAAAATCCCAAAGTTAACACTTTTAATAAAAGCTTACATTTATTATAAATGTAAAATAGTAAATTGCACCTGTTCTCTGACCCTCTTTTTTTCATTCTAGTAGAGTAAATTTTGCCAGAAGCACATGTTAGAGATATATGAGCAACACTGCATCAGCAGAAGTTACACAAAGAAAGCAATTTACAAAGGGATGCTTTCTTCTGAACATCCATCACTTTTTATTTAAGGAAAAGAGCCCAAATCTTGAGTTCTTGATGAAGAATTTTCTAATACAATATGACATATGGTGAGTGTGTGCGAGCACGTGTTGGAGGAGGAGATGGTGGCTCAACGGATTAATCATTTGCCTTTCACCTCTGGAAGCATAGTTAAACTCAGTCTTGACCAGAGCTGCACAGTATATTCCAGATGGCTAAAGTAGGCCTAATTAAAATGAATCCAGTGATGTCACCTCGGATCTAAATGAATTGCATGCACCACTCATTTGGCATTTTGGCAATGTCAGTTCACAAATAAAATAACCAGATTAAAATCCTCCCTTAAGTCTCTTGGGACAACTCACACTGCATGGAAATACATGCTATCATAACTAGAAAACATACTTTCATAATTGTGTTATCTGTTGCTTTAAATTCTAATTAATTCATTATTCTAAAACAAACAAACGTTAAATTAGACTTGAATGTGGGGCAAATCAATGAAGCAACATTTCAGTCAGATGACTCAGTGGATATACACTGATTTACACCAGCTGCGAATCTGGCAAAATAATTTAAGAAAAATCTTTGACAATATATTTTTCCTTTTATGTAGATGTGAATCAAAACACTATAAACCCCAATTACAAAGAAATACTCGGAAGTGCAAAATATTGTCAACTCAAACACTTAACAAAAAATCATTCTTTATAATTCATCTCTGAGTTAAAAATTTGCATTTTCTAACCTTCACAGTTTGAGAAAGGGTGACTGAACGTAGGAGGAAAGACCTTGTGTATCCTGTGTACCATTTTAGCCATGAGTCTAATAACATCTCTGAGAACCTGAGATGTAGATATGCTGAGGTAAGGTAGCTTTTTCTTCCCCATTTAATTTAAATTCACAAATATTTTGTTTCCTAGTGAGGGTGTTTTCCTCCATCTGAAATAATGACTTTTTTCTTGTAATATAATACACTCAGGAATTGTATCCTCATCTATATTGTGAGGGTTGTTTTTTTTCCAAGTTTGTTTTTTCTTCCAACATTTCTTCAATGGATAGTGAACTGCTGGGCCCACAGAGATCTCCAGACCACCAGCTCATGTATTTGAAAGGCATCTGTTTATTTTTAAAATGCAAATGCAGCCTACCTCAAAGACTGACTTGCAAGAAATGAACAATCTGAACAAGTCAAGAGGTTTCCAATCAGGAGCTGTGTTCCTCCTTTATATCAGGCTATGATCACTTGCTGTCAAAACCACTTAAACAATATCCTGGAACCTGAATGAAGTCCCCCCACAATTAAAATGAGCAGGATAATCCTGCAAGAATTATTCAGGCAAATCATTTTTCACACAGTTTAAAGTAATGATAAGGTCATTTACAAAAGAAATCAGCGCCTTTGAAATGCTGACTTGTAGACAGAGGACTGCCTGGAGGAGGGCCATAGATAACAGTGAAGACTGGCCTCCTAACACTACCCTCGCAGTCTTTGGAACTGATTCTGATGAGGAGAAGGCCCACTAAGGTTAATACCCCTACTTTGATCTCTGTCAAAGCGTACCAGCAAGAATTAATTTACATTTCAGATGAAAAAGGTTGACAGCATGAAAAGGCATCTTGTTTCTGGTATGTGAATGTGCTGTAATAGATCGGGAATTCTGAAAGGAAGTTCTGAGGAAGCTAAAGGGATAAGCTGAGCGGCTGCTTTTATTGGGAAAGAGATGAAAGGAAAACAAATTTCAATATGCGCTGTTCTGTAGAAACATGTAAGCCAAATGCTTCCTAAATTCCAAGGCCTGCTTGAGCGGGGCAGGGGGGAGGGAAAGGAGAGAGAAGAACATATAGTTTAATTATATGTTTTTGCTAATGTGGATGACGAATGCAAATGATTTATCTCACTGCCTGAAATGGCTCACTTAAAAAAAAAACCAAAAGTGATCATACTGCGTTTTACTAGAAAGCTGCCTTGAACTGCCCTCACACTGTAAGATGTGCAGGGAAGGAAGAGATTTAGAGTAGCTTTTGTCTCTATGTCACTAGGCACTTGGGCTGTGTAATGTAATGTAAACAACACAAAGACTGTCAATGTATTTTAAAACCTGGAAAATGGCCATGATTAGCAAGCATAAACTTTGATTTGAAACACAGAATAGTTAGCATGTCGAGAAGAGAAAACCTGCACAAGAAATATTTTCAAATAAGAAGTCCTGCATATAGGTTTTCAAAGGCAGATAGAAAAGTGTTGAGGATTATTATTATTGTTGTTGTTGTTGTTGTTGTTGTTGTTGTTGTTATTATTATTATTATTATTATTATTCCCATTCTACTAGAGTGCCAAAGACAGGAGGAGCAGCCAGCTTAATTAATACAAAGGTGCACTGTGACACTCTTAACCCTGTAGTCCTAATGTTTATTCACCCAGACTAATCACTGAAACAGTCCAGTGCCAGGTTACAAAGGAAGACACTGTGTGTGTTGGTGGGAAGAGTACTAACATTCCTCCAGCATTAGGTCCAGAGGGCTCAATAGAATCCAAATTCACTCCCAGTGCCTCTGCTCTGCCATGTTCAACACAGTACCTAAAAGATGGCAGGTAGCAACACAGCTCTGAATGTCTCCCATGTGTGCTAACAGCAGAATAGATCAGTAACTTTCTCTAAAGAGCTAGAAATCTGTCTGCATAAAACTCTAAGGCAGCATGTCCCCTGCAGTCTCCAAGTGATACTGCTACACAGCAGCTTCGTATTGCACCTGAGATAATTCTCATTTTAAGAAGCTGATAATAGTGAGACAGTCATGGGTTAAGAGTTTCACTTTCGTTTCTTCAACAAAAGGCTGTTGTAAGTCAGGTAATCAAAGTCCAGGTATGTATACACTTGCAAAGGTAGCAAATACTCCAGGAAATAGTGGCAGGGAGTACTTTCAGATCTACTCTCTGTGCTGTCATGAAAACAACTGAAAATGACAACACAAAGGAGAGGAGGAATGGGAGAGAGTACTTGTGCAGTCCTTCAGTGCTTGTTGTAATGGGAGAAAACATTTCTTCCATTTAATAGAATATACTGCATTTAACCCTAGAGCTTCATGATTTTACATAACAGTATGAATGCAAAGCTATAAATTATTATTTGATCCTAATGATATTCTGTTCCTTTCTGTAACTAGAATGGTATTCTGTTTTCTGCTAAAAGTTACAGTGATGCTTCATTTCAGAGTAGCAAACTTAGCCAACACAAAAACAAATGAATTTACTGGGAATGCTTTGAGAACAAAGTAAAAGAACATTAGGAAAGATCTTCCTCATATAACTTCAGACTATAAGATACAGAACAAGAGGTGAGAAAGCTTAAGGAATTGCAGCACAGGAAGCYGGTATATTAGACGTGGTATCTTGGTTTATCTGTAAACACATTTGCTACAACTCATTTTTTATCAGTCACAGTCTTTCAACCTGGAGTTGGACAGGGAAGGAGTATTACACTGCATCATATGGAGGCTGCTTCATATTGGCAGCATCTGAAAACACCATTAAGTTCACAGCACTGGTTCTTAGATTTCTGTGCCATATGGTACTCTGCTCTCTACTAGAGACCTACACAGCCCTATGGGCCTGTTCCTCCAATAATCTCTTTAAAGTTTATTCAAATTCGTATTGATATGGCTGCATAGGAGTCTGGCAGAGTGTCAAAAGATTGGTCAAAGCTGGCAAACCCAGGAAGCAGTCAAAACAAAAACCTGGCAAGTTGCCAAGATCAGTGCTTCACACAAAGATAGAGAAATGCGTGTCCAGTGTCTCCCAACCACACTTCAGCCAAGAATTAACTTAAGAGATTTTAATTAGTATATTTTGCTTTCAGAGAAGTACTTATAAGAAGTCCAAAGCGCCTGATACCTGTCACTGACGTTATTTGACACTGAAGAAAAAATGATCAGAAGTAATGTTTTTGATAGCTTTTGTTTGGACTGTATTTTTTTTGTTTTGGCGATAAACACTGACACACACAAAATCACTGACAGAAAAATAGGTGTTAGCAATTGAAATACTCTTTTAATTACCTGCTTGAATATGTATAGCAGCATCAGTTCTTCTGTTCCTTATTTCCTTGTACTTCCTGCGAGCTTCATATCCTCTCCAGGCTAAAAATACAATACCATGTGCTGGAACTCACATTTATTTAAGGAAGTGCTACAGAGTCTACAGAGTCAGAGATGTGCTGAAACTTTCATTTCTCCTGCCATAACTACTTCAGCCCTCACCCCCAACAGCTCTTCCCCASCCACCCACATGTTGAACTCTGGGTTCATGACTGCAGTATTCACATCCACACAACTTCAAACACCACTTCATTCATTCAAATTTTAATTGTCACCATATGCTCATTGATGTCCTAACCCAGAAGACAAAGGTGCATGATCATTTTTGCTTGCGCAGTTCCCCAAATTCACTCTAAGTAAGCCTGCTAAATTACTGATACTCAGCCTCTCAGGCTCATCTTGTGATGTATGTCTGGAATTCTGGTATTCTGTGCTACTGCACTTCAATTATGTGCTGCATGTTATTATAGACATACTTAACAATATTTTCATTTTGTGCACAGGCAGCACATTCAAAATACTAGAATATTTAAATAAAGATATTACCAAATGCTAAGATGACAGCTTAGAAGTAAATCAACAATTTTTGCATCAATTAGCTGGAGAGAAAGCACCTCTGACCATTTTGATTTCATAATAAACTATAATTAATGACTAAACAATGTACATGTAATTTAACTGATTGAAAGACAAAGACACTCAGTGAAATAGGGAATATGAACCTTTACCTGACTGTATAGTAATAGCACTATTTTCTCTTTTATCTTTGACCTTCTTGTATCTCCTTGCTCCAAGCCATCCCTTGATATAGGCTTGCATGACCACGACTCTCCCTATAACTTCTCGCAGGAACAAATTTAACTGCTCTATATGGTAATACTTTAGAAAAACCTGGAATGGAACAACGACAAAACAAAAAGATCAGTATTAAAAGCAGACAATAACATAACCTGTTGTATTCTGCCTTTTCATTAGTCCTACAGCAGCCTATTCAATGGTGTCATTGCTGAGGAAACTAGCAAAATACTGATTGTAGATATCACAGCAATCTTGTGAATCAATTATTTGCTCTCACTGTGCTTGGGGAATTTCTTTATTCCTCTGATTATAATCATTCCATTGCTAACCCTCAGATTAGCTTAGTTGGCTAGAGCACGGTGCTAGTAACAGCAAGGTCGAGGTGCAATCCCTGTATGGGCCATTCATTTAGGACCTGGACTGGATGATCCCTGTGGGTCCCTTCCAACTCAGAATATTCTGTGATCCTGTGAAAATAAATCCCATATTTACCCCCTTTATGAAGTAAATTGGCCAGTAAATTTTCAGGTATCGACAATTTTGAAAGACAACCTTTCTTGTCAGTGGGAAGATAAATCCTGTGTTGAACTTGGTTTTAGACATAATATTGTCTAAAAGGATTCTGCCTCAGGAGGCAAATCCTATGGGTGCTTACATTTTATACGGGTCTTGGGCAGGAAAATTCTCGCTGTTTTTCCTTACTGTACTGTAAAACAACTCAAAGTACTGTGCAACATCCTTTTTGCAGAAGTCATTCACTCCAAACAAAGGCTTTTGACAGAGCGAGAAGGAGCTTACCTGAAACTCCATGAATGGATAATGTATCAACCAGGCTCACAGAATGGGCCAAATCGTGAAGTTTCAGCCATGTCATTATTAAGAGCATGGGGAACTTCAGGAAGGCACTACAACAGCAGGCACTGACAGACGTACTGTCCTTATCAGGGCAGCCACATGCTGAATACACTTTGGAGAGGCACCCAATGCACCTCTCCTCTTGCAGCACTAACTCAACTGGAGGGCACCTCTGTAACCTGGGAGGCTAACTGGAGTAAATTCCTTGCTCTTTTGTTCATTCATGCAGTACTTTTCGAACCACTATTAGACATGATTTCTAAAAGCATACTATCCTTGAGAAAATGTTAGCACCTTCTACCTTGGTTTTCCCAAGAATCCAGTTGTCCAGTTTAGATTTCTCCAAAATGGCAAGACAGTTTTCTCTGCTACCAAGGGGAGTCTCGTGTGCCTTGAACACAAGGTAATAATACCTGCAAAATGACAAAGAAAGAATTGAATTGACAATCTGTTTTCCTCTAGCTCAGAGCTCTATTTCTAGAACTAATAGGCCAAGTTCTCCCTTATACTCAGTTCTCTTCACAAATCATGCACAGATATTTGAACATATACATGATTAGAATAAACAATTAATCAAAATTATTATGATTAATTTTAGAGGTCTGGAGCAGACCCATACCAAAAAATATTGTCTTTTATTGTGTCCATGTTCTCTTGCAAAGAACAGCCCCTAACAATTATGTTAAATAACATATAGCTAATGAAAAAGGGATGCAAACAAGTTTGAACTGAATTACGAACCAATCCCTTCCTACCTGTAAAGCCATTATGCATTAATGAAGAATGGTTTTATAGTATTTAAGTAACACTACTTGCAAACAATTATGTTAAGTAACAGCAAGAATATGTGCCAGTTAGTTTACAAATTTAAGGTTATTTCAGCACAAGCACACTCTTAGATGGTAGCAACTGCCACCTCAGCTCTCATTTATTAACTGCCATGTGCTGTCTTGGTATTAAGTTATACTTCTAAAGGTGCTACTCTATTTTCATTGTGATTGAGAGGAACTGGCAGGTTAAGCAAACCATTCTACTCATTATTAGCATGGGGAAGAGCCATGAAATGTTCTTTAAAACATAAAGAGAAGAATGTGATCAGTGAACCTCAAAGACAGATTCCTCTGTAGTCACATAGAGTTGAGAAGATATTCAACTTACACCGAAGAAAACATGGAGAAGCAATTAGAAAGTTTAGAATTGCRTAAGACTTTTTTTTTTAAATCAGGAGAATATTATTTTCAAATATTAGCTCCAGTTAATGTCTAGATATTAGGTCCAGTTGTCACAAGAAAGAAAAAAGAACCAATAAAATAGTCAATAAAGATCAAACACGAACAAAATGACATCTGAAGTGATAATCACTGGAATAAGTTCTGGACCAGGGACACAAATATTCACCAACTGGAGACACTGCTGACTCTGAGTAATGATAGATTATGTATTACTGTATTACATTATTGTAATGCAGTGACTTTCTCATCAATGTGATATTGCAAATTCTTTAACCAAGTCTTTCAAAATATCAACTAACGCCTTTTAGCAGGTTTGGAGAAACACGGTGCATTTAAAATAAAAACGTACATTTCCTCCACCTTATTACCGAAGTTGACAATGCCAGTTTTCACGAAACAAATGGTACTGAGTTGCTCTAATAGAACTCAGATTTAAAATATATGTATCACAAACAACTTGTGGCAGCATACAATTTCAACAGATACTTAACAGATACATGAGGGAAGTATAGTAAATAGATGAAGGAAGGAAGGAAGGAAGGAAGGAAGGAAGGAAGGAAGGAAGGAAGGAAGGAAGGAAAGAAGGAAGGAAGGAAGGAAGGAAGGAAGGAAGGAANGAAGGAAGGAAGGAAGGAAGGAAGGAAGGAAGGAAGGAAGGAAGGAAGGAAGGAAGGAAGGAAAGAAGGAAGGAAGGATTGATTCAAGTGAGTGACAATCCATTTTCTGATTGTTCATATATCTTTTAAGATGCGTTATAGTTGTGAATTTTAAAACCACGGAACAGTTTTTAGATAGCACTGATGCAATAAAATATTCAAGGAGAATCTCATAATTTTTTAATCTATCTTATTATTGACATTCCACTTACTGAAAAGTTGACTTATTTGTGACAAATATCTGACTAAAAAGTATTTTTGAGCTGTGTAACATACGTGCCTGACTATCCCATTTTATTCATGACAAACTTCACTATCTTTCAAATGTAGTCCCCTCTCCATTAGCTCTCTTTCACAATCTAGAATGTAGCTGCTTTGGTGCTCCGAAAACACCCATAAATAAAACAATGGTTATTTTTCTTATCAAATCCTGTTTTAACAAATCTTTTTATAAATTTAAATTTATCTATAGTCTAAGAAAGCAAGCTATTCAAAATGACAAGAACTTTACAAACCATGGGAATAACTACAGTTTCTGTATGTAAACATATTGTCTCCAAATATGTATTAAAAACTTCCTCGAAATGGTGATTTTCCAAACACTGATCCAACCACTGCACAGAAGACACCTGTAACTGCTTAAATATACTTCATGTTTCTTTTCAGTTATGTTATAGAATCACAGAATATTCTGAGTTGGAAGGGACCAACAAGGATCATCAAGTCCAACTCCTGGCCTTGCACAGGAACATCCTCAAGAATCACACCCTGTGCCGAGAGCGTTGTTCAAACGCTTCTTGAAGTCTGTCAGGTTTGGTGCTGTGACCACTTTCCTGGGGAGCCTGTTCCAGTCCCCAACCATCCTCTAGGTGAAGAACCTTTTCCTACTACCCGATTTAAACCTCCCCCGACACAACTTCAGGCCATTCCCTCATCAAAAGTAAGGCAGAAATGACTGTACTCATCAGAAATAAGAACTACCAATATGAGAATGGCAATTTTTTTTTGATTATTTCTCCTTCAGAACTACTTTTGTAGTGTGCATTCTGCACTCTAAAAGGTCTCTAGGTTTGTGTTCAAAAGCTCAGAGCCATATGTTTCGTGGTGTTGGTTTTTTTTGTAAGTAAACACTTTGTTTTTGTGCCTGTTTTCATGACTGAATCACGTAACTACAGACGCCCAAGTAGTTTGACATGATGTGYTCAGGATAATTTTATGGCAGCACAGCATGTGCCACATTGGGTCATCCAATTATTTTATCTAATTTAAAATCTTTGTATAGCAATGGACCCTACAGAAAATTTTGAAGGAAGGTAAAATGTTTCACCTTAAAGTATCTGGCAAAAATGTGTGAATATCACACATGGTGAAATGGTAGAGAATACACCTGAAAAAAAAGCTTTGGGGTATATACAACTACAACTGTTCATTTTGATTTACTGGCCTAATTTCATCTCTGTCATACTTATGTAAATCTACTGTGCAGAGACCACAGAGTGACCTCTACTTGCAATGTATCACCAAGAAACCAGAAATTTAATTTCTGAAAAGTAGGGATAGAAATCACATTTGCTTTCAGATGAGATGAAAATTTCACAACTCTACTTTTTTATTTCCATGTTTGCACTTGTTATTTCAGCACAAAATGTGATAGTCAGGAATATTTCGGTGTTCTTCTACATTAAACCAATACTTTTACTGCTATTTTTAAAAATATAGTTTATGGTCCTTCATGTGCTATTTCATAAACACGCACATATTTGTACAAAAATATATTATTTTCCTAGGTTATACATTCTGTTTGAAAATTTCCTACACACAGCACACACTCATCTAATGCTTTCTAAAAGTATTTGAATAATCACATTCTCAGTAGCAGTAAGACTAAGTAAGAGTAAAGTCATTTCCCCTCAGAGGAAATTACTTGATTTCTCAAACCTGATGAAACTCAGGAATTCTGTATTTCTTAACTAGTGGTTCTTACTCTGCAATACATACTATCCTTCATGGACGTGAATATTATTTCAGAAAAAACATACATTAAAATGGGATTAACTGTACTTACTAGTTATTAGAAATAAACCAACATTTTTAAAAATTGAATTTAACCTCAGGCCAACAACTACAAAGCTAGGACATGCAGAATTAAAGTTAAATGCTAAAAACATCCCAGTACGCTAAGATCTGGAAAACTTCAGAATGATGCTATCATTAACTATCTGTTTAGGGATGAAGCATTTTAATGTCGGTGGTTTCAGATTAAATAAACTGCTTGTAAACAAACGGTTCAATTTCCCACCCCTCCTTAAAGGCTGAACTATGGAACTGTTCAATAAATACCATTTAAACAGCACCATTAACTACTATACCAGTGTCTCTTACCAAAATTCCCTTCACATTCCAGACTTAAAGGCTGCATCAATTCTACATAATTAACTCAAACCAGTAAAGATTAACCCTTTTTCCTCTTTAAAAAAAATCTTTGTACTAAAATATACTGGCCTGAGGTAGATAATGGATAATGATATGTGAAAAGCATGAGGTGCAAGAGGGCAAAATCCTTTTCTAGCCAGACCACCAGCAATAGTAGGAAGATTCTCAGCATCACAAAACATTTGTTCCTTCTCAACCCTGGAGCTGGAAAGTTAAAAAAAACCACATTTTTTTTAGAACTAAAAGAGCTGTAAAATAACTTCCAAAAATTTCTAACTTGTATTGGTTGTATCTCACCTCTTTCAGAAACTTTCAAATCTGAATTCACAAAAATAATTACATTTAACTCTATATTAAGAATATGAATGAAAAAGCGTAAATAAAAATGATAAAACATCTAAGACACTCTTGAAATTCAGTAACAGATACCTAGCACTTATGCTGTAAATCACCAGATAATTATAGAATCACATAAATACTCTCAGAAAGGCATAATTTGGTCCAATGTGCATATACTATTCGTAAGTGGTTAGCAGACTTTCCACTCCTAAAGTTTTCCTATCTTCTCCATCCGGCAACCATTTCCCACTGTTCCATGAATGAGAAAAGTCTAGAATGTACATATGGAAGGTAAAGTAGTTTACCATATTTAAACTGTATGGTAACATTCTATAGATCTGGTGAAATCTTAAGGCCACTGAAACAAATAAACATTTTCATGGATAATAGTAAAATCAAGATATCAGGGAATGTTAAAATTTTGTTTCCAGAAATCACTTATGAACTTTGATGCAGTGCAGGTTTACTGTTAAAAGTAAGTTTGCATTAAAAATGCATCATTTAAAAATAAAGCATTCTTTCTCTGTAGCAAATCTGTTGACTTCTAATTTAATTCAGTGCTTCCCTGATTTTGCATAATAAGCAAATGTATCATCACTGAATTTTTGGCGTTAGAAGAAAACACTTAACTGAGCTTATATGTTTTACAGGATTTTGCAATGTTTGATCCGTTTTTATTCCTAGCTCCACTCCATGCAAAATACGACTCATTAAGGCCAATGAGGCTTTATATGGTCATGAGAAATGTAACACTGGTGGTTTAGAAACTGTGTATACCAGGTGTACTACCTGTGACCTTATGCAAATTTTTACYGTGAGATTGAAAAAGAAGAACCAGCCTTACCGGGATCACTGTTACAGTAACAGCACTGGTATTGTCATGAGCGTATGAAGTGAGTAACATCATCTGACTACTTTGCAGTAGGTAATGCTTATAGTAAAAGTGTATCCTGCATCCTAATGCAGTACAATAAACTTCAATGTGTAACATAAACAGGCAGGAATTAAAAAGACAATCCTTAAATGAAACATGCGCAAAAGTTCTCAACATGTTCCTATGAGCTTATGAGGCACTTCAAGTATGACAACATTTAGTACCATTAGCCTACCAGTTCCTTATCTTTCAACACACTGTACAGCATAAGCCACATCAAAGGAGGATACAGCTGAAGGATATGTGGTGAGGACACACCTGCACACCACATCTTGTCACATGAAGCTGAGCACTCAGCAAGGAGCTTCCCATCCAGAGGGACCTTCAGTGCATGTCACCACTAGAAAGCACATCTCCCTCAGCTGTTGTGCAGTGCATGGTCACCATGTGACCCCGCATGCCAGGCACACCTGGTTGCCTGATCAAGTTAAAAACCTTGGGATTCTAGCCTGAAAGAGGGGCCATGTTCCTTCACAGCAAATATAAGACAGATGCATGATGTCATGGGGTTCAAGACAGGACCAAGGGAGACAGTGTGTCTAAGACTTGACAGGGATACAGTGTTTACAGAGACTGCAGATTACATTTTCCTACTTTAAGTAAAAGAATATGTATATTTATATACATAAAACAGATGGTAATATACTTGGCTGAAGAACCATTGTGTGAATGAGTTACAATTAAGCCTTCTCCTCACCATCTGTTTTTTAACCCAATAAACTACATCCAGGTTTGCAATACTGAAATAATCTGTTCTATATGAAAACAGAAGACAGTAAAGAGTAACATTAGACAGAGCTTTATCTTTTGTTTACCTCCCACCTGATAAACCCTGAATAGCTCTGTTCCCTCCCTTTGATTGTTTTGTCCTCATATTTCCTGCTAAGAGTTTACAAAACAGCATTATTGAACAGGCAGATAAGAAGCACACCTATTTGTTTAATAACATCAAGGGAGAAAAAGTGCTGGCTCATCCATTTTGTTGTTCCGTTGCTCAAAAGGATCAAAATACCAATTAACTTGCTGGCTTAGAAAATCTTTGATATCCTCACATTTACTGACATTTTGAAACTCTTCTTCATACTTGCCTAATGTCTTTTTGATTATGAACAAAGAAGTGCCAATCTGTTTAGCATTTGACCTGTTTTCTCAAACATTTTTATGCATTCAACTATTTAGTTCCTAAAAACACTTGACTAGTCATGGCGGTAAGGCGAAGAAAAATGTTTCTTGTTCCATTGATAGCCTTTTAAAGTATTGATTGTTTTTATTTTCAAGAGCGAAAGATAATAGAATTTGTTCTAAAATTAAGCATGAGCTGAACAAAGGAGCAAGAACATTCCCTCTCCCACCCCCGTTTATATTCTGAACTCAGAAATCTTCAATGCTGTTGAGCAAATTGCTAAATCTACCCCCTCTCCTTCCCTTTTTGTGTTGACTTTCTTTCCTGAACAAATTACATCAAGTTGAACTAAAAACTCTGGAAGTAATTGATAAGATGTTAACCACAACTTGCCCTTATCTGCAAGAATGGAAATCTACAGTGAATGCTGCTTTTATTATCATTATTATTCAAGGTTGTACTCAAATTCGGCACATTTTTGAATGAAAAGGATATCCTGATACGAAAAGGCTTAATTTCTTCTCAATTTACACTAATTTCTGTGGACTTAATCTTAGTTCACTCATGTGTAAATTGAATAAAAGTTAAGGTTAATAATTCTGCCTTCAGCCTCTTCAGGATGTTGCAAAGATATAGKAATGATCACAAAAATTAATCTGTTAAATGTGCTTTAGAATGGTGTGACCTTACTAAAATTAGTCATATAACACAAAAAAAGTTGGTGAAGATCATGTCTGAAAATTAAATTGCCTTGGTGGACAAATAAACATATTAGTTATCCTTCCTGTGATACATAACCTCTGACATTTTCCTATTACATATTCATTTCATGTACTAATATACTATAAAACAGAAAAATTAATATTTTTTCAGAATTTACTGATTAAGCTCTGGTTTATCATTCCAGACCTATGAATGCATGGTCTGCAGATTTCCAAGCCCAAGTGACTGATTTACACATATAAATCTACGCCATCTCTGGATTTTAGAAAGGACTTTGAAACTGTCTTCCAGCATCGCATCACAGAATCACAGAATAAGCTCTGTTGGAAGGGACTCACAAGGATCATCAAGTCCAACTCCTGGCCTTGCACAGCACCATTCCCAAGAGTCACACCATGTGCCTGAGAGTGTTGCCCAAACACTTCGTAAGTTCTGTCAGGCTTGGTGCTGTGACCACTTCCCTGGGGAGCCTGTTCCAGTCCCCAACCAACCTTTGGGTGAAGAACCTTTTCCTGATATCCAGCCTATCCTAAACCTCCCCTGACACAGCTTCAGACCATWCCCTGGGGTCCTGTCATTGGTCACCACAGAGAAGAGATCAGTGCCTGCCCCTCTGCTTCCCCTCATGAGAAAAGTTTAGACTGCAATGACGTCTCTTCTCCAGGCTGAAAGACCAAGTGACCTCAGCTGCTCCTCACACAGCTTCCCCTCAAGGCCCTTCACCACCTTCATTGTCCTTCTCTGGACACTTCTCTCATAATTTAGTATCTTATATTGTCGTGCCCAAAACTGCAGGTAATATTCAAGGTGAGGCCTCCCCAGTGCAGAGCAGAGCAGGACAATCCCCTGCCTTGTCTGGCTGGCGATGCTGTGCCTGATGCCTCCCAGGACACAGTTGGCCCTCCTGGCTGCCAGGGCACTGCTGACTCACATTCAACTTTTTGTTGACCAGGACTCCCAGGTCCCTTTCCATGGCACTGCTTTCCAGTATCTCATTCCCCAGTCTGCCCATACATCCACGTTTGCCCCATCCCAGGTGCAGAATCCTGCACTTTCCCTTGTTAAACTTTATAAGATTGGCGATTGCCCAGTCCTCTCATTTGTCGAGGTTTCTTTGCAGGGCCTCCCTGCATTTGAGGGAGTCAACAGCTCCTTCCCAGTTTTGTATTTTCTGTGAACTTGCTTTGTATCCCTTCCAGCCTGCATCCAATCATTTATGAAGACGTTGAAGAGCACAGGGCCTAAGATGGAGCCCGTGGAACCCCATCAGCGACTGGACACCAGCCTGATGTCACCCCATTCACTATAATCTTTTGTGTCCCACCCATGACCAAGTTGCTCACCCATCACATGATGTGTTTATCCAGCTGTGTGCTGGACATTTTGTCCAGAAGGATCCTGGGAGAGACAGTATTGACAGCCTTACTGGAAACCAAGAAGACATCAGCTGGCTTCCCTTGATCAGTTGGGTTATCTTGTCATAAAAGAAAATCAGGTTTGATAAGCAGGACTTTTCTCTCATGAAGCCATGCTGGCTGTGACCAGTGACTGCACTGTCTTTCAGGTGTTTTTCAGTATCTCCCAGAATAATCTTCTCCCGAACTTTACCAGGCACTGAAGTGAAACTAATAACTTGCTTTCAGTGGATTCATTAGTTCTATATCGTCTGGATGAGCAACCTCTAGCTCAGAAAATATCACAACATGATTGATTTAGCCATTCACTACTTGTTCCTACTATTGCATAAAGGATTGGTTAATGGTACTGCTTCTGCTCATTGTTGAATTCCCAATCTTACACACTGAAAACCAGTAAATACTACACAAATCCACATTTAAAATATAGAGGAAATCACAATCATAATATCATATTGCCATCATAAAGGCAATAGCATTTCCTGAATCAAATTTATAACTTTTTGAGACTGAGAGTATGTATTAAAGCCACTAAGAGTAGCCAGGAGAAGGGTTCAGGTGAACACAGATCTGAATATAATTCATAGTATCTATAAGATAAATGATTGTGAGGCTATAAAGCTAAATCTGAAGCTTTTATATCAGTCTATTCTTAAATATGTGCACATTCTTCATACGATGGCTGAAGGTCACTGACCTTCCAAAATCCTTGTATTATCTGAGCAGGATACATTATTTCCACTTGTTGCCTCTACTGAGGGCACCATGAGGACAGGCTTGCTACTGAATACTTATGTTCACTACTGGATTCACACTGACTGTTCTCCATTAGAGATCAGATATCTCTTGTAGTCTTTATCTCTAACAGTCCCTGCCCTCATTAGAGATTCAGATCACACACCTACAAACAATGTTTGTAGAACTTTCTGTACTTAAACATAGAATACCTCTTACTGTATGGAGTTCTGGAAAAACAGCCCTCTTACACAGGTCTTACCTTTTTACAAACTCTTCAAAGAGGATGCGATGAGAATACCCTTTTTGACGTATTTTGACAGTTTCCAGAATTCCAGTGTACCGTAGCTGCAGTAGAACTCTCTCATGAGAAAACATCAGTGCTTCTCGATTATCGTTAGGTTTAATGCAGCGGATAAAGTGAGGCTGTCCAACAACCATTTTGGATAAAAGATCCATGAGGGAATACTAGTGAAGAAAATAAAAAAGATGCACACACTTGACAAAWAACTGCAATGTAACTACTTAAGCAGGAGGTACATATTTGCAAACAGTATGTAATGCTTGATTATATTTTAATTTGTAATGTTACTCTCCACTGCCTTTTTATTAATTTTTAAGCTTTCAGCCGAAACGTGGAACCTATTAAAAGTTTTCAGTTGTAAAAAAAAAAAATTCTGATTCTGATTTCTTGCTTCTTACACCTTTCTCATCATATCTCCTTATATCACATTTCTGTAGCTGAAGAAAGTCCATATTAAAAAAAAAATTGAAAATTGTCCTATCGTTCTGCTGTAGACACATTTGACTGATCAAATGTCCCCAACAGAAACACAAGCTTTACCATGAAACAAACACCACTTCAGTGCTCTGCCCACAGAGAATACTAGATGTATCTTTAACATTTCAGGTACATTTCTGTTACATTCATTTTTCACAATCACTGAGAATATAAACTGTACCATCTCTCTAGAAATCTGTTGAAGTGTTAGATTATCACGACAATTCATAAAGTTCTTAGCGTCTAACATAAATCTTCCTACTGGAATGTAGGTCCATTACTTCTTTTCCTATCCACCCTGGACACAGAAAACAATTTACTCCACTGCATTTTACTAAAATGAAAAAAGCTTGATCAGGTCATATGTATCTTTTCTCCATTGACTCCTCTGAATACTGATACTTCTGCTCCATACTCACCTCATTAAGCTGCTGTATGGTATGTTACAAGTATGTTCAATCTCTTATACTCATATGTGTCTCAAAACCAAATACAATTCCAAGCTGATTGTGGTCATCTTGGTGCAGGTGGCACGTGTATTACAGTGTACTTCTACACTCACTCCTCCATTGCACTTTTTTTCTTTCCTGCAGAGCTGGCATTTGTGTGGTTCTGTGCAAGAGCACCCTAAGTGCACACCTGTATGACTAAAGAAGTCTGAATGTATGTCCTTGTACTCTCCACACTGGGGCAACATCTCAGTATACATCAGCTTCCTCTAAGCCCTTCCTTACATTATTTTACAGGACAAACTGAACACGTATTCCTACACAGCCTGAAGCTTTGGCTCACACTGGCTAGCACAGCATGGTGAACTTCCCTATTCTGCATGGTACAAGCACAGCCCAAGAACCAACTGCTCAAAATGTTTCCACTCTGCAGTGACTGCAAGAAAAGAACATTAACCAACAGTCTTGAACCAGCACTTTCGTGACTCCTAGGCTTCCGGTTCCAACATTTTCAATGCCTTTTCCTTGCCTGTTTGATTTAAACACACATGTTGAATATGCATTACCTCAGACAAGATTATTACTGATAAAATGGCAATTCATACGATTTATAACAGCACTTCCAAAAGATGGATTGTTTTTCACTTATTAGCACAAACGAAAAATCTTACTCCTTAAAGGTATGTATGCCTAAGCTTGTGGAAAAATATGAAGATTTTAGTAATAACATCTATTTTATTTGCACAAAGTTGGTGTTCTATATATAATGAGACTTGTTCTAGATCTCTAGCATTTTAGAGGGAAAATAGTCTAGGTTCTAGATTCTGTTATCAACATACTCAGTGAAATTATAAAAATACAAGCATGAGGAAACAAAGAGAAAATAAGCAAAAGAAAATTTATGAATCTACACAGGCCTCACCACAGAACAGAAAAATTCTCTTATATTTTGCTTTGATCTAACAATCCCACATATATTTTAGATATATCTATTGTTCTTATTATCAAAATGCTTGTTTCCATTTTAACTTTTGTACCCTAAAATAGGAAGCCATAGTTTGTCGCTTCATGTTAGTTGTTTCCTCAGGATGCCGCATAACCTCCATTGTGTCAACCTGGAAGACAAAACTCTGATGTTAGGACTGTTCCAGAAACACTGCGGACCCACTCCAACTTGCCCATGAAAGCAGAGTTCAGTTTTTGTTAGTCGTTCCTTCAGGTGTGAGTACTTCAGAACACTTTATCAGAGACAGGAAGGCCAGCTTCTACCAGATGCAGTACACATACTGATTTTGGAGAGATCTGTAAGCATCCTGAATTTTTTTGGATAGTGAAAGAGCACTCTAGATTTATGTGCCACTCAGCCAATGAAACAGCTGTCAAGTTGCAATACCTTAGGAACTGATTTCTAAAAAGTATTCCTCTTATTGCCAGTACAATGAACTCCAACAGGACTTATATGTAAGAGTTACCATATTTGTAATGGCCAGGAAGTAAATTGAACTGCCTCATTTTGCTCATGTATTGAAAAAATATTGTAGGATAATAAGTGGCAAACAAAGTAGGTAATCTCAGAACGTATAAGTCTGTTCCCTTCTACTGCTATGGTTACTATTAATTACTCTAAATTGCCACTTTGATGACAAGAATCTCAGCAATCTTATTCTGCTGAACTGCCATAGCATACCACTTTTTCAGCATTGAAGAAGAGTTATTTTTAGAGGATATACATGGACAGAGAACATACTGCTCCTTGTATATTTTAGTTATATTGTTAGTACAGCTGTTCTTATAAAAATGAAACCAGAATTTATGAATGAGTGTAACTACGGTTACCAATAACAAGCAGATTGTGTTGCTGTATTACAGCTCAACAAAATTAAAGAAATTTAACCAGCATCCTGTTTGCATGGAGCATTAACAGCATTTTAGCATTCACTTGCTTTGTGGCAGTTTACCATCTGCTCTGACCAGGTGGCATTTGTATAAACCAGACAATGCTGTTGTCAGCACCTGTGTTACACTTCCTGGACTTTGTTCCATACAATCATTTCCAACACTCACTGACTTAAGAACACTCTTCTTAACAATAAAATAATTGCTGAAAGATTACAGTTCTCAATAAAGTAACTGATACTCTTACCTTCAGGAGATATTTAGGAGACTGCATGAAAAAGATAAAGGAAATGAAGCGCTAAGTAGTAATAGATCAAAAAAATGGATTTTTTGTTGGGGAAGAAATCAAAAGAAAACTAGTGAAGTCAAGACAGAATACAGATGTTGCAAATGACAACAGATTTCAATAACGGTGATGATAAAAATTTCAATATATTATTGTAATCTGTGATGTTCTGGCCCAGAGTGGTGTACATGCATTGGTACACATCTCATACTAACACATGAGGAGAAGAAGAAAAAAAAAAGAAGAGAAAAATAAAGATGCAGTTTGTTAACAGAACACTCTATAATATAATATATTCCAGGAAAAATGCCTTATCAGCATAGATAACATCAAACATCTTCAGAGGTCATCTGACAAAGTAAATATCAATGACCTAATCAAAACAGCAGGCACATCCATGGGGAAGGATATGGGAATGTTTCAAGATTATCTGGCAAGATACCTGGTTTCTGAGAATTGATATCTAAATCTCTAGTAAATGTTAGGTAGAAGACAAAAGCCGTAACAGTGAACATTGACAGTAAGTTCAGAATAACTGGTACCATTTAATGTTAAAAGACACAGAATTTAACTACAACATCAAATCGAGAACAAAAGCAAATAGTTTGAGGACTGATCTGAGCCCAAATGCCAATGAATTTGAGGTTCTGAACAGGATTCTTCTCTGTCTAGAAAAGCAGAGACTTAGTGATATTGTTGTTGGAGACTGAGCACTCACAACTTCTCACATTCATATCTGGAATATCTGCTGATCAATAAAGGGCAGTAGCATGTCCTTTTCACAGCTGCTTATTTTCACCAAACCTGTACAACCTTATCATCTTAGGACTGCCACTCTAGAAAATACGGTTTACAACAGGCTGCTGGGTTCAAAAGAGTTTTGGTTTGGTTGGGTTTTTTTTGGGGGGAAAAAGAGAGTGAACACACACAAAGACAGATCATCAGAAACATTCACTGAGGACATGTAAAACATTTTTTCTCAGAAAATCAGGGTAAAAGCAGTATTGTTAGATTTCTTTTTCTATGAATGAAGATGTAAATTCAGATTTGTGCAATATGTAAGAACTGGGATCAATTTCCAAATCTTTTTGACAAGAAATGTTTGAAGTTTTCATTAGAAAAATTCTGATAGACCCTGAAGCTAGGTGGATTCTCTTGTAAGACTTTTTAGAAGTTTTGTCTCTGGTTAATTTACAACATTGCTTATCTATGAAGGCACACAATTTTATGGCAGGGCAACAGTCTCATGTACAACAGACAATAGGCTTTCTCACAACTAGCTTGCTAGAAAATGACAGAACATAGTAAGAATGTCATGATATAAGAATAAGAATGTAATGATATAAGAATAAGAATATCATGATATCTTGTATTTCAAATCCCTAGCTACTCTTTCTAAACAAAAATGAAGAATATTTCAACTGTTAAGTCACATTTTTACATGACAGCTGTAGTGACTGACAATACGAATTTATATAATTACAACTGTAATGGAAAACAGCTTGACCTACAAAAGTCAAACTGATTTGTCACTAAAAAAAATTCTTCCAATAGTTTTGAAACAATAATAAAAGAATTATTTATGACATCATGTCACCTTATGAAGTCACTGGAAATTATGACTTTCACATATTGACCACACTGGCTGCTGGCATGGTATGAAATACTGTAAAACCAAAAAATATGTTAAGCAAAAAACCCTCTTAAATAATGATTGAAAATTTCCAAACTTTTAAACAAAATTATTACATTTGAATTTTTTCAAACAAATTTTAAAATAATAATTTAAAATATGTTTTCTGAAGTCGATTTGGTGTTTTACTAAATTCTAAGAAATAGTTTTTTCATCCCAAAAGTATTTAAATTAACATTTTCTGAATAGTGTTGCACTTATGCATGTCTTTTAGCTCCTTTTAAAGAGTTTGAAGGGTGAGTAAAGCCCACTTAAACAGTACTTAGTAACTGATTATGTTTATTAAAGCTGTAAAAGTGAACTGTTCTATTACATTTCAATAAAATGCATGCTTAGAAAGCTTGTGCTGAATATAGCTGGATGTAGAAAACAATATGTATATAACACAAGAAAATTGGAAAAGCCATCCTTCAGCACTGAAAGTATTTACACCAGACAGGAAATAATAGTCTGAAATCCACATCTGTATTTGCAGGTACAGTGAAGGAAAATAGACATCTGGATAACATGAATCAGCATACTGAGATTTGAGCATGAGATCCACATACCAGGAGATAATAGGAAGAAATAGAAGACTCACAACACAAAATTTTGTAGACTTTTGCAGAGTTGCTGTTACCACACTTGTTTTTAAAATTTATCACTGCTTGCTTTGAAGGCAAAAAAGCCAAATCCCCAAACGTCAACTAAGCTAACTCTAACAAGTACTACCTAGGAAGTGGGGAGGGGGTGTACATGCCATCAGCTTCAAGGCACTCCTAACAAATTAAGTGTACTCAGTAGGCATCCTATTAATTGCCACAAAATTATCCAATCTTTTTGCAGTTATGCCACATACTTTCATGGCAAAATTCAGCAGCATTTAAATTTTACAGTTCTTTTTACAGAATAGTGGTTTTGCTGAGTCATTCTTTTCTAGTTATCTATCAGTCACAAACATCCCCTGTTTTCTCACTTGCAAATTGAATAAAAAAGAAACAGATTTTTAAAAAAAATTTTATTTTGCCTTTCATACTGTTAAATACACTACTGAAATTTCACCTAATAAGACCTCTATCTATGTCAAAATTGCAAGAGGAAAACCTTGACCCCATTGAAATAAAGAGGAATATTGCTATTGATGTAACTGAGATTTCACTCCAAAGGTTTAATCAGTAGTGAATTGACTCTTCACTGGATTCCACAATAGGTTCATCACTAAAACTGAAAGCTGTGCTCTAAGACAAGGTGCATGTTACTGATAATAAAGGCAGACTCTTATTTGGTAAGAACCTCACTATATACCTACATCAGCTAAGCATTGTGTTACTAATCTCACTGTAATATTTTATAAACAATTGCCTGCCTTCAAAGGGAACACTACTAACCTTGATACGCCCAGCACTGAGCTGTGGAGGCAAAGACCGAGATGCTGCTGTCACTCTGGCTCTTGCTTGTGCCAAATTACCTGCTCAAAAAAAGAGAAATTCATACAGCAAAAACTACTCAAGAAGTCTCGAAGGGAAAAATTTGTACGGTGTAAAATCAGTTTGTACAATAGTACTAAAAATAGCAAACACCACCACACTTCTTCCACACCCTTTTCATTACCAATTGTGCCTACGGAGCATTCAGCACTGGCATGACAGAGTGCAGTGTTGATTTAGAGGGGAGGAAAAAGTCAGTAGTAAGGTGGTATGTCACTGACCTTAGCTACTGAGCTGATGAAAACAACGACAGCACAAAGGCATACAGCTCAATCACTAGTAATCAATTTCTTTGTGACTCATTGAGAGATTTCAAAGAGCAAAAAGACAACAGAAACAATCTTGTTTCTATGAAATCACGTGGATCCTCAAGTGTTTAGACAGTATCTTAAACTCACAAATGAATGAGAGAGATGAGAAAATGATAAGATGGCATCATTTTTTGACCTTTTGACATATAGCTCTCAATCTTGTTTTAACTCAGGGTTTTTAAAGACTGACTCAATTTCTCAGGCAAAAATATATTGTGGTCTCAAGTGAAAGTCTAGTGCCTTTTTAAAAATGTGCAGTATGACGTCCTAAACTTTTTCTTCTATACTTGTAGAAAGCCAAAGTCATCACAAAATAGCTTTTCAAAATAAAGGCTAAGAGAAGAGAGAGGAAGTGATACGGGACTTGCATATGCAAGACACTCTGTATATTTCAAAGTTTTAGCAAGTCTAGCACAAGATGTCCAAATGTTTTCTCTGGCTATATCTTCAGAGGCTAAACTGTGATTAATAGCATTGAAAGAACCCTTTGAAGCAGGATTGGTGACATCAAAGCCCTAATCCATGGGTGGCAGGATTTTTATAATGAGTGGGAAGCATTTTAACACATTTCAAAGGATTTACAGCATGAATAAACAATAGGTCTCTGCAGATGTACCACACACCTTTCAGAACCAGAACACATAAATAAGTGTCTATTTTAATTTAAATGTAAATAAAGTGTTAACACTTCTTTCAGATGCTAAATGCCTTGTTTGCATCAACTCCAGTGTTTAGGTGTTTGCTTTACAGAAAGGCAGTAACTCTAAACAGTCTTCAGAGTTTTGCTAAACTATGTATTACATAACTAGTAAGGAGGCACAATGGGAAAAGCGAAAACCAAGAACACTTAATCGTTGGTAATAATTCCGTAACAGAGCAGAGCAAACCGTGTGTCCACATAACATCGAAAGGAACTTTGGCTCTTTCTTTCCTCTGAACAAGAAAAATACCAATCCCCTGAAAACAATCAGGGGACCAGCACTCAAACGGCATTCTTCATTCATTCAAACATTCTGAATTAATTTTAAAAAGTATTTAACTTTTAAGCTGCTGGCACTGGGATTGACATAATGCTGCAAAACTGGCATGTCATTTCCAGATTTAACAGCGTATGTTACCTGACAGTCTAAACCACAGTGCAGAATACAAGGTATGTCCACTATTCCGGAAACTGCTTTAGGCTATACTGTACATGTTCATGTGAACTGCAACTGTTTGGGAAATCTTGAATATCTATATACATATATAGTAAATACATGTTATCTTTCTAAGGTTAAAAATGAGGACTTTAATGAACCAGTAGATGGTGAATTTATTTTTCTCCTAGCTGCAATTTTGTTATTTTTACATGTTAGAAATTACTCTTTTGGGTCTTTTTTGGCTAAAATAGACAGCCTGGAAAGGTTGGTTTTGGTTAGGCTTCGGATTAGCAAGTCTAAGGCCTTGCACTGAAGAACTGACAACACAATGTGATAAAAGAGGGGAGTTGGGAGAAGAAATGACTTTGAATCAGAGTGTTTAAAATGACTAAAATTTTGTTGCATTTTGTAACAACCAAATAAAATTTAGAACGATTCTACAGCTGCTCAAGGTTCACCACACTCACTGCTGGCATTAGGTTTCTAGAGTTCATAATCAATACCCCTGAGCTCTCCCTTAGTTTCTCATGCAAAACTAAAACTAAACTTAACATTTCTGATCTGGCAAGTCAAGCAAATAAGTAAACTTTCTCATTAATCAAAAATCTTTATTGACTGCACAAAGCAAAAAATCCCCCAAATTTGTCAGTTCCCATTTAAAAGAGAAAATCTTTGCCTATTGTGCCTTTGTTCAATAGTTACTTCCTTCTAGGAATGGATTCTTAGCAGTGCTTTATTTCATGTGTCAAATGAATTCCTATGTAATTACTTGTAGAATTAGATTGAATCCATGGAAAAAATGTTACTAGAATTTTCTTTTTCAGCTCAAACACAAAATGATGCTTCAATAAAAGTTTATGAATTACTCATCTGAAGTTGCTCATGCTTAGGAAAAATAACTACCCATCTTTAACACGTCTAAGCCATTAAAACTAATGAACAGAATAAATGTGGTTTGAAAATTTGTTTACATAATAAGAAATGTCTCACTCAGTGTTAGCATGGCATTTATAGTCAGTTAAATTTGATACCTATCCCTGCATTTGATTTTGATTTACAAGGTAATTTATATCTTAACACATCAAAAATAATTAAACGTTATTCCACCTTGTGAAAAGCATCAATATTTGAAGAACAAATGTTTTTAGATAAAATTCACAGCCAGCTTGAACTGCCATGGGTTCCTTGAAAGGTTAAACCAGTTAAAGGTTGAAAGATTGCACTGTGCCTTTCATAAGTCTAGCTTCACACCTATTATATGGCCAACACTCTAGAGAAAATACAAGTGACACCCCTGTGGACCAAACAGTATCTACATTAAATCCAAGTCCACAAAATGGACCAAATAAGTGATATAAAACCCTCTCCAAATTGTGTTAGGTTTTGGGGCGGTTTTTTTGTTGTTGTTGGGTTTTTTGGGTTTTTTGGTTTGTTTTTTTGAGGGAGGGGAGAGAAGCTAACGGTTAAAGTTAGGATTAATCTTTTAAACATGCACATG
This sequence comes from Amblyornis subalaris, assembly GCA_018881555.1. NCBI lineage: Eukaryota > Metazoa > Chordata > Aves > Passeriformes > Ptilonorhynchidae > Amblyornis > Amblyornis subalaris. Next base: position 1,586,502 of record JACAXG010000012.1, on the reverse strand, counting down.
TTTAATTTTACTCGCATGCACTTCATTTTCRGTTCAACGGGACTGGTCATCTGAACAACCAAGGCTGCTACCTATGTGCCTGGATCAGAGACTAAGGTCTCTGGGATCCATTTGTGTTAGTGGAGGAGTCAGTCAGCTCTCATGTTTGTCTTTTTTTCCTCTGTTCAATAAAGCTAAGAATGTCTTTAACGCTTTGAGGAGTTTCAGCCATTACAGTTTGTGAAATGCTCTGAGAACTCTCAAGGGAAAGAGAAGTAGCAGCACAACATCTATGCACTCACTGGCAAACCTCGGTGCCAATGCCCAGCAAATCTCCCTTTGTCTTGAAGCTGTTTAGAAGATCTCACATCTCTGCAAACATAGTCTTCACTGATGCCTCATTTCAGCTAGGTGAGAAAGACCATATTGTCAAAGCACTGCATCTCTTCTATTATGCAAAGCCAAGAAGGAGAAGTTTTGAAAGTATTTGCATAGCACAGAAAGAAGAAATGTTTTCTTTTTTTCGGGTTGGACTTTGGAAGTGCTCTCCAGATCTCAGACATGACTAGTCAGCATTCCTGGCTTCTCATTTGCATCCCTGGTAGTTACTGTGTGATCTGGCTGAATTAATGATTTGTTCAGCTGTTGACTTTCTGTACTGATTAGGAAAAGTACACTCTCTGGCTGGATGTTCTGATGTTACGGTTTGCCAGTGCTTCATTTATTCTTGGGTGATGGGTTCTGTAAGTAGTATCAAGCAAATATTAATAATATCAGCACTGTATTTATAACCTCATTTTGGTTATGTCTGCAATAGATCACTCCTCCCAAAGTAAGAGCATGCCAGGTAAGAACTACATTAAGCTTTGATACAATGTTCAGCTTGTGAAGTGCAAATGGCTTACAGAGAAAAAGGCTAATGACAATGTTACCTTACTGAACATGTTGTACCAAGGATACTACTAGTATATARAGGGCAAGTACAAGGTCTTTCCTTATCCTCATATATTTTATTAATTTCTTTCATGCTTCTGGTTCAGATAAAGTGGGGTTACTTGAAACACCATGTAGATACAGTATAATATGGTCAGAAATGCTACAACGCATTCATATTTCATTAACACTACTTCTAATCACAGCTAGGCACTCACACTCCAGAAGAGGTACAGGGCCAGACAATGTCTTTGACATACTTCTCTGTCTGACAGATTCTTCTCTGTCTTTCCTTTCAGTACATTTTATCTAGCCAAAGGAAGTCGACTGCTTATCTCCATAATGCATTTTCATCTTCTGCCACTGTAAGACTAAGCCCTTAGCTCAACTATAAATGAATACATGTACTTTTTTTATTGGGTACTAATTTCCATCTGCTCACTGACTATCAAAACTCTATTCTTTTCAGTCATTGAAGGTATTTAAGCTAATCTGGTGCAATAAAAAAGGTAAGAATCCAATTTTCTCATTCTCTACACATTTTATCCAAGAATATATTTATAAAAATACTGTCTGTGGAGCACAACTATCAATACAGACAGACCTCAACTGCTGCTTATTCTGAAAAGAGAATTACTTTACTTTCTATTCAAAGTAAACAAAATAAAACCAAGAAATAGTATTTCCAAAATCAGATACATATTACCAAACAGAATCTGATAAGCATAAAAGTTTAGTAATAGTGAAGTCCACCTGGGAATGACCTAATTATGAATATTTGCTTCAGGAGCAATAATATGCACTTTTTTGGCATATTTGTAAGCATTGTCGCTGCTATGTGTAAAGATTGTTTTAACACAGGAAGTTAGTAGACTTCTTGCAGAATGAAAGGCAAGAAAGATACTGACAGCAGCTGAGATGAAATGAAGGTCAAACTGCCTACTATACTCTATACATATCTACATACATAGTATCTCTACATACTATAGATACGTAAATGAATTATGTCAGTAATAAAGATCTTAACTTTTATCCTTACCTACTAAAGAAGAACAAATTATGGTAGTAATTAAACTAGTTATTGGTAGTGCCCAAGGTATTTTTCTAACACAACCTTGAGTACTAGTTGCTACTTTAAGCAACATGCCCAATTTTCAAGCAAAATTGAACCAACCACGTGTATTCATCTACTTGATTGGGAGTACGTTCACTGAAACACAGACGTTTCCTGAAGTATCACGGGCACAGTTTGTCATCATGGTATACACAAGCAAACCTTATGTGATTCTCATAGTCCTGTGACATGACCAAACTTACAGACAATAGGCAAATCACATATGAGATAGTCCGACAACATGATAGACAGGTTCCTGAGCACAGGACAAGGGAGGGTCATGTGGTTCTGGAAAACAGAGTGGCAGAGAGGGGAGTAGATTGCTATCTGGCCGCAGCCAGGTGGGCACAGGTTGGGCACCTCTGTCCAAACACAGGACTAATGACAGGAGTGGCACACTAAGTGGAGTGAGTACCAACTATCTGAAGCTGCATCTAGACAAAAATGAAATACATTTAAAAGGTTTGGGAAAAGCAAGGTTCTTGTATAAAAAGTGCTGCAGTTTTCTACTGCTTCATGTCCAGTATTTTCTCTAGTCAGGTCTGTAGGCTGAGTAGCTGGAGACCTGATTACTGGCTGGCTGAAGACTGACTGAGAGGCTGGTCACAGTCTGATCCAGTCAGGCTCCCAGCTGCTGCACTACAAAACAAATTGGCTCAGCTTTTTATGATTTATACATTGTCAGAAGACATGGGCCATTTCTTTCAGACATGGTCCTTAGCAATTTCCTTCCACATCTATTGTAGTGTACAATTTGATGGAGCTGTATGTATCAGCTCAGTATAACAAACGTTGAATTCTCTGGGGAACAGCAGAGAGTATAGAATGCTGCAGTCTGTGCTGTCAGTACTGTACCTCATCATCAACATGAGGTTTGCTGCTGCCCCAGCAGATTGCCCTGGTAGCTGTACCACATCTGTAATTGAGATCAGAAGAAAACTACAGAGGCGAATTTTCTGTGAACACTTCATTGTTGAGGAATTCTCCATTAATTTTGAGCATTGGTCAAAATAACCTTTTTCTATTTACATCTATTCAGGCCAGACAAGTTTATTTCTTCTTCCAGAGGCATGTTTTCATATCTAAAAACATACACAGGTTGAAAATATGGTTACTCTACATTCTGATTCAGCTCTAGTCTCCCTCATTGTTTTATGTAATTGATCTTTTCTCTTGCATGTTACGTAAGAAATTTTTTCCCCAGAATCACATATTATTTATCCAGAAAAGTAAAAGTATGGTTATAAGGGACATGGTAGTTATCTCATTGTTCTATCTATTCAGCTTCATAGCGCTCAGTTTAACCTGAGGCCAAAGTAAGTTTCTACAACAACAGTGAATAAACAGGAAACACAGGAGACGCCAAGAACTGTGATTTCTAGCCCATTGCTTGTATTGCCAGAGTATGTTTCCTCTATACAATGTTTAAAAATTTTATTATATATATTCCACCACTTAGGACCTGCTGCTGAAGCTGCTCCGTACATACACAGTCTGGTCAAAATCCTACTAAAGCCACTGGACATTCCCAGTGAATTCAGTGCCAAAAATTCAGGTATAAAAATGCAATTGAAAGCACATGGAAAAAAATATGGAACATTTTCTCTGACCTTACTATGATCCATAGCACTCTTCCCAGTCATCAAGAACCTAAGGCTAGATAGGCTAAAAAATGGTGTCAAAACCAGGTTTTGAAACTTCAAGACAAGAAAGGTCTTTTAAAAGTCTTAATTTAAGATGAAACAAGGTTACAGAACTTTATGAAAGTCTCAGACGTTCCCATTTTTGAAATCTAGGCATTAATGATGTTGACTTCTAATTTAATCAAGTTTCAAAGGCTTCTCAACTGAACCACTGTTCCCCTGGATTTCAGCACTTCTGTATATTATCATAGTTGACACAAAATCAGTTACTTTAGTGGTAATGCAAAACATTATTTACATTTGTATCTCTACTCTTAATGAAATAAATACCCATTCATACAAATACCACAAATGCATTTTCTGTCTTTGTCACACACTGTGACCTGCTATCCAGGCAGCTCAATTAACCACTTCCTACACCAAGCCAAGCCAAGCTGGAATAAGTGACACAAAGTCAAATAATAATAGATAATGCTGGTTTAGTAAAGTACTGGCCTTTATCGCATGTTGTAATGTGATGGAATAAAGAAAAATATAAAGTACAAAATCATAGTAAGACAGCACAAAATACTCTGAAACAAATATACAAGATCTAGCACAGACTCAAGGATTTATTTTCCACCCACTACATTCATTGACATATTAATCCCTAATTCAATTATTTTGAAAGAGTGGGAAATATAAGCACATTCTTCGTAAAGTACACACCAAAAAACATTATGGATATTCAAATCAGTAAGATTATCTGAATATTCAACAAATTTATCTGCTCTAAAAACTCAATAGCAAATTTAAAAATAATTGCTCTTCTAGGATTTGAGCTTGAGAGCTACTGAATGCTTCCAATGACATATTGAGCATCTTTGACACAGTTTGACCTTACAGCACATAGTGCCTGTAGAACTGTCAAGTAAACTACTCATTAAAAAAACTGTACAATGTTCTCTGCATATTTCTCTATTTAAATTCTGTATACGGTGCACAGTGAAATACCACAGTCTACTAGTTAATATTAAAAACAGTAATATCTTTTGTGGGATACATCTTTTGTTTCCTCAATATCAATATATTTTGAATTTAATTAGTATACAGTGCAGTGTAAAGATTAATTATTATTCACTACTGTGAAATCATGTTCATTACACGATTGAGAAGGTAGGCCAGAAACATGAAAATTGGAAAAGGTATCTCCTCTCTTCTGAGAAAAAGGTAAARAAAAATTAYTCTCAAGATTTGTTCTAGAGAGAATGGTCTATTATAAATCAAATCAGTAAGTTAATTAAGATCTATTCTTAAACTTGTCCACTTCTACTTTTATTTGGGTTCTATTTGCAAGCACTTAGCGACAAAAAAAAATCCATGCCCCTTGCTCATTTTCAGTACAATATAATCTGTGAAGTCTCAGATTAAAAACAGCAGACTTCTGTTTGGGCAACACCCTTTACCGAACATAATTGTAGTAAATCTAACTTGACAATTCTCAACTGTTGTGCTTACTGCCATGTGCAATTCCAGAGACATACTGACACTATTTATAGAGAGTTATTCTACACAGTAAATAATTGTTATGTTTTATATAAAGCTTTAGCAGGACTGAGACCTTAACTGTGATCAGATAGATGGTTCTGTTTCTAGAGGAGTTCCATTTTTAGGGCTATTTTAGAGCACTTTTTAGATTCCTACTGCTAGCAAGTCTTATGAGTATTTGTACTGCATTAGTCCTATGACACAAAACTTTAGGATATGAAGAAAAATAAACACTGAACTGTAAAATGCTCAAGTGAGAAACTAAAAAAGTAATTCATCACTCTACCTCCCAAACTCAGTTAAGCTACGATTAATTTAGTTTACTGATGTCTCACATCTGTAACCCAGTAAAGTTCATGACTGTTACGCTGCACAGCTGTGGTTTAAAGCCTCTCTTTGCACACAATACACTGGCAGTAAAGCAAACACTATTTTTGTGTTTTTAACATACAGACCAGTTAGAAGTATGAAAGACTCCATGTCCTGAGTTAAATATACAGCTTCCATTAACTTGACTGAAATTCTTACAAAATATAAATTCTGATTCATCTCTGAGTGCAGATACTGTAATTACAATGACTTTGTTTCCAATTCACCTGACTTAAGAGTACCTGATCTCTTAGAAGTGAAAATACTAAAAAGTAATATTATAAAAAAGATTTTATTGTGGAATAAATTAGTAAAATTAAGATGTATTTGAGCGTTTGACTCTATCGTGATGTGTGAAATTAAGAGGAAAAATATACACTAAGCCCAAATGGAAACATGCTATATTTCAGTGCAGAACAATGACACACACCAAACTAAGAGACCTACCACTACAGTTTGCTAGAGGAAGGGCCTGTGCTCAATAGAAGTGCACAGTGACAAACATGTCAGCTCAAACCATGGTTCCACTGAAAACAATGGCAAAGCACCTATGATTTCGACTTGCCAAGATTACACTCTATGTATGCCCAGTAGTATCTGTTCGCCGGACTGAAGTGCAAGAAAATGTTTCCTTCRGTTTCTGATTCATCATGAGGAATGAGACGCTATCACAGTTACAGACAAGTTAATACTGGAGATAGTACTCATCACCAGGAAGTGGTGAAAAGCAGTTCTTTAAACTGATTTTGCAAAACGCCCTATTTCTTGTGTTCTTTAGTGAGCATAAAGCAAGTCTGAAACATCTTTTTTCACATTCTCTCTCAGCACATGGACTCTTAGTTGTTTGGTTTGGTTTTTATATGAGACACACACTGTTTATAATTACTTTTCATCTGAGGGCTGTAAGCAGGGTTAGAGACTCAAAGGCAGAAAGAACACAGACTAAAAATCAATATTGAGGAGGTGAAATGACCTTAAGACAGGTTAATTATAAATAATTTGTGTCTGGGAAAAAAAATTCTACTTTGGACAAAAAAATTACCTTGCTAAAACATCACTAACCAAACCCCTTCATCCCAGTTGTGAAAACTTTCATTCCAATTCTCTTTGACAGATTATGCTTAAATATATAGGCACCACAAACAAGGAGTGTTTATTAGCAAAGATATATTGATGCTCCTATTACTCTAATGTATGAGCAATACCCAGTGCTACCAAAATTATTAGACATGATGTTGCTGTAGTGGTATTGGTACTCAGCTCTGTATTTCTTCTATGTAGCCAAGCACAGCCCCTACTGATCCTCAAAGCAAGGACAGAGAAGTTTCTCAGCATCTCTGCTCTTCTGGTGGGAAAGCTGGAGCATTTCCCTTTCCCTCCCTGCAGAAGGCAACTCTCTCCCCTCTCTCAAGTAAGGACCTAAGGCAGAGCAGAGCAACCCTGACAGAAGTTCTAAAGGTCTGTGAGTCATGGCAAGGGCAAAAGTCTGCAGAGACTGTGTTTCAAGAGTAGAAAATCTTGTTGTGCTGCAGCTTTTCTGTGAAGACAAAGACCTTGAGTCTAAAAAACTCCCAGTGGTGCTGTGCCCAAGCAATCCAATAGTACCACCACTTACAGGTGATGCCACAAAAATTCTTGAATATCAGAACAATGAGTCAAATGGTCTGACTCCCCACTGGTTAATGTACCAAGGCTATCCTTAACTTTTCCAAACAAAATCCTCTCCTCTTACAAAGGGGCTCTATTTTCTGATCATGTGATTCCTTTTCTCTCTGATGTTCTAGCAGCAACAGTAATGAACCAAAACCAGAGACAATCAGGAATACATTCTATCTGAGTAGGAACATACATATTCAACTGAAGTAGTGGCAGCATAAGAAGTCTGTAGAAAAAATATGACAGATATGGAAGCAATTGGGAGAGAACTCTTAGGTTAAATTAGAATACGTTCATTCAGTTTTGAGGTTAAAGGTCCCTACAAAGTGCAGATTTCAAAACATGCTGAACATGACTAAGTTTCCACTGAAAGATGACAAAACAATCTGTACACAGGACAAAATTAGTGTCAGAATGTTTAAGTGTTTCATATTCGTAGTTGAGTACTTTATTAACCATAAATTACTATTACAAATGTATATTTAATGTCCTCCTGTTAATTTCTGGCCCTTTAAACTGCACAGTCTGCTACTATAAAATAGAAGCATTTGTTAAGAGGGGATAAGTGCGTTTGATAAATTACACGGATTAACACGATCTTAAATTGGTAAAAGAATTTAGCTTTTTAGTATTTATTTTCTTGATGCTGCTCAGTTTTTGACAGCAGAAGACATGATAGTTATATAAATATACTTCAAACAGAGGATCATCTCAGGGTGGGAAAGACATATTTTTGTTCTTTTTGGTATTTAAAGAACTACATTTTCAGTCCTTGTCAGACCCACGATTCCAGTCTCGCATTCCCTCTCTCTTCTGGGATAGCACCACCCAGTGGCTGCGACATGGATCGGAGACCACTGCTTGGCAAAACCCACCTACGCTGCACATTCCAGAGATAGTTGCAAGCAGATGTGAGAATGTGCTGTCACTCATCTTCAAACAAAACACCAGACATACTGGCAGAAGGCCCATTTCAAGTCAGGGCTACCTGGAAAGATGGGATATGGCTTCCATGTAAATTATTAACTTCTGCATCAGTCAATAATCGACCAAAAGGTGGAGAAAACTGCACCAAGATGATGAATCTTAATCTGTATTTTTTCTGGTTTGCTTTAGGAATGAAGCATATGTTGAGTGGAGGAAAGAAGGCTAAGAGACAGGGACAGAGTATGATGGGACATATACACACTCACTATTCTTTTGTTTACAAAAGCCTCTTTGTAGAAAGTTAAGAGAATAGCATTATCTTTCTTCACTGAGCAGAGATGAAGCAGCATTGCCAGCAATGCCTTCTGTTCTCAGCCAAACCTTTCATTTATCTTGCAAGCTGCCAAAACTAAACCTGGCAACAATCTGATTTTAGAACACAGAGGCCCCAACACAGGATGTGAGTGCCAATTATATCAGACAGCTGGAAAAAAAGAGCAAAATCACAAAGGCTTTTAAAAAAATAAAAATGACAAAAGGGCTTTAAGCTATTCTTATAACACCATGCACAGAAGCACACGCACAATAATTTTTTTTATGAGGATGTCCTGTACCAACTTGACAAATACAGACAACACTCAACTTGCTGTGTGCTCTTCACAGAAAGGTAAATGGAGGGAGAAAGCATTCAATTAATGTAAATAGCAAACAAGGTAGGCATGTAAGAGACCTAAAAATGTAGGGGAAATACACCAACACGGTAACTATACATTAACTGCAATGAGAAGTATCTTCTTACTGACCCGTTTATGCATCTTAGGCAAAATACTCAAGTTGAGTGCTGCTGCTACTGAAAACATCCCTATAAGGCCAGAAGAAAATGAGTTCACATGAAGGCACCAGAATTCTGATTTAAAAATAGCAATAAAATAAAAAGTATAATATTTATAATAATTTGGACTGATAACTGGGAGAAAGCACCCAATCTATTTCCTTCTSACAATAGCTCCAAGGTATAAAATGGCTTGTAAATAGGGGTGTGGAGGCACATTTGACCAGATGTGAGCTTTCTTTTTTGCTTTGCTTGATCAGGATGTTTTTATCATTTTAACACAGACTCAAATGTCAGAAGTAGACAGAGAGATTCTTTGTTCCCCACTTGGGCACAAACCAATCCTTCTCCATCTTAAGCTATATTCTCCTCCATCTAAACTCATTATAGCTGAAAGGAGAAGCAGATTTCTCATTGGATTCTCACCTCTCAGGGACCTCTAAAAGTGTAATTTGAAGGGGGGTAGTCAAAAGCCTTCCAATTACAGGAAAAGAATAGAGACACTGTAACAGGAATTTATCCTCTGTAGTATATAAACAGATATTTTGCTATCAATTTTGCATATGCAAAGAAAGCTCCAATATAACTTTTTCTCCAGATGTTCTTCTTCTACATAGAAATGTCAAGAGAGGTTAAATGCATCACCAGATGCTACCACTGGGTTACTGACAGTCCAGAAATTCAAGACAGAGAGCTGCTGCACAGGCACAGAATTGTATCTACAGCCCATGTACAATAAGCCTACACAGTACTATCTAATGCATCTACCATGTATTTCTACCTAAACATATAACCTCATTTTCATATGTCAGCTTACAATAATTTTGCCATCTAGTATAATCCATTGTATTTAGATTTAGTATTACATCTTTTTCTTACCCATTATGAAAAAGATGCTTCAAGAAGTGTAGAAAGTATTGATAGAAGTGTTCATTTGCTGGCTTGTTTGCATGGATACTACAGAACTATCATTGGTATATGGTACTGGCATTCTGGCATCTATCCATGGAGTAATCAAACTTCATCTTGCTGTTTTATTTAGCTATAGATCTGGCACTTTCATGGAAGTCAAAGTCAACAAGCTTTAAATCAACAGAATTAGTTCTAGCATATTAGTATATGGCTTTTATAATTTGTAAGAAATCATGTATTGCATCAATGCTTCTAAATAGATGGATGTTACCTCCAAAACACCTTGATCTACATCACGTGGTTTATGAACTGTAAGACACGATACACCAGAATCTATCAACCAAGTACTGATCTTAGTCAAGGACTAAGAACCAGAAACTCCCGTATTTTCATCCTGCTCTGAGAATGGGCTCTTGCCCTACATATCTGATAATCTCCCTTTCTCTGGAGTCAGGGAAGGATCCTGCTGCACAGGTGTTCTAGAAGAATTCATGTCCACATATTAAAAAAAAATATATATCATAATGTTTTAGATATCTAGGTAACTTTAAAGAGCAGAGCTAAAAAAGAATAATTTTTAAAAATTGTCCAGAATCAAGTAAGAGTTTGAGAGGAATAGGTAGCGGAAGAGATTACAATGTTAACAGAGTTGTGCAGAAAATACCTGTTCTTGTTAATGGGCTAGAGAACAGCTGCTGAAGAAGTTTGTTCTCTGAAGTTCGCAACACCACCACTACATCAGCAGGAAGAGTGTCTCTGTTCTTCTCAAGGAATGCAGAGGCATCATATAATACCTAGTGTGGGAAACAGAATCAGAAATTTTGCTGAAAAGCGTTACCCAAAACCTACCATATTCTTTAAAATGTGAACAGTCAGGATGACCAAGTAGACCAGTTAGCTTGGGTCTGACAAGCAAATGAATTATCTGCAAAGGACTTAAAAGTGAACTACAGCAGTGTCTTCAGAATGTAAACAGGCTATATACAGTACCTACGTCCACAGCATGCCATTGCACGTCAAATTGGATTAAATGGCTAAAATCCTGTTGTGCTATGCTTTGTCATGTCAAACTATTCTATGCATGATGCAATGTAACAGAGATTCCTCATTAAAGCTGAAGTTGATCATTTACATGTGATGTAAGAAAAGGTTCTCAGGTGGCCCCCTTATCTATTTGTTGTCTGCATCAAACCTGTGATCTATAAGCAGACCCTACTGGAGGAACAGGAGTAAGTTGGACACATTGTAGGTGCATTAAAACAGCTTCTCACAGCACTGAAGATCATATTAGGAAAACAAAACATTCCTCTATTTCAATTATTTTAACTGTTTTGATTAGAAATTAATGTCTGGATATTTGCATTAATGTAAGAATCAGTTAATTTTGCCTTTTTAAAAATTGCAATAATTTTCTTGACCTGTTTTATTATCACTAGCAATATTCCTCTCTAGTCCAATTCCCCTGGAATCCATTAGTTTACACAGAAACTGAATGTTGTCCTGAAACAGAAACTGGTCAGTAGTGTTTTTATCACTTGGCCATTTGGGCACAAAGAACTAACTAAACCTGTGTGAATTTTTATAGTTATTCTTAACAAGACAGAAAGCTGGACAGAATTTACTAGAATATATTTTAAAATTTTGGAGTCTTACAATGAGCCAGAGATGAGACTCCATTGATAACTATATAAAACATGGCTGTTTTGATTTTGCCTATAAACAATTATTTGGGCCTGAAATTGCAGGCAAAGCTCATGTTATGGTAAAAACTGGACTGTTATTCCCCATATAAAATAATACGTGAATGTGAATCTCTGAGAACAAAAGATATTAGATGTTACAGAGTAGAAGAAAACATCTCTACTAGCAAGTCCCAGTCTTTCCAATGCTCTGTATAGGATTTTAAGTTCTGTTACAGATGCTGGTTTACATTCCTTTTTATCCATATATTTTACACACACTCTCACACAGAACTACKGTGGCATTCACGTGATGTTAATAAGCACACAGCCTGCTCTGGCTCCAGAGAGTTGCTCCTTTGAAGTGACTGTAGTAAGGGAGTTTCTGCCAGACTTCTTGCAGAAAAAAGATGGTTACTGTCTACACAATTTGTGTAAGAGCCCTAAGGATAGGCTCTAAAATGGACTACAACATATGAAAATTTCATTGTTGATTTTATGTTGGCATAAACTTTATCATTTTTTCTATTAAAATGAGGGAAAAAAACATAAAGCAGAAACTCTGGATAAAAACAAATGACCATACCACTGTTATTTGAACTAAATAAAAATCACATGACCTTACCTTTCCAGCATAGTGCTGAATACCAAATGACAGTTCCACTCCTTTTGGTCTCCAAAAGTATTTGCATCGTAAGTTATCTTCAAATTTATCTAGACATTGAAAAGAGACATTGATTTAAGTGACAGTGATTAACTATAATCTTCATCCTAATTAGTTTGCTAAGTTGCTGCTCAAGAAGTCAGAACTGCTAAAAACACATGTAATCAGATCGCTCAAAAATATCTGTGTGCCAGCTTCTCTACGCTTTTTCCAAGCTGTCACTTCTGAATGGAACAGTTAATTTTAAAGTACCCCAGTAAGACTGTCTTTCAAACAACACTGTTTGTGGATGCTTTTGTGCATGGAAAAATATTAAATAAGAAGGCCCAGGGAGAAGATGTGACGATTTCTCATATTTTGCAATGAATTTACTCATGCATATACAGAGTTTGGAGTGAGTTTATTTCAACTACATACATTCAAAACTGTGCAAGTATCATGCTCACTTATATGCCTATTATTTGTATTTTCTCTGTCTTCCACTCTGCACTCATTTAGCTTTGTGTATCATGTTTTAAGGATATGTTAAAGTCTTCAGTCTGGAACTGTCTCTCATTTACCTTTGGACTTCTACAGAAAAAAAGAGGCTTCTCTATAAAACCTCTTCTAAAGAGACTTTCTGTTTTCTGTGATTATCCCTAAACAGCTGACAGAAAAAGAAACATCAGTTCCTAAGAAAAATGGGTTTTATGCCCTATGATATTTTGTATGCTCTTTAATATTTTGTAATGAAATTAGTGTTGTCTGTCCAACACTGAAGGCCCAAGCAGCAATTCCTGCCAAGTCAGGGAAACACCCCTGGAAGGGAGCAGGCTCCATAGGAACCCATGTTAATAAGAATTAGTACTTACACTATAAAACGTGCTATTATATTAATTTACCTGAACAAGCAACTAGAGATCTGAGACCACAACCAATCAATAAAATTCTCTGTTGTGCTGTGTACGTCCGAAAATATTATCAAAATGTTTTTTCTAATGTTAGAATCCATTAATATTTTGTGTTAGGTTTTTCTTTCCATTAACACTTAATCAAGCTTGTATTGAAGCAAAAATAACTAAGTTTAGAATTTCCAGGGGCTGGGACAGTGGTGGAATGAATGACTGTCTGGAACACCTGGACAGAGCAAAATATCCCACTTTGCTGTCTCCTTGAGGGATCCTGCTGTGCTGTGTACAGATCAGCAGTAAGGCCAATCAGCACTGGACCAAGGAAAGTGCCTCTGAAAGTAGAAATTCAATATTCAGTATTAACAGATTTATACAACCCACAGCGAGGCGGACAACTTTAGTACACAAAGGAGGAGTGGAATGAAACCATGGTACTCATTCTATCTGTGACATGAATTTCAGTTTCAGCTCAGCCTAGCAGAAGTGAAAGATCTTGTACATGTACTGTGCAATTTAACTGGCAGTCGTTATTTTTCTCTGACTAACAGTTTGAATCTCTGCTGCACATTCCATTGAAGGAAATGGAACTCGGTTTCAYATCACAGAGAAAAATGCAGGTCTTGTAAATAAAAGCAAGACAACAGTTTTAATCATGGCATGCACTGCATATCTTAAGGTTGGCACCAAGGTTTGTTAAAATATATGTAAAATACACATGAAGACAGAGAAATATTCAGCCAGATGGCACACCACAAATAACACACACTTCCTATTTATGATGAGATAATCTGGAGTGAAGCACTATTTTCTAATTGGATAAACATGGGCCTAGGAGCCTGGAAGATCTAAATTTTACTTTCAACACAAATGCTACTCACAGGGTGGTCCTAGATACAAGATTCTAGTATGTCTCAGCCTTCTCTTCAGCAAATGGGGATAAATACTGCCTGATGTACCTCACACACACTGACAAGACACAGATTATTTCCATGTAACATAGGAACGACAATAAGCCCTTGCCACCTGTTATTTAAGACAACCTTTCCAATATGAAAAGGATAGAAAACATGTAAGCAGAGAAAAATGATGAAGCACAATGAAAAATATACTTAGAATGTCAAATGAAATGACACAGCCTCAGGACAACTAGGCTAGGAAAACCTGAATAAAAATGACATTCCACCCTCTTGTAATACGTTTGTTGTTTCCCAGCCATCTCTCAGGGTTTTGTTTGCACATACCAACTAAAGTTAGGTCTGTTGCCTGAGGAAACCGACTTTCTTCATCTAGCAGAGACAGAAGACCCATGGGTTTCTGAAGGAACATATCTAGAAGTGGACGGTTGTCCTCATACTCCACTGTAGTAGCATCAATTCCCTCATTCTGATATTCCATCTACAAAAGCCACCAGCACAGTCTTAATACTGAACCAGTAAAAGCAACATCATCATTAGGGCATTTATGATGTACAGCAATGCTCTCTAGGCCTCAACAACATTATCTACAAAACTTCAACTGAAAGATGTCATTATCTTGCATTTAAATCACACACCCATTTTATATTAAAATACTCCTGAATATGATTTATGGTGGGATGGGTGATTCAGTTAGACCTCATCAGAGTTGAATTTACCTGCTCAAGTGCAAAGATATGTTGATTGAAATAAAACTGGATCTGTTCATTAGCGATATTTATGCACAGCTGTTCAAAAGAATTTCTTGCAAARTTCTCAAATCCAAATATGTCTAGTATCCCAACATTCATCCCACTTTCAGCATTGCTGCAAGTGAAAATACAAACAAAATTCATTATGGGCAACACCAAGTTAAAATAAAAATAAACAGGGTAACTAAGATTGCATAATTGATTCACTCTGCTGCAAAAATAGAGGAGGAAAAGTGTGTTTGAACCTAAGACAACTTGTGCATTTGTTCAGCACTGTTAAGACTTTTGTTTTCCACTTGCTTCTTGCAAATTTCCATGAAGAAGGCAGAAGAATCATAGATACAGAGTAACATACACTTAGCAGCCATATTGAAACACGGGGCTTCAGTAGGCAGATCCCAAATAAAATCTACTGCCTGCTCCTCCAGGTAGACAGAAGGTGACAAGGTTTAATAGTATGTTTTTGCTACACTCATTCAGAAGGATAATTACCAAGTCTGCTGCTGCTACAAGCTGGACTGTTAAAAGCCATGTACTATCTCAAGTATACTCATACCACAGTCACCACCAGAACTGCAAGCACGGATGAGAATATGTCTGTATGACATAGTGAAGTGCCAAGTGGAGATCTCAGATCTAAAGCATTTTCACACTACATGAGAGGTTCTCTTGTTTCTAAAATCTCTACAGCTGCTTCAAAAGATCAGACCAGCCAGATCAGCACCTGGCAATGAAATCACAACGATGCACAATGTAAGGTTTCTGTAATTATGAAAAATAAAAAATCATCCCTTACATCTCAAGTAGCAGCACAATAATAATCTGAAATCTGTATTTATTACTTACTTACAAAAGCAGGAGAACTGTATGGACTGTGAATACATAATACATATAATAATTTCAGTGTACTTCAATTATTTATCAGCTTTTTGTATGATTTTCATGTTCACTACATGGGAACCATCTTTTAAAAGAATTGTACAGCACTTCAACCACCCAATTTCCATTGACTTCAGTAGCTAAATTCTACCCAGCTCTTTGAAAATGATGGGGTTAATGTCCTGGAAACAGAATTCAGTATCACAGCATGAAAGCCATTTTGAAGCCTCAGCCAAAATAAACACAGCACTCTTCCTGCAAAATCAAAAATATACAAATGGATGAACCCATCAGACATATGCACAGTAAGTACACACGATTCAGTGATGTGTAACTTGCCATATATTTTTATCTGGCTGAAGCAGCGTATTAATACGATTTACAATCCAGCTGAAGAGCCGGCCATAAAGTGCTTTAGACATGGCATCTCGCACGTCAGCTGCTTTGTCCACGGTGTTTGTTCGGATAATAGTCTCACCCCGTGTTACAACACAGTGGGAGGTTAGGGCCTCTTGAAGTTCTTCAGACCCAATACTTAGTAGTGCAGCAGCTAAAAGACAGTGGAAAAAGATACACAACAGTGATTATGCAGTGGAAATCAGCAGCATTGACCAACTGTTACCATGAGCTAGAGATTAGTACAAATACAGTCAAATTGCATTTACAGAACTGACAATGTTAAAAAGTATATACCATTATCTAAGGCTTCTGGGTTAGGAACCTCACTTTTATCTGTTTGGTGCTGTGAAGAAATGGCAGCAAACTCAATATTTCCAGTATTTAAGATTCCAGTCAGTATTCTGTACACTGAGTACACTTCCTGTAAAAGATGACAAGAAGCACCATTCAGGAATCCAATTAGATACGCAGATCATATTTAGGCCATGAAAGAAAAACGTGGGCACTGGAATGGCTACTAAAGCTTGTAGCTTTCTCTGAGACCAAGTTCTACAAGTTCAAGCTCCTATTTTCACAGAAAACTGAGGTAAAAACTCAGAATTGCCTGACTACTAACTGGGACCTCAGGCTGATCTTGCTTTCTCAGTGTGTGGTTATGCTTTCACAGTTCACTTCTGTCACAACAGAGATCTTGTGGCTCACAAAATTTTGTGCATCCACAAAAACAAAGGGCAGCACTGGAGGTGGTTTTCATAAAGAAGGTCAATAATGGTTTAGTAACTGAATCTCTTACCTCATCAGTAAATCCTATAATTCTAAAACAATGCTGAATTGCTTCAAATTGTCTTCCATAGGAATCTTTAGTAACAATATCATGCATTACCCTTCCAGTTTCGTTATCAATATATCTAAACAGAGTGGGAAAAAGAAAGGATCATGCTAGCACGTATGTCAGTACAACCTCCAGAGACTTCAGTTTACCTCAGTAACTGGAAAGAGCATTTCTCTCAGTAACTTCCAATTATATAGTTTGACGCTAATTCATAAGAAGTTTTTGTTTGTGTTGCATTAACATCTGCTTATTCTTTGTTAATGTCTATTAATGTTACCAACATTTCACACATATCCCCTCATCCAATACAGATCAGGTGTACCCAAAGTACAAATAACAATTAAAAAAACACAACTCCAAAGCATACTCTGGGTTCTTCCTGAACCTGAAGTATTACAGTAAGAATTCGTAACGTGGATCATCCTCATTTGAAAGTATGACAAAATATCTACATAATAATGAGCTTGATTCTTCCTCCTCCTATTTTAATAGTTCAACTTCTCAAATAAATACAAATAATATAATGCCTTAGTGTCCATCTTCTTCATTCCTTGRGAGGATTAAAAAATATCCATAAGGGATGGAGAAGGATTAAGAGAGATTTTAAGGCATCATACTGAAAGCAAATGCTGATCAATAGCTAATTACAATGAGCAGTTAAAACAAGTGAGTGATAGTTACCTAGGAGGCTTTTTATCAGGAAGTCTATATTCAGAAAGTTTCTTCTGATGATAAAGGCCAGCATAAATATAATAAAATATATGGAAATTTTTTTCTCCCCTGGAAAAAAGAAAGTATCCTTTTAAAGCACCTGTGTTTATTCTTGTGGCATCTTGTACAATGAATGTAAAAGTAGTTCTTATAATGAGCTCACTGAAGTAGGTAGCAAATCTCCCACTTGTTTTAATGGTGTAGGATCAGCAGCTGTGAAGCACAGAAAACCCAGTCAACACAACATTTCTCCAAAGAATGAAGTGGCTCTGGCTTCCACTCCAAAAGAACCTCACTGATTATTCTTGTTGTCATAGCACTGTACAAAGGATTATCTTTTAAGCAGAAGACAGGAAAGTATCTACAATACAGAATTTTTGAGAATTAAATCAATTAAAACACTAAATAAATGCCATAGGACAGACAATTAATAAACCTACACAGCCTGTTTTATGACCCTTGACTTTTCAAGTAGATATTCAGAAATCTTTGCCCCCATTACAGCTCCTGTAGGTGTAAACATCATTTCCAGATATTTTCCAAAGCGACTTGAGTTGTCATTGATGGCAGTGCAGGCATTCCCAAATGCTTCAACCAGAGGATTCACCTGAAGAATTTTCTCACGCAAAGCACGGTTATTGGCCTTGACAGAAGAGATACAGATCAGAAGGATAATTAAAAGAATATAACGCTTACCCACAATCCAATGCTTGCTTCAGAAGCATAGAATCTCTTTCTCATGCTAGTATGGAATTAGGTACTGTGTTAACCTTTCTACTTATACAAAAAGAGGTCCAACAAATTGATAAGAAAGTCTCCCATGGTAGGAAAATACAGATTCTTCTTTCTCTGCAATTGTTCCACCTCTGACTTGTCTTATACTTAGTTAAGAGTCCCAAAACCATAAAAGACTAAAGACATCTACTTAAGGTTAACCTGAAATGGTTAATTTTCCCATTACTTTGTGCTAATAGCATTACTCATAACATTTAAATGTGTAAGAGCTTCTAACACTAGAGCCACAGCAATATTTGGCATTCTTTATTGTATAAATAAATAATTATATATGTGATAAACACTGTACATAACTACAGGTACTGAACACTCAGAATCTGGCATCTTCTCTTTAAAAAAATATTGACTGGCTTGGTGAGAGTCATACTCTTGTATCTTAATTCAATAGTCTCACATGCATGATTACTACCCCTAAATCAAGAGTGACAATTCACATGAAAAGCTTTAAGTATTAAAGATTAAATAAACTGAAAATTTCGGGTGGGGTTGGGAGGATTTGTTCATAATTTTACATAATTGGTTAAGAAATACCTTTCCCAAGAAGGTCAAATGTTGGACGATAAGATGGGCACTTTCCGTCTTTCCAGCACCACTTTCCCCACTGATGATAATGCACTGAACACACAAAACAAAATAATTAAGTACATAGTCCACCACACGGTCAATTTCAGCCACTCCTGTCCGTAATTTCATGTTTAGTACCAAAACTACAGAATACTTTAAGGGTCAACTCCCCTCTGAAAGAAGAGATCAGCAAGGACTCAGTGTAATAATTTATTCCCTAGATTACTAAAATGCATCTCCCCATGCCTGATCACAGTGTGCATGTGTGAAGCAGTGACTSAATTTCTAAGGGCTAGAAGACATAAACAAGTGACCCTGCCTACAGACATGACTAACACGTGGTTTCTCTCAAATACTKAAAACTCAGAAAATTGCCACAGCTCAGTTGATGTGACATAATTCAACAGTGCTTCTGAGCTCACTGCATTGACTTCATATGAGTTAACATGAATCACAGGGTACCGCTGTTTTTAACACACTGACCAAAAGTTTGCTCCGAAAAATAATCTTAAATAATTGGTGCTGTGTAGAGAGGCTGTTCTGTAGGTGACGCTGATATTCAAGTTGAACAGCAAACCAGTATCTAAACACTTCAGAAAAATATGCATCTGTTCATTGGATGACTCTGGGAGGACATATCCACCTTCTTCCTGGGTCAGCAGTCCTTAACATAGGGGATTTTATAAGCTCTTTAAAAGGCTCCCAGACTCAAGAGACTAGCTAGAATGGTCTAAACACTTGGTTTCCTTCTTTCTGCTTCATGGGCAAAAYGGAGCTTGAAAGCCAGTTCACACCTGAACACAGAAGAATCAACACTTCAGATGATAGAAAGTAGGAATTCTAACAGCTTTTATTTCCCCTTTTTTTCCCATGTAGTCTACAGATCACCAGTATAAATATTAGTCTACTTAAGGTACAGTATCAACTGACACATAAGTAAAATGTCAACACTGAGCAGTTGCACAGATTCAAGTGTTTTTATGCAAACATCTGAAAACTATTTGCATGATACTGTGAACACACAAGATTCTTGGCTGGGAAAAAATACAAGGTCCTAAAATACTTTATGCAAYGTGACACTTCATATAGAACTGAGTCTTGTGAAAAGGATTGAAAGATGCAGCAGTTATCTGGTGGTACTTTGTGGTGCCTGACAGCAGGTGCAAGGACTGGCTCTACATAATTTGTGCAATATGACATTTGCAGCTCATTTATTTGCTTCTTGTCAGTTATTTTTGCTCTTGGAAACAGGTAACACATTGATCACACTGTGTAACTTAATTGCCTTTGTGTGACTAGGGAAGTAACGTACAACAGTTTACACAGTTAAGGCCCATGRGTCCTTGTAGAATTGGACAGAACCTGAGTTTTGCTTCAGGAGAAACACTAGACCCAAAGTAAATTTTCAAGCTTCACAGTAAAAAAACAAGAGGAAGCTCAATGGATAAAAAACCAGAATCAATAAATTTTTAATCTGGCTACAGTGTTTATCTGGTGAACCTTTATGTGAAGAACCAACATAACACTGGCCAGGTAATGGAGATAAACAATCTCCTGTAATACTTTGCAAACAGAAAATAGGAAACTGACTTAGATCTAAATGAAGATTACTTACTAAAGAGGTACAAAACATATAATATTAAAGATGTACGAAGTCAGCCTGATGAGCTGATGTAATTACCAATTTTTTCCTCAGATAACAAGTTCTCACATAACTTACTCAACATGAGTACTTTTTTTCTTTAATGCCTTCATCAAAGACCATAGAAGTCATTAAAGAACTACAAACCATCTCTCAGGCCAGTGTACTTCCACATTCTCAGCAAAAATTCCTGTTTTCTTCACCTTCAATGTCCCTTTTATTTGTCTTCTTCTCTTGGCATTTTCTGATTTCAGGATTTTTATTATTTTATCCTGCTTTTGTAATTTTAAAAAAGCATTTTCTATGAATTATTGTGTGATGGACAGGGTAAAATCAGGAGGATTTTATAAACAAAAATAATTATCAGCCTTTAATATTCATGTACATACAGCACATCAAATTACAAAGAGTATAATCTTAATAATGTAATAAAATCTTCTACAGCATGGTATTTTATTCTCATTAAAATCACTACTATATAATTGGATTTGTGTCCTTAGTACATTTATAATAGACCCATCCTTAACATATTTTACTAAAAAATTTGTTAATGGTTCCTATTTTTTGTGACTTAGTGTCTTTTTGCAACAGGAAAGTAGTTGAAACTCTGTTCATCTAGTATGGCATTGAGAACCTCCTATTTTACACAAGTGTAAATTATTGAAATACCTGAAGCAAGACAGGCCTAGAACCAGAGTGGGCAGCAACACTCTGGTCTCAACTGCCGGGACTTCATGGGTATCCAGGAAACTATATTGGTCAGGTACCTCCATCACTTTATTTGACTTTTTAGTCTCTTTTGTATCACTGTGTCCTCTTCAGAACTTCTAAACCTGACCAGATTTCTGCTCTGGTTTTGCTGATACAGGAATAAAAGGCTTAAAAAATAATTTCCAAAAGTACAACATAACATAAGCCACAGCCCTGTAGCACAGTGGCAGTATGATTAATATGAAACCCAAACCAAAATGAACAGATTCTTACCTGATCCTTGCTGAATGTAACCATGTTTTGGTAGGCAGCATCCGCGGAGGCAAATATGTGGGGGGGATTTGATGAACGCTTCACACCATGGTAAAGCTTGGAAAACTAAATTTAAAGAAGCACACATAATAGTCAAAATATGCAACTTAGCTACATAATTAAGAACTGAAAAGGGGACAGTTGACTATCATTAGCCTGTTCAACAGAAGGCAGTTGCCTGTTATACCACAGAATTTCCACTGAACCACCTGGGAGTGGTAATTCTTGGCACTGCTCAACTTCCAGAATACAAACTACAACACCTAGAATGCACTCTGTCATTTCCTGGACAAGACTTGGACAAGAAGAAAACTGTATCACAAGGAACAGAACTTCAAACACAAGCTTTCAATCAAGGAAATACCCAATTTATACAAAAGAAATTCAAAAAATAACAGTGAATCAGAAATCTGGCCCCCTACCTGAAGCCCTGATTTAGGTATCATGGAGACTAAGTGATTTCTAGATCCACCTCTCTTCATATTTGTAGGGAATTAAACTGGCCTCTACAGCATTTGATTCACTTGTTTCTTTTAATGTTTAATCAGCTCTGTGCCAGAGCTGATGGCACAGGACATGTAATAACCCATAGTCAGAGCAATTCTTCAGGAAGCAAAAACCTCAGCATGAGGAGGTTCATATAACCATCTTCTGTCTTCCAGAAGAAAGCCCTAAATGCCAGACAAGCAGCACAGCTGTGCCTGGGGTAATCTTCATCCCTCCCTTGGAATTTGTGCCACCAAGCCGAAGTGAATGAAATCAAATGAAACCAAATGTAACAAACAAAACAAAACAAAACAGATTTGTAGCCACACTGTTCTGGAAGAAGAAAAGACTGAGGTTTAGTCTGTGCTCCTAGTTTCCAACATCACTAAAATATTTTATCTAGTGGTATTAATACAAAAAATAAAGTGACTACTGTCCTCAGCTTGGAATCTCTCTTACCTGGGGAGAATAAATGCTGAGATTCTGGAACGGGTTCAAGGCTATTAAAATGTCTCCAACATAAGTATAAATCTGTAAATCAGCATAGCGTTTTTGCAGCTGATGGATAATTGTATCCTGAGAAGATTACAAAAAGTTTGATAGTTATACAGTATTTTCCCACTTAGGAAGATTTTTGTATATATACTGAGAACATTGTTTAAGAAATACTTAGTATAAATGTAACTAATTACTTTTTAAATGCCAAAAGCACAAAATTGAATATTTTCAAAATTCTTGCTGATGTCATAAAAATAAGTTAAACTGCAACTCCTATTTGCAAAGTAGTACATATTTTGTGATATCAGCCTGAGAAGTAAATCTTCTGAAGAGAAAATGCATGTACATATTATTGCTGCACATTTCCATTTAATTTTTTTATTTGGCCATGAAACAAGGATAGTAATTTTTCAATGATTAAATTTTAAGTAGTAGTAAAACACTGTCTAAACAGGACATTAGCACAATTTAGTATTATGACTTTTTCATGTTAGCATGTAATTTAAGGATTATCAACACAAAAATTGACAGATACTCTGCAAAGAGGTGATATAGTGAAATATGAAATTGATATTGTTTTATCACTTTTTATCTTGAAGTTGTAGATAACATATTATTCAATATAAATCGTTTCAGAAAAAATCACTTAAATCTAGCTCTTTATGACTAAACTTCAAATTATAGGAAACTCACAAAAGTAATTTAAACTAGCATCACTCATAATTAAGTATTTCCCCACAAGAGTATTCACTGCTACTACTTCTATRCCACTATATAGAATATTAACGAAGTGATGGCAGCAGATCAGTCACGTGAGAATTCCTTTGCCATGATGAGACAAAAGCTTGCAGGAAGGAACTATTTTCATTCTGCTAAGAGAGGCCTAAAAAGCACAAATAGGCATGTGAGATACAATAGTCAGAAACTGCTACCCAGACAGTACAGTACCTCATCGAGAACTTCTAGATTTACCAGATCATCATCTAGAGAGTACTTGTCAGCTCTGTCCACATGGTAAGGTCTTCTAGTATGTATTCGTTCATGCCTGGAAGTTTATTAGTAGAGCATCAGTGTTATAAAAGTGTATCAAACACAGCAAATATTAAGAGGCAAAGGGAAGTCATAGGTGTATGTTTTTGTCCTGCAGAAAACACAGACATGCTTTCTGAAATGCATATTTTTGCTTGCAATATCCTTTTATAAAAGCAGTAGATCAGCTTGCTGTCCAGTATACCTGTTTTCTTTTTCACAATACATAACCCTATCTATTTATCTATGCTCAGTGAAGATTTAGCTGTAGATTTACTACTCCTCACTCACACTCAGAAAGCATAAAAAAATTTTCCCTCTTTTCCCCTCCCTCCTTGCTCTAAGTTAATAAACTACCACTCAGTTTAACTAAATGTTACCCACCACGTGCCCAGCCAATAGTATTGTCATCTAAAGAAGTTATAAGAAGCAGTAAGTAGTATAAAATCTTACCTTRGTGTATGCCAAAGTGCCTCCTCAGACGACCCTAGATCTGGCCCAAAACAACATTTTTGAACCACGGCTGCCATCAGACTCTAAACTGTATGGATGTTCAGTCAGCTTGTCTCCAGAGATTTAAGCCACACAATAAGCAGCAGAGACAAACTGTCACATAACCCCTTTATAATCAGATTATACCGAAGGAATCTTTGAAAATGCTGTGTATATGTTTTTAAACAACACATCATGTTGAAACGGGAACAAATTAAGAGGCTGTAACATGTCTTCCACTGAGGGTGTGAAATATGAATGCTGTAAGCACAACTAGGCTTTTCTTCACAACAAACATAATCAAAGCATAGTAGAAGGACACCCACCGAGATACAGTCTGCATCCTGCTGAGTAACATTTAGCATTGATCCTCAATGACAGTCCTTGACAGATTGTTTTTGCATTGGTTGCCACGTAGAAAGTAGGAATCACATGATCAAGCATCCCAAAACAAGGCTAAATATTAGATCAAGCACTACCAGAACAGTACAGTAACTTGGCAGGAAACACTTGTTTATCTATAATGCTCAAGGTTAATATAAAGATGTAGCAGGTCTTTTTTCTTTAATCATATCTTCATATGCCCTTGGAATCCTCTTTCGAAAATTAACATTGAGGCTTTTGCAGTTTTCCCCTTCTATATTTCAAGCTAATCAGCTTTCATTCAGTAAAGAGAATGTTTTCATATCCAAGAGCTTTTACATCATCAGAAGAATTATTGCATGGAAAGCCTCTAACAAAGAGGAAGAAGAGTGTTAGCCATGAGTACAGCTTCCCTGATAATTGTGAATCACATTTAAAGATCATATTTTTTTAATGTCTATTTTTATTTATTTTCCCAATTTCCTTTTGTCTATTCAATGAGTTCTRGAAAACTATTCTGTAATGGTTTATTTGAATTGTAACTAAATAAAACTGTGCAAACCTGCCACCTAGGAAATAAAACACTGGGAAGACAGCAGGTTTTGCTGACAGTCCCACTACATTCCCACAGATGGTAGTTTGCTTGATGTTGTACATATGAAGAAATGAAAGAAGAAGACAAGAACACAAAAAAAGAAGCTATGAAAGAAATATTGTTATAGTGGGTATTATTTCCTGTGGGCAGCATGGAGATCATTGGAATTTGTTCAAAATTCCATTCAATTCAAATAAATTTTCCATTTTCTGGTCTTTGATTAGGTATTGGGTTGTGGGTTCTTTTTGGCTTTTTTTAAAGAGTCACTATATGCAAGAATATTACACTTTGGTGACAAGCCAGATCCTCAAAAGCATAAGACTGCATGATGTACTACCAGGTATTTTAACTGTTGTTTCCCTTTCAAACCAGAATTCAACCTCTTATTTTACTGCATAGAAAAATGCTGTTGTAAATAATGCAAATCATTTAAAGATGGGAGCACCCCTTGGTCTACAGATGAAGCAAATATTGTTGCTTTACTTCATGAAGATGTAACTAACAAAGCGATGGCTAGACATTATAACTAACATAACTCATCTGTGAAGCTTTTTCTTCCTGGAGCAAAACATCATAGCCACAATACTGAATTGCAACAAGCTCCAAGTAGGGACGCATCTACCAGAGGTGCAAGGAGGAGGGGGAAGAGGGCACATTCAAACCTAAGCATGTCTAATTGCAGAATGGCTTTGGAAACTAATCTGTTATCTGATTGTGTATTAAACTCCTGCTGTTTGTACTTCTTAAGTGATAAACGAATCAATTTTTTTTTATTGGAAAGAGTTCTTCTTAACACTATGTAAATAAAGA
The DNA here is from genome assembly GCA_018881555.1 of Amblyornis subalaris. Lineage (NCBI taxonomy): Eukaryota > Metazoa > Chordata > Aves > Passeriformes > Ptilonorhynchidae > Amblyornis > Amblyornis subalaris. The sequence goes on along the minus strand of JACAXG010000012.1, from coordinate 1,560,593 downwards.
AGGAAACTGGTCTTAGTCAAATATAAGTAAAACGTATATACCTTTTGCATGTATTTTCTTGCACTTGACTCATTTTCCTAAGTACATGATTAAGAAGAGGATATTAGGAGCATAACATCACATTAGCTTCAAATCTCCTGCTGGCCTCATCAGTTTTCTACTGACCCCATGTCCTGCAGATGCATTGACAGAGTGTGAAGGGAAAATACAGACAGTAACCTTTAATTACTTCCACAATTTTACATCAGAAATACAATCTGCTTTTAAAATATATTTTTAAAATTCTTCAAAAGCAGAAGAAAACACTCTTAATTGGGGAAATAACTGTCAGTATATTTTTTGTGTAAAAAGTAGAATTATCAGCCATTTTTTCAAATACCCTTCCTTTTTGACAACATATAAAAAGTGCAAACTCTAAGCAAAAGGAAAATCAAAGACGTTATGTTATTTGCCTTAAGTTTCCAGCAATGTTCTGAATCAACTCCTGGAAGACATAGTCTCTCACAAAAAAACTGACATAAAGAGTCACTCAAGGTGGGGCCAGTCACTCAAGGTACCTAACTTTATTATAGAATCACAGGATGGTTGGGTTAGAAGGGACCTGAAGAGCACCATTAGATTTATTCCAGAAATCTAGTGATGAGCATTGTCTGTTGAAAAAGTCTCTATGCTCTGAAGCTCCTTCCCTTTACCTTTTCATCAGGCAGGAATAGCTGGAAGGGACAGTTTTCTTGGATTTTGGAGGAAGAGCAAAAGGCAAGAAGCATTTCTCCTTTGGGAGAACAATATCATGAAGATGGCGGGAAGCATTCCTTTGTTCTACTTGTGGTAAAGAGATAGTTTCAAAGAAAGTAACCAGTCATAGTAACAGAAGTGCACTGTAAATAGCTATACACTCATATATCCTGCTATCAAGCTGGTGATGGGGGGAAAAAAAGCTAGATGGACCACACAGACTTCTAGATCAAAAAGGCATTTCGCTGGCACATTCAACCGGAGCAACAAAGCAACATAGACCAAGAATTTTTGCATTCATTGGGAAGCTTGGTCTCTGATCTCTCTTCCCTCCACCCTTAAGATTCTTAGGGCCTTTCAAGAGGCCTTCACTTTGACCTCTTGGTGCAGTTAAGCCTTTGTGTTTACTGTTTGTTTTCTTTTTTCTAGGACTCACATAGGTACAATAGTTTCTGTACTTGGCCTTCTTTACATTATTGCCAATTTTAAAATTAATTCCTGAGATTTACAAGAAAAATACTCAACACAATGAGAAAGAAAAAAGGGAAGAGTGCTACTGCCACACAGAGATACATAGTCTATTTCCCATGCTTAAAGACTTAATTTTGCTCCTGTACATCAAGTTTCAGCCTGGAGTAATTTGTTGAAGCAAGGTCATAATAGAGACATTGACACAGCCTTAATTACAATATAAATTCTACAGCCATAGTTTACAACCTCCAGTAAAAACACATACACTATACTCAGAACAAGGATCACTTTTGAGGGCCACAGTAGCTTTGAGATTTTTAAACAAAATTAAAAAGGGAAAAAAAGAGTTTTAAACTCATTTGCCTAATATTCATATAGATGAAGGCTGCAAGAATTACATTAAATTACATTGTGTGTAGCATCAGAGAACTATTTCTAGTTCTGTTTCTGTTATTATCTGAGTCCAAAGGAAATTACTGGCTGGATGCAATCAACTTCTTCGCGGTTAATTGCTTTCGAAACTAAATGTGAGCTGGCAAAGAAGCTTGATATCTGGTTGTAAGAATTACTTCCTTGGATGAACTGCTGCTGTAATCCAGCTAGCTCATAAGAAGGGGGAAGTTGTCAAGACACTGTAGTCTCATTCTAATACCTGACAAGGTAGCCTGAACATACCTGCCCTTCTCAAACTATTAAACACTTTTTCTCCTTTTTTTCCCTGTTTTATTTTTTCCCCAGGCTTCTTCAAGTTTGATTTCTCCTGATGCACAGATTTGCATTTTATGCTTCAAAATACAAGGTTTCACAATGCTCCCCATTAGAACAACAAACTTCTAAATGGTGACCAGCAGTAGCACACTGACCCAGCATCACCCAAAACTGTAAACTCTGAACTCTTTATTGCCTACCTTAAACTTGTTTAGAACCATATTAATGCAAATGATGAAGTTTTTTCATTCTTTTAAACACTGAAACCGGAGGTTGGTAGACCTTTTCTGATTCCTATGAAGAAGCATATTTACAGACAGGAACATAAGATACCTAGTCTGTAGGAAAACATCCAAGAGCAGAGCAAGCCATCTCTGGAGTTGGCCTTTTCAAACTTGCAGATAATTGGGAAGCTGCCACTTTGAGCCATATAACCCAAAGCATTCCATGCTTGATCAACATTAACATTCAAACATCAAATCATTATATAATTTTTACATCGGGAGTTATTAATCACTTGAGGACATACAGAAGATCATGGTTTTGCTCAATTTCACCTCCAGTGACATTTGATAGACAGGGCTAACAAAATAAATGTAGATGCCAACCAGTGATTATTAAATATTTTTGTTACTTTAATACAGATTTATCTACTGCATTTCATATAGATGCCCCACATTATCTCCTCCAAAAGAACAGTCAAATGCCAGAGTATCTAAAATTTTGAAAGGTAGCCTCAAGGAATATTACCAAGGGCAAAATTTTTAGAATGCATTCTGTGAAGACTCTTTTTCCCTGTCTCCAGTTCTAAGCTTTTAATCAGGTATTTTCCTCCTTAATGTTCTGCTTCTCCACCTCAGTCAAAAGGCAGTTAATAGATCTGTTACTACATTTGAATTTCTCCACCTCACTTGTTGTTGTGACATTTCTTTTTTAGATTTTCTCCTACATCCCACTTTGGATAGAGCAATCTGTTATTWTAAGACTGAGCATAAGTAGATAATTTCTTAATTGTTGTACATTCAAATGGGAAAAGAAAAACCCATAACATTTTAATTTCATTCTCTTCTGCTGATGTTCAGTACTTTTCAAGGTTTTCAGTTAAAGATTAAAAATTCTACAGTTTTCCATTACTTCTAGTCACAAGCCATAAAAACATCTTTGGTTTTCATGGAATAAAATGGAAAGTTTACTTTTTTTGAGAAAGTCTTCATAAAGTATGCAAGATTTTATCACCATAATTTATGCAAGGAAGGACTGTGACAACAGACAGAATATTGGGGTTCCAAATGAGTTTCCCTTTCAAATGTCTCTGTGACAAGCTCTGTTGTATTTTTAAACATTATTTATGGAACTCGGTATAATTCCTAGCTTAAAAGGCTTTGAAAGTTTTTACATCTGTTTTTCAACTTTTTCAACACTGTACCAGCTGCCAGCTTTGCCAGGTTGAGATAAAGTCCTGACAAGGACAAAAAAGGGGGATAATATTTGATGTTTACAAACAAAACCCAGAGAATACACCCACTTTTTGCAGCACATTTTGCCAGTGTAGACAGTACAAAGAGTCATTTAACACTTGGCAATATTAGGAAACAGACTAAGTCTCTTCTGACTTTCTCCTCCAGCAGGCTGGCAATCAGCCTGTATGTGGGAATCTTGTACTATGAATCAAAAAAGCAACCAATCACACGAATGCATTCAAGACATCAAAAGGCATATTTGGAAAGTGAGCAGCTCTCTCATAATCTCCCTTAATGGATTACCAAACACACTCAAAACATTATTTAGCAAAATTATAATCTCCACAAATAGAGCAAATGTTTACTGTTAAGTGAGAATTAACAATATACATAATTTGTAACATATCTTTGCCTAAAGCCTTCCCAGAGCCTTTCCAAGACTCCAGCGCAGGAAGAATGAAAATAAAAATAGCTAGAGCTCCAGGCATTATGCATGTTTCTCTTCATTAACAGGTTTACAGTGACCTAAGGTACAGTATGACTTTATAGAACAAGACAAAGTTCTTGCCTCAGACAAACTGCTATCTCTTTTTCATAGGTATAACATATTAAGTAAAGCTATTAATAGCCATTTCATAAATTAAAAGAACAGAAAAATATTGAGGCCCTAAACATTTTTGTTRTTTTACTGACGTGCAATCAGACTAATCTCTATCTTGAAGAACTTATCCCTGAAATATAGCAAGTTTATGGTAAGCTTGACTTTTGTACACTTTTTAATTAGAGAATACAGTATTAATTCCACTCAGACACACTGAGTCTATCAATGCTCAGTTATTATTATTCTAACGAAAACATTTTTGTAGTTCTGCTCATCATTCCTGACCAATATTTACATGTTCTGTTGTCCACACCTTACTGTAATTTAGATTCTTTCTTTTTTACCCCGTTCTCCAATTTAATGCTACATGAGGTACAAGTCTTTAGGAATGAATGATATTTCTTGTTTTCGCAATGTTACTATGCATGAGGACATTATTTGAACAACCATCTTACAGTCTGTGTGAGTACAGAACTGGTAAAGTAAAAAAAAAAAAAAAAATTAGGAAAAAACTGAGTGAGAGCCTGTGACAGCATCCTCTCTGATTTTAAGAAATGCTTCCTGCCTAGAAGCAGCYATATATTGATTGAAATAAGATGAATTAGAAAACAGTATGTATCTGTTAAAAAGTAAGTCTGAATTTGACTTTAGAATAGACAAGGAAGAATAATTCAGCACAGCTGGAATGCATATATGTGAAGCTACGTTCTGCTGTACTAACGTCTATTTTTCAAGGATTGAAGAACTTTTATAAGAATAGAACTAGTGGACTACTTGACACCGAATAAATTTCTTAGAATGAAACTTCATATAATTGTTACCATATCAAAGCAGTTGATGAAAAATGTATTGTTGCTAATTAACAATTATGCCCTGGTATTGTTAGAAAACACATCCAATTAAATGATAGCTTATAAAAGGGATATAGATAAGAAAGATAATACCCAGAGCTCATCCTTACGCAGCTGTGACATTGGACTTTCTGATCAAGTTTTTCCCCATGACAGTGTAAGACACAGGCAATGCAGGAGTGGAGTGCTAATGCTGAAATACTCAAGAATTTCAGTCTAAAAGATGCCAACAGAAAAAAAAAAAATCTTCTTCCTCGTTACAAGTGCGGAAAGACGGGTATTCTGGCTGGGGTTTCTGAAAATGAAAACACCTATTTCCATAAGGATAGAAGATATCCACATCTTGCTGTTGAAAATAATCTAGGGAAAAATAGAACTAATGAAAAAGTTCCAAAGATTATCTTTTTCAGTAAAAAAAAGCAGGATGAATTATTTATGTAATTTTTAATTTTAAAAGTGGTCTTTTACTAGCATAAACATTTTCTTTTTATTATTAATTTTAACCAAAAAGACATAATAGAATATAAAACTCTCTAGTAAGTTGCTTCATGGAAAATAACAATATGTTTGTCGGCAACAAACTGATGATAGCAACAAATGTGTGTTAACAGACTTCTTTGAGCTCAAGGCCAATAAAGTGCCCCTTCAGTTCAGAGGTCTGAAGAAATGTACGCAAGTTAAGCTTAGCTATACTGCATACAAAGAAGCTTACAAAAGAAGAATGAACGAAACTGAAATAAGATGTTACTGTCTGTGACTCCAGAGGTCAACCCAGATGATCCTGCCAAAAGGGGACAGCCTGTTTCATTCTACCAATCTCCCACTTATTCCTGGTCTTGTGAACCATTCCCTCCTTCACTTCACCTATATCACCTGAAGCACGTCTGCAATCAATAACAGAGTAGAARATTATCTGTGTGTTTCTGCTGGCTCAGTTTTTTTCTCTCACTGTAGAAGTTCAAGTTCAGGAGGTTTTTGACGATCACTGCAGCTGTAGTAAAAACAGCATCATGAGTTTGTTCCTGGGAGCTGAGGGAAAATGAGAGAAAGAAGCCAGTTCTCTCTTTTTCACTAGCAGTGCAATGGTAGATCAGGTCTCCATGTCTCTCCATCATACGCACTAATTCACTAACACTGACTTTCAAGTATGCAGGCTTGCTCTCAGGCACAATGACCTTAAGTGATGTACCAAAATAGGCAAAACTGGCACGGCTCCATTGGAAAGAGAATCCTATTTAAAACCCCACAGGTGCTGAGTCAGTACAGAATCAAAAGATGCAAATCCAAAATACCATCCTGGAAGACTTTCATATGAGAAAAAACACAGATAGCTCCTGATCAGTTGTCATCACCAGTGACTCGCTGGGCTCACTCAAAGAAGAAGTGCTGTTAACACAACCATCCTGATGATTTCCCAGTTTCTAGAAATTTTCAGCCTGTGCTCTGAGAACATATTCTCTTACTTATCTTTTAAATGACTGACCTGTAGTGTTGCTCTACTCCTAAAAATGGGTGTCTATTTTTCTCTGTTTCTGAACACCAGGAAATTAATGTACATTTCATTGTACCTGTCATGGGCGCATCAATAAACAGAAAAAGCATGCACATATATTCAATGCTGTAATAGAAAGTTTTACTTRACATGGGTTTGAATTGGCCTATTTACTTTCAAGTGGTGACTATACATTCAGACAACTTCTACAGATCACTACAAATGAAAGCCGGTAGATTTTTTACACTACCATCTGGTCATATGTTCTTCCGCATGTCAGATTTTGTATTGAAAATTATGTTGTAGATGCATTACAGAGGTTTTAAAGGCTTTTAATTGGTAACAATTTTCCTAAAGGGTACAAYATCCCATTACAGAGCCAAGTTTTTTACTATTATGAGGCTATGTCAATCCTCCGGGGAAAATTATAATTAGGTGCTCTTGGTGGTTGGTTGTTTTGTAATAATCTTATGTTTGTAGCCCAGTATTAACTGTCTTGCCCACAGACTTGATATTTTGCAGAGATATGCTTTTGCTATCTCATTAAAGTTTGTACCAATTTGATCAAGTTTCAAATCTTAAGAAAATCATTCTGAACAATATGTGGTAGATTTCAGCGGTAAACAATAACTAGATTTTTGTCCTCACGACCATAGTCTCAACCCTGATCACAGTGAGCTGGTGCTTCACAGAACAAGTAAGGATACCATAGTATAACACTAACACAATCAGAAAGATTTTTGTTTCCTAACAAAATATTTAAGGTGGGTTAGCTGGTGACAGGACGGACAAAGAGTCAACCTCCCTTAGATGAGCACTAATTCATACTGAGGATGCTGGAAAGCAAAATTCTTCCTACTTTCCAATCATGTGTAAGGTGCAAAAGCTTGTCTGTCACAGCACTCCCAGTTAATACATGAAAAGCCTTGAGGAAAGAAATGCTGTCTTGGTCTTGGTTCTTTCTCACTCCACATTATGGAGCTCAGTCCCAGAAGAATGTATTGGAATACTATGACAAATTCATTTCATCTTAGCACAAGGATCATTTCACTCTGTCTGTATGTGCAATCAGGTCAACAGCTGGAAAAATTCTTATACCTTTTGAGCCAGCCATGGCATAGCTGTAGACAATGTGATCTGTGAGGTGCTATATGGGGAAGGTATCTTAGGAGGCTAGGTAAAGCAGAAACTTCTACTGTAACACTGGCATAGCTCCCTCACCCACAGTGAGCATTTCCTGGTAGGTTTTCCCAGAAAAGAAACCAACAACTAACACACACCCCACAAAAACAAACCAAAAACCACCACCCACAGAAGTCCTCCACAGCTTCACCTTGGAACTGTACTTAACAGCTATTCCTTTATTTTAACTTGTATGTTTTTGTTTGGGCCTTTAGCATTTAAGCCACAGAGTTTTACGGCATGTAAGTATATACGCGGTTATGACTTACAGATCATAACTTCTAATATTCTTCATCAACATTAGTAGGTGTTTATTTATAATAATGGGCAAGAGCTTATCTAACTCTAGACAAATTTTAAATTACAGAATGATTGCTGAGCTTGGGACAGTGTGTTCATTTGCATTTAATTCTCTTTTGAAACAGTGAAATTCTGCCACCCTCTGGACAACAACTAAACTAAGACATATTTACAATCAGCCTCAAAAGATGCCACTTCTGCTGATAAACATGCATTGCTTTTTAAGCACATTTTAAAATTAATTACTAGGTTGAATGAAAAAATAGAAGTTATTATTAAACTACAGGCAAAACAATTACTGTAAGTACTGAACAGCCTCAATACTAATAGTAGTTAATCAAACAGCAAACTTAAAAATGTTGTTCTTAACTTTTTCTAGTAGTCACTTGAATGCTCACAGTTGTATTTTTAAAGGTCTGTTACCAAAGTATGATATAATTTTTCATGCCAATATGTATTTCCACAAACCAGAACATTCTGGGAATTATTAGCATCTTTCTGACTGCGCCAAAAGGGAACACATATAGAACAGAGTTCAGAGGGAGAAAAAAAGGCAAAGAAGGCTGCATTATGGCTGATCAAACTAGCTTTAAAAAGTACCAAAGGGAAAACATGTCTCTTACATTCACATGGCAAGCAGCACTTATTGCTAATAATACTGCCAGTCAATGCATTAATATGATCATTTGAAACAACAAAAGTCTGTGCATTCAAAGTTTCAATTTGTGCTTCCAGTATTAGTGTGGGGAAGGAGGGCTGTAGCATATACATTGCTACTTCCAGTACCTTGTACAGTATAGTACCTTGTTTTGGCTATGGAGCTTAGCTGCTGTTGTTCTTGGATGAGCTCAGACAGCTGTTTTTGCAGAGACATATCTTTACCATGTACTTGTTTAATAAACGGATGCTCCAAAAGATGGGTGACTGAAGGACGCTTTTCAAAATCCTTGATTAGACACCTGTGACAGAGAAACAGGGGTCTCAGGCAACGATAATATTTCATTACAGCATAAATTGAGTCAGCTTACAGTGTGGCTGTTACTGTATTTTCTTTTTCCACAAATCTGAGTTCCTCAATATGCAACAAGACTCTTCCTCTATACTGCAGTAAATCTGGCATAAAATACTTAGCTAAGTGAATTCACTCTACAAGTATGCTAGCATAAAGGCTACAGATTTGAGCTTATTTAATCTCTCTTTAACTGCAATGAGGTTACTATGAAAAAATAGCATCATATCCCGTAAGAGCTGTACAGTTAATATACATAAAAAYTAATCTAAGATGAATAGACAATACTTCATTCAGTTTAATTTTCCAGCTATTCTCCAATGACAGTTTGACCATGAACTGTAGGATACAATCTGTTAAAAATCACAACTGAAATCCATTGTACAACACTAATCAGAAAAATCTGACATAGAGCTTTGTTTTTAAAATTAGATATTCTATATCCCAATTATGAGAGCTAGCACAAGAATTCTAAAAAATTCTGCAAACCTGCATAATTCAGTCTGGAAGAAAAAGGAGTGAGTCAGAATTAAATGCTATCCAGGGTACCAAAGTTCTGCTTGTGATAGGAACAGGTGAACTAGTACTGAATAAAGAAATACATCCTATTAAATTAGCATAAAATAAAGTACCATGCTAATTTCTACAATCGAGATTTAAAATTGGAGAAGCCAGCACTCAAGTTGAATTATTTTCTGCATAATAAAGCTGAAATAATACTGTTCAAACAGAAGAATGGTTTAACAGGATAAGACTGCTTTCAAGTACCCTCTAATTAATAATACTAAACCATTCCGTTCATCTTGCTCAAATAATAATAATATTGACATTATTTGAGAATGTGAAAAAGAAATGCTGCAATTCAGTATATATCCCCCTTCTAGTATCTCTCATTTCAGCAAATTATAGCCCAAGATGAATTTATTTTATGTGATGCATCCATATTACATACTTCACAATTTCATTTCATATTTGCCGAATAAGTACCTAAAGTACTTTCTTTGCAGGGCCAAATATCACAAATAAAGACTATCATTTTAGCCGAAAGTTCAATGAAACTTTAATAYCTTTTAGAATTGATATTGTAGTAATATAAATAACAATGTACAAAATTTAAACTACATTACAAAAAATCATACACATTAATTGATTTCAAATACTACCAAACACATTAGGAAGTTATTAAAGTTTAGCCTCACCTCAAAGACTTTACTGAAGACTAAAGTCTGGTCTTAAAATGGTCCTGAAATATCTTTGAACATAACTTTAATATTTTAGGTTCCCCAAAACCATTTTGCCAACCTCTTCTGTATATCTAGTCCAGAAAAGAAAGTCTGTAAAATGTGTTACCAGCTTTGGAACTATTTTGGTGAATTTTGCTACAAGCTAGAACTGTAGCCTCCTGATAGAAACACTAAAGCAACACAACCTGGTTTATCTCCATCCCTCTGAGCACAAGGCTATAAATACCAGTCCTTCCCCTCCACAAAAAGATCCATCATTAGCCTTGAACAGGTTCTGACAATCCCCCCTACCCCTCTTCTTTTTTGTAATCTGGGAGTTTTAAAAGTCAATACACCCACACAGACAATATGGTCCATGCCAATCCTGTTTAAATTCATGTTTCCTGAGAAAAAGGAATAAAACATTTGAAAAGAAAGACAACATTAATCAGGAAGGCAGAGGAAAAGAGAACAAAACAACAAATGCTATGCATTATACAAAATCACAGATTGATGGCAAGTATCTGAAGTGGAGATATCAGTCTGAAAAGCTAATGCACTCTTGATTTTTACCATTTTATCAATAACTCCAAATTTACACTATTTATGCTATATTGTTAATATATAAATGTTCTTGTTAAATTTGATTACATCTGGAATTTTTCAGTGCTTTAACTGAATCCAAGTGAACCTATGTCATAGAATCATTGAATAGTTTGTGTTGGAAAGGACCTTTCAAGGTCGTCTAGTCCAAATCCCCTGCAATACACAGGGACATCTTCAACTATATCAAGTTGCTCAGAACCCTGTTCAACTTGACCTTGACTGTTTCCAGGGATGGGGCATCTACAAACCTGTGCCAGTGTTTCACCACCCTCAACATAAAAAACATCCTCTTGATATCTAGCCTGCATCTACCCTCTTTTAGTTTAAAACCATTACCCCTTGTCCTATCACAAAAGGCAGTTGCTTTTCAGATAGTAATATTAGAGTTTAAATGGATTCTCTTCAAAAACTTACACAGTTCCAGACAGGATATCTTGTTTACCAAAAGCGTGAAGATCATACAAATCTTTGACCTGGTGGTACGGAGTTATTAATATGAATTCTCTGAGCTCTGGAACAATGCACTTCCAGAGACACTCTACAGACAGGATCCAGAAGTTGCAAGAGAATATTTTACATATAGATGGCCCCTAGGTGAAACATCCAAATGTCCAGGATACTGCACTCATTGTGGAAGCCCAACAAGAAGAGACATTTTGGAGAAAAAAGTTCTTAGCTTCTCTATTGTGTGCCTGAAATGTGAGCTGTTTAGGTCTGACAGCTGTTTTAACGAGCACAGGTAAGTTCTGTGAAGGAGACAATCTTGGAGATCTTCAGGATTACCTTTGCTTCTGTTGCATAATCCTGCCAATCCCCCACTGACTATCCACTTTGTGTGCATGCTTCACCTTTGCAACTATCTATGTTTATCTCTTGTTTCATCTAAATGCAGCCTTCATTCTCTGGTAGTAGGATATTTCTGCAGACTGTGTTCATGTAGGATTTCAATTGAAACACAACCAAAACTCTGTTAAATCACAGGATGACTAAGATAATGACACAAGACACATCGACATGATTCTGTGATCAAACTCTGTTCCAAACTCAGACAGAGCACACCTACTATCGTGCCAAGTTTGTGCCTGTACTGGAAGAACTGAGCCCTTTCAGATGGTTAGTGACATGACACAAAAAAGCAGAGAGCTACTAACTAACAGCCATGGAAGCGTGAGGGAGAGCTACTTAATTTCACACTGTAACTTTGCATGTGAGCACTTCTACTTCAGGGAAGAGACTGACAGGAGAATGTACATTTCCACTGAGGTCGGTTTAATCCATCAAGTCAAATGGCAAAATCCTGGCACTTTAAAAACACAGCAGAAAAAGAGCAGGCAGACCAAAGGGAATTGAAGCATGGATGGCACATACACTCTCCTTTAGCTCTAAATAGCAGAAGTGTTGACGCAGTCACTTCTGGAAATCACTCCTTACTATGTTTCAAATGCAGTAAACAGCTTTCAGCTTAGTCACTGCAGGTACTGTGAGCTCACTGTGTACTTAAACATTCAGCGCCAATTCGATGTATCACCAGGCTTCCTTTGATGGAATGTAGGATAGAAAGCTGTCATGTGACACTGAAAAGATAGACCTTATGTTTCTTGGTGCATATTTTTTGTTCTTATTCCTCTCTATGCAGAAAAGACCTATTAATAGTCTAAGGTATATTTACGTGCTCTGCTTCTACACACTGTCATTTCAACTGTGTTGCTTTTATTGCAACATTAATTGCTGCTGCTGCTGCTGTTCTTAGTCAACATCATCCATAAAATAAGAATTCTTGGGCCACCACCTATGTGCTAATAAAAAATGATGCGACTGCCAGTGTCACTGCAGGTGTTCAATAAGGTGTCATCTCCTTCACTGAAAGCAGTATTGACATTATAATGCTTTTCAGAAAAAAAATATTATAYAGCATATCAGCTCTTACAATGCTAAAGCCTGCACAAAGGTGAGCATTATCACAGAGTTTTCTACTGACCTGCTGTGAGAGACTGAGGTGTTATGGCTTATGGGTTAAACATTCTTTTTGAAGAACTTTTGCCTATTATAGCAAAACTGTATAACAAAACTGCACCAAAAGAAAAAACTACACCAGAGACCACGGACATCCTGGATGGGCCCCCTGGACTAAGGCCCTGGACTGTGAGTTGATTTGAGGTAAGATAAAAATTACACCATTCTAAGGTGTGGGCTGGGGGAAAAGAATGCTTTCACAGGAGTATCCTGCCCAGCAGCTTTGGGTGCGAAGGCCTTAGGCCCAGGCTTATCTGCTGCCAGGTTTGCACAGAGTCCCCCAGCCCAGGGAGGAAGAGGAAAGGTTTTGGGGGTGCGTGTGGTGAAAAAAGCCTCTGGTCAGAGGAACGCCTATCCTCTGCTGTGCAGCTGCGGGAGGCCCCCCACTTTGGGAGAAGCCACAACTACTAGACACGCATGTGAAGGGGCAGCAAAGGGCATGTCACGGCCCACCAAAGGCCCCCCGCAAGGGGCCCCTAGACCGTGCACCAGAGCACTACACGTGGTGCAAAATGATGCAACAAATCCACAGTCTTGCAAGTGACAATGTTAAATTGGCCCCCTCAGGGGTGGTACCTGGGCGTTCCCACCTGGCCCAAAGCATATATTAATCCAATGGATTCTATACTTCGGTGGCGGTGGTGACAGGGACCTTCACCATYCAGAAGACCAGACGTAGGGATCAACGAGACRTCATTGGGACCCACGGAGGGGAGATATGTTTCCACCTAACCTCTGTCACTCTTTCTGTCTCCTTCCCCCCCGCCGCATACCTCTTTCTCTATTTCTTTCTTTCTTTCTCTCTCTCTCTCTCTCTCTCACTTACTGTTAAATAAAATACATCAATTTTTTTGGTACCAACATTTAGCCTCGTTTGGCTTTAATCTGTTTAAAGGAATATTCAAACCTTTAGGCGTCTTTCCACTTTATTCACAGAGAATTCTCTCCTGTGATTAGAGCGGATCGTAACACCTGCACCCTGACATAGAATTATAATGTGTGGAAAAGTTAATTATATGGGTATCTGGGTTCAAAGTTGCCAGTAAATTCAGTCAGGAGATATATCTAACATATACACCAGAAAAAAGAAATCAAGAAGTAATAAACAAACATTCAGTAATATTAACATTTAAAAGAGTAAAGTAACAAAACAGTTTTTACAATTTCACTTATCACAAAATATTCTGAAATCAGTGTGTGCATTTTACATATAAAAAATAACATTAAGAAGCCCTATTAATGAAGGACTTGCTTCCGAGGAAAAGAGAAAACTAAACCATCTTCAGTTTCTCATCTGAGCATTCATTTAAGACCAGTTTGGACAGTTAGCTTAGAAACTGTCAAACATCAACCATGCTGCAATTATTCATAAAACCAGTAAATGTGCTGCACATGCAAATTCAACCAATTTGTTTGGCTCATGGAAATTTAAAAAAAGAAAAAAAAAAAGAAAAATGAAAAAAGTGGTGCATTAGTTCGAACTGAGCAAATTGACTAGCAAATCTACTACAAGATGGGTTTCAAATAAGGTATGATGAAAGTATCACATTTGGTCTGCTATTTTTTGGATCTAAAATAATAGAAGGGCTAAGTAAGTAGAGACTGAAAAAGAAACAAATATTGTACATGTTTGCCTTGATGAAAGTAAATCCATTATCTAATTTGAAATTCTAGTATCTTCCATCATGCTTTCTTAGCTGAAAATTAATTCTCAGAATTCATTAGTGTCACTACATTAAACGTAGGTTGCAGCCATTTGCTGCAATCTCACAGCCAGGCTCCAAAGCACCATTTCCATTCTGCCACAATTACAAGCAAAGATGAAGCATTTATTAGCAGGGGATAAGAGCAGACTCCCATCCACACAGGCCCATYTGAGACAGCCTTTAAAAATTCACTGGCTGCTTGCACTTGGATGATAACATTGTTGGAATTGCTGGGTCTCGACAATGTAAACAGCCATTTTGCAAGTGGCGAATCAGATGGCTGAAAAGGAGAGATATTTATCAGCATTCATGAGCTAATATTTACTAATGAATAAATGGAAAGAAACAGATTTCATAAGAACTGCAATGGTGGTCTAAGTCTCCTGTGTGTTCAGAAATAGAAAAACAATTACTAACGTCACTCACTATTGCAGCCAAGCCTAAGCAGAGCAGCAGCAGTTCTTTCTTTCAGAAATTCTCTTTCATCAGATCTATTATGATCTACTTGACCACAAGTACTTTCTCTAAAGGGAAAGAAATCAAGCCGCTGCAACTCTCATAGCTTAGATACCTTATGATTTATCACCAGTATTTTGTTTTCTTCAATTATTACATTTTGTAAATGCTACATTTTCTGATGATTTCTCATCTGCTAGCAGTGTACTGCTGGAACTCATTTTGTCTCATAACCCAAATATCCAACCAGACATCAAGTAACTATTTAACATCTACATGCACAGAAGATGCATAGCTTAATACTGGGAAGAAATTATGACCGTGTATCAGACTTTGTATTAGAGCTGGGGAATTCACACAACAGCCTCTGGGTGACAGTAATATAAAGKCTCTGATCTGCTCAACTGTTATCTGTTAGTTAAAGGCCTCATTGCCACTCCTCTGGTCCCTATCTCTTTGCCACTCCCTGGCTCATCAGGGTGCTCTTCCCCATCACCTGCTCCTCTCACAGCTCTAGACCACTTTCCCCTGCCCTCCACATATTTCACTCCTTGCACAAGTACACGCTGTCTAGCAGTGAGCAATCTTTCCAGGACTCTGCCATTAGGGTAGAAGAGCTTTCCAGGGTCTTGAACAGGACTTCAGGTCGTCCTGAGGATCTAAGAGCCTCTCTTCCCCATCCCAGAAAATACAGTTACCAGATTGCCCCCAAAGATAGAGATGGCTCGGCTGGGGATCTACAGTGGAAATTTCCCAGAGGAAGAAGATAAAGAGTAAGGTCATATCCTCTTGAAGGGAGGGAGCATTCCCTCCTAAGCAGGGAGAATGTGGTCTCTGAGACTTATCTTCCCTCCCCATATTTGCCTGATTATTTACATCACAAGGTTGCTTCATGATGGAASATTAATGAAATCAAGAGCATGACCTCAACTGGGTTGACTCCCCCTATTTAGAGAAATGGAAGGATAGACACCGACAAACGAGATCATCTAGGCCAGATATGTTAGGTCAGAAACTTTCCAGTCAAGGAAGGAAAAATAACAATCTCTGAGGGTCTTCTAGCTGGTTAAAATGACCAGTAACTGAGTGTTCCTCCTACCTCTGTACCACAYGTAGCTGCGGCAGGCACTGGTCAGTTACATGCAGCAGAGAGGCGGAGAAGAAAAGACATTTCATGAATTACATTTATCATAATGATGCAGGAATGTGCCTGCTTCTCTGACACTTCCCTGCTTTCCACTTCCAGGCCTGCCCAACCCCCACTGCTGCAGGTCACTTATTTGCAAAAGTGAACTAAAAAACTGTGACAGCTTTGTCAACAGCATTTCTGTTTTCAGTCCTAATTCAACAGGACTCACGAGATGCAAATAACCTTATCTCCAGGACTATACATAGGTGCCCTTTTACAAAAAGCAAACGCTGGGCACTAAGGGTATGTGTGTAGGTTAAATAGGTCTCCTGTCTCTCACAGAATCCCATGATAAATAATAAGGACTTTATTGTTCATTCTGCTACAATCAGATATCAGGATGAAGGACTGAATTTATGACGAAGAACTCAATCATCACATGCATGGTATAAATTCTGATGGTCAGAACGCATTTATAACTTTATTGATCTGCCTTTTGGTAGAAAATGCTGTAAATTACTAATCCTCTCCAAAAGAATGAGACTAATAGACGAACACTGAAATGTCACCATCACCTCTTTTCTTAATAAATCTTTCAGTTTAACATTCAACATCAAGCACCATACAGTGTAATTCAGAGCACACATCTGAAACATAACAAAGGTTCTATCACACTGAAATTGTAAGATTAGGTGTAGTAAATAGCTCTACCTCTTCTAAATCTTCAAAAATTATAACAGGTTTCCCAGACTCATTTGGGCTGAGTAAGTACTACAATTTATTTTGGCTCATGTACATCATTTAACGAACAAAAAAAGGAAACTCTGTGGAGTGGCACCTCTTGCAGCTCTTAGCATGGGTCTGACAGTTGCTCAGGATGAAATCTTTGACATTTTACCAGCGACACCACAAATAAAACCAGAACAACTCCAGGGAGCATCTCAAAACCACCAAATACATTTATTTATTGCATGATTAAATTAATGAATAGCCTTTCATCAGAAATTGGTCTGCTCTGTTTCTTTGGCCTGTCCTCAAAGGCCCAAGAAAACAAAGACCCTTCAGAACTTTGTACAACTGAAACTTTTTATTAGAAACAGTATTGTTTTGCATGTGTACCAGATTTTCACCCTCAGGTACCTATGCCAATTTGACACTATAGCATGCAGCTGATTTGAGGCAGGCTTTTTATTACAACTGCTCACTAGAAAGTAAAATATAATTTTATTCATTATATATGCCCATTCCTCTGTATAAATATCTATGTTTCATGCAATATTCAAAAGTGGTGGAGATCTTTTGTCAGGTACTACAATTTAGCATTTCAAGTTCATCTCTAGACAGATTCCGAGAGTCCACATCAATGAATGAAATGCSAATACCTACAGATTTGGTGGGAACCTTACACATTGCAATCTGTATCTTTCTGACATTTGCAAACCTCTTTGTCTTCCCAGACACTGTGAAATTAATAAGTTATGTCAAATGCATATTGCTCTGTGACAGAAACAGTAAAATGTTATGTAATATGAACAGAATGTCACTAAACAATTGCTTCGATTGTGAAAAAATTTTATCTGCATTCAGAGAAGTTAAATCTAAATGGACCACTTAAAACCTATACAATCTAGATGATCTATTAAGTGAATAATTCTGAATGTAGACTCATCAATATGAARTTCAGCTTGCTAAGCTGTGTTTATATTGAGTACAAAAAAGTGAGTTTATTGGGACAAAAAACATATATTTGTACTGTACTTGCAATGCCATTGTTAAAAGTTACATTCTGATGATAAATGTGACCATAAATCCTTAACTTCACATTTTGACTTTATTACTTCCTGAATTTCTTGATTCTTTAATTCCCTCCAGCTCAAGAATGACTAATTAATTCAAAGAACCATAATAGCTAATCATTGGTTAAATTGGTTAAAATTGGTTAAAAGGAGAATATCTGTCTCTGGAGATACACTGCTCATTTTAATTAAAATTACCATTTTGTGACGTAATGTAAATAAAAGTTATTGCATTCTTCTGCTACAAGAACATATTAACTCTTCTATTTACTCCTAGAGATCAGTCAAGCTTTAAAGTGCCAAGAAAATTATTTGTCACTGCTGTGGTAGTTTACATGGTCTTACAGAAATAGTAAAAACCCTACTAACATGTAGATAAAATAAATAGATAATTAATTATTTCTCGCATTACAACTGGAGAGCCAAGTTTTTCATGTACAATCACAGTAGTACAGATAAATACACATATACAGAACTTTATTGACCTTTTGTAAGTATGTATGTGCTGCATGTGTCTTAGTAGATACCAAATACAAAATTAGGCTGCTGCCAGAGATGAGAGCTGAAATTGTGTCTTGTCTGCATTTTTTTTAAACAAAATATCCAACTCAGATTCGCTATCTTTGTTGTAAAAATCCTTATGCGAACAACACATTATGGTTTTCATCTCAAGTCAAGGTCAACAGTGCTGGGAGTAGAAACACAGATTCACCAAGCTAAAAACTATCTTGACACTCTCCATTCAGACTTTGTAAATATTGGATTTTACTAAAATGCTGCTGCAAAATCATCATCCCTTAGGGCAGCAGTATCATAGTTAAAATATAGACTTAATTCCTGTAAAATATATGATCACTATTTTAACAGTTTAAAGAGTTACCAACAATGAAACTTCCAGCTCAGGCATGTTGTAAATCACTGTAACACATTAGAGACCACTTATTAAAAAAATGCCCCCTGAGACAATGGCATTTCAAGGGATGGGAATATAGGATGAAAAAAGCTACAGTGACCACGTTTGGCAAGCTTGGCATAAACAAAATTATTGCATAGACAAAACTGAAACCAAAAGCTTAGCCAAAGCTGCATGCTCAGTTTTGGTCAGTGCACAGGTCTGGCCTGCAAATTGAACAGATAAGCTTGTTATGCAAATGATGTTAGCATCAAGAAGGAGGTAGATAATGAAATTATTCAAAAGCTAACCACTCATCACAAGGGTGACAGAAACATCAGGCAAGGTCCTAACATACGGATAAAAGGCAGTATGGAATTTATACAATCACTGCTTTTAATTTATCATAACTAGGCTGTCACAATGCGGGCATCAACAAATGCATAACTAATGCATATAAATGAGCCAATTATCAGTAATGGCTAAGAGGTTTGCAGTTGTACGATCCAATGTTTCATTATTTAAATTTTTCTAGAAAATCCACTAATGTAAATCTAAGCCTCCATAAAAACATCTTGTAACCTCTGTATCATAGCAACTTTACTAACACATGCCAAAGAACATAACATTGTCAGAGAAAATTAAATTCCAGTATTCTCTTAAAGACAGCTATAATATAGGGTATTCATTACAATCGTTGCATTTCTCCATGTTAAGAGAACTGTGTATGAGCATATTTCCTTACATATTTCCTACTTTCCTTACATTGTGTGCATTACTGTAAAAATGAAAAGCAAGATTTGAGAACCCGCAAAAGTTGATGGTGAGGAAGTATTTAAGCAAAAGTAAATAATAATCTATGTGATTAAAAATATACCATTTGAAGATATCAAAAACCCAAAGGACAAGATTAAAAATAAGTTTAGCCATAAAGTATTAACATCTGACTTGTTTTACAAACAGTGCATGCTGAACTAAAGGACTGAACAAATGTTGAGAATGTTTAACTGAGTTTTTGTATTGCTCTCAAGCTCAGTGGGGACTTCTAAAAGGGAAAATACCAAGAAAGAAAAACTTACATAACAATGCTGAAGATTAATGCAAAATGTTTCTGAGACAGTAATGTAATCTTATTTACCAGGTGCAGTGACCTTCTAAAGCACAAGTGGAATATAATCCACCAGTGCCAGAGTCCCCCAGAATACAGACTATAGTCTTTAAATACAATAAAACCAATGGTTTTTTAGAATAGAATGAATTTCATCCACCACTTGGTGACCCTTGTTCTTAAACACCGAATCTGCTATATATCCCAATGTACACTGCTGTGTAAACAAGGACGTACATTATGGAGAACCAGAACTTGGATCAATCTGCTCTGGAGGAATGTACTTCTACTACCTACACTGGAAGAGATTCTGAGTTACATTGCAGCAACAACAGTAATGGCCT
Source organism: Amblyornis subalaris (assembly GCA_018881555.1). Taxonomy (NCBI): domain Eukaryota; kingdom Metazoa; phylum Chordata; class Aves; order Passeriformes; family Ptilonorhynchidae; genus Amblyornis; species Amblyornis subalaris. The sequence continues at coordinate 1,540,511 of JACAXG010000012.1, read as the reverse complement.
TCCTCTGTAGGTCAAACATTACACTGTACCTCACCTTCCTGTCTGGTTAAAGCTCAGCATAGGAAATAACAGTATTTTTCACAGATTACTAATAAAACTTGCAGTACTGTTTTTATTTTTAACTTCTAAAATGGAAAGACACTACCATACAACTAGCTGAAAAAAGTATCAGGTAGGGATATCGTATTCTACAAGTAACTGGATACACCAAGGTACAGAACAGATTCAAAATGCAGATGTGCATATTTACAAACCTATCTTGAAAAGTCAGTACTGATGAGCAGTGTTCAAATATTTGGTTATTTGATCAGCGTAAGCCTCCCAAGGGTTTTATAATAGTATTCTCCACATTACACAGTTTGGGTTGTAATAGGTTCCAATGAAATACTGACAAATACTAAAAATCACTCATAAAAGTTGCTGTAAGATTTTTGAATATAATGCTAGCAACTACTAAATTGTGATTTCCTAGTTTCACTGGAAAAAGAAAAAAGTAAAGCACAAGCACATTTTAGTTTGGTGACAGCTGGATCTATTATGCTCTTGGTACTATTGGTGCTCAATTACATATCTGGGTATACAACTACTGAATCTTGATACAGTGGAAAAAAAGGCAATTATTTTCCTTCTTATCTTTCAAATTCTTATTTTAAATTGACCAGCAGTCATTCTCACTAAYCCTTTTTTCTCCTCGACACAAAATTTCATTGGAAAGCCATCAAGGAAATCAGATATATTTTATAAACCTGTTCCAGGGCCACCAAAATCAAGAGACACTCAATTGAAGAAAATTACTAAGAAGATCGAACTGTGCTGTAAAGCTTTCAAAAAGTGAGGCATGGTCTAGAGTCAATGAAAAGAAAATCGAAGTCAAAAACCTGCAAAAGCAACAACTCCATAAATAAATTCTGTTTTCAGATTGGCACCCATAGGTCTTGTTGAACAAGCTGTTTTTAAAAGAAAATAAAACTCACTGTGAAATGAAATGGTTGAAGCCTCTGCACCATTTTTCAGGATGTAGCAAAGTAGGTGGAGGGTTTCTGAAAAACAAAGTTTTGAAGTTTAAAATGTTGATGTTATCTCACAGATAGTCATCAAAGGTGTTACTAGTTTCACCAGGAAGAAAATGATGATTGAGAAAGTAATAGTTAAATTGTCTATGTGCCCCCTTCAGATGCCTGTTGGTTTATTCTTGCTGTTGCCTATTCACTGACAGTTCTCTTTTCATGTCCTTCTCCTTTAACGTCAATACCTTTGAAGTTGGTAGTCAGTACAGCTCACAATGTACTTCCCAACATTTCCCTTTTAATTCAGCCTGACTGAAAATGCAATCTTAACCAAGCCATTATACTACTTTAACCTTTTACCCCAGATCACTTATTCTGATCAAAACTTTTAAAGTATGGATATCATAAGAACAACCTGTAGAATTTTCAGTCTGGGTTTCAATCTCTATTCAGTTTGGATGACACTGTAAACTCTAAAAATGTTAAAAACAAACATTGTTTTTAAACTGACATTTAGCAGACAGTATTTTTACATTACATAGTAAAAAATACTATGTAAGTAGAGGGCCTTTATAAAAATAATTTTTTCAACTCTGATAAGTTCCATGATAATTGGCATGTAATTCCTTTCCTTCCTGATTGTTACTGTTATGGTTTMATTACACAAAAAAAATTTTAAGAGGCTCAAATTTAAGTGGACCAACTTACAGCAGGACTTGTTCATAAAATCATATATTATATTATACTATGTTATTCTCCAGAGGTTTCCTCAGCAGCTTAAAATTTGCTAAGTACTGAAGCCCAATTTAACTTCTAAAGATTAAACTTGACTTTTATGAAACCTTAATGATTTATCTTTTGCTGCACTTGAGGGTATTGTATTACTGATCTGGCAGGGAAAAACAACCACAGTAAGACATTCTACAAAAGAAACAGAATAATATTCTGGACTGTATCACAAATCACGTCATTTATACTGTGGCCACATTCCACAGAATAACACTGCTTGGAAACATCTCACAAAACYAAAAGGAAAACAGCATAAACAACATAAATTAGTGCTGATTTGCTCAATAGTCATGAGTTTTTCATGTATATTCATTGAAAAATTAGTTCCATTTAACAATTACTCTAAAAAATACAAGTAAAACAGTTTGAAAAAAATTGCAATGTGCCTTTGTAATCCATGGACCACTTTTGTTCATCTGCATCTTTTCAAAACAAATGCAGCCATCAAATTACACCACAGGCTGACAAGTTTGCTGAGATGACTATCTTATTACCTTTCTCTTTTGCTGCAGAAGATTAAGGGAATACAACTTTCTTCATGAAGTGAAGAAATCCAGAATGTTTGAGAAGCGTATCACTTAGCAAATTTATCATTAGGGAAAAAAATACATGATTGGTTATTTTCAATGACAATAATGTTTCAGGGTTGTCTCCCCTTTATGAGGCTCATATGTTCCTACACATCACAGAATCTGACTTTTTTCAAGCATAAAAACCAGAAAACTATTTCTAGGTACACTTCCAGAAAAAAAATTCCTATATTAAAGGAAGGTAAACTTTAAAAACATCTTTCTCGATAATAAAAATGGTTATCAGTCCAGACATCCCACATATGTGAACTCTGCAAACAGTTTTAAGAAGAGCCAGCTGGGGTTAGTGTATGTTTCAGTCTTTATATTGCAGGAATGGTACTCTATCTGACATTTTGGATTCTGATGAAAGATCAGCTTCTATTGTACTGTGAAGTACAGTGTACTTCTTTTTAGAATTATACTAGCACTGTCTACTGAATATTTACTGTAAAGTTTTGAATTTCATTGTGAAGTAATTTGCTTTTTCAAAAGCTCAATTACTATTAATGAAATATGCAGTTTTGTCTTTTGTGTTCACAATGTTCCTAAAGTCTTTCCGTGGTGGTAACAATGGTACTGACAAAAAGCATATGATTTGGAGTCTTTATTAACAATCTCACAAGGAACTTCCTGAAAAAAGACACAGAGATACTTTACATGAGTTGCAGATGTTATGATGGAAACAGGTGGGATTTCATCATGGAAAAACATATCAGCAGAGCAGATGTCATTCAGGAAATATATTTAGCCATTTGCAGGTTAATGATTAATGGAGAAAGTCACATTTTTAACCATATAGAACATGTTTTGTCTAACAAATTACTAAGCTCCTAAGCTGTCACTGATAGCCACTCAGAAGAGGCTRACCGAAATCAACACAACCAATGTAGTAACTCTACAGATGTTGTCTTGAGCTTGATACTTTTGTATTTGTTGATAGAAGATATTATGTTATTCTTAGTGCTTTTGTAGCAAAACCATACAACTCTGTAATTAGGCCACTATAAATCGATATTTCAGGTACTCCATCTATAAAATTGAGCTGATAAACAAAACCTGAAACTTAATTCATTAGCATTTGTAAATTACATTGGTTCCCCTTGATGAAGAACGTTACCTTAACTACAAAGTAAAAAATCAGTTCATCCTTTTCTGGCATCACATCCATAAACAATTTCCAGAAAGGGCCATAAGAGTGTCAGCTTCCTACCTTTGCTTTGCCTAAGACTAGAAACTGTTTCATGGTGATAGCAGAAAACACCACTGCTTCCATGGCACCTCCAGAGGTGGACTTCCGCAGTAAAGACTCTTAAGTTCTATGGTAACAAGAAAAGGCAGATACGCAATGGTAACTCTAAACTTTTTCAGTAAACACACCTGGTCTTTTGCAGTTTATTAATTAATAATCCATTAAGATACCTATAATTCATATCCTGATTTATATCTCATTAAAGAGAAAAGGTAAAACAACCATATGCGTCATCAGATGATAAACTACAGAGAAACAACACTTGCCTGACCACTTCAGCTCAAGGATCAAACTAGGGCCATTTTGGATTCCAGACCATGCTAATTACAGTATATGGAGTTCTATGGCTTTTGTGTACTTGCATTAGCCACCATCAATGCATTTTGCCAACACCTGGCTGTTTCAAGAGCACTCAAAACACATTCATAGAAAAACTAAAAAGCTACCTCTTGTTAACTTGCTGACATAACTTATTCTACTTTTTTCATATAAAATTAGAATACTCTGCATGCAATCTTTCAATCATCTTTGCCACATGTGTAAGAAGCTGAAGCACAAAATAGTCTTATTTTCTATTATATGTGATGGAAATTGTGAGAAGTAGATAGCAATATTATTGGAAAAAGCAGCTATAATTGGGTTTGTCTTTTGAAAATGTCCTCTTTTGATGCAAGATGACTAATCAACCATTTATTTCCCAACTTTGTGTCTTTTTTCCTTTAGTTCTTTCTATAATTTATAATTAGTCACAGAACTGCATGCTCAATTTCCTTAGGCAGATACATTGCCCTTGTGAGTAGTTTTTCTATCCTTGTGTTCAGTGCTTTCCATGGTCATACTAATGCTGTTTTTCACTGGAAGTTTTGCTTCAGTAAGGAATGCAGGGTTGAGACTGTACAAGACACCCATACAGGAGAACAATGTTCCTTCTAAGGACATGAAGACATTAGCAAGCTTATCAAGTAAGAACTGCTGCTGAATTCTGACTGATAAACACACAGCTGTATGCTGGAAATATTTTAATCTGTAGAGCTTTATGTGCTCCCTGTCATTCAAACTGCCTCCAAAGTCACAGCTGGTGAGACAAAATTGGTCATTTTACCACAGTAAGGCCAATGATGCAGTCCAGTGAGCACCACTCATCCTTTACTTTAAGCTGTGAACCTAATTACAAATCATGGATAATAGATATTTTTTGGCAATGAGAAAACAAATATTTTCATTTATGACAGAATTTAAAAAACTGAAAACACATCTACTATTTCTTAAACTATTTCAGAAAACATATTCATACATTTTATCAACAGAAATCAAGGCAGTGACTCCAATGAGCAAACTGCAACTGAACAACCTACCACATTGTTTCTAATGAGAAATTAGCAGATGAACATCCAACACCTGTCACCATGAACAGGCTCTGGCAATCAACACCYCACACAAACATGTTGTGAACTATTCACTATTCTTCTAGCAGACTGAAGAGACTGCTAGACTGTTGCCAGTTTCCTAGGTTTATACACAGTTTTTACATGAAATTACACTATTCATGCATATTTCAAAACACTAAGTCAAACAGCCAAAGAAAAAGGACAAATTCAACCATGCATAATAATGAGATTTCCATACAAAAGGCTACAGAAAAAAATTATTTCTATTAAAATACGTGAATAATTGACAATAATTAATACCTCAAATTCTCACACAAGTGTAAAGTCCTACCACTCCAGAGCAGTACTCCCCACCTTGGGTAATCCTCCAAAAATAACCAGGTAATTCTCAAAAGGGCTCAGAAGATTTTCTCATACACTTGGTTTGCAGCCCATTCAAATGAATAGGAGGTGTTCACTTATCTGAAGGAAAAATTCAGACCCTAAACACTCTCCTATTCATCTGTCTTCTACTAAAGTCCAATGAAGTTCAACTGACTTTCAGTAATACATTTCACCAAAGTCCACTCAGCAGTGTATTGTCATCAGCTCTGTAAGATTAAGACAGAAACTGCAGAAACTTGCAGAAGYGGAGAATCAGTACAAAATCCTCTGTGCATATAGAGGCAGGCCTCTGAAGTTCCTTTTTAGGTCAGTGGAAAGATATCACCAATCTGAACGCTATTACATGGAACCTCCATGGTTGGGAACCACTGCAGCAATTGTCTCAAGAGACCAGGAGATCAGAAAGAATACAGGATTTACAACAAAACTGGAAGCAATATCAGAAGCACAGGATCAGGCCAAAACAGCTCCAAGCCGAAAGCAAGTGTCTGCCCATTGAATTGATCTAGGAGACTCGAAAAGCAATTGAACATCCTCAAAATGCTTAGAATTGTGCCAGTCCTCACAGTAGCAGGCACCAATCTCCCTCAAGTCTTCTTAACCAGATCTGTAAACATGGCATTACCATGCCTATCCAGACAACAAAGCATAAACTGTATCTTAAGACTGTACATACCAAATCACAGCATATGAGACAACTGGAAAAGGCAGTAGCTACTCACAGCATCTTAAGTTCCTTAGGACTCAGCACAATTACATCAAAGTCTCTTGGGCAAGGGAATAGACTAATGCTAAATCATAGCACTCTAACTACACAGAATTATAGAATATACTGAGCTGGAAGGGACCCATCAAGATCATCGMGTCCAGCTCCTGGCCCTGCACAGGACATCCCCAAGAATCACACCACATGCCTGAAAGCATTGTCCAGATGCTTCTTGAACTCTGACAGGTTTGGTGCTGTGACCACTTCACTGGGGAGTCTGTTCCACTACTCAATCACTCTCTGGGTGAAAATCCTTTTTCTGATCTCTAACCTAAACCTCCCCTGACTCAGCTTCATGTCGTTTCCTCTGGTCCCATCACTGGTCATGAGAGTAAAGAGATTGGTACTTGCCCCTCCACATCCCCTTGTGCCGATGTTGAAGGCCACAGTGAGGTCTCCTCTCAGTCTCCTCTTCTCCAGGCTGAACAGACCAAGTGATCTCAGCTGCTCCTCATATGGCTTCCCCTCCAGATCTTTCACCATCCTCACGGCCCTYCTCTGGACACTCTCCAATAGCTTAATGTCTGTTTTATATTGTGGTGCCCAAAACTGCACACAATATTCGAGGTGAGGCTGCACCAGTACAGAGCAGAGCAAGACAATCACCACCTTTGTCCGGCTAGTAATGCTGTGCCAGATGCACCCCAGGACATGGCTGGCCCTCCTGGCTGCCAAGGCACTGATAACTGCATATTCAATCTCACCARGACCCCCACGTCCCTTTCTGCAGTGCTGCTCTCCAGCCTCCCATTTCCTAGTTTATACACAAAACCAGGGCTGCTCCATCCCATGTGCAGAATCTGGAACTTGCCCTTTTTAAACTTCATACAGTTGTTGATTGCCCACCTCTCTAATTTGTCAAGGTCTCTTTTCAGGGCTTCTCTGCCCTTAAGGGAGTCAACAGCTTCTCCCAATTTGGTGTTGCTGGCAAACTTACATAGTATTCTTTCGAGTCACGCACCCAGGTCATTAATGAAGATGCTGAAGAGAATTGGGCCAAGGAGGAAGGCCTGCAGAACCTCACTAGTGACCAGATGCCAGCCTGATGTTACCCCATTCACTATAAGCCTTTGTGCCTGACGTGTGAGCGAGTTGCTCACCCATTGCATAACCCAGTTATTCAGCTGTGTGCTGGGCATATTGTCCAAAAGGATACTGGGAGAGACAGTATCAAAATTTTTGCTGAAGTCCAAAATTATTATATCTACTGGCTTTCCTAGATCAGCTAGGTGGGTTACCCTGTCATAGAAGGAAATCAGGTTCAACAAGCAGGACTTTCCCCTCATGAAGCTATGTTGGCTGTGAATGATGACTGTGTTGTCCTCTAGGTACTTTTCAATACTTCCCAGAATAATCTTTTCCATGATTTTACCGGGCACTGAAGTGAGACTGACAGGCCCGTAGTTTCCTTGGTCCTCCTTCTTGCCCTTCTTGAAAATCAGGACAGTTGATGGGACCTCTCCGGATTCCCAAAACTGGTCAAAAATCATTGAGAGGCTTTGATATTACATCAGCTAGCTCCTTGAGCACTCTTGGGTGAATCCCATCTGGCCCCATAGATCTGTAGGAATGCAGCTGGAGAAGCAGATCCCACACAATTTCAGGGTCAACTGGGAGCTGATCATTCTTGCAGTCATGGTCCTCCAGCTCAGGTCACTGAGACACCCTTGGTCCACCATTCATGTTGAAGACAGAGCAAAGAATGTGCTAAACACCTCTGCCTGGTCTGGGTCCCTGCTTGAGAGGTGACCATCCTCATCCTGTAATGGGCCAATGTTATTTCTACACTGCCTTTTGCCATCAATATATTTGAAAAACCTCTTCTTATTGTCCCCCACAGTTCTGGCCAGCTTCAAATCCAGTTGAGCCATGGCCACTCAAATTTTCTCCCTACAGTGGCAAGCAGCATCTCTGTATTCTTCCCATGTCACCTGATCTTGCTTCCACTGGGCATGCACTTCCCTTTTATGCCTTATTTCAGGCGTAAGAGAGAGCCGAGCTGAGCCAGCCTTCTGCCTCGTTTGCTTGACTTGCAGCATTTAGGAATCGCCTGCTCCTGTGCCCTTAGGTGATGTTTAAAAAGTGACCAGCACTGTTGGATCCCAGCACTTGCAAAAACACCTTCCCAGGGGACTTTACTTACTAATTCCCTGAGCAGCCTGAAGTTTGTTCTCCTCATGTCTAGCGTTGAGTTTTTGCTGGCACCTTTCTTCCTGTCAACAGAGATTCTAAACTTGTTCGCTTTGTGATCACTGTGGCCAAGACGGCCGCCAATCTCCACTTTGCTCATGAGATTCTGTTGACAAGCAGTAGATCAAGGACAGCATCTTTCTGAGTCAGCTCCCTTAGGACCTGTTCCATAAAGTTGTCATCTAGGTTTTTTAGGAATCTTCTGGCTTGGTTTGTACCAGCTGTGATGGTCCCAGTTGATTTCTGGAAAGTTGAAGCCCCCCGTGAGGACAGGAGCAGYTGACTTGGAAGTGTCCCCTCCTCAAAGAACAACTCATTGGCATCATCGTCCTGGCTAGGAGGTCTATAACAGACTCCCATGATGGCATCCACATTATTCGTTTGTCCCTTGATTCTTATTTAAAGGCTCTCAAGTGCGCCATTGCCAACCGTGAGCTCCATACATTCTAGCCCTTCCATTACATACAATGCCACCTCACTCCTCACCTCTTCTGATCTGCCTATTCCTCCTTAAGAGCCTGTAACCATCCAACAGGGCACTCCAGTCAGAGGATTCATCCCACCAGGTTTCAATTACGCCAGTGATGTCAAATCTCTAGGACCGGGCCAAAGCTTCGAGCTTGTTTGTTCCTTCTGCTGTGTGCACTAGTGTAGAAACTTTTCAGGCGTTGTACCATATAGCCAACATCTCCTGAAGCAGATTGAGGGATCCAATTAGTATTTGTTTCCTCAAGTTTTGGCACACCATCCCATTACTCATGACTAGTAAGCCTGGTATTTTCCTTTCCCTCTTCCAAGCTAGTTTAAAGTTCAATCAATGAGCCCCACTAGCTCCTGTGTTAGAACTCTTTTTCCCCTTTGAGAAAGGCACATCCCCTCAGATGTCAGTAGACCAGGTGTTGAACAGATTATCCCATGGTCAAAAAACTCAAAATTTTTCCAATTACATCAGCCTCGGAGCCATACTTTGACATGACAGATCTGCCTATTCCTATCGATATTATTCCTTGCTACTGAGGCATTGAGGAAATCACTGCCTCTATTCCTGATCCTTCAACCAATTGTCCCAAGGCCCTGAARTTTCTTTTGATTGCCCTCAGGTTTCTCTTTGTTACTTCATCACTGCCAGCTTGAACAACCAATAACAGTAATCAGAGGTRCTTATTAGACTAGAAAGTTTTCCAGTAATGTCCTTCCCATAAGGAACACTGGTAAAATGACCTTTATTCAGTGAAAATGAAAGGTGCAGTACATCCTAGGAAAAGATTTGAGGAAAGGGGAAAGAAGAAGTATGCTCCTGCTAAATTTGCTCTCCAGACACCTTTCCACTAGCAACTGATTCACTCCTAAACAGTTTCTTCTTCTCTCCCACTCCCCCTCCCCTGAAGACTCTTTTTCTTCTGTAACTATCTAATTCAAAACTATTAACATACAACTTCAACTTCTTCTCTTCTAGAACATCAAAGGCATATATTTATTCAAATAATGTGTAAGTGCCTTAATTCTAGCAAGGTTATGCTGCTTTAAAACAAGATCAAAACCTATTGAGGGAAAAGAATCAGTTAAAGGCAAGCAGAACACAAGACATTGCTGCCTCATTGCTGAAACAAAAATATTCTTCTTGTTTAAGTATTCTACTATCTTTTAATTACAGAAACAGAGTTATCTGGTATTCCCTCTTCACTGGAATTTTCCATAGGCTATACACAGTTACAGAACTCTGGACTCAATCCAACAGCATATGATAAATTTATATTGAATTGAACGTTAAACACACTGCAGGATTCTAATTACCTGAAAAGGTCMAGTGTAGTAATCCACTTTTTAAGTTTTGGGGGGCTTTTTTACTGTACAGGCTCCTGATCTAGTAAAAAAACAAACTGGATACCTGTTTTCACTATTTCTCAAAAGAGAATGATGGCTATGTATTCTGTATACATAAACACACACTTGCCTCCTTTTGCTTATGTTTTTACATGACTATTAATTTTGCTGCCACTAAGTAAGCAACTTAGCAGATTAACAATAAAATATGGGGTCAGCTGCAAAACAAACGCAAACCCACCAATGAACAAAGTATCAACCAGCTCTTCAAAACACACTTAAATCAAGATTTATTCGCAAGTCTCCTGTTTATAATAGTTCATCAGGCAGAAAAATAATGAGCAAAAATAAATGGTAAAAGGTAGTCAGTTCCAGAATTATGCACAAATCTCCTTTTGATTTTCAAGATTCACTGTATGAATTGCAAAAAGAAAAGTGCTTCAGGAAGACTAGAAAGAGGCTGTCAAAAGAAACTTCCTAAGAAACCTCCATCACATGAACAATCTGTGATGGTATATATCTGATAAAAAGCGCCTTTAAAGTAATGAGTGTGGACAAAAATAGTTTAACGTGTTTAGCACATTATCTTGAASGCCAAATAATAACCTTCAGAAAATGTATTAAGCCAAATCTCAGTTACGTAATTTTTTAGTCCATACAAACAGAAAGGAAATGGATGAAAAAGTATTGCAAAGTGTTCTGCTTTGGAACATCTGGAATATCTTTGACTTTTTTCCTTGAACATTGCAATACATGGGCCACTGGTTTCAGTCAGATTTGGCAGCTGCAAGGTTTCATTAGCATTTCTCAGAACCTGACAAGGCATCGTTTATTTCTGTCATTTATTCTTCAGTTTCCAGTTTCAGTTTCTGGCTTCACTGAGACAGAAACAAGTGTTTTATTTCAGAAATATTTTTGGATGGAGGTGAAAACATACAGCTTTGCATTCCAGTGGTCAAGCCTCAAAACAAAAATTTAGCATAATTGACTTATAATTATGCTTTCTCTCATTTATTCAAAAAAGTTTCAGAGAGTTAAAGAGGCACAAGCAAATTAACAGCATTGAAACAGAGGAAGTAATAGTAGCAAATTTTATTTATAACCAGTTCTCATCTTTAGTGAAATGTAGTATTTTGCTTTTCTATTAAAATCATTGCTCTGTGAATTTGTAAAGCAAGAGAATGTCAGTTGCCAAAGAAATGAAAATGGGACAGCAATACTTTTGTGCCTGACTGAAATACATATGGTCGTGTCTAGACACTACACTTCTCTGCCTGGAATATTAAAATACTGCAATTACACAGCATATTTGTAGAAATGTATGGGAAAGTAAAATTTCTTTTTATATCTGAAAGCGAAAATCCCACAGATAAATTTCTAAGGGCAAGTCCTGAAGTGTACGTGTTTCAAACTCCGACTGTACATCAGCCTGTTTAAGAGGCCTGAGTAGGTCACTTGCCTGAAGGCTGAAGGCACTGCCCAGTGAAGCAGATCCACTCTTGGAAAGCTAAAAGTTGGCTCAAGAAAGACACAGAGGGATGCTACAAACTGTTTCTTTTAAACGTAGGAAGATTGCCAAGGGAAGAACTAGACCATTTGGAGTCTGACATGGAACAGTGTACCACAGTTCTGTGCTGCTGCTGAGACCTCCCTCTGCCCAGGAGGGCAAAGCAAAGCAAAGGCCCTGCCATATCATGGTGACTCTGCCAYTAGGCTTCATATTGCCCTGGACACAAGGTAACACCGTACCTGTGATTTTTCAGCTCACTGAGACATGATTTTTGGGGCCTTTTTTCCATCCAGAATAAAATGTTTTCACTACATTGCTCTGATGAAAAAGGGGACATGCTTCACAAAACCGCAGAAGTGGTTTTTCCACCCTTGCTTCTTTACCTTAATTTCTTTGTCTAATTTAGCTCTTATTTTCAAAGAGGGAGACACCCTCTTATCCTTCCATTTCACAGAGGGGAGCATTTTCTTACTTGAGGCTCTACAGAAATACAAATAAACCTAACAGTAACCCTATAAAAGAACTTTATTACCATATGATTGATGTGGCTGGCACTGAACATGCAATTCAATCATTACACTTGGCAAAAGCAAGCACTTAAACCCTGCATTTTCAACAGGAAACAAGGATTACACCTTCTATGTATTTTATGACTCAAACTTTGCTTACGGTTTTCAATTTAGCATTGTATGAACTGGTATTATTCTGACAGCTATACCAGTCTAATTCAGAAATAAATACTTATTGAGGGAATACATTAGTTAATGGTAGCATATTTCCAATGGACCATTTGGAGGATCATTATAAATATTCTGAAGTAATAGACTGAATAAATGCTGAAGCATAAAGAAATGTACTACATGTGTAAGAGTACCATTTTTAAAAAAGGAATTATTTAAGGTAATAGGCTTTCCGAGCAAGAGGACTATATGTGGAATGAAATTTATTTGTTCCTTCTCCTATTCCATCCAATAAGCTTTATTCTAAAACACTTTAATTTTTGTCTGTTTTTTAAAAAAACCTGCATGGCTTATGAATCCCTGTAGATTATAACTGAAGACTAATAAGCACAGTATGATAAACATGAAAAATTTATTCATTACCAAAAAAAGTCCCATGACAGCAATTCAAACAAATCCTCTCTTATGCAGAACTAAATGACAATAATATCAATAAGACTGTACCCCAAAAAACCTGTAAAGATGCTAATTTAAAACTCTCGTGCTCCTTGAAACAATTGGACAGACCACAGAAAATATCCTGGGAAAATTATTGGCTCACATAAGCTAGGGAATCTAGGAAAGGATGAAGGCAGTTAAAACACATTTAAGGTAAGAACCGCTAATAGTGCAYGTAATGTGTAGCAAAACAATTAGTGATGCAACAAGTGACAAAAAAAAAACCTRCAAAGCTGATATATTAAAACATCATGGAACACACCAAGAGGGATGATTTTTCTTTTTTAATGCAAGATTTAACCCACACTTCATGCTGAATATTCTATGGTGAGCTTTGAAAAGAAGGATCTCCTGGATAAATTAACAAATCCAGAGAAATCGAAGAATTGAAAGAAGCAATGGTAAATAACCGACACGGGACAAGGGAGCATTCTGAAGATGGGAAGCAACATCTTGGCAAAAGGAAAAACAAGACAATGCCAAGATTGTGAAAAATATCAAAGAGTAACAAAGTGAGAAGAGCAAAAAGTAAAAATGAGAAACAAAAAGGTTGATGAAGACAAACCAAAATTGCCAAAGGTAAAACCAGGATAGAGAAATAAAAATATACCTACAATAAAAATAGAGGGTATAATGTGGAACACAATTCTTCCTTCCTTCCTGAATTTCCTCTCAGTAATTAATTATGAGTAACTAAGGTGATTACATACTTGTTGACATGACATGAGCACTCAATTTTAAATAACACATATAATGGCTAAACAAAGGAGAAAATTACACTTTCATCAAGTCAGATCTCTGTTTTTGTTGTAATATAAGATGTTTTCTGTTCTTTTTGTGTCCCCAGACAGTTCAAGCAGATGCTGCCTCTAAAAGTCTGACGTGTTTGCGAGCTGGCAACAGATCATGGATCATCAACTTGCCCAATGAATCAATCTTGTTGTAATTCAAAACATCTTGATCCAGCACTTGTACCAATATGTGAACAGTCTGATAAGAGGGAATCTGATATAACTATACTGAGAATGAAGAAACCTAGCAGTTACATTTTGGCTAATTTAACCAAACTAAACCGCATAAAGTCAATCACTTTAGTCAGCCAGGTAGAAAGATGAAAGCTGTTACTACTATTTTTTTCCTAATGCTCTCAGAGACTGTGGTGCTGGATACCAAAGCACAGATACCAACTCTCTCAAAAGGAGGAATGTTCCTTTCCCCTGACACTCTCCAAACTACTGAAGAAAGATTTGCTCAGGAAAAAAAAAAAGAGTGCTCCCTTTCCCAGAGGACAAGAGTTGCCTCCTCTGTTCTCACAGACATACCTTTTAATTTTTTGTAAATACAGCTTTCATTCACTGAATCTCAACATTCATTTTCCAAGTAGATTAAAATGCCAGTCTTAAAGATCTTATACTATTAGAGATAACCAGGGCTACACTCAAGTTGCCCCTAACTTTTTTTGGGGTACATTATAAAAATATTGATACTTTTTCAATAAAAAAAATATAGACCGCTATAAAAATAATTACATCTGCTCTGGAAAATTCAATTACTTTTGATAAGTTTTACCAGGGTTTTTTTCAGTCTTCAAACCTAGTTTTGTACCTTTTGTATGCTTTCAATGCAAATTTTCAAGGGTTACTAACAACACCGGACAAATTAGTCCAGTGATTGTTTATTCAGACTGGGTAAGTAAGTAAACTATCCTGTTTACTATTTGAATTCCTCCTAAAACACCTATATGGATGAAGTGAAGCTTTTTCCCACAGCACAGACTACTACAGGCTGGAAAGTACCTCAGAAGGTCTCTACTCCAACCTCCTGCTCAAAGCAGGGTCAGCTATGAGTTCAACTCAGGTTTCTCAAGGCTTTATTTTCTTGGGTCTTCACACTTCAAATTCATTTTCAGTCAATTTTCAGTAAGGACTCTTAMGTTATCATGAAAGTCAGCACTTTGAAACCCACACCTTGAACACAGCCATTRCTTTGTATTCCTACATGCCCGAGATCACATTTAACCCCATGTAAACATCGAACCTTAGCACAGAACCAACATACGGGGCATTTCACCATGCCTTCATCATTATTTACCACTTTCCCCCTCTTCTTTTTCCCTTCTCCATTTCCTGCCTGCTATTTCTTCAAACAGCACTACTGTAACATTTGGGAACCTAGCATTGCAAAGTCATTTAATCTGACTACATTCCAGTTTGCTCATACGTAAAATGTGGAGATGTAAAATGTAAAATGCAAAGAATGCACTATCTAGTGTCTTGCCTGGGAATTTTTCCTTAGCCTCACAACAGCCATGAAAACTTGCACCTCCTGTAGGAACTCCTGGGAGAAGTTGCAATACAACAGAAATCTAAAAGGCCTTTCATTATCATGAAATAAACTCACTGAAATCATTATTAACTCTCTGAATACTGTAGTTATAAAGATTTATAACCATTGTCTACTCMAATAAATATTTCTTTAAAAATTTTACGAGTTCTAACTTATTACTACATCTGTGATAGGAAAGAAATACAAGCCACTAATTGTTAATAGTAAATGTGCAGATAAGTGTAGTGCATTATTACTGCACTAATCACAAGTAATGATTAAATATACTGCATAAAMTCTCAACATTAATCAAACTGATAACTGCAACAAGGAAATCTATACCTTTCAAAGCACAGTTCCTTTTCACCAAATATGTTTGCAAATAGTGTGATTATTTTTTATTGCATATTTCTGAAAATTACTTTAGAGAGCAAAGCACATAGGCATTTGGTGACTTTTTATTACCAAAAAATAACCAACATGCATTCATTATGATCCTAAGGATAATTACAATCTTGCTAGAATGTGGCTACTATCTAAAAAGTTCACTTTCTTTTTCTTCTATCAGTCAGTGAATTAATTCCTTTACAAATATGAACATCGATATTCTATTTCTCAGAAAGGCATCTGTTTTTCAATTACATCCCATGAAAGTCCTTGGAACTGTGTACAAGGTGTCTTTTTCACTCTGCAATACCAAACTATGTGAAAAGATTATCTTTTTTCACGCAAAAATCTAATTTCATTTACTTGATGTGGGCTACTGAACTCCAAAGTCAACCATAGGCTATAAAGTTTATTTTGGAACCCCACAAGGTTAATGGCTTGTAATGAAGTTTCACTTCTTCAGGACTGCTTTCCAAACCAGAACAGAATTTTATTCGTTTCTTTCAAACATCAATTTCTAACTTTTATTTCTAAGGCACAAGTATGACAAGTTGCCTGCACACCAACTGCCCTGCAAAACCATACGTTAAATGCACAATAACTCCACAGAACACAAGCGTGTATTTTGTGTGTGCAGCAATCTAGGGATAAAGACGTATGCAAAAAAAGGAAATGTTTGACAAAGTAAGACATCACAGGCAAAACACGACAGTTTTAGGAATGCAAATTTATAGCACTGATATGGCTTTTACCTGAGATAGTGTTCCAGACTTCAAAAAAAGCAACTTTTTTGCAGTCTCCTCTTTTTCCTCCATGACTGACAGATAAGCTTTATCACCATTCCATATAAAATACCTCTCACTAAGATTTAGTTACATACACATGAGAGACTGTATGATCTGAGTAACCTGTCTGTCAGCATTATGGCTCTGACACCACATAACTTTCCCATCAGAAAGCAATTAAAAATGGGACTACAAGTTTTTCTACCATGCAACAAAGCTTTAATTCAAACATCACCTTCCCCAAATCCACTGCAAAAAACCAAACATTTCTCTGGACTAAGCATAAAGACGGTTATCATGCTAGATCATTCTTGACTGGCACATCCACAAGGTGAGGTAGGCTGATTAAGAATGTTTCATAGCCAGGGAGTCTAAGGGAATTACTCACGCAGTATTTTCCTCTGGCAGCACTGAATGCAAGTCTCTTTGAACCCAGACTTTATTGCAGAGCTTCCCTCAAAGAAGTTCAGGTGTGGGAACATCATGCGTCCTCAACTATGGGTGAGTCCCATGCCCAAAAACAACATAGTGCAATCTGCAGCCTTTGTGGCCTTCGTGAACAGTTGCAATACTTGGTATYTGGGGCCCACAAAAGGAAATTGATAAGGAAATAGACTTTCCTTCTTTCCAGTATTTAGAGAATTTAGCACAGTACCTAAGGCTTTTTTTGCCTGCAGCCATTTCATAGAGAAAAAGAAAAAAAAAAAAGGAAAAAAAACCCCAAACAAACCCGTAAGTTTACACAATTTACATCCTGAAGGATCATTTTAAAAGGGAAGCAGAGTGCAATTTTAACAGACCCTAAATAGTCTGCTTCATGCATGCTCACTTAATACCAGACCATGACATTCTTAAAATTTCAAGCAGGGAAGCCTGCTCTGGTTACCTTGGTGATAAACTGAAGACAAAATTGCACATAATTGTTGCTGATGTCACTGCTCCCAATTGTTTCCAAGGTTACAGAGTACCTCAAATAATTGTGATGTTTCATTGCTAGACTGTATTGGAAGCCCATTTTCTGTTCCCAGTAAATTGTTTAGTGCTGCAGGTAATCTATCTAAACCTTATCTATTAAGGCATCAGCAGCCACTCAGTAACCTCTGGTAATGACGTAGGCTTATATGTTGAAAATGTAGCTACCTAGTTCTTTACTGAGCAATTTGACTCCTAGACTATCTCAATTATTTTTATCCTAAAAATCTATCTCTATAACAAAGTATATTAATCAATCATATAAAAATATCTGAACATTAAATATCTTAGTGCAAAGCAATATTACATGTGAGCTATCTACYTGGAAGGAAGCTGTTCTCTGGGGTGAATGGTGGAAAATTGGCTGTTAACTATTTATAACTGACTGATTTTCTCACAATCTTCAAACTCATTTTAAATGCAGAGCACAAGTATTTTGCTGCACTAGGAAAAAAAAAAATCAGCCATGCTACATCTTCTCCATTGCAGCCTCCTGTTTACTGTGCACCATAGCATGAATCTCCTTAAAAATCAGTATGTTCTATATGTAAGGATTACACTGACAGTATTACTACCAAAAGACAAGTACAGACAAAGCTGTTAACTGCTGTAGTCCTGTCAAGAAACAGGGAGCAGTTTCGAAAACACACTAAAACAAACATATTTTTAGCCTACAATAATAAAAGCAAGACTTGGTAGGTCAACTCTATCCCCTAAATCTAACTAAGCCACGTTTCAAATCCTGACTTCTGAAGGAGACAACAGTAGATGTCCATCTCCCTCCTCTCCTTCTGCTGGATGTGCCTTTCATCACATGACTGCTCTCAGACTGCGGGGCTTGACCTTGTCAGCAAGAAATTTTCCACTAGAGCAAAACAAAATGGCATTCACAGTATCTTAGCAGTCTGTTATTACTTATGCAATGAATTTTGAAATGTAATAATTTATTTTAGAAACCGGATGACTAAAACAGTTTATATGCATTTAATGAACAAAATTAACTGTATATGGAGTCACTAAAAACATCTCTCAGGCATCTTAGCTTCTACCTAGGGTTCAGAAGCAGTTGAGTGCAGCATGAAAAGCAACACAGAGCATCAGAAGTGATTCTTTTTTATTTGCTCAGAAAATGGTTGAGAGTTGAGCATGTTTATTTTCATGATTATTCATCTGAGTTTCCCAATGAATTAATTTCAGTTGCATACATTTTAGCTCTTCTGTGTTCTAGTTAACAACTATACTGGCAGGAGATGTTTGCTGAAACAGTCTGTTTTAAATAAGCACCAAAGAATATACCTATAAAACAATACCTTTCTATTCATGAGAAAGCCAGCTGGAGGAGAGGCTCTTAATGAATCAAAAATCAGAAACACAGTGTGCAGGTGAACTCTCCCCTAACAGCTGAAACAGTAAATGCTTACAAAAGACTATTCAACAGCAAGCCACAGAGCAYGAACTACAATTACTTGCTGAAATTAGGCTATGAATACATATGAACAAGGAGTGCATCTGCAAAATCGAATTCTATCTGTACATATCTTACAAAAAGGAAGAGAAAGAAAAAATCAGTGAGAAAGAGTTAGGCAGTTTAGGTAAGTTATGTGACAACTGAACAGTTAAGGAAACAAAGGAGGGAAATTGCACCAAGATGATTTAATTTCAGGGCTGATTCCCTATCATCTTATGTAATATATAAAAAATACTTATAACATTTTACCACTTTCTCAAATATAGTAAAATGTCATAAGGTAAATGGAAAACAGACCCCATGATATGGCTGCTAACCGCATACACTTCAATTTCTGCATCTACTTCCAGACTTAAAAGACTGGTTATACATGCATACTTGGTACAGTCTTAGACACAAAYAGCTCTCTGCTTTTTAAACAAAGATGATGTAATGAAGGTAACAGTACTATGAGCTACTCATTACTCAGTTCAACTCTGGCAAAAATCTATTTAAGTCTGATATTCAAACCCAAGGATGCATTTGACTTTATATCAATTCATATACCTGTTAGGAATGAATTAGTAATGAATAAGTCCTATACATCCTTATAAGGGCAGAGCCCTTGTCCTGGAGTCTTTTGGCAAACTGCTGCAAACTCTGAGACAATGAGATAGTAACAATACTAAAATACCTTGTCCTCTTAGCACAGAACCGTTTCCCCGTGAACTTAACACAGGTCCTGCCAAATCGTACAAACATTCATCCATCACTAAAGGTGTACTGCAGGGGTCAAAATGGTCCAGGCTCATTCAACATCTTCATTAATGATGAGGTAGAGTGCATCTTCAGCAAGTTTGCTCACATTCCAACCCATGAGGAACGGCTGATATACCAAAGCGTTGTGCTGCCATCCAAAGGGAAGGAACCTCAACAGGCTGGAGATACAGCCAACATGAACCTCTGAAGTTCAGCAAAAGCAGTGCAAAGTCCTGCATCAGTATTTTCTGGGAGCTGACCATCAGGAAAGCAGCCTTGCACCAAAGGAACTGGGGGTTCCAGTGGCCACCAAGTTGAACATGAGCCAGCAATGTGCCCTTGTGGTAACGAAGGCTGGTGGTATCCTGGGCTGCATGAGGMGGGGTGTGGGCGGCAGGCTGAGGAAGGTGATCCTTCCTCTCTACTCAGCCCTGGCAAGGCCACTTGTGGAGCACCATGTCAGTTCTGGCCTCCCCAGTATCAGAGAGATACAAAGCTACTGGAGACAGTCCAGCAAGTAGTCACCAAGATTGATTAGGGTACTGGAGCACTTCTCACAYGACAAAAGGCTGAGACAGGTAGGACTGTTTAGCATAGAGAAGAGAAAGCTCAAAACAGGTTTTATCAATATATAGAAATACATGAAGGGAGAGTGTAAAGAAAACTGAGCCAGGCTCTTTTCAGYGGTGCCCAGTGACCRGGCAAGAATTGATGTGCACACACTGAAACACAGGAGCTTCAACCAGAATATCAAGAAACCTTTTCCACTTTAAGGGTGACTGAGAACTGGCACGGGTTGCCCAGACAAGTTGTAGTATCTCCATCCTTGGAGATACTCAAAAGCTCTATGGACATGGTCCTAAGCAGTCTGCTACAGATGACTCAGGTCGAGCAGAAGAACATTGAGCATTGAGGACAAAATGACCTCCAGAGGTCTCTTCCAACCTCAACCATTCTGTGATTCTGTGGAAGAAAATACAGCCAAGCACACACACTTACTGACACTTTCAAAAACACATCAATGCTTCACTTGCTATGAAATCAGTGATCCTGAACTCTTTGGAAAAAATCAAACACAGAATGAAGATTTAAAGCATAGCCACAGAAATAAAACACAGAATGCTTCTTGGAAATTCCACTAGCTATCCAACAACATATTCAGGGACTTAAATAACTTTGAAAATCTAGTCATATTTGACTTGTTTGAGATTGTATGACAAGTCTGTAACCTCCTGAAGAATTAGTAGTGGTCTTCCCAATCCCTAGTCACAGACCAATCTCTTTTTCCACCTACAGATGGACTCCATTCTTGAACAGCTTTGCTATTCATACACTAACTAAGGAGAATCCCAAGGACCTTGTATTTCTGCTCACTAAATATAACGTCACCTTACATTTTTAGTATTTGGAATTTTCTATAAAAATACAATCACAAAATAATGGAAGTCCAATGTATCAGACAATAAAATATTGTATAAAAGTCAAATTATTCCTCAGACAATTACACATAGTTTTGCAGATACCACGATGCCCTACCTACAACCATAGGCAGAATTTGGTCTTCTGAAGTAGTTTAGTCACAGTGCTGTAACTGCATTTCACGTTCCTATTAAGAAATAAACAACATTGTGCTCTGAAACTTTTATTCCTGATGTCAAATTATTTACCATAAGACTATCTTAAGCATATTCCTTTAATTACTTTAAACACTTCATATTAAGTAACTACAATTGTATTAATGCTTTTGGATTTTGTTTCACAGAAGCAATCAACTCTAAGCTTTACTGTCCTACAACACATACTTGTGTTTCTTTACTGTTCCAAGCAGTAAAAGTGTATGCTACATGATGTATCAGGATCATATCAATACCAATGCAGATGGCAAAATTACAGAAAAGTTGGTAAACCCAGCTGCAATATGAAAGGCTGTGTTAGGAAATGTTAATATTTAAAATTACTTCCAAAAAACAATGTAACTGCAATGGATCTTACCTGTTCAGACGGATGAAACTAACTGCAGTATACCAGGTGCCTCCCATGTATACAACAAAGCAAGGGGAAGGTGCAATGGGCTGGCCCACAGTCACTCTATCCACTGAAGTTTTATTTTATTGTCTATTCCCTCTCTTGACATGATCATACCTTAAAAATTACAATAATYGAGTACTCCTGAAGAACTTCAGAGTTTATTTATCAACATTAAATGTTGTTCTCGGGTTCGAATAAACACACGGACACAGCTGTCAGGGTTCTCCAACAGGCAGAGGCCAAAAGGGAGGAAGCAGAGAGGAGGAAGAGAGAGCTGGCCTCTGCCCTCATTTTATTTATATGTTTTCCAAATTCACCGTGGATTGGAGGATGGAGATACCACTTCCTGCTGTCTACTGGTTAGTAATAATGTCTATCACATAGGTTAGGAATTCATAACAATCCTTGCCGTTAGGTCAACAATTCATGTTTACGCAAAAGTGCGTGAGAAACTATTTCGCTGAACCAAAAACACTGCACATCTGAAGAACTGCAAAATGCAGAACCACAATTAAAGATGAGTGTATGGTGGCATAGGAAGTACAAAGATATTGCCTATGTACAAATTATCATGAAGCTGAAGTTGTGATGGGGTAAGAAGTGGTTCGATCCTGCTAGATGCAGGTCAGCTCCTTAAGCAGCCAAACATCACTAAATTCAAACTAATAAGTACTTACAAGAGCTGTAAGTCTCAACACAGTACAACACAGGTGAAGAATTGCACCATTCAATGAGTACTCACAAGCTCAATTCCATTCCACTCTTGGCTATTTAACATGAATTAATGAAGCATAATAATTTTAAATGAGGTTTCACTTAATTCTCAGATTTTGTGAGTTAGAAAATTAAATAGCTGTTTCTTATGACCAATSAATTTTAAAACAGGTGCCTTCCACTGCTCTCAGAACAACACTTAAGTGATACAGACATAAGAGGAGAATTTGGTTTAGTTTCTGTTAGTGTAAGCTGTCAGTGTAACCTAGAAAAATTGCTCTTTACCATTTCCCTGTAAAAAAGGCTATAAAGAGACAGATCCTGAAAAGCAGGATCTTTGCAACATGATCTGAAATCCCCACTTTACAGTGGTACATATACCCCACCCACCCTTTCCAGACTACAGTGTACAATCTTTATCTCCTCTTTGCCACACTATTATTTATAGTCATTACTTTTCAAATTTCAAATCACTAGCAGTGATTTGTCGTGATACCTTAAGAGATAGCACTGATATGATGTAACACTTCTCACATGATAACGTAGTTTGAAGAATTTATGGACCTATTTTACTTTAAAAAGCTTAGGTGTAGTGGTATTTGAGAATCTTTCACTTTGTAATATTTTGCCAAAACAGACACATCTAAGTAGCAATAGCAGATGGAAGAGGTTAAAAGTATCAACTCCCAAATTACCAACTTTGCTAGGCCACCTTCCTCTCATCATTTAGACCCTTCTGTTGGAGATTTGAAAATATATTCTAGACAGATGACATGTTAACAGAATAATTTCATGGTTCAGTGTCTTCGCAGTTTGATTTATCTCTTATCTCTAGGCACTGGAGGTCCCTTTTCAGGAGATTTATTAGTTAGATCCAAGAATCCAKTTTGATGAGGGAGAATGTGTGCGTTATCACAAAATAGAACATTAACATTTGCTGTAAGATAATGCCTCCTTCTCATTAGCAGTTTTAAGAAAAGTCTCATGCATGTGCTCTCACAACTGTTTCCAAGATGCTGCACCTTCATACAATAAGATGTTCATGAATGAAAGAGGTTTTTAAAATTTGCATTAGTCCATGAACTCATATCTCCTTCTTTTCTAAATCTACATAATATACATAGAAATAAGGTCCAGAGTCTAATGAAACTTCTGACTTAAAAATTAACTGGCATTTTCCTTTTCACTCCACTTTTGCTATCAGATATTTGCTGCAGACAGTACATTTTCAGTAGGACAAAAATAGTGTTTAACCACTGGAAGATGCTTAAACATCTGGCCCACAGCTCAGGTCATATTATCAAAAGTGTGAAGTTAATACTTAGACACCTTAAAAAAAATGTTGTGTTTTCAAAGGCACTTAGCACCCAGCATCTCCTGCTGTGAAAGACTAGTCAGGTTTTGAGGGAAATGCAGCACAGTGGGATCACCTTTTTTTTTATGCCCAAGTTGAAATACTTGGTGATTTCTGAGGGTTCACCTGTCCTCTGGAAATAAGCTATTTTGTTGAGATAAATTCAGTCTGTAATCACATTTTATGTTGTTTCACCCAATGAAAGAAAATCTGAATTCAAATGGGCATAAGAGGCCTCCTCTTTCCACAATGCCATATAATGCATCTTGGGATCCTATGGTGTATCCACAGACGTGGTCCTTTGCAAACCTCCGAGCTATTCAATCTGAAGATTAGTTCATCCTTGGTCCAAGTTACATAATGCAGGCATGAATCTACATCAGCTGGAGAGTCAGTTTAACCAAAATCCTTAACTTGAGTTCTACACAAGAAGGTATCACCAAAGATCTTGGGGGTATGTAACTGCTGTGACTCCCAGTACAAAATTATTCATCTAAYGGTTGATTCAAATCATATAAAGTCAAAGTAAAGACTCACTGATTTAAATTATACTCATTTAAGACGAAGGCCTAGCTCCGCTGCTCACTATGTTTAAACTCAATGCCAAGGCTAAAAGCGCAATTACTGGCTCTGTCTAGAAAAAAGCCAATGACTAAACTGGCATAGAAACTTGACTATCTGACATTGGAAGAAGTCTACAGAAACACATACAGAGATTTCTGTATCTACTTTTGGCAATGTTGCCATTACTAACATTTTTAAGTATTCATGAGAACAGATTATTAAACAGTGCTTGATAAAAAACCTGAAAATCATTACAAAGCTTTCTGCTAATGTAAAGAAACCAGCAGCACAGAAAACAGACCAGTCTAGTACACAGAAGGCAGTATAAATAGAAAGATACGGATCAACTGGAGTTAAGAATGTAAGGGAACAAGGGACTAATTCTTGATAACTCTCTGAGTGATGTCCAAGTATCCTTTACTGTGAACAGCAATGGCACCTTTCCTGCAAACCACAGTCAAATCAACCCAATCAACCAAAAATTATCCTGAGAGAATACATACAGAAATCACATACAAAAATCAATGAATCAATAGTCCATTATGTTTATTGCTTGTTATTACCCATTACATTTATTGTTAGTTATTTGCAAAAACTTTTTGCACTTCCAGATAAAATGGAGCTTGACTGCAGGGAACCACAGTCACACCACAACTATGCTCAGAGGATTTTGGATTGAACAGTCTCAGAAGGTGAGCTTCAATCCTTCTATACATCCCTGCATCTTCCAAGCACTCAACGGCCAGTGCTTGGAAGAACCACTTTCAGTCTGAGAAGAGCCTCAGTGCTCATATTGAAAAGGCTGTTAAAAATGTGTGCATTTCAGCATATTTATCAGAAACTGCTCTGAGAATACTTCTGAACTGTCAAACTAAGAGCRGTATGCACCTTTTTGTCATCTTTGCTATCCCTCTGAATTGACTTCAAACAAGTACTAGCAGAGAAGCTCTATCTCCTACACCCCAGGTGCTTATGCCATCCAGCACTCATCACAGTCCACTTCATTTAATAAGAATGCATAATTAGCAGCAGCAGGGTTATAGCTCATATAATGCACAGCAGAGGAAAGTATCTCGACTTAAAAACGGATACTATTCTATTTGGTAAATGTATGCATTATTGGATTAATCAGATAGATAGTTCACCTTTTTTTTGCTAAGTTATACAGAGATGCAACAGCACATAGAGAAAGAGGTAAACTATAGACAGAAATCAAAGACTCCACATGCCCTATTCGATGTATCTTCCTATCGCTTGCTTTTACCTTCGGTATGATTTCTGTCCTTTTAAAGTGTTTTGCGCGCTGGCAAAATTTATAGATATTGTTTTAGTAATCTGGAGCCTCCCTTGCCTTAACTGCCTGGGCCTGTTTTACACTCATGTAAAGGCAACAAGATCAACCGCTGCTTTAGTATGAATAATTTTGGAAAGAATGGTAGTAGTTCATGTCTGAGCTGCAGAGAAGGAGATAACTGTATGAGCCAAAATCCAGCACAACTGCCTCTGCATATAAATAGACTTAATCAGAAATGCAAATTGCAATCAGAAGAAATTTTCAAGCCTATGATAACCGTGTAGATAACAAAAGGTTGAACACTTGTATTGCTGAAGGTTTTAAACTGCTATCAGTCAGTGGCGATTCTTCAGGAGTCAAAATGTGGAACACGTGTATATGCCAGTCTAATCAATAATGGACAATTTCTATATTTCTTCTACTATTACAAATGTTCTGTTGTTAAACTCTATTTTACACTGCCAATCTCAACTTATTCAGGAAGACTCAATGAAATGAAAACAAATGACACCAAAAATAGACAGTGTGAAATGATACAGCTAGTTTACATGACTGTATATAGAAGGAATTTCTATCCCTTTTTCATATCCAATTCAATATCATTCATATTGGATTGTCCATGTATGACAATYCAAATCTTTGCATTTTAACATCCCTGGGTTAATGAAAAAATAAATTATGACTACAGTTTGCTGATACTGCCAGACTGCTTCATAGCACTGTAAAAATCGTATGTTTTTCTTTTACAGTAAAACAAGCCTAAGACTCTACGGGAATAACATTTTAAAACGTTATTTAACAGTTAAAATGTTGGCTTCTCCTTACGAAATAAATTTTTTCATCAACAGTAGCTAAGAAAAGTTCTATTGGAAGGAAGGTACCTGGATATTATATGATCTTCTATTCTAAGATAAGAATAAAATAAATAGGTAAGCCTTTATCATTTCAAGGAGTTCTAAACATAAATTATTGTAGAAGCCAGGCTGAAAAAAAAGTCTTTAACATTACATTACATTAGTGTCTTTTTGTAGGAGAGATTCTTAGGATTTGAAGCACAAACGATTACCAAATATTTCTCCTTTGAGTAGACTGCCTTAGAACAAACTAGTGAGTGAAGAGAGCCATCTAGTGCCATACCTTGGAATTTTAAAAAGGGTTTTCACTGGATGCATGTCAAATAAGGGAGGGTCTCCATCCCCCAGTTCAATAGCCGTTATTCCCAAGGACCATACGTCACATCGAGCATCATATGAGTAGTCATACTGTTGTTCACATGCAATGACCTATCAGAAAAGAAGCAGAGAAATCAATGCTTTAACCTAATGTACAATTCATGTCATCCAATATAACATGAAAGTACTTTTTTTGAGTCATGTCTAAGATGCTATGTAGCTTTCAAATCCATGTCATTTTTGCCTGTATATCCCAGACAGAAGAAACACCACAAAAAGGCAGTAATAGTAAATTAGAACTTCTCTTAGGTTTGTTTTCTTTAAAAACAATCTCTTTCTTTATTTAAAATACATTAAGCTTTATGGGATGCTTCAAATATCTATACAAAGAACATCAATACTAAATTCTGTTTTTGAAGGAGCTTCTTACAGAAACCTATTATAATAACAGAGAACCCCAYTGAAGTTATTAACTTCTATGACTATTCATGAGGATAGATCAATTTGCACAGCTGGTTTTTAGATAAGAATGTTCCATCAGTCATTTCTGCCCCCTTTTTTTTTCTTTTTAGTTTGTATTTACTGAATTTGAGTAGTTTAAAAAAATCTTAGGTAACATACCATGTGCCTTGTCTAAAAAAACCTGAAGTGAACAGGAATCTCTCCTTGGATAGCAGAACTGTTTTACATCACAGACTTGATGCACACTTCCAGCCAACGCACTGATCATGTTCTAATAAGCTAACTATTCATATAAGCTGAATCTAAATGTGAGATTCAAACCAAAGTTTAAATTTAGCCCTTATCTTTGAAAAGGGATGAGACAAAAACTGCAGCTTCACTGCATTTTATTCTATTATTATTTGGAATTCTGTCTCAAGTTTGTCTTCCCAAATCTCACCAATCAGACAATTACTTTGAAAACTTGTCAGATCCCTGCATATTGCTAGTATCAGCTTCCATGATTTTTCTCATAGTTTTTAAAGTATCTTTAATAATTTGTACTTAAGATAAAAAGAACATGTCCTAAGGTGGTTGTACCTATGTTCTAGAAAGGATTTTATTTTATATTTCTTTAACTTCTGCACTACTTTTGAATTCTTGTGTTAGGGCTTCAGATTGGGACAAGACTTTGAACAGATTGCAACATGCAAGTCAGTACACCAAGTAGCTACTAGAAGAGAGTCACCTGTTATAAAAAAGCCATTTCCTGGAGAAGCTGCTGATTCCAGCTTAACCTCTTAGTTCTTTCTCCATAAACTGCACCTAACAAAGGAACTCCTCTCTGTGTTAGCGATTCTATCCAACAGGCCCACAGGACAAGTCTCTTACTTGCGACACATGACCCCACTATAGTGCACTCATCGTTAATTTTATCAGAAATCAGCAATGTTGAACACAGTTAAAATAAYACTGAAATGTTCAAGGGGGGTTTTGCATTAAAGTTGCACATCAGTTAATTCCTTTTCTTTACCTAGAGCAAATCAGTGCAGAAAAATTAAGACCTTTCCAAATTTTCTATCAATGTTTTGACATGTGTTGAGATCACTCTTTGTCCTCAATTTTTCCAGTTAGTATGCCAGAGAACRGCAAAAAATGAAAGTAAGCACTACAAAAGAGGATTCAGAGATTTTTTTCCTTCAACTTGAAGAGGCAGAGTTCTGTTAGCTATTTTTCAAAATTGTCACACAAAKATCGTTTCTTCATCTCCCTTCTCTTCAACAGAATGTCTTAAATGAAAGCTCTGGAATAATTTTTAGTTCTTCAAAATGTTCATTATAACCTTGATCTCATCACAGAGATCACTCTCTCTCTTGAAATACTGTGCAGCAGACAGCTTCTACACAGCTCAAGCAGAGTGCTTTAAACCACCACMCCTGTTTCACAGGCCTTTATGATAATTTCATTTTCTTATATCATCCATGAGAGAGAAAAAATCAAATGCAAAAATTTGGAGAGTCAGTGTAGAGATCCATCAGAGATACTTAAATAATATATTCTAAAGCGGCTGTCACTGAAATCTTGCTCAGAGATTGAAGAGGAAGCTTATATTTCTTGTTTATTTTGGGAGGTTTTATACAGTTCCCCAAACCATCTGAATATTCAACAACACTTCCTCAAAAAAAATCATCCAAGTTGGCTTTCAAGGCCATGACTTAGAAGCTTATCTGTATGTGGCTAATTTTATGCACTGCGTTCTCCTTCCTTTTTTAACACACGAAAAATATTTATCTGCTTAGTTAAAAAGCTGCCAGAGCCCATTTCCTGGAGGTGAATACCTTGGAAGTTGCCTGGATTCTCATCAATGTACTAAGTCCTTTGCAAATACTTGTCTATTTGCTCTCAAACTTCATGATGCAGAGGGATATATTTTCATTTTCAAGAGAAGGGAAAGAAGGACTTGCTCAAGGTCACACTGGACTTTGTCAGCAATGCCACACACACAGCTGGTCTCCCACATTCAAAGATACCACRATTTTTTCCCTATAAGCACATCACAATTTCTTCTAACTACAGGATGATGACAAAATTTACTGTGTATCTCAGTCTTACAAAGTTTAACAAACTACACTAAWATTATTAGCATCAGAACTCATTGCATTCATACTGGGTGGGGAAGAGAATATACATTGCAACTCATTTTAAAAAAGCAAAGAGAAGTCTTAAAGCTTTTTTCACCTTCACAGTGTATTACCTACCAAACAAAAAGGAATGTATAAAGCATCTTTGTGTCTTCTGCTCCACAGCTAACAGCTACACCTCCAGCATACGGCAGTAAAATGACACTATGGCAAAATACTGCCATTCTAACCAAGGGGAATTAGACACTATCAGAATTCTCCTCCATTCTATTATCAGAGGCTATAGYGATTATACTAGAAAAATATTCCCTCTAATATGTATTCTTTTTGTTTAAAAAATTCAGCCAGTGGACCATACAAACCAGTATGTTTTAGATCATTAGTGCTTGACTATAGTGAGATTAGCCCCACAGAAAAGATACAAAATGAACTGCTCTTCACCCAGTATACAGCAGGTACATGAATTTAACAATCACTTTGGTTTGAAACAAGATTTCCACTTCTGTGGAATTTATTATTAGAATCTTACCAACTTATGCACCCCTTGGATAAACACACATGCCACTAATTTTTATTTTTAAAGAAAGAATAAAATTTTAGTTTTTTCCTTGATGAAAGGTGTACATCAGCAGTTTGCTTTATGTGTTGGCTAGCAGAGAACACTCTCTTGCAATGTGAAGAAGACCGTGTTCTCTAAGTCATAGTTTACAAGCCAGCCAAGTCCTTGGGAATGTCCCAGTCCTGTTTTACATTGAAAACTCTTGCTACTCCCTGCAGACCAAAAATCTCTAAAAGCCAAATACAAACGGGGAATATGCTACTGACTTATGTTTTATTATGTTCCTGTCTTTAGCAGGAACCCAGAGATACTTGTTTTTTTTTGAAACATCTCTACTTTTTCTTGGAATTTTGGAGCTGAGAGTACCACTCGGCACTGCTGATGCCTGCTCTGCCCAGTGGGGCATGAAGACAAGAGAGCCCAGAAGAAATTATCTGAAACTGAAGAACATGCTACTCTCTTTCTCCTCCTCGTACAAAGACATCACATTTGTACCAATTTTATACCCAGCAAAATCCTCCCCTGCTTGTAAAAGCRAAACAGAAGAGGTAGTTTTCTTTGTTGCAAACATTATGTTCACGCCAAAGCTTCAGGGGGTGATGTAGCTAATCTTGAGATTTGCTAGTAAACATCATGGGAATAAGCACCAAGTCTCACTTCAGCATGGGCTGGTTGCACGCACACAGTGGCCCGGTTGCTAAGGAGACAGGCTGTCACCTTTTGCTTTAGTTGTAATTTCATGATGATTTCATGCCCGGTCATAGTGCTGTAGGTTGAAAAGCACCTAAACACCAGACAGAGAAACAGAAAGTGTGATGGTAGTTGTCAACATTAATTGTGCTGAGGGTCACACTGGTACAGAAAGAGGTGACAGGGAATTCACAGGTCTGGAAAAAACAGTACATAAACAAATCAGTCTCACTAACTGGAGGGAATTTAGAGAAGTCAGTGCCTAGACGTTCTGTGTGATTTATTACTTGTACAGAAACACAAAAATTCACAGAGATCATCACAAGATGATTCACACCCTGACAAGAAAACTTCATATTCAGGGATATAATTCTGCTTGTTCTGAAATCAATACAAATACTTCTTTGAACTTTAGCAAGCCCAGTAGTAGATCAAAGGTGGATTTAAAAGAAGGAAAACAGGTAATAAGAGAACTACCCATTGTTTGTACAGTGGTTAG
Organism: Amblyornis subalaris; assembly: GCA_018881555.1. Classification (NCBI taxonomy): domain Eukaryota; kingdom Metazoa; phylum Chordata; class Aves; order Passeriformes; family Ptilonorhynchidae; genus Amblyornis; species Amblyornis subalaris. The sequence continues at coordinate 1,509,523 of JACAXG010000012.1, read as the reverse complement.
ATTGACTTGTGCAGAAAGACGAAGCTATACATATGTTTAGCTGAAGCAAAATACATCAAACCCTTTAGTTTACCCAGAATTATTAGAAGTGAACTTACTTTCACTTTGCCTCAGTATATACAGTGCACGTACAAAAGTAGAGCTGCAAGCATACAGTAATAATAGCAGTACAGATGTGCTACCTGGAGACRACTGCTACACAATTAGCACTGGTGACCACCCGCAGAAAGGAGAGTGGAGTCAGCAAGGCTGATGCTGCTGGAGTGAGGCAGTGCTGAGCTCAGCTGACGTAGTGAACTAAGCAGCTTACGTGGTGTGTGAGCACTGCTGAAAGGCACTGCATACGGAAAATGAATGTGGCACACAATTGTTACCCCTGCTGCAAGGAAAACAAAATTCCTAGCTATGCCAGTCAAGTGAACTTCCGTGCTCCACCTGACACTATATAACCCAACCTCATTTATCCACACCGGAAATATAATATTAAATATTCTTCTAATTCCTATGCACCAAAACCAAAAAAAGTCTTTCATGATAGCATTTAGCAGCACTGGGGATACCAAATCAGCCAAACCAAAGTGATACTTATCTATCTCTATCCCTCCCTCACTTCCTCTTTCCTTCTCTCACTCTCTCCCTCCCACTTTCAAGTGCATTCAGATAATTTTAAAAAAGCAATTTTGTGATTGAAATTGGTTCCATWTTGTGCTGGTTTGACCGTAAACCAGCAGGGGAAATTAASCCCACACAAAATACCTTGAGAGATTTTTAGGTCAAAATTACAATTTTAATAAAAAAGGTTAAAATAAATGCAGTAATACAGAAACACCAGCTTAAACAAACCAACAGAGTCACGGTACAACCTGACACCCTGTTGACCAGGGTGGTAGCTGTGCAGTCCAGTTAGGCACTGGTCCTGCAGAAAGGCCTGGTAGTCCAGTCCYGGTAGTGCAGTGGATTAGCTGAGTCCAATTTCGAGGAGTGGAGTAGCTAGTTGAGTCCAATTCTGAGGAGTGGAGTCCAGTCGAGTCGAGAGTCCCATCGAGAGTCCTGTCGAGAGTGAAGTCCCAAGAGTGGAGTCCTGTCGAGTCGAGGGTGTTTTCTCCCRTCCTAAACCCTTGTTTTATGCTGTGTTGCTTGGCTGGCACCTCCCTCAGGGGCAGGGACTTTCACAATGGAAGAGGATTTTCCCGATGTTCTATTGGTTGCTTCGGTAACGAGCTTGGATGAGCCCCGTGTTCCTCCGATGATCCCCATGGTCCTCCGACACTCCAAGATYGGGCTATTAGTCAAGCTGGGTGGTGCTAACGGGCCATTAGTTGAGATTAGATAATCAGCATGGGTGGTGCTTGCTGTTGGCCGGAGTGCTTATCTCAGTTGAGATAAGGAATCCCTCAGGGACCAGGTGTGTAATTATGAAATTTATCCAGCTTTTGTGGGTGGTAATAGAATATATGACTAACCCAGGACACATATTCCCACCTTTTCTGATTTGGATTTCAGTTCCTTATTTTGTACCATCATACAAATTTTTCATGGTATATCAGAAAATTATGACATTGTTAAAAATGTTACCAAATTAAGTAATAAATAACATTTTAAATAAGTCTTATAAGTAATTATCACAATTAATATTGATTCATAGTAAATTAATTATATGTCAAGTAGTCAAATTTTAACTGCTGTGAGTAATCAATTTTTATTTTTAACTCACCCAAGTGAAATATTCCTGAGATCACCAGACTGCTCTGGCAGCAGGCTACATTTGTAGGGAAGCATAATACCTTTTATTGGACCAAGTGATACAGTAAGGAAAAACAGACAGGCTTTCAAGCACACAAATCTTGCTTTTATACCACAAGACCATCACAGACTCAATACTGCTTATATTAATATAATTGACACATTTTGCTTCCGATCCACCGACTTACTCCTGAGCAGTAAGGACATATACTACTASACACCTCACACAGATCTGTAAATGGTCTTTCACAAAGAAAGCAAAAACTAAGAGCCAACTCCAGCCTCCTAAGTAAACATATTTCATGTAGGCATCTCAGTGCAGACCCATGTGGTATTGAAACTATTTTCTCTCATGTTTTGGGTTGGTTGTTTTGATTTGTCTTCCAAATCTTTAAACACCCAACATGAAAGCTTTACAACCCCTCCATAGCTGCTAGAACAAAACAGAACAGAAGCAACTCCTCCACATCCTTTCACAAGACTATTGCTATGTCATCAACATTACTGGAAACGTTCCCTGAGGTTCCCTCCAGCTGCCATGTACTTTTCAACTCCCTCCTGCCATACTAACCCAGGTGGAGATCACCTCTCCTGGAGGCAAAGGAAGAGGTGAGGCATTCTGCCAGACCCTGCTCTTCAGGGAGAGCTAACTGGTGCTGTTCCACTGTGCTCTCTGCCTCTCTTGTATGTAATGTCCTTTAAAGTTTGAAACCTCTGTATTACAATTCAGCTTTCTAAATCCACTGCTTTCATTCTGGACTTTATGCAACTTCAGTGTAACTCCTTCCTACAGCAGTTTGTTAAAGCTTCAGTTTGAGAGTCACAGAAAAAGAAGAAAGCAGGGAAAAAGAACGGGACAGAAATGACAATTTCCTTTATTTCTTTAAAGAAATAAAAATCTGTATTTACAAAAAGAATTTTTTTAAAAAATCATCTCAGTCAACTCTCAGAAAGTGGTATCTCAGAATCATAGGCATTTCAGTCATGCGCAGCCATTTAGAGACTTAATTCTATCCCACATTCTGCCACTGACCTGGTGTAAGTTCTTAAAGCAAATCACTCCACTTCTATGTCCCTCAGTTCTTTTACACAGTCTTGCCCTATCTATTTAGAGCAATTTTTCCCACTCTTTCCCCCATGCCTTCCCACACTTGCACTAGCAGAGAACAGTAGTTCCTCTCTGGCATGCCTATATCTATTTCCTCACAAACCACAATATTGCRCTCAAGCCCCGTGCTGCATTTCAACAGGACAGCTAATATTCCCTAAAAATAATTCCTAATATGCTGCAGTGTCCTAGCACCTTAACCTCCTGAAAAACAGGATGTAATTTCATAATGTATGTCAAGTAGGAAATTCCTTTTCACCCTAGGCTTAATATAGTATCATAAATATAGTAATGTTAAACGAGAAGTGTTCAAATCACAATGTAACAAAAACCTATGTGATAAATTATTTAATGCTACCGTTTCTTATCTTTAACATTTATTTACTGCGTTTATTATTTTTACCCCTTAAATGTGTGGAATTTTCAAATATTTCACTGTTAATTAATCATGATGCCAGATACRCACAAGTTCTATCAAAACAGCAGCAGCTCTGTCTATTTCTATCTGTGAAGGTTTTCCTAAGGACAATCAGTTGTTTGGGGTTTTTTTTGCAAATTATGCTTTTAATCTCATCTCATTTACTGTAATTCCCAACGAAGAAAGACCATAAAACTTAAAAACTGTAGTAAGAGCTAATTTAATAACCTAGCCCTTATCATTAGCTGTAAGAGAATTGTTATTATACTTTCACGGAAGACGTTAAAATAGTTTCAAACCTTTTCTTATAAGAGAAGGTATGATATTATTTATCACAAAATAAGCATAATTTTTCACTGCACAACTGTTTTCAAAGGCCTTTCAGGAAGAAAAGTAAGTGTATATACATTCTTGAAATCTATATCCTGTTTATACTAAGTGGTGGATTCCTACAGTTTATTATAAATCAGCATGTACAAAATTCCTTGCTTAGCTGGCAATTAAAAGTATAGTGAAAATGTGCATTTGTGCAAAGCTAATTTTAGCTAACTGACCTTGAATCCCATGATGTAAGCAAAGGGCTGGCAAATAGAATAGGTTGAAGTATGACAAGATGAGACTATACTAAATTGTTTCATGCGAATGTATCACTGTACTTGTTTAGAGTTAATTAAAAACATGAAAAGAACAAGACAAGGGTGAATGGGTTCAAACTGAGATAGAGTAGGTTTAGGTTAGATATTAGGAAAAAATTCTGTACTGTGAGGGTGGTGAGGCACTGGAACAGGTTGCCCACRGGAGTTGTGGATGCCCCATCCCTGGAAGYGTTCAAGGCCAGATTAGATAGGGCTCTGAGCAACCTGGTCAAGTAGGAAGGTGTCCCTTCCCAGGGCMGGGGAGTTGGAAATTAATGATCTTTAAGGTCCCTTCCAACCCAAACCTATGATTCTATGACTCAATAAGATCAGGTTAGTGATGGGATTATCTTTTCTATGCTGGAGCAGATCATCTGGAGTGTGATCACATGGCACATACAAGACAACCAAGCAATCAGACCCAGCCAGCAGGAAGGGCAGGTCCTGCCTGACCAACCTGACCTCCTTTTATGGCCAGGTGACCTGCCTAGTGGATGAGGGAAAGGCTGTGGATGTTGTCTACCTGGACTTGATGGTCCTTTGACACCATCTCCCATAACATACTCCTGGAAAAGGTGGCAGCCCACAGCTTGGACAGGTGCACTCCTCTCTGGGTTAAGAACTGGTTGGATGGTCAGGCCCAGAGAGTGGTCACGAATGGAGCTGCATCCAGTGGGTGTCCAGTCACCAGTGGTGTCCCCCAGAGATCAGTGTTGGGCCCAGTCCTGTTTAATATCTTTACTGATGATCTGGACGAGGGGATTGAATCTACCACTAAGAAATTCTCAGACAACACCAAGTTTGATCAGAGTTTCAATCTGCTGGAGGGTAGGAAGGCCCTGCAGAGGGAACTGAACAGGCTGGATCGGTGGGCCAGACCAATGGCATGAGGTGCAATATGACCAAGTGCTGGGTCCTATACATTGGCCACAACAACCCCAGGCAGTACCACAGGCTGGAGGCAGAGTGGCTGGAAAGTGGCCCAGTGGAAAATATCCTGGGGGTGCTGGTCGACAGCAGCTGAACACGAGCCAGTGTGTGCCCAGAYGGCCAAGAAGGTCAGTGGCATCGTGACCTCTATCAAAAAATAGCGTGGCCAGCAGGACTAGGGAAGTGATTCATCCCCTGTACTCAGCACTGCTGAGGCCACACCTCGAGTCATGTGTCCAGTGCTGGGCCCCTCAATTCAGGAAGGACATTGAGGTTCTGGAATAGGTCCAGAGAAGGGCAACGAAGCTGGTGAAGGGTCTGGAGCACAAGTCCTGTGAGGAGCAGCTGAGGGAGCTGAAGTTGTTTAGCCTGGAAAAGAGGAGGCTCAGAGGGGACCTTATCATTTTCTACAACTCCCTGGAAGGAGGTTTTAGCCAGGTGGGGGTCAGCCTCTTCTCCCAGGTAATCAGCAACAGGACAAGAGGACACAGTCTTAAGCTGTGTCAGGGAAGGTTTAGGTTGGACATTAAGAAGAATTTCTTCACAGAAAGGGTGATTAAACATTGTAATGGATTGCCCAGGGAGGTGRTAGAGTCACCATCACCAGAGGTGCTTAAGGAAAGACTGGATGTGGCACTCAGTGCCATGGTCTAGTTGACATGAYGGTCATCGGTTGGACTCAATGATGTCAGAGGTCTTTCCATCTAATTGACTCTGATTCTGTTATTCTGTGATATTCTAACTGAGCTTGTTTCGAGAGTCAAGTTTTCAGCTAGATGACTAAAATCTAATCTTATGTGTAGAAAAGGAAATCTGCAATTCTATTTGAACTAGGTTGTGTTCAGTTATGCACTGCAAGTTGAAAACAAGACATGTTAATGCTTAGAACTACTGGTGTAAAGGCAGTTCAGTACAAAAGCATCAAATCTGATACATCCTGCTAGCATACAACACAATTTATTTCAGCATAATAGAAGCTGATTTTAGGTAACTTCAGTGTTTGGCAACAGGCAGCTTTAAACATACAAACACTATCCTGCCTTATTTATCTTTTATTGGTATGCTTGTACTCAGTGTTTCAGTTTCTGAAACTCTATGTTTGTAAGCATGAAATAATATTAATAAGTTAAACAGCAATTAGTCATTATCAGTGAGTCTACTTTAAAGCTGCTCTCAAACTGACTTATCCTTGTCACATTCCTCTGTTGCTTCCCCACAGCCTAGTTTTTAGCTGTATTTTCATTTTTCAGCAAAATTTTTGTTAAACACAAGCTCTGCTCAAAACAAATGCCCAAGAACAGATCTTTTTTGTCCTGATACTGCTAAACAAGCCTGAGTCATCAGAAAAAAGGAACCAAGATGCTTGAGTCACTCAAAAATGTTAAGCTGCTGCTTTGAGTGCTGCCAGTAAGAACATTGAGCTGAATGCCTTCCTTACGCAACCCTCAGCCACTGCTATTTTCCTATAAGCTTTTGCTATTTCAAGTACCATGCTATATAATCCTTTTGATRTGTTTTGCAAACTTAATCTTAAAATATGGCTTTCTTAATTTTACAGACTGTTCCTGACCCAGACTGATCTAGTGATTCCAGTTTCCAGTGTATTTCTCTCCTGCTTATATCTAGTTATTCCTACCTGTCAGCTTGAAAAGTCCTGCATCATTCTTCTCAGGGTTTTATTTTCCTGAGGTTTACACTGGAAAATATTCCCTGTCAGCTTTATTCTACTCTGAAACACTACTCTTACTCCAGCACAAGCTTTTTCATCTCCCCTCTTCACTCCCCCTTCAGATTAAATCCATCTTTCTCACTGTCAGATGAGATCCCATAAGTGCCTTATGCATTGACCAAGGTACCTATGTTTCATGGGTAGATAGTAAAAGTCCAATGTAAAAAAAAAAGTCTTCATGCTTTCTATTTCTCTGATGAGTAACATTTCATTCCTGCTATTTTATGAGATTTTGGGGTTTGACATAAAATGTATCCTATGTCAAAAACTTTTAGGCAGGAAGTTTTTTGCAAATGAGTGCAAAAAACTGAGTTAAGTGCCTTTCTAGTGTTTACTGATCTCACCACAGTCTCATCTAGAAAACACTTTTCCTAATAAACTGTTACCCAAGCAGAGCTTTTCATATTACTGAAGTCCTAATCGTCCATCTTTCACATAAAAATCTGGGTGCCTATTTTAAAAATATCAGAAAGATTTCCCCAGAAATAAGGTAAATTGCATCTTGCTCATCACTTGAAACCTTTCATTTATATGAGCAACTGCAGTGACTTAAGCATGCATGTTATGCAACCTGTCATTTAAAAGTCATTTCAACAACAGCATAATGGATATCTGAGCACACTACAGCAGTTTTGCAGATTGGTACATCTATGAAGTCTCATTGGCACATCTCACGCAGGCATGTAAATGTGATATGGGTTACTATCTTTATGGTTCTGGGTTGGTTCTTTAAACAGATCTTTTCAAAATAGGAAGCATTCAAACCTACTCCTGTTCCTGTTTGATGTGCTATGCACATAACACACCTTGGTTACATGTATGCTGTGTTTTCAGGTCAAAATTTTTCAGATCAAAATATCTGCTTTTCTCTTTGGCTTTTTGCCATGAGAATTAATATTTCAAGACAGAAGGGAAAATAAATTTGGTATGATTAGTGCCCTTGATGGCAATTATTCAAGCAAAACAGTACCATAAAAATAACCTATAATAATCCATCTTCAATAAACCGTTTTGTAATATGTCCATTATTATCTAGARAAGTATTTTATAGAGGTCTCATTTTAGAAATGTCTCCACCCAAGGTGATTCCATAAATAAAGCTTGCATAGTGGTTTCTAAGGTATCTTGTGTCTCCTTTGTGACGTAAGCTGGTTGTTATGGAGATGGTGAAATATCAACCACTCTTTGTGAGACTGTGCAAGATCAATTTTGGACCCATTACAGCAGCTTCTTTTCTCTACTCAGCTATAATCAACCTTCCTTAGCAACAAAAATAAATGCATAAAAAGTATGAAAAGTTTTAAAACAAATATTTGCACAATACTTTTAACCCTGACATAAAGAAATGGACCTGTGTGCATTTGTAATAGATGTAAATTCCATCCCAAATTCCCCAAACTTCATATGGCCTTTAACAGAAAAGAGGTTTCTACTGTTACAAAAGCTGAGCAACTTACAAATAAACAGACCACTCCTGTTTTGATCCTTATTTTTAAATTTCATAATCTATACCTATCAGAAGTACTTTTTGTTCCTTATAGCAGGGAGGGCAAAGATTGATATCTTTCACCCCRAAGCTTGGTAAAGTACACACGGGACTTTTGTTCAACAATGTATTAAAAGTTTTTAGAGCCTCATGAAATAGAAGGCAAAGGGTTATGTCTGGGTAGTAGTATGTAAAAATATGGTCTAAGATACTTAGCTAAGCTACCTGTATATTATTTTTCTTCATTTTTAATCTATGCTAGTCCACGTGTCTAAGTTTGTAGGTCCCCAGCCAACGATTAAGGTTAAAGAACACATAGGTCTGACTGACCTATGGGTTTTGCAGTCCTACAGCAAGACCAGAAAAAAGGAATTTCTCCTCCTCCCAGTCCATATTTACATCACAGACAAGCACCCAAACATACAATATTTGACTGGAAAGTCATAACATTCTCAGGACCCTCAGTTATTTGTAGATTTGTTGTACTTTAATGGAAACACAACAGAGAAGAAAATAATGAAGATTATTAGAAGTCCATTTTGTATACTCTAGTAGTATATTACTTTTACTGAACAGAGACTAATATGTAAAGCAGAAACACAGCCATATGGGAGGGAAGAAAAGATACCCTCCTACTATGGGGAAGTGACAACAAAGTGTGTATTGCAGTGAATGGGGACAACCTAGACAGGCACATTTGCCTACCTCAGGTGCCATCCAAAAGGGTGTTCCCACTGAAGTGTTTCTACGCAGCCGTGTGCTGGTGAGCTGGGCTGAAACACCTGCAATAAAACAGATTAAAGAAACTTGGCTTCAAATTCATTGTCATTTTGGTAAGTTTATTTCAAGTATCTGGAAAAAGAAACCCAAACCCGGGAGCACAGCCGCAGAACGCCTGGCCAAAGTAGGTGCAGCATTTGCACCAAATTATTTATTTGATTAATTTCAGCTTGATGTTTTCGTTCAGAGTTCCTGAGAGATTGTTCTTTTTGTGAACGACTCTCAGTTTGAAGCGCTTTCATTCAAACTCGAAAGTTCCATTGTCACATAAATATCCCAGATTTCTTTCCGCTGTTTTCATGAGTATAAACTGGAACTATTAAAATTACAACTTGACTTTAAACCTTCTGTTTCAGAAATTTACTGCCTGAACATCACTGGCCAGAAACATGTTCACTAGAGTATTTGCAGAGGCTCCTGTTCAACAAAACACTTATGCGCTTGCTTAAATCTTTCCCTAATGAGAAAAGCTTTGCAGCTTGTACTTAGGGAATTAAGCACATACTTAAAACATTTGCTTCAGAGCTTTGCTGACTGGGGCTGGACTACTGAAGCACAACTGAAAAAAAAGAATGAACTAGAATGCAATCAAACAATGTTAACAAATCAGAACAAACTTTGACAGCAAATCTTCTGTGCTCTGGTCAACATATAATTGAATGAGTTCAGTTCAGAAGCATTCCAATGAGCTGACACAAAGCCAATATTGACTTAAAAATGTATTTTGCTTTAACATTTTTTAAAAGCAAAAGCCACAGCAGTTTGCTCCTATGGCATTACCTAGAGACAAAAATAGGCAGAAACACATATAATAGACTGACTGATGTCAATAAATAAAAAATTGAGATTCATAAGTTAAATTATTTGATTGCTGACTCCAACATTCAATTCTATATTTGTTTTTAATTTTTCAGTGTAATTGCAAGTTTTCAGTAATTTCCTGAGTACTGCCGTGAAACAGTTAATGGCTAGGACATACAACAAGCCTCTGTGCATTTCACGGTGATCTCTCTTCAGCTAGCTTAATTCATAGCTGCTATCTAGGGATATTCCAAAACACTGCAGAATACCAAAGAGCTGAGAGAGGGAGAGCATGAGCATAAATGAATGATAAGTTGCAGACATTTTGGGCCAACTTACACTGTGACCATCATTTATTCAAATGTATTATGCTGTCGAGAGCAATTGAGAGAAGAAATGCRTGTTACATTAAAAAAACAAGCTGTAAAGTCATGCAATAAATGAAAGAGAAACCTCTATTAAAGATATCTGCACAACCCTCTCTGTGACCTAATACCGTATGTACAGCCTTGAACAYGAAGCAGCTTTTTTTTAATCAAGGTTCTGTCTCATTCTGTGGACAGAATGGATAGCAGTCACTGAATAGGTCATAATTTAATTTTTTTTAACCCCACTGATTTGAATTCTCATTACTTATTTAATATAACCAATCCTATACTAAATTTAAAATTATTATTTTCTTTTCCTTTTGACATATTTCCTTCCCCACTCATCAAACAATAAATCTGCTTAACATTCCCACAAAATGGCAGAGGATTATTAGTTCCAGGGATTAACCTAAAAATATCCAAAGCATCCACTGTGTTTGGGTACTTAATCTGAGATCTTTCAGTTTTCAGGCACTCCACATGCCTCAAGCAGAGCTATAATAGATCTCAGCTGCAGTTCAAGAACACGCAGTTCTTCTGCAAAGGAGGACAAGATGCTTCAAACTGGCTATTGGGAAAATGAGGAACAGAGTTTGATGTAACAGACCCTTCAACATCACAGAGAAACACTGGCAGGAGCAAGAATAGTCTGAAATTTGATGCCATTCAACTGTCCCAACTGTGAGTCTGTTCTCTTCCTGAACTCCTTGCAATTTCACTATTTATCTTCCACTTTCTCCAAAAAATGAGACAAAACAGTTCTACAAACAATATCACCTCTGACTCAGTCCTAGATCATTCCCAGAGATCCTTCTGTGACTACAGCAGTGAACAAGATGGGAAAAATAGCAACGGAACGGAAGTTTGGCACCTGACACTTCTTTAGTCAGAAATCCCATAGATACGTGGGCACTTCTTGGCATTTCCTAACTGTTAAGCAGTAGGGAACAGTGGAGATTTAAGTCACATTTTTTTCTGAGCCTGTCATATTTGTTGTGATTTTCTAGTACTACTGTTGTAACCTAAAAAGTAGGAGGAAAACCCTGAAACCTAAATGTGGAATCAGAGAGACCCATGGAACACTAGAAAGATTGGGAGTCAGCTTCCTTGAATGTGCCACTTGGGGTTACGGCACACTGATCTGCCTTTATGACCTTTAATATATCTGATAAAAACATTTTGCTTTGGGGAGATAAGCCAACTTTTCCCATAATGGAGTAAAAACAGAGATCAGACTGCCAAAATTCCCCCTAAATGAGAAGGCATCTTTCTTCCTTGTGTTAGGTCAGGGACTTACTCCAAGTTTTGCTTCAGGCCATATGTTTCTCCTAGCACTATTTTGTTACCTTTACAGCTCAAAATAATGCATTTCTGTCCCTAGAAGATACTAGGAGTCTCCTATGTTCCAGCTCACTTTAGCACCCTCAATAGATATGTATGTTAAATGCATACCACGACATCATCACTATACAATTTTCTTTCCATTGCATAAGTTTAGTATTTTTGGATTTCTTTTACATATTACTGTTTGTATATATTTTGACATACCATTTTACTCTCCTCTCATTTTGTGAACATTTTTCTTTACTCCATGCACTGCTAAACAAACATGTTATTCACACAACACTATTTTCAATGACAATTACCTTATGCATTATATGGTTCCATTAATAAATCTTATTACTAATAATCTACTTCTGTTACCTTTAATAAAATTGTCCACTCCCTTGCATACAYATCTGAGGGACTAAAGCACTTATTTATTTTTCTAAATATGTGTTCAAAGGGAAAAAAATTGAACCTACTTTACTTCTACTGCCAACTCCCTTTCTATCACCCTCCCTCCCTTCCTCCCTCTTCTTTCTTATGATGCTTCCAGACTGGCAATGCTCAAATCCAACAGGAATAATCACAAATTAAATGCATGTTGAGTTTTGGACCCAAAGGACTATTTTACCTTCTGCTCAGAGGGGAAAAAATATGCTTAAGGCTAGCAAAAGCCATTTCAGAAAGAATGTTTCCTTTTCATATGCAAAAGATAGAATATCTAAATTTAAATTACGAGGACAACTGCCCTGAAACTGACACTTCTTGTGAAATGCAAAAGAGCTTTGTAAATAAAATGCTACCTTCAGAACTTTTAAAAATTATTAAATTATGTTTAAGCTTTTAAAAGTTAAAAGTCTATTACTAATTTTTAGCTAGAATTTTTATTCTTGCTATAATCAGGTTCCTTTTGCATTTTTCCTTCTTAAAGTAAGTCTSAGTACACTTCTGGAAAAGTCTCTCACTGTGTCATTCTGCCTTCCCAGGGGAGAGTAAACAGATGCCTTTGGCTAAACTACATGTATCAGGAAAACAAAGGGGAAGTGGTCATTACCAAAGTCAACGAGCTTGACTCCACCTTCTGTTGTCAGGAGAATGTTGTTCCCTTTCACATCACGATGAATGATCCGGTTATTGTGTAAATGCTGAAGGCCCTATATACCAGCAGTAACAAAAGTAAGTTTACTCCCTTATTTAAAAATAATTACCCTACTATTAGGGAACATAATTAAGAAAATCTGCACATACTCTACAGAAACATCTGTCCACGGAATTACATGCCTTTATACACCCCCCCACTGGTAGAACAGCCCGTGTAATATTGTTGACATTACCATACTTTATAAATGGAAAACTGTATGCATGCGCTGAGTAAATTGCACCCTCTGATGTAATTACAAGCCCAATGAACATCCTTACCAAGAGAGCACCATATAAAATGTATGATATTATAGCTTCATCCAACCTCTGGCCACACTTCAGCAGGCCTTTGACAAGCTCTGTGACAGAACCTCCATTGCACAGCTGGGAAGTGGGGAGTCAGGAGGGAAAAAAAGCAAGACAAGTCCTCAGTTACTCAATATACTTGTTTAGGCTATAAATAACTACCATGCAAAACTGCACTACAACACAAGTCTGGGAACAACCAGATTTTTACCTTGCAGTCAATTATATTATCACCCCACCTCAGAATGCATTTTATTAGTGATGTTAATAAGAAAACACAGCAGCCTGGGTTGGGGAGGGAAGTGAAAACTGAAAATTATAAAGCGTAATTTATAAAATGCAACTAAAAAAAAATCAAATATTGTGAACAGGACTGTATTTCAGTGTTAAAAGAGGATTTATAAATCCAACTTACATTATTTGAGTGTATTCACAACAATATGTGCATTGTCTTTTTTAAAAAATGCTTTTGTGCAAAGGCCAGGCAGAAAAGATTGATGCTCTTGATAACTGGGAAGGAACAAATTAGTCATTTTAAATTTTCACTCCATCAATGCTCCTGATKGCAGGCAATATAAAATAGACAGAAGTCATATCTCTATATTCAGATTTGATTCCATATGCTGTCAACAACAGAGAAACATTCTAATCCAGAAAAGCAGCTTCTTGCAAGCATTTTCTACCAATGGGCTGCCATATACCAAAAGAAGAGGAGAAAAAGTAAAATTAGAATCTTTGTAAATGTGTTCTTACCCACACCTTAAGTTTACTGTCCATGCTGTTCTATGCAGGTATTTGTCTTTATCCTTTCTCCTCTCTCTTTCCTTTTCTTACCTTGATATTCACAATTGTTTGATAAAAAAAAAAAATGGGAGAATTTCTGCCGTTCTCTCACTGAATTTTCTCCTCTTTGTTTTTGTGGCCAACACCCTTACCAGTGTTTCTGCCAGAGAATCACATGCATTTCAACACAAGTTCATTTTACATTATCAGTTTAAAATACCACAGCATAAATCAGGAGAATAGTATGAAGATGTACAAACTCTCAAGACTTGCATCTTTCAAATAGCTTTTATGAACTGTGTATCAGTTCAATCACTAATTTCTTTGATATGCTAATATTTTCCTTAATTTTTTACTAACTTCCCTTTGCATCAAAAAAATTTCACTAGTCTAGAAGTTTTAGTCCATGGAAAGGACCACACCACATGATAAACAAGACATTCTTCATGTAAATAAGTTCTTGAAGAAAAATTTCATCACTGAAAACATTGATAAGTTCTGTAGGAATTTGACTTCAGTTTTGAATTCATTAGTAGGGAATTTATTTTTTATTTTAATAAACCGTGTTGGAGCATTCAGATCAATACCAATCATCACATGTATTTACATGAAAGTGCATGATTTTCTTCCCATGCATAACCATTTGCTGACAAGCCATTGAGTCAAAGTTTTCTTTTTATCGCTTTCATTGCAATAAATGTTCTGTTGAGACAGGCTGTACTAAACTTATCTCTAGCCTGCAAATAAAATACATAAAAGTATGCCCTAACTTAAAAAAATCCCCAAGCTGGTTGTGACTGAAAAATATTAGACTGACAGCTGTTTGGTAGCATATGTTAAATGAATGACTGACTGACAAATATGTCCCACAAACACTACTGCAGCTCTCAGTGACACTACTCTTGACACTCAGCAAAGATCTAGGACAAAACGAATTTGAAAACTTTGTTACCACTTTATACTTAGTGGCAGTAATTTAAAAGGTGGAGCGATGCACATTTAAATGGAAAAGTAGGGAAGTTTTCTTTACAGTTGTCCAAGACTCGCATCATCATCAAAATACTTAAGGTGGCCACTTTTGCAACCCTTCCTCATCACAGGCATTTATCAAAGTAAGGTCCTGCTTGTAGTGAGTAAACATGGCAAAACTGTGCCTAAAAGAAAAAAAAGATCCACTTTTTTATTACAAATTTTGGAAGTCACACTTCAAATGAATGTATTTAATCAAAGATTCAGGGATCAAAGTCTGAATACTTTGTATATTCCCTTTTACTGAAAATGTGTCATTAATTTATAATATCACAAGTAACTGCTATGCATACATAAATTTGCATGCAAATTCCAAGGCAAGGAATAGTTTTGCTTGTCTGGCAAATTTTTCCGTATAAGGAAAATACATTCTTTTATAATGTCAAATTTCCTCAAAACGTTGGATTATGTGCACCAAAAATGCATATACTTAACTGATAAAGTCTATACACACATACAACTTGCTCAAATTCTACATTCCATTTTATTGCATAGAGTATATGATGATTTTGCTCTATAAAATTTTGTTATTTGGCACTTGGTGGATCTTTAGATCCAAAACGCTTTTATTAAAAAAGAAAACACATAGGAAATGAATCCCAAACTCAACACAAAGCCAGCAAGCATACAATAAAAAAAGACACCAAAAGAAAAATACTAAAGTTCCTTTTTAATAGTTACTGAAACTTAAGAGGAAACACATCCAAAAATTTTCACTCAAGCTACATACTGCTCCAGTACATAKATGTTAGATGTATTGTTGTGATTCCACAACTTATAGTGGAAATAAAGATTCCCTATTCTGATTCTAGTC
The DNA here is from genome assembly GCA_018881555.1 of Amblyornis subalaris. Taxonomy (NCBI): domain Eukaryota; kingdom Metazoa; phylum Chordata; class Aves; order Passeriformes; family Ptilonorhynchidae; genus Amblyornis; species Amblyornis subalaris. Next base: position 1,494,127 of record JACAXG010000012.1, on the reverse strand, counting down.
ATCGTTCAAGAACAGGGAGTGGAGTTTCTAAATCAATAATTACAAAGCAAATCCTAACTTTTACCAGTCTAGTTATAGAAGAGAGAAAGGTTGAATGGTCTGTTACTTCTCACCAGAGCAGTAACTACCTGTGCAGAGTTCTGTATCAACTAAGCCTASAAAACATCTAGAAGAAATCCTCATCTTGCAACAACCTTTGGCAGTCACTTAACTGGAAATAAGGCCACCAAAATACATCTGACATTGTAAGAATACTGACTGCCACTGAACAAGAAGAGTTAATAGAAGGCATTTCTGTTGCTAGGTTTCCAACAACAACCAGCCTCTAGTTTTAAATTACCATAAAACAGACTTTCCCATTACACTTTCTCTGTTCACTTTTGCAGTAGGCAGCTTATTTGTTAACTGCCCTCCATGTTACTACTTCATCATCTTTTGCATTCCCCCCAAATGCTTGAGTTCCCCAAAAGTTTAGATAAATGTCTTATCTAATGTTTCCTCTAAGAAGAAAAAAAGAAGGATCTGCTTATTTTGGAGGCAGAATGTAGCAATTTGAACAGAAATTAAATGCAAGAACATTCCCTATTAAACAAATTTTTAAGTTTGGATGGCATTTTCAACACGTCATCTATCATCCATCCTTTGATTAACGGCCCCAGTCAGAGCATCATGAAAGCCTGTGACTCTTCTAGCAAAAACAAACAAAAACCCAACCATATTTGCTAAGGTAAGACGTAATATCATCAAAAAGTTTTTACCTCAAGTACTAGCCACAGCTGTCCTCCCACAAATTGATCAGCTTTGTAAAACATCCCATAAAATCTAACAACATTAGGATGACTGGGAAGAAACTGCAAGATATTATATTCAGCTTCAATTTCTTCATCTACATCCTAAATAAAAAGCACAAACATACAGAACATATAAAGACAGTCACTCCCAATAAAGCAAGAACAAACTCTCATGGATAAAAAGAATTATTTTTCAATTAGTTTGTACTTTTAAATGGTTTTACTTTAACGCAGCTGAAAGTGCACTATACTGTACATTTAATGCACACAGAATTGTGCCACTTGTGCTCTTTTTACATACAGAAAAGTGAAGCCTGTGTAAATCAGTGCATAATATACTTAAAATGAAAATTAAAAATTATACTTAACTCTGCTCAGTTGCCTAAGTAAGAAATTTACATMTGTATGATTTTTAACCTGTTTTAAATCGTGCATATTTTTAACATGTAAGCTAAATGTAAATACATGAACCTTTGATTTATTCTTTTTTCTATGGTGATCAGACAGGACTAAACAAAGAACAATTTCACAAAACCTCAAAGGAGCCATCAGTAAAACCAAATACATTCTTATGAGGACATACACCAGAAACAATGAGCCACAAAACAACCACCCGTGAAACAAAAATAGGTTACTAAGTATTTGTTAATGAAAGAATTCTGTGACAATTAGAAAATACTGTTTATATCAGCACACAGGCCACAATTCAGAATAGTGCTTAAGCACTGAAACTTTCCTTGTTTCTGCACAGACTGTGACTATTAGAAAATTCAAGCTTGTGCTTTCCTGAGATTTATACAAGAGAAAACCATGATGAATTTCAGTAGTGGTTGATGACAGAAATGTAACTTTTTTCAGTAAATATTTTAGCCCAGCTGTCATGATCAAACTCTAGCTTAATCCAGCTTGAACAGCTGTCAGTTAAATATTCCATTGAAAACTAGGGTCTTGGTTCTCATGGGAAGCTAGCCATTTAATACCCACTAAAACCACAGCTGCCACAGACCTCCCTCTGAGGATCTGGGACGTACTCTTTTCTTTTTATCTTAACTATTGCCTCACACTATTATCTGCTCATAAAAGGTAAATCTAAAATATCCTAAAGTTCACAGTGCTTCTATGACAGGAAAAGTAATTCTTCTAGGGAATACACAGAATAAAACAAGAACATTAAGATTAACAGCATCCTGCGTTTTCCCTGCTAGGGAAATACATAGTGGGCCCTATGAGGAATGCCTCTGTGCCTTCTCATAATTTGCATGCTCCAAGTAAAGGTAACTAAATTTGTAGCAGAAGAACGACACAGACCTAAAATAGAAACTAGGCAAATGCTGTCCTCAAATAAGATGAAGAAATTCTAAGCTGCATCTTTCAGTTGCTTGTACTAAACTCCAGTTAATGCATTCTGCAAAATTGTTCATTTCTGGATGTTTTCAATATCCTACACATTTGATTTACATTTCAATTCTCAGTATTCTTTTAAATTAACATTGAAGTTACAGTTTAATACTTATTGCAGTTTTTTACTTACACTGACAGGATCCAGAATCTTTACTGCTGCCAGGCTTCCATCTTTCTTATTGACAACCTTATAGACTTTACCATAAGTGCCTTTCCCAATAGTCTCTATAATTTCCCATGTATCTGAGGGATCAGCTAACGATTCTAGTCCAATCATACTGGAATTATATTGAAACAATCCATACAATGGCTTCCTGGAAAATAAAGCAGACACACATACAGTGGGAAGCCCTAAGTAACTCTGTACTAAGGAAGGCATCTTATGAGAAAGATATCAAATATCATCCTAATTTGAGAAAAATACATATAGAATCACAAATGAAAATCTGACAGAAATGTAAGATCACTCAATGAAAAGAACAGAAAGAAAACTCTGGAGACCACTTCTCTTTCCTTACTTTATAGTATTATTTGCTTCAAACGTTGCCCCATATGCAACATCATTCTAAACACRTTTTAACAAGTTCTGACAAAATCTACCCTTCCCTCTACTGCACACTTTTTTAATGGACATTTTACACAATTGAATTAACACAGCTCATGAAATGAGGCCCTATTTCTTGTGCTTTAAAAAGCCCTGTCATGGTTTTTAGATACATTTGTGTAATGCTCCCTGGAGACTGCCAGACAAGCATTCAGTAGGTATAGCCTCATTAGATCTGATATATCTACAACAGGGCTACATACAACTAATAGAAGTTAAGACCGGGCTGGCTGGTATCATAAAATACAAACCAACTTGAAAATAGGCAACAGGTACACCACTGGGGTGACATCCATCACTGGAGATGTTTCTCAACGATTGCATTTGTCTCTATCTCTGTATGCCAGTCACTGTTATGGTCTATTACACTGGCTGACCACATCTCCACCTCCAGGAGATCTCCAGGTCAGGAGACTTGTTTTCCCAAACACTCCTAAGTGGATCCTGCAGCAAATGGATCACTGCAGCCTATGCAAAGGGCTCCTTCCCACCTTGGAATTACACAGATAGCCAGTTCTGGTGATTAGGAAAATGACAATACCATTTTAGGATTTCATTTCAAGTAGTGAGAACGTACATCTTGACCCTGAACTGGAATTAGAGAAAGGAAAGATGAAGTTTAAGACAGGATTAACTTAACCCTCATATCTTAATCATTATTAGAGAAGCCCACTGGTTGATGATTTCTCTAGTAAAGAAAATTACTTGCCCATTTGGTGGCTGACAGTAGGTATATTAGCTATCTGTGTGCTTAACCAGGAGATGTAAAGCCTGAGATCCATGAAAAAAAACAAAGGAAAAAAATAATAGTGTGATCATGACAAAAGCAGTTGAAGACCACACCATCACTGACTGTAAAAGCTCCTGATTTTTGGAGATGGATCAACATGCACCTCAAACATAAACTTGAACTTTAAGGTTTGAGCCATTTCTTTCTAAGCATATCTGATATCTGCAAATCTGCCTGAAATAATTTTTAAAAGTAGCTTTCTTACCTCTTCACCATTTCTAGCATCAGTGACAACTAGAGAAAACCTCTATTTCCCTCCTTGGTAAAAYTGAATTTGCACCAAAGTGGTGCCAAATAATTTATCAAATTGCTTTGGTCTCTTCACCAAAAGAAGGCAAAAAAAAAGAAGAAGAAAAAATAAGGAGAGGGAGAAAAAAAGAAAGCTAGAGTCAATGTCATTTATCTGTTATGGGTCAATAATGTAAGTTATTAGGACAATTAGTTTCCCAATATTTGGATCAAATACAGCATGCTGCAAATGAAGAATAGTATTCTGAACACACACACACAGTACCTCAACAAAGAAGCAGGTCAGGTGAAAGACTTCTCTGAAATGAGTGAACAGACTGTACTACGTGCACTGAAACAGCAGCCACAGATACGGAGCTCCTGATAAGTCAACCTTAAGAAGAAGGTTTGTTTGCAGGGTGGGGGTGGTGGTGAATACAAACATAGGAACAGTTGCATCTCACGAAAAAAACTCAACACAACAACATATTGAACATGTGGTTTTAATGCTTTAGGAGAAATGCTACAGACATTACTGTGCAAAGAAACAGAGGAGAATAAACTGGAAATAGCTTTGATACAACCTTACAAGGAAAACAAAGACAGACTGATATTTAGTTCTTTGTAACTATAACAACCCTATCACACAGATTGTCCAGAAAATCATGCATGTCATTCTTTGTACCAACATAATATTATGAAGTATCCCTCCAAAGAGCTGTTGTGGATAACCACAAAGCTGTTGTGGTTTTTCCTTAAAACAAAACAATATAGTCATTGCCTGCTCTTGTTCTGAATAATACAACCCTTAAAATGGTATATTCAAATTTTCAAAACACATTAACATTTCTTTATACCAGAAGACAATGTTGGCAAAGTAAAATCTAATGCAAAATTTTTACAGCTGGAGTCACGATGGAGGACCAATGAAAAATTTTAGTGAGCATTTTTGTGCCTTGTGATAACATGGGAGCATTTACAGATAGCATTTTTATGCATTACGTGGAATCAGAGATGCGAAATATGTACCATAAACCTCTTCTGTGGTTTAAACAGCCTCTTCTTGAACTCAAGCAATGCCTATCTAAGTAAGGTTCTACATCTGTCACTGGTAAAAGTGCCCTTTGCCTTTATGACATTATTGCATTCCTACAACAGAAGTGAATATTTTACAGTACAAAGAAGCAAAAGAACAGTATCTGCTTTTATCTTCAATACCATAAAATCTAGATTTAAAAAACCCAAAACCACCATAAAATGTAAACCTTATAGGGAAAGGCTGAAGTTGTAAAGTGAGTTTGTGCTTCCCTTTTTCCATCTCCTGATTCACCGAGCTTCAGAAAATAAAATGTCCTTGTTTTAACAAAGGCTGCCACTCACTTTTTATTTATACAGTGAAGTTATGTACGAACACAACCACTTTTGCAACAACCACATATTCAGAAGGTCTTAACACTAAAATACTGCAGCTGAAATTTATTTAGGAAGAAATTTTTCCTTTTACTCCCCTCACATCAGGCCTCACACATCTCTGGGCTTTGAAATGATGTATAGAGAGCGGCTTCTAGCTGTAAAAAACTTAGCAATACCCTCCCCAGAGGAAGCCTCAACCTATTAGAGACCTACCAATTACAAGTATTTCTGACATCAGTTGGAGAAAACTTCTCAGTGGTTAAATCTGTTCCATGTAGGCAAGCAAAACAGCCCACATCAGATGCTGAAAAATTACACTTTGGCAATTAACTCTCCTGGATAGGGAACATACTACACAAAGCTATTTGAGACTGCACTTGTTTACGCAATTTGAGGCATGACTACATCTCATCAAAAAGCCCCTAGCACTCTACCCTGTTCTGCTTACTTGGGAAAAGACAGAAAGTACAAGCAAGGACAACCTGAAGGAGTCTAGTCAAGCTGCTCTCAGGCTGAAAAAGGGACAAATAGCATTATGATTTCTTTTTAAAACAGAGATAATAACTTAAAATAAATCTTGCAAAAGTTGACCAACCAAGACAAACAGTAGGGAAAGACAAATATTTATTAACAGGCTTCAGCCAGTGACACCATTTCTTTCTTTTATCCACGAAAAGCGATATTCTCCATCAAAGTAAATTTCACAATTCTCTCATAACACCTGAATTTTTTTTTTTTTGTAAACCTTTACCAGTCAGAACAAATTAAGTCAGACCAGGTATGACAGACTAACTTAGATGGCAGTCAGACAAATGTGCAAGTAACATTTCTCTACTTTTAATGAAAATACTTTTCTGTAAGATCAACATTAGAATCAATGATGGCATATTATCATCCCTTGACAGTATCCCCAGGATAAACAGACTACATGTATTATTTGATGTACAAGACATCTTAAAAGAAGTATGGGCTACGGACAGCACGCAAAACAATTTTCCCTCTGTGAACCACAGCCTTTCAATTGTATTCCATAGCTCTAAACAGCATCAGAAAAGCCATCTGGAAAAATATGTGGTGTCCTAGAAGTTCTACCATGATCTTCACCTATGTTGTGAAAACAAAACAAAACAAAACAAAAAAATCCAAACTCTATACAGAACATGCAGATTTTGTTAATGATATAATTACATCTGGAATAAAATCAGACACTTTTTCTCACAAATTTATTATCATAGCTTTCTTTCTCAGAAATTATAGGAACAAAAAGGATTCATAAGCCAGAAAAACAGTGCCAGAAATAGCTTTACAATTATTGTTCTATTTTCAGTACTGCCTCACTCAACTCCTACACAACTGTGATTTCMTTCTGCATTCCAACACACACCCTCTTCTAACTAACAACAAGATGGATCATCCATAGAGGTTTTAAAATTGGTAAGGGCCTCACTCCAGGCCGGTGCTTTCTAACAACCATGATACATAGTACTAGACAGTTTTGAATTCTCTTACAGATGGTAGCAACATGATAGCAATACCAGCCAATATGAGTGAAACTAGTGAAAATACTGTTTCCATGCAAATAATTCATGGACAGGGCTAATTTTGCCATGTCCCATTTGTCTTACCCCTCTTGTCTCACTTGTGAAACAGCTGGCTTATACACTTCTGGCATTTACAAATACTGTGGAAGAGTAAGAATGTCATATTCAAAAGTATTTCACTATTTGTAGGGAACTCCACATCAGTCCCACACTAAATTATAACTCATCAATAGAAGAATCCAAAAGATAAAGTTGACATTATCAGCTATGGCCTCACCCAGCAATGGCAGCCCCTCTTCTGCTGGCTGGTAACGGTCACACACAGACAGCTACCTCAGAAGCAACTGTTAGAGGAATTAATGAACCAACAAAAGGCACAAGAAAATCAATAGTCAGAACAGCTTCCTCTGCTAGTCTCCTCCTGCTGTTTCTCACTGGCTAGGTTAAAACAAAGAGGATGTCAATATCTTGAAATGAAGCATACAAAAAAAAAATCTATCAAGACACCATCCTATAACTGTTTTCAGTCGGACTCAGAAATACAGACTGCAGAATGTGCTGTGCATAGTTCTTTTCAGGATAAAGGTCACTGATGGAAGAAGATGAAGGAGAAGGCTAAAAGTACATTCAAAAGCTGTTATTGATGCTATACAACTTACAAACAAAAAAAGAACCATACTTTAGCTGATCACGCCTTTTCACTAGGCCAACACAAGGGAAAAAACAGGATAACCAGGAATAGAAGTGCTGTTATTTATAGATGAAAGGTAGATCCCTGAAAACACTCCTGCTAAATTCAGTTCACAGAACAAGTCTCGCTTGAATATACAAACCATGAAATTAACTCGGTRGGTGTTCAAAATTGGAAAGAGAGAGGATGTAAGTGGGAAACATGTTCTCCCTTTCCACATATTCTAACTTAAACTTTTTATTAATTGTGCTTACATACATGCTCTTTGTCTACATAAGGTCCTTTAAATTCAGGAGTATCTTTGTTCTTTTCTTTTGCTTCCTTTGTATGGTTGGACTAGATACTCTAAGCTTTTAGACCTGCAGTATTAGCCACAGGGCCAGAACAGAGTGATAACCAGTGGCAATGGATTGCATTTGGATGCTAGCTCTGATAAAAGCATTGTGATTATTTGCTCCCTTGTCTTGTCTGTGCTTCCAGTTCATCACAGCATGAATCAACTCCATTCCTAGGATCAACTATAATAAACGGACCACAAAACCAGCTACTGACATAATGGCAGAGAAATCTAAATGTCACCTATTTCTCCAGAAATAAAGAGAACAAAGAACTTGATTTTTGAATGCTCTAGTCAAATGGTAAAAATTTCACACCACCACTCCTAAATCAGTTCTGAACTGAAGGTACTTTTAAGATTATAATGTTAACTCAAATTCTTGGATCAAATATTTGAATCTAAACCAGAAAACTCTCCATTAATATCCTAGAGAATGTATGGTAGGAAGAATGTATGTGCCTAGTCCAGACAATCCAGTGCATGTTTTCATTTAGATTCATTGCACCATAATGTGTTGCATTACAAATGGTTATAAGTCTTATTGCACCCTCATATTTCTGAGCACAACATTAACCTTTGTCCAATAATGTTTGACTGGTTTTGTATTTTGCATATAAATCAAACTACTCGGGGCGGGGGACAAATACAGCATTCTGAGCTTCATAAACAAAGAGATCTAAGATGCACGTAGGCAAAGGTAAAGTGTAGCTTGGCCTCTGACCAGCTCCCCTGCAATCTTCTAACTGGGTATGCATTTTCAGTCTTTTCTGCAGGACTGTGTCAGATCAGGAGGCACTGCTGACTCTTTTGTTGAGTCACAAAGTTATTTTACTCCAGAACTATTTAGCACCTCATCCTGTGACTCCCATGTAAGTGCCACAACACTTGTGATGAACTTCCACCTTTCATGGGGTTCAGGTAACATTGCATCTTGGATCCTTCATAACTGCATCTCCCAYAAAAATCAGGTTTCTTCTGCTTCCCAGAAATTAATTCTGAAGTTGCTTCCCTCTTACCACAGACCCGTGGCTCCACGTCATCTGCATATGAATATAACAGTCATACCAGTTTGCTTCACCTCAAGCCATTTGCTACATGAATGGTACTTGCAAGCAGTGTAGTATTGGTTTCAAAGAGATATGCTTAACATGCACAGAATGCGGTCATGCACTTTAAGATAAATTAAACACTACCTCAATCTACTGCAGAATCAAGAACAGTACAAGCAACCACCATGATTTTCTAGAGTTGGAAGGTCTTAAAGATGAGGATGAAGTCTAGTCACTCCATCTTTTTTACTGTAAATATTCACTAACACTTCAGAAAGTTTCTTGGTGCTTTGATTCTTCTATCTAATTTTCATTTATGTCAATGGTATTATATTAAAAATCAAATCTCCTTCTGTCAGAATTATCCAATCCCACTCATTTCCATAGGATTTAATGGATATAACATGCTTTATTCTGGTCTCCATAGTTGAATTTCTTTAATTGAATATGCACAAAAGCTGAAATCTAGCTAGAATGAAAATATTTGTAAACAGTAATTCACAAAACTAAGTAAGCCAAAAAGCAACACATTTCATGAGCAGTTAAACTAACAAAATTGATAAATCTGCATTTTTTACCCAAGAAACCATCATAATAACTTTCATTCTTTCTTTTCTCTGATATCTCCAAAAGACACTATCTGCCGTAGCTGGCACTGTTACGAGATGGGTAGAACAACCAAAGCAGAATGTATCAAGAACAAAATTCAACCTGTATCTCCCCTCAGAGGGACTGTGTTTATGGTTCATTCCTCTAGCCTGACAAATATTTTTATGAAAACTATAGAAACTTATTTATTTGGGGGATTTCTACTTCTCTGTCAAGTCTGGATGCAATCTTCTGTGAGAAAGGATTTTCTCACAAAACTTCAGACTGTTTTATTTAGGTTCTACATAAATATCCTAACATCACTGTTGACATTGGAAATTGAGCAAAAAAATGGTCAAAGCATATGCAGACTGCATAATTCACAGAGATGACTGGTACAGCAAACCTGCACTTCTCACCAACATGCAAAATATAAACTTAACTTTTGTTTTCGCAAAATTAGCAAAATGTATTATTAATGGAAAATTACACTTCCAAGTTTTTCTGGTAGGTACAGTGTATTTAAGAAACTAACTGGGACTAACAGAAAATTATATTCAGTGATGAAAGACTGAATGCTTTGCTGAGAATCAAATTATTCCAAAACATCACTTCCTGCACATGGTAAACCAAACATTTTTGAATTTTCTTATCTTGTGAGGTAAAGACTACTTTGCTACTAACACAGAAATCAACAAAATCTTCTGAAGTTTTGAGTACCACTGAAAAATAAAGCCCATGACCATTCACAAGGAGCTATAATACATTTCATTTATTTGACTGCTAATTAATTGGTTCCATATCTACAACTCCAAGAACAAAATGCTGAATAAAACCACGTACCTACTCAGTTACCACAATTAATTATTAAATTAATTAAAAGTTATTAAGCATAAATTATTTTCCAAGACCAGATCCAAGTGTCTGAAAGATTGTTAAGAAGAACAACTCAAACAATAGGTTCAGATCAGTGGCATTCCTATTGCATGAATGCTATTTATATTAGCTATTTAAATAGAATTCCAACAAGCCAAATACACTAAAGCAGTTACAAATGACTAACACATCAATTTCACCTAAGGCTGTGAACTCAGCACTAAAATGAAGCTTATAATCCCATGAGCCCATTCAGTTATAAACTGCAGGTGGCAAATCAGGTGACTATCAGGTACAGTCCCCATGTCTGAAAAGTCAATACCTGAGAAGGATTCCTCTGCCTCCTTTGGTAGCAATTTAACAAGGCAAACAATGCATGTGTTGGTGCAAAAATGGAAGGCTGCAACAGAATGATGGCCCTTAGACCAAAACCAGGCTCTTCACTGCAGTCTTAATCAGAAAGTTTGATACTGGTTTGTGTACAGGCGAGGGAAAAGAAATCTAAGACAGATGTAGGATAAACTTTGGAAGAAAATAATTGCAAACTTACATTAGTGACCTATTTTCTGAAACCAGCTTATCTTATATTGGATTTCTGTCCCGCTAAGCGTATCAGAATTCCTCAGTACCAAGATAGCTTCCTCACAGGAGAGTTTGTATCRGCCAGTGCTGCACAGAACTATGTGTCCTGTGTACTGGTTCCCATGCCCAGTATTAGACAGTGTGTGTTAGCTTAAGATGCTGTCATGGAGGTACAAATAAATTGGTTCAATCCTAGCAGCTTTGCTTCATTAATGCTAAAGATCGTTGTGACACTAATTGATACTGAGTTTGATCTATTTATCAAGTCTTTTACAAGCAGGAGCTGAAGAATTAAAGCCACTTCGTCATTCACAGAGAGTGAGCAACAACTGCTTAATATTTTGAAGGGACCTTCCTATTGTTTCACAATATACCTTAATTGTATAATGCAATAAATCATAATTCATCACCATAATTCTCCAGTATTTATTTTACAGCAGTTTTATTCTAATGAGGATTTTTAATAAGATATATTCTCTTTTATCCGTAAGAAAAATAATAAACTGTTAATCATGATACAAAGAATCTTAGTGCTGACAATGACTCTTGCTTAAGATGAAGCATTTTCATCAGTGAGCTAGTTGTTATGCATTACCAGCATGTGTGCAGTAGTCTAGCGTGACACCAATTTGCATAATTTCTCTCCTCTAACAGGCTTCAAAAATAATAATAGCCATACGAGATAGAATCCATTAATTTTAAACTTCCTTCAGCAGCTATCTTCAAGGAGCAGTTATCAAAAGAACCTTCAAAGAATTAAGTTTAATAAATTATAAATGTATTATTTGGGTTATGCTATCTGGGCCTATAGTAATCTAAGTTGAATTCTGTAACAAAGACCAAGGCAAAACCACAAGCAATTGGCTTGACATCCTCCTAGCCAAGAGGCAGGACTGGATCCAAAGCAACTTCACAGAAGATACAAACTGAGAAGGASCTGTTGACTCCCCCAAATGCAGGGAGGCCCTGCAGAGAGACCTCGACAAATGAGAGGACTGTGCCATCACCAAACATACGGAGTTTAACAAGGAAAAATGCTGGATTCTGCACCTGGGATGGGGCAACCCTGGATGTAGGGAGAGACTGGGGAATGAGATACTGGAAAGCAGTGCTGTGGAAAGGGACCTGGGAGTCCTGGTCAATGAAAAGTTGAGTATGAGTCAGCAGTGCCCTGGCAGCCAGGAGGGCCAACTGTGTCCTGGGAGGCATCAGGCACAGCATCGCCAGCCAGACAAGGSARGGGATTGTCCTGCTCTGCTCTGCGCTGGGGAGGCCTCACCTTGAATATTACCTGCAGTTTTGGGCACGACAATATAAGATACTAAAYTATGAGAGAAGTATCCAAAGAAGGACAATGAAGATGGTGAAGGGCCTTGAGGGGAAGCTGTGTGAGGAGCAGCTGAGGTCAATTGGTCTTTCAGCCTGGAGAAGAGACGTCATTGCAGTCTAAACTTTTCTCATGAGGGGAAGCAGAGGGGCAGGCACTGATCTCTTCTCTGTGGTGACCAGTGACAGGACCCCAGGGTATGGCCTGAAGGTGTGTCAGGAGAGGTTTAGGTTGGATATCAGGAAAAGGTTCTTCACCCAAAGGTTGGCTGGGCACTGGAACAGGCTCCCCAGGGAAACGGTCACAGCCTGACAGAACTCAAGAAGCATTTGGACAATGCTCTCAGGCACATGGTGTGACTCTTGGGGATGATGCTCTGCAGGGCCAGGAGTTGGACCTGATGATCCTTGTGGGTCCCTTCCAAYTCAGCATATTCTGTGATTCTGTGGCTGTCAAAAGGCGGCTGGACAATGCCAATGTCCACTGCTGCTCACAGTGAACTTGAAAATCTGTTAGGGTTTTGGGGGCACAGATAGAAAAGGACCGATAGTGATACACATAGAAGCTGCTCAGAGCTTTTATACCCGTGTATGTTATTCAATAATGCCTTAATTTACAGGGAGTAACACAAAAAACTTTGTTTTTTTTCTGATCTGGACCCAAAAGAGACCTTACCATTTRTTAACATTTACAGAAAGCAGAAAGAATAATGTGTTAGCAAACTCTGATATAACTACTGGTGGACCTTTTCTTATCTTCTTGGCTTATGCATTTGTATATTGTGAATAGCAAWCAATATTGCTACAGTATTCTGATTCTCTCAGATACTCCTCCAGTAAAATGTCTGGCCTTGTAACTTTGAAGAGTAATTTAGACCTTGGTCCACTTTACTACACTTTCTCATATATGGTCATCAATAAATAAGAAACATCTGATTTATGTTTATCACACAAGGGAAGATGCCTGAAAGTCTACACAATTTATATTTAGGCCTAATGTCCACTAATACAAAAACACATCACCTAAATATTCAGCTGTCCCATTCAGTGAAAAGGTACAAGCACCCCAGGAGAAACAATGGATGCCAATATGGACAAGAGCAAAAATTCTCAGAGCTTGCTCCTGCCAGCTATTTCACACTGAGAAGCACTAATCAATTTCAATTCCTACTGATTCAGGGGATTTGAAGGAGACTAACACTCCCAACAGTTGTGATCTTGAAGAGAGAACAATTTAATAACAACAACAAAATTGCCCATGAACTTTCAGAACAGAATTTAAACASAGAATAAAGTACCAAACTGGCCTTTTTCCCAGATGAACTCTTGGGCTGCTGCAGATGATCTAGAAGAAACCTAAGAGAATGCCTGAACTTAATTTACAAAAAGAAAACATGACAGGTAAGAATGCTGTATCACACACAGGGTACAGTAACTATGACCGGGAATAATGAGCCTTTAGCAGTTCATTACAGCTATTTAGTTTTCTTTCATACATATTGTTCAGTTTATGGAACAGCTCTGTGTTCAATACTGCGGGCTTTCAGAACTTGAAAGTGGAAAACATTTTGTGATACCATTTGAAAAAACAGAAAGAGAAAATAGATAACATAGTTGTATGTCACCACAAGCAGCACTGAACTGAGGTATCAGTTAAAGTACATTAAAAGTAGATTAGATTGTACAGACAATATGAAACAGGATCTACTGCATTAGATTTTTAACAATGCTTTACCTTCAGCTATTGTATCACTTCATATGGCAATGGGTCATTTCCCCTTTAATAAGGGCACCCTTTGCAAATAGGCCAAGTTTCTAACTTACTGTTTAAGCAGAGAGTACCTGCTAAAAGACCAAAGCTTGAAGCAGAGTAAAAGCATGACAAAAGCAGAAACTGACATTATCCATTCAAGAAAGATATCTTTATATGGCATGAGTGATGCGGTATAATTAGGATGCTCCTTTTACCAGACAGCATTATAAACATACTGCATTTCAAATACAATCCTAGGAGTTAGGAGAACTCAAGAGATACTCTTGACTATAATTCACTTCCTGTACTGCAGAAATCACATTTTATAGAGGCTTCAGGTAATATTTACAAATTGGACAAACTAGTACTTTTCAACAGTAATACTTGTATTGAAAGGTGTCTCCTACATAGACATCCCAAGCTACAACTCTAAACATTCCAGCAATGTCCCATTGCAACAGCCCTCTCAGAAGTCTCATCACCTGTCGCCAGGTAACAGTGCAGAGGCAGCTCCATGGGGAGCTATGTTTGTAAGTGTCTGGGGACACTATGTTTGTAAGTGTCTCTTGAAGCTCAAAGCATGTACATTTTGGCTTCTCTTGTAAGACATGTGACTTTGTGGACTATCTCAGCTAGCCACAGAGGTATGCTGGAAGCTTGTTCTGCCGTGCCTTGAAACACTCTCTCACCTCTACAGCAAGGGTATTTTTAAAGATATGTGTGAGGTGAAACAAATACATGCATAGACTTAACAGGGTTTCTGAAAACCCCTCTACTTTAGCTATTCCAAGGAACATAAATAAACAGTCAAACCAACAGACATCTGGTTTCGACTTCAATGTCTCAGCTTCCTGACATCTCTAACTCTCTAAGCTTCCCACTATAACCAGGAATCCCCAGTCTGTTTTTTCAAGCTTGTGCCATTTACTCTGAAACACATTTGCTCTTCTTTTCTAAGTCACTCCTCCTGATCTCTGCAGTACGCAGTATTTTTGTGAAAAGAGAGGCTAATTTTCCTTAAAAATGGCTGATAAGAATCCCTTTACTTTAATCTTCTGACCTGCCTTCTTAGGTCATTCTTCTTCAAACACACTATATGACCCAAATCTCCCACTGAAGTCTAGCCCCTCAATTTAAGTTTAAAGTTTGATAAAGTTTGGTTTGCCACACTGAGTATTCAATCCTTTATTTAATGCCACTCATTCATCAAAATTTAATTTTTTCTCTTTGTTAGCTTTTGGCAGGTGCACAGTTTACTTCAACCAATCTACAGAAGCAGAAGTGTAACAGATAAGGCAAATAAAATCACATTCAAAATGATGCTTATAGTCTGACAGATTTACACAAAAACCTTCCCAATATCAAACAGAAATTATTTATTATACATAGATTCCCCAAATTGTCCCAGCTGTCAGTATACTTTTACTATACGCACATTTCTGTAACAGACTTTCTTCCATCACTACTATTCACACAATGGAAGGTTTGTTACTCAGCTTAGAAAAGCAACAGTTGCATCAACAAGATACTCTCTTGAGGGTGTTTCAGCAAAAACAATATATMGTGCTGCTTTTCTGGAAACTGACATATCTGATTTATATCCTTGTGGTATTAACTGTACAAAGGTAATTTTCTATAATGAATTATTTATTTCCTGTTGTAATAGACATCTGAGATAGTCATAAATATTTATGTTCAGTTAATTCACTAATGAAAACTGAACTAATTCTAAAATGGGGTGTTATCTCAGAGGCATGGTGACCTAACAGTCTGCTCAACTTTTACATTAGTGAAGACAACCACCACATGGGAAGCAAAAGGAGGTGGAAGAAACCTGATCCTGAAAGCATGGTATAGCAATGGGCTAAGGTATCAAGATAGAATATTTTAGTGTGTACCATAGAAAAAAATTCTCACTTTTCTCTCTGTTTTCCCAACTTGTAAAATGTGTGGTAACATCCTTTAATCATACTCCTTTGCAATCCCTGGGCTTCTCACTAGCATTCCAGAGAGATTCCTCTTCAGCAATGAAAATGTCTCTTCTTAGACACTGAGTTATTGATTTGTGCATTGACCTGTGCAACTCCACTATCTTTACAGCCTCTAAGAAATATTTTGGGCTGCTGGCTGCTTGAAAGTAGCTCAGTACCACCTATGGATTGCAAGAGTCTAAAGGCATAAATTCCTTCAAGTTAGTTGGCTGTACTGATATCATTCCTCACCTAAACCAGGTCAATGTAAACAGCTAGAAAAAGGGTTTCTTTACTGCATTCATAATAAGACAATGCAGTTTACTGAAGTTCGTAAAGTAAAAAAGAATATAAATTAATAACAGAAAAGAGAATAGACAAAAAAAAAAAGTCTGCATCCATTCAGATGATCCCTGAATGGTCTTCTCTGATAAACTCACAGCTCTTTTTCAGCTCATATCCCCCTCTCATAGAAGGGAATCCTGCTTTCGCAACTATTTTTGCTTCATAATCCATCCTTGTTTCTGGGGCAACTCACCTTTGTCTGCATCCCTAAAACACAAACTACGAGTCATTTATCTAAGAAGGAATTAATTTGTTCCTCCATSAAATAATTGGTTTCCACCTTCTGGAGAGGCTGACTGCTTTAGGCCTCATGTGAAAAGTCTCACCTGCCCTGTAACATACTTGATTATTCTCATTTGGCTCAACTTTTCACAATCTGTTAGTCCATTGTGAAACAGAACATTAGCTGGGAAATGGTCAAACCTCAGAGAAAAAGCATGTAAATATTAGTATTTACTTTTTATATATTTGTCATGCTGTAAACTAACAACCATCCCTTAAGCAGATACATAAATGGGATCAGGATGTGTCTCATTTAACTGAGCCTTTTAACAGAAGCTGCATGTGATAATAATGAATGTTGCTGAAGTTAGATACTGTTTTAGCATGCAATCCTATTTTTGAACAATGCTGTAACAAAGCATTTCCAAGGTAAGGATCCCTTGTCTAATTCAGTCCAGAACACACAGGAAACGCTACTGTAATGAGTTTGGCAGCAAAGGTACTACTGCAGACATTAGGAAATAACATTACAGACTACACACGCTGCTTTCTTCTCATCACTACTGAGAAAGGTTAGCCAGAAAAAGGTCATGAAGTACAACGAATAATGATTTTGAAACTACAAATTCATAGCTTTAGGGGGGGAAAAAACAACCCATCTTTCAGAKATAGGTTAGGGAAATCCATGTTCTACTGCACTTGTTCTCTGAACAATAACTTTTTCAAGGATATCAAATCTATAGCGATTTCAGAAATTATTCACAAGCTTCCTGGACTCCAGGAGCAAAAAGAGAGGAGAAAAAATGAGGAGATGTAAGCCACAGTTCATTCAACTACTGATTCTCAGTGAAAAAGGAAGAAAAATCTTTCAGATGACAGTCAGATTCTGAAGCAGTTGATGTATTTGCTAATTCAGATGTAGAAAGGAAGTACAGTGCAGGAAGTGCAGTGCAATGTCACAAAATCAGAAGCTATATGGTACTCCACATAAAAATGAACTCCATTAGAGGTTTGAGTTTCACTACGTGAACAAACAAAACACTTTAAAAATGTGGCTGTCAAAAGATGAAGAGACAATCATGCAAGTTTAAAAGTTAAATAGGTCACTGATAAAGATCTTAAGGAAAATACTGCAAAATCCAGAATTAATCCCTGACAAGGCAATCAGATTGTGTCAGCAACTGAAGCCATCCATGCCAGAACGACTCCAGTCTTGAGTGGGCTGTACTCTGACATAATGAAGGTATTCATTAATCCAAAACATTAGGAGAAAACAGACTTGCAGCAGACAGGCATGTGAGCTCTGACTGAAGCAAGATCAGCATGTAAAACTGCTTATCAACTGCAACAACGAGCCCAGAATAATGCCCAGCACAAGCAGCACAATGACACTATTCTGCAAAAGCTTGCAATGCCAGGGCATCTACTTCTCTTGGAAGCTGCATCAACTGGAGGCTATCATCTTGGGTCGCTGTTCATGCCTCTGTCTAAGCATGTACCCCATTCATCCAGACCCAAGAACTAACTCATGGACTTGATTTTCTCAACAGATCTTAAGTCTGCCTTGTTCCTACAGACTTGCCTGGCAGCCACTGGACTGTCAGGTGACTCTACCTGCCATCCCTGGGCCTGCCCCCAAGCCTGGCTGGGGTCCTGACAGGATGTCCCATACTCAGTGTGGCCACTGGCCTTGCTGGCACCCGTGGCTCCTGGCTCATCTGCCCTCACAGGGCAGCCCAGCCCATGCTGCGGAGTGCCTACTGGTACTTTAGTCAACTCTTTTTTCTACTAGCTCTCCCTCAGAACATGCAAAAGCTTGCACGCTTTTCAAACCAATGAGTAGTGAGACCCACAGATCTACAGATCCATGAGTGCATATCAAGACACAAAACCAGTGAGATCAAACAGCCCTATTAACACAAGAGCCAGATATATTTTTCTCATGAGCACTAGTTTCACCTTCTTAAAGGAAAACAAAAGAAAATACACATTCTACAGCATTACCTGGTAATAACTGTTAGGGTTCACAGACTCCTAGACTAAAGTTTAATGTGCATTTCTTACATTAACACTATTTATATAGAAAATGTTCATTGAAATCAAAAGGAGTGTAGCCTGGAATTTGTAATGCAAATACTTTAAAGTAAGCAAACTCCTTTTTGTATTTTCTTTTTTTCTTTTCCTTTTCTTCCTTCACACAGAACAAGCAAGCATTTGAGGCCATAAGGACATTCTGTTCTAAGTTAAGTAATTATTAAGACAACCAATATTTAATTACACAAAAAGCCACACTGTAAAGTAGAACCTTATATTACRGACTGCTTTTGAAAAAATCCTCTCTCCCAAAACCTATTTTTATATTTAATTATTTTCCTCCTTCTATTAAATAAACAATACCTGCAGAGTTCTGGCAATTTAGTATGTATTATTTAACAAGATTAGGCTTTGCCACAAATGATAAAATTATTCTGATTTGTACATCTCTGAAATTCATGCAAGAGTAAGACTAAGTTTGAATGGTAACAAAGTATTCTTCTGCCTAATGAAATATTCATACTCACTTGTCATCAAGACTTTAATAAGGAGGAATTATAGCCTTCTCACTTCTGTCACTAAAAGACCAGCAAAGATCTTTCCTTCATTTAATTCTGAATGTCTCCTGAATCACTCCTAATAATTTCCTTTTCCTGTACAACACAGTACAAGAGATATTTAAAATCTACTTAGAAAGATGACTCCATATTTCAGGTAGACAAATAAAGTTTATATACTTGCACCACCCAAAACTTACAGAAGTCTTCATCATTAAAACTTCACACTACTACTATGTTTTCTCCATCTCTCCAGATGCATCATTGTTAAGATCAGAAAAATCAGATTAAATAAAGAATGAAAGCTACACTGCAGCATGTGGAGGCAAATACAACAAAACTTTAAGATAGGTTTATCAAGAACCATACCTTGAGGAAGTGGCAGCATTGAAGCCTTCTTGTGCACAGTACAGCCCCAAAGGCTAAAATGCTGTTTTTGCCATTTCAGTTCTTGTGGAGCTAATCAGATTGCAAAAGACATGCCCCTGGACACAGACTTTTACATGTGGAAAAATCACCCTAATTTAAGAACGGGGAAGCGAGGTGTGGATTCTTTAACACAACTGTTTAGAGGGAAAGAACATTATCTGATTTAACAAGCACATGAAAATGCATTCTTAGGTGTTCCTTGTACATATTTTATCCCCAGTCTTTCAGCCTGTCACCAAGAGCACTCACCTTCCAGCTCAAACAGCGGATGAATTTTCTATTCCAAAGACCTTTTTGTGGATTGGTCAAAAGGTGTTCATTTCACAGCAGCCAGTTTGCTGCTATGAGGGAATGTGAAACCAAGCACATTTTCTCAGGAGTGCTGCTGAATTCTATGAAGTTCTCAGCTGAGCAACCTTAAGCCATCAGAAATCACCATACTACCATCTTTCACCCAGCTATTAAATCAGCTAGTTTCTCTGTATACATCCATTATTAGTCAGTCGCCATAGTCCTTCACTCTTGAAACTTGAGGCCAAACTACCGCTAGTGAGAAGCAACTTAGCCTTACATGAGTCACTCACATATTCATTTAGTTTATTGTTAGATGACTTCTTCAGAGCCTTCAAACCTTCTGCCAGCATATAAATTGCTTCTGGACCTATGAAATGAACACCAGCAAGGGAATTGCACTAGTATCACTTTCTTACATACTAGAAGTTGTTAAGCTCAAGCCACTTACTCTAACACCAGTTCTTCCTCTTCATTTTCTGACATATATATGGTTTTTCAATACAGCAATCAGTTTAGTTTTATAATCATTTTTCACTGAGATAGTGTCTTGCCACAAAACATGAGGCATCATACCAGATATATCTTATAAGCAAATTCCTTACTTTTTGGCATATTCAAAATGTTCATTACAAAACAATGCAAGACCAACAGCTGAAAAATATCCTTTTAATTAAACCAACAGGGGATTTCCCCTATAAACATAGTTGTAAAGTGTTTCTTAACACTTTTCCAAAAGTACAAAAGATAAAGTGATTTTTAAATATTCTAACTTTTGAAGACATACTCTTTTTTCTTGAATTCATTTTTAGTCACAGGAAATTTTTTGAATTATGCACTGTAACTACCATGTTTAACTCCTAACCTCTCCTGGCTTACCTCTCAGAACCATTAATTCAGTGGTCCATCTGCTGCAGTTGCTCCTACTGCAGGTGACATTTACGTTAGGTTTGTTTCCTCAGAAGAAAATGTATTATAAAAGGTAGTCCGACAGGTCTTTATACCCATTTCACAGGCTAAACACAAAATTATAAAGATCATCCATGTAACTATTGACAGAAATGAGAGAACAAGTGGAGACAAGATGTGCACCAAACATTCCCTCTTCTTTCAAGTGAATTGAAATTAATCACATCTATCATTCATCCCTCCAGTAGGTTTGAAACACAGTGTAAAAAATTTACAAGGAGACATGAAAACTGCCATCCCACTGCTACACGTTTTACAACTCCTCCTGCTTAACGCACTAAGTTTATTCCCCATATATGCAGGAAAACTGCTATCAAAGGCAATATTGCATTCTTTCAATATCAGAAATAAGACTTTTAATTTTTTTTTTCCAGAAYAGGTTTTTATACCAATTCTGYAGAGCAAACAGAATGATGCAACAAACAGCTCAGTGACAAGTTGCATGGCCATACAACAGGATTGTCCTATGGCAGAGAGGAGGTCAGTGAATACTGGTTACATCCAGACTGGCTGGGAACATATTTAGAGATCAGAAATTTGAAGGAACCTGAAGGAGAACAGCTTCAAACYTCCAGGTTTTAATTTTTAAGATATTAAAGAGTGTGCAATAACATTCCAATAATTTCTCCCTTTTCTAAATAAAAAAATTCACCTATAGTGAATAGCAGCTGTTTAAAACGGTTTTTTAAAAAAATGCCTCAGTAAGATGACAGATCCTGCAAAATCTGGGGTGAGCTGCTAAGCATTTGCAAGCAAATAATTTTCTGCCACCAGCCAGAGTCTTGGTATCTTCAGAGGACTGACCCTCAGGCCTTCTGCAACTTTTCTCCAAAAAATCACTGCACCACACTAAGCTACTTCTCCATTTCCATTTTTTCTTGTTTATAGTAATTCTTACTTTGTGTTAAAATTCTGTATATATTCTGTATACACTTACTAACAATTAAAAAAAAAAAGAAGAGATCACAAAGAAAGGAGAGTTACTGAAACTGCTTGTCCTGCCTGTGTTTCAGGCCCAAATTAATCATAGCTCCCTTCTACCCTTCAGTTCATGCTAGGCTGGGTAACAGAGGATAGTAAAAGTAGGAAGATCATGGAAGAGATGAGAACTGTCAACAGCATTGGTCACCAAAGATTAATAGAACAAATTATTCTTACAGCTGAACTACCATGAACCATTTCCCTCTTTCTGTGACATTTGCACCATGCCTAAGCTGAGGGTAGAAGTAGTAGAGAACACTGCTACTCTCCACCTGGAAGAGTTCATGAAATCCTGCTTGTGCAGGCAAGTATTTGTGAAACAAAACAATGGATGGGATTTTTCTTTTTCCAAGAAGTAGTCAAATGTAAAGACAAGATTMCCTTAGGGATGAGGATCACTCTTCTAGTTCTGTGCCTACCCAGGAAATCATAAAGAACAGAGACAGCAGTCCTTCACACTGTTTTAAGCAGCACTTCCTGTTGTTTCAGATTTCAGTGCCAGGAAAAAAATGTTCCTTCAATATTACTATATTTTCCTTTATTATCCACAAAAAAGTGCCAGAGRTGCCTCTACCTTCTTATAGCTATTTGTACATACAACATACCATTTCCATATGAATCTCAAAGCTCTATTTAGTGTTTGCCTTACAGCTGTATTTAAGCAGCCCATGGTAAAAAAAGTGCCCTCCCCCTTTGCAGGATATCTCCCCCACTGTAGGATATTATAAAGTTTTTACCAAAACATTTACAGTATGCTGCTTATTAGCGACACAGAATCCTCCTAAAAAACTGTTCTGCAACAAAACTTCTCTTTCCTGAAAGCCATAGGTAGAAAATAGAACACCTGGAACAAGGAGGTGCAATTAGAAAGTTCTATTTGAGGCCTGCACACCTGGGTCCAAATGCAAGAAAGAGGAAATCCTGGGAAGGCAGCAAAGGTAAGGGACAACTGAACAAGTTCAGTACAGCCTCCATCATAGAGCTGGAACTGCGTCAAGGACAGAGTAGAGGGTTTACTTGGTACTATGACAATCTGATACACTTTGGGCTTAGAGCAGCCTTACCAGTAAAGGTATCATCAYTACACTCCACAAGATCCTCCACGTAGTCCCCAAAATACTTATATATTTTCAAGTCACAAAGCATTTTGGAGAAGAAGTTGTGGCATATAGTACAGATCACTGTGCATTTTATAGATATATTTATCTTGCAAAGGCAGCTTTGTCAAGGACATGGGCATTTGCTGGCTAATAGGAGCCAAATCTTTCATACACATGGATAACTGCATATCTCTGCAAAAATTGTGCTAATCTAACTACATTTTGTCTTGCAAGGGTGAAGATCACCTTAGTGCGACAGTGCCAACTGTCTTGTCATTAGCTCCATTATCACAATGACTTAAAAGGAGCTATTCTTGTTACTACAGACATACAAAAGTATCCCATGTAAGAATTTCTGGGCTTTTTTTTAAAGAGCTATCACTTTCAATATGCAAATCCTTAGCTGGAAATCGTTACCTACAGCATTAATATTTTCAGTGAACTGATTTTTCTTTTTAAAATTATTGATAATGAAATGCCCAGGTTTCATTTCACAATAGGTTAACACTGACAGGGCCATGAATCCTGATAAGAAAGAAAGCTACCATTTTATTTTTTTGGCAAAGAACCCAAGCAAGAAAAGGTATACCATGAGTCAATTCTTCAGACAGGAGTTATAATGAAAGCAGTACAGGCTGCACTCTTCACAATCCATTCTTTCTTATTGTATCAAGGTTGTAAAAGCTTATTGTTCCTCCAATACTGTAGGCACTGCCCCACATCATAACTATCAACACTACAAACTCATAAGTCAAGACTAACAGCTTTTAAGGTACGATTTATAACAACCCCTCTTTTGAAGGAAGCCAACAGGTAAGGCGTGTAGAAACTAAGCACTGAATTTTCTTCAGAGGTGAGACTAAAGAGTTCCCTAAWAAATATACCTAAGAATTTTACCAGTCACAGAGATTTGTATTTCATCATGCCAGGTACCAGTCAGTTCAAAAGTCTCTCCAGCAAGTAGTTTCTGAACAGCAGCAGAAAGAGAAGTGGCTGAAAAAGCTCACAATCACAAGGGCAGTCCTACCCTTAGGGAATGTTCGTGAAAGGAATTACACCTCTAGTGCAACCTATCAAGTATAGCTGTGCTGTAACAGAAATGTATGAAGGCCACATTGCAAAGCAACGACTGTTGGTAACTGTTATATTTAATTACATGTCATCTGTAACTTTCTTTCACAGTGTTCTTGGCATTAAGATGAAATCAGGAATCAGCTATTTTGCCTAGCTGAACAGCTTAATTTCGTTACTTGAGAAAGAAACAAAGAAAAAGATTAATAAATACAGCTCCAAGCAGAGGAAGAGTTCACAGCTACTAGCTGACATCTGTAAGACAATTACAGTATGTTAGCAGAATGAGATAGGGACTTATCTATTTTGTGAAAAGGAGTCAGAACAACACATCTAGTTTTTCTCCAGGGTGCCACAGATGACGACATTTAAAAACACTTTCTTACCTAAACCAGTTTGCTTCAGGACTTGCTGTGTTCTCATCTGCTGCAACAAGAAACAGAAAAAGCAAAAGCATGACAGTCTTCAAGACACTCGAGATCTTCGGCATTTTTCCAGCTATTTCAAAGTAACAGACTACTCAAGCTAACAGTTGTTACAAACCTGACTGCACTGTAGTTCTATTCCAAAGCTG
The DNA here is from genome assembly GCA_018881555.1 of Amblyornis subalaris. NCBI lineage: Eukaryota > Metazoa > Chordata > Aves > Passeriformes > Ptilonorhynchidae > Amblyornis > Amblyornis subalaris. The sequence goes on along the minus strand of JACAXG010000012.1, from coordinate 1,469,614 downwards.
TCCAACAACAAAAGAGAATAAGGTGAAAAATTAAAGGTTGCATTCCTTACCTGACATAGCTCCTGTTAGCCATATGGTCAACTCAGCAAAAGGTACTGTCTCTCCAAGCAATAAACCTAGAATAGGTAAAGGCTGAATTATTAATAAGAACATGAGGAGGCCTCAAAAGCACATGATGAATGAAACAGAAATTCAAAGCTTACAGTCTGATTTAGTCTGTACATGAAACTTAGCTCAGTCGATCTATTTTGAACACTAAATGGCATATGGAAAGAAGCAGGATAATGCTTTATTGCAGTGCTGGGGAATGGTGAACACAGTCCTTTAAACTGCCCTCACACCAGTCTCTCACGATGTACAATTTGACTAAAATGGAAAAATCTGGTTTCTACCATATGGTTGTTGTATACATTCCCATTCTGCTCATCTCTCTTTTCAGTCATTAACTGCTAAGGTGCTTCTAACAAGCTTTGGCGTCCAGCTTTTTGTGCCAAACACTGTAGATGTGCTCTTCAAGTAACTTACAACTGCACTGACACAGTCTCTAGGTTTATACCGTATTTGAGATTTAAAATTGGGTCATCCAATTAACACTGAATATGGCACAGCACAGCAGGAATTAAATCTATAGACATCTGGGCAAAGGCTGGAACTTCTTTTACATAACTTCATGCTTTTGATACTGCTGATAACAACTAGAAAGTACCAAGCAACATAAGAAACCTTGCCAGCATAAAAGGAGAAACTGATGTAAGTTTCTCCCCTCGAGAGAGAATTTTCTAGTTCCTCTCTATTCTGTTCTGCAGAATTCTTACTATTACCTGCAATGCCATGAAGCAGACACTAATGATTAAGACAGCATTCAGAAAATTACATTAACTTTCAGGCACTTCATACTGCTCCATCTAGATGTTAGGTTCCTAATTCTAGGAGTGGGAGACACAGGACTCAAGTATTCAAATGTGAATATCCACATGGAAGTTGGACATTTAAACTGAGGCTCACAACAATGAGAAAGCAGGGCCAGCATATGGAGCCTGGAGAACATCACTCAGGAAAAGTACATATCAGAAACTCTTTGTCTGCACGGTGCCTCTGGGAAACGGGGACCAAGAGGTTTAACTTGCTTACTCCACTTAAATACCTCCTCTCACTTGGAATTCACTTTTCTTTCTTATACCTTAATCTCAACTCTCTCCAGGTTTGAATCTCAGGCAGCCAAAAGTAAAGCGGCTGGTTCCCATATTGAGACAAAAAGGATGATGGACAATTAGTTCCTGAATTACATGGATTAGTTCCAGGTAAATACAAGTCAGGGAGTAGGGATTTATTAAGAGGGATGCTATCTGCTTTACAGAGTCAACCTTGCTATTTAATACACTATTTTCAGTCATGGCACACAATGTGGCAATAATAATTCAGCTCAGATTAAATACAAGCAGATCTTTTCTTTTTGACCAAAATGCCCAACTTAACATATTGTTGAAGCTTTCAGCCACGAACACTGACCTCTCTGGAAATTATATCCCTTTCAAGTGTTTCATGTTGCTGACTACAGAAATCTCCTGGGGTTAGTAAAAGCATCGTTCTGTGAATTGGAGGGCTAAACAATTCCCTATTGTTCCTGCTGCAGTAGCGGCATGAGACTGAAGGAGATGGAATTTTCTTGCAAATCATGGAAAATGTGTGTAAAGTGAGAAAGGTCCATGCAAAACCAAAAAATGTAGTGTCCATGCAGAACATTAGACAAACAGCTGCCTGAATAGACTGATAGCAGTAATTGTGCCGTTATTTCAAGTGGGCTGAACATATTCCACATTCCCCACTACAYAGAATGCACCTCTCTCTACAGTCAGTATGCTACTAGCAGCACAGGAAGAAGGAAAAGAAAAGCAACTCCAGCTACTTTAATTGTCATCAGCCATAACACCATCAGGGATAACCAGACAAACTTAGATCCATCTTCCACAGTCTCACACTTATCTCTTGATATTCTGATCAAGAAAGTAATGGCTACAAGGACAAAGGTGAAAGATGTAAATGCTGTGGGCTAGCTTTTTTCTCTTATTCTGAAATATTTGAATCTCAGACATGCTTTACTACTAAAAGCGACTCCTTTTATTAATTCATGTTATGCTGTTTCAGGAGATGAATTAATTTTCCTGAATTTTCATCTATTTCAGAAGAAATATTGTAAAATCAGCTTAGTCCACTGTTTTCATATATGTAGTTCTGCAAATGTCTCCTTTTTCCACATACCACATCCGTACTCCCTCTCCACACAGCAGGGTAGAGGCCATGTCTGAGGAAGAAACAACTAGATGAGGGGTGGAGAAAAGGAGGACCAGCCAGCAAGAAGCTACTGACATGGCTTGTTCCTTACAAAGCAGCAGCAGTGAATGAAAAATGTCATATTTCCTCCCTCCTCACCACACGCCATTACCACAGGCCAATTCTCAGCTGTGTTCAGCAGAGCTTTTCCCTACTGTGCAGCATTCAGATGGAAAAGCTCAGCCATTTATCCTAGAGCAGTGCCATTCTAGCTACAGCCATACAGGTTCTCAGCTTTGGTAAAAGAAAAGAATGTATGGCCTTACACAACGCATTATTCAGAGAACTTCTCTTTCCCAGAGAGGGAAAAATTCCTTGCAGCAATTTTGCACAATTAAACAACAGCAGTTTCTCAAATTATTTTCCAGATTTCTGATGGGGCGCTGTGTGCCCTCACTATTTTTGTCACGTGTCCAACTCCCAAAAAACAAGAGCTGTGCAGAGACATGAAAGATGCACGAAAAGCAGGACAAGTTAGGAAGGAACTGCAGGAGATTGATTTAATGCATTTCATTTACCCACCTCCATTTGTACCTGCAGAGCAGTCACCTCATTGTCCACAAACAGACAAACAGGTGCTTTGCTCAGCTGCACACTACAAACCCCTGGGTGACATCACCCTCACTGTGCACTCTTCTGTCCTTTTAGATTCTCCTGCTGCAGCTCCCTTACCTTGTTCCTGTCTCCCCTCTCCATTTTAGGAACAACATGGCTTTATCAAACAGCAGAGACATAATCGATCACAGCAAATGAGTTCCCATGTTTGATTCCTCAGGTTAGCACTATGAGGAATATGGCTCCATATTTTCATCTGTAATACAGGAGTCTTTACTAAAAATGCCACTCCGAATTTGTGTCCCGGATAATTGCCAGACACCTTACAGCTYGTTTATTTCGCTGCAGTACCATTCAGCTTAAACTCATGAAAAGGACTTAAACAGTAACAACAAAAGAAAAATTCCTACTGAAGGAAGTGCTGATTGTTCCTGCAGGTGCCGAGCATTCCCAACTTCCCTATAGTAATCAAGGCCAAGATGTCTTTCTGTTCTCTGGCTCTACATTACTGAAGTTCAGTTGAAGAGTAGATTGATAAAATGYTTGGTGCCCACCCAGCCAGTTACGATCAGGATTTGTATGAGGCTTTTCTTCCCCCTTCTCCTTTTCTGCTGCTGATCCATAGGCCCACCTCCCTTTTATTTCCTTGGATCACTAGAATTCACTTCTAGGGACAGTAAGCTTGTAAAAACTAATGAAAGAGAAGCTACAGACAGTGTATCTCACTAAGTGTGTTCAGATGACAACTTAAAACTAGGGCTAACAACAGAAACCACTAACCAAACCTTTAAGCAGAACAAAAGCAAACCATTATGATAGTTTTCAGGACTTCAAACCCCTTTCCTATACACAAATGTTCTTTGATTACTCTCACAGCACTGCACAGTGCATCAGCACTTTTTTCATTACTCCCCTCTTCTCCACTTTCTCAGTGGTAGGAGGCTGGCAAAGACAGTAACTTCTGTCTTTGTAGCACAAAATGATTCTCTTCCCCAGACAAGCCTGCACTCAGGAGTCCCTTGTTAGTGAGCCTCTCCAGGCATTAGCACAGCAAGAATCATTGTCCTTGTCCAATGAACTTTTTATTGCAAAAGCCTTTGGCAAAAACACTGCAAAACAGGTCCTGGAAGCTCTTAAAGCAACCAAACAGCCACTGCACTGCTCCCTAAATCCCTCTTCTCTGTGCTTAGACAGTCAATAATATAGATACAATGTTTCTTCTAATCAAAGATTTTGCATGATACTGGATACATCACTTACTCTGCACATACATCAACAGGGCAGCACATGACACCGAGGAAGGAATCACACAGTGGCCCTCTCTCCAATGTGCACAAACATATTGCTGCAGGTAATGTTCCAACAGCTTCCTAACCGTGAAACACGACAGAGCAGCACAGAAGTTCGTATTTTCCCTGTTTCTAAAACAATCCATTTGCACTTAAACTGACTTTCCATTTTTGAAAGGGTCTGAAATGGCTTTTAGATATCTATATCTATCTACCTTGACTTCTAGCCGGATGACCATTTGAAAATCTGAGCCCAAGGGAAAAATAGCTCTGCTTGGTTCAAGTCACGTTTTTATTGTTTGAATAAAACTGGGGTGATCTCTATTTTTATCTTTGTGCTACAATGTCAACAATTAACACCAACTTGGATTAACACTTAAAGGATTAAAGTATATAAGGTTAGAACATTAACTGCATTGCAGTTTGAATCTGACATTAAGAATGAGCTGGACTTCAATTTGGCAATATAAAAAGGTCTAAAAAAAGGATTTTATGTATTTTCAGAACACATTCTACAAGACTACACAGTAGGTTAAGATACAATTTACTGCTTTTGACAGAAAAAAACTCAGTAACTGCATCTAACTTGCTGACAGTGACCTCTATTACTATACATCATGCTAACTGAAATTACTGTACAAGAACATAGTTTCCCACCTAATAATTTCAAAATACCTCAAAAGAGTGATCCTTGGTTTTCAGTGTGATGAAACTGATATTCCAGAGTGCAGCTTTTGAACAGGCAAATGAAGTGAGAAAACTCAGTCTTTAAAAATGAAAACTCAAAACCATTTTGTATTCACAAAAATAAATGCACCACTTCAGGGAAATAACTAGGAAGATATTTTAAGTTAGCCTTATCTCAATCTGCGTGCAGCATTGTCTATGGATAACAGTACCTTTCCTTTCTTTTRCTAATAATTGCACACCAGTATGTACCAAAGAGGAACATTTGCTTAAAGGAATTTATCAAGTGTTATAATAGTATTTGCAATGTATATTATGGTTCACTACTTATTACAGGTCGCTTAAGGAAGTACTATACACTAGAGCCAGATCTATTTCAGTATTTAGGGAACTTACAGAAACTTTTCTTCAGTTATTCATAGCCTTGTCCCGATGGGCCTGAATCCTCTGCCACGCCTACTTACTTCTTGCCTTGCAGTATCTTCTGCCATTTTTAATCATGGAGATTTTTTTTCCTGAGCTTTGCTTACCTATGATTTTGGAAAAACACGTACAGCTGGTCACCCCCTCGGAGGCGGGGTACTCGCACAGCCTCAGCAGCGGTGCTTCTATGGAGCTGCCACCAGTGTCCCTAGGCTGCCCAGGACCCACTTCAGCGGGGCTGAGGCCACCTCCCTTCCCCGCCTAAGTCCGCGGGGCTGAGAGGAGACTTCGCTGGGGCCAAGACAACCTCGCGGCGGCAGTGACAAGCCCTGCCAGCACCGACTCGCTAGAGAGGTGACAACCCCTGCCCGGCTCTGAGAGCCAGAGGACTGCAAGGCAAATGGCGAACACCATTTCGCTGCCCCTCTCGATTGAGGCGCGACCCCCACCCACCCAGCAGCGGGGCGGCCCCGCAGGGCCGGAGACCTTGAGGGAGCTGGGCACACCTGAGAGACAGTGTTTTCTCTGCCTCTGCACAGCTGAAGAGGAAGGGCAGCCGCCCCCCACCAGCCCGGACCGAGCACGGAGGTGGCGACGGCGGCCCCCGACTGCGCCGCGGCGGGGGCGGTGCTCGGCCCTGTGAGGCGGCGCGCGCCGGCCCCTCAGGGCGGGCGCCGCCCGGGGGCTCCCGGCGAGGTGCCCGGGGAAGGGGCGGAGGCTCTCGGGAAGGGTCCGTTATACACCGTGAAAGAAGAGTAATGTTTAGTGAGCTTTTACAGAAATAAAACCGCTGCGTAGATGTGCATAGGTAGCAGCATCGCTGGGACTAAACGCCTCAGTCCCCTCGGTGCGTCCAGTTCATCGAGGAAAACAATGAATTGTGAGCGCAGCTCCGACTGTGCTCTGAAAACTGAGTCCTGGTGAAGGAAATTATTTTATAAAGCATTTCTTCCCCTTTGGGTGTGAGTGTGGGGGAGAACTCCCGTCTTTGGGCTTCTCCTTTTGTACCTATTTGTCTTATTTGACCATAACAACTATATTTTCGGTCATAACCATTTTCCAGGTCGATTGATGAGAAGAAATTCGGGTATGTATTTCTCTTTGACATTTTTATTTGTTTACAAAAAAAAAATTTAGAAAAACGGAAAGTTGTTCCTTTGCTCAGTATGATGATGCTTTTTTGAAGTGACCACATCACGGGGCCTCCCTCTCACTCAGCAATCTATCTCTGCGTTTTGCCAGCCCACCACGACCACCCTATGCTTCTTCCAGAGGGAACTGGGACAAAGCGAGAGCGACTGCTGTATTCATCAGCTTCAGAGAGGGCTGACTCATTCCACAGCATCCAGTACTACTTCAAATATGGTACTCATTTTCATCTATATTTAACAAGTATGCTGTAAGTAATCTTCATAATTAAAAAAAAAGTATGAGAGCTTTATATCCATATATCTTTTCATATTTATTTACCGTGCAAACTTTAAAGACTGAGGAGCCATAGCATTTCTCTGCAAAACTCTTTTAGCACCATCTTTACCAATTGCTGTACCACTGTTGTTTTAACAAATTTCTAACAGTGAATGATCATCATTATGACCAAGGTACAGTAATTTATTTTACCTTTCTCTTGATTAGTGAACTCTGTGCTTTGTAATCTTACAGACACACTTTTCCCCCTGCCATCCACATTCTAGTAAATTATGTCAAGATAGTCGTTTATCAAAACTGAAAATAACTGATGTCAAACTTTGATTCAGATGGTCAGTAGAAAATGCAAATCCTGAGCATTTTCTCTGAATTTGGCCCATTACAGCATTAGAAAGAATCTGAGGTGATACAAGAGTCTCCAGAAGTTTTGCTGAGCAGTGCTCCATTTCACACTATTGTTTTGTTGAATTTTTGTACACTGGAGTATACAAAGTTTTCATCACAAACCATTATTTTCTCTTTTTGTCAGCAATTGTAAAATCACAGAATCATGCAGTTGGAAGGGACCCAGAAGGATCATTGAGCCCAACTCTTAAGCAAATGGCCCTGTTGTATACAGAATTATATAAACATTGTAACAACAAATTGCAATATAGAAAGCAAATAGTAATATTAGACACACATCTGACGATCAACAGACCTGTCCAAAGAGGATCCAAATGTTTAATCCTAGATGCAGTTTACAGAAGTTATAACATACTTTAAAACATCAGTTGTTCTGAAATGTCAATATTTCTTATCAAGTAAGAAGCACTTAGATTCAGCAAAATTAACAGTATTCTGCATGTATGCCTCAAGTGTTCCTCAGTATTCTCAAGAATTTTGATACTCAAATCTAGAAGCTCTAGGTATTCCCAGATTTCTCCCAGATTCTTATGTTAGTTTTTGAACCATAGGAATTTCCTCAATAATCGCTACATAATTTTGGCTCATAAAATCTAACCTTTGTGAGTTCTGTTACAAAACTCATTTGTTTCTTAATTTGCTTTATTTCTCTCCTTGTACCTACTTGTTTCGTTCTGATGCTGATGGTTTTTTACTCCCTTTTCACTAGGTCCTCACTGTCCAGCTAGAAGCGCTTTTCCAAACATTGCCAGCCTGTTCAACATACCTGTTGACAGTCAGGGTACAGTCACAATGGGTAACTACACCGTGTTGGAGCTACAAAAGTGGTATGCTTATACACTTATACATATGCTTATATCCCACACTGGATTTCCAAACATACAGCGGTCTTCCATGATGCAGCAATTTTCACTGCAGTGGCTTTTTAAGTATAACTGAAATTCACAACTTGCCAGTGGAGTCATCCACGAATCACAGAAATACCATAATGAAGAATTTGAAAACTTATTGCAATTTAAGGGTAAAAAAAACCAAACCAAACAACCCCCCCATCCAGCCCAATCCCCCCTTATCTTAATCCTAATTTCTGCATGTCAGCAGGAACAAATATCAGATCTCATAACCCTTTCATTTTTGTACTATTTTACAGGTTAATGTTAGTGTTTGCAGTAATGGGAAGAGCTGACCATCCTAAACTACAATTTACATGAACATCGCTTATTCTGCAGGCAGATTGAAACAAGCCATATTTAAGTGCAGCTGTTACTTTTTGTTGTTGCTTGCAAATCTCAAGTAGAGAATGAACAGCTCTGAACTGTTGTAGTACTTCCGATTACAAGTGCAATAATGACAGACCTGTTACACAATGGCTGCACTAATGCAAGCCATTTCCAGCCTTACTTTAGACTGCATTAGAAAATTAAATAATTAATATGGCCATAGCTAGAGGCGAAAAGGTGAAAAGCTATTATTAAATGAAATGTTATAAAATTCTATAGCCTCAAGAATTGAATGGAAACAAAGTATTTCATAGGCAGTAATTAATCTACATAATTTAATTGATGACCTTATCCAAAGTGTAGTCCACAGAAGCTTTCAGTTGTTATACATTAACTAGGGGTTTTTGGCAATCTGTTAAAATTGTCATACAATACTGACTTGTAGAAAGACATGTAACCAACAAATTATAAATGGAAACATTTTAATCATAAAACATATCATTATAACGGAACCTACTCCTTCTSTAAGTAAAAAATTGAGATGCATTGTCTTACTCTGATTTATAATCTTAAAATCTCCTTATCTAAATGGACACAAACATTATTCACTACAATAAATCCCTTTAAAAGTTAGGAGGACTTCTTGCTTTTTAAATACCTTTTCATCTCAGTGTACATTTTTCTTTGCCTGGAGATGGACTTGTGATTACAAAGAGAATGCATGATTGCATTAAGCTATACACATCATAAACACTGGTGAATCAGAATTTAATGTAATAATACTAAACAGGTTTTCTGGAAGGGGGGAAAAAACTTTAGGGAACGAAACACTTTAAAGATACTGCTGAAATGCATACTGCTTTCATGGAAATCATGAGGCAATTTTGAATTTTGGGTATGCAGATATAGATACAGCACTGTGAACGCTTAAGTATCTGTTACTGTGTATTGTGTTTCATTGTTTTGTCCTACCAGCTCACATAGGTGCTGCTCTAGTTTTCCTTTTTTAGCTTTTAAATAAATGCAAATGCACTTTAAGGGTTGCCACCATCTTGAAGAGAACAAACTGTGCAAGAGGTTTGGTAGCCAAGGTCTTGTTGCCGTTACGTTTTTAGACTGACATCTGAAATTACGGTATCTGCCTTTAATGTGTCTGTGCATATTTGCATGCAAAGATTGTTGCTCTAGCTGAGACATCTAGTTTTCTTCTCTTTTGAACTAACAGAAGAAAAATCCTGAATAGAAAACTACTGCATTACCTGAATACTGAGGACAGCAAGGGCAGAGCAACTGAGTTTTACTACATGGATCGAAGTAAAAAACAGCAAAGGGGACTGAAAAGGAGAAAACCTCCATTCAAAAATTCTTCAGTAGTGAAGAAGGTTAAATACCAGCAATGTTAACTAACAGTGGGTTCCATTGTCTCTGAAATCAATGGAAATAGTGAGAATATTGGAGCTTTATGCATATATTCAAAGATGATTTTAAGAAGCCAGCAACTGCAGAGTACTCAGATAAAGACTACAGAAGTGCAGTAAAACTACGTGCGTAGCAGCACAGCATTAAAGAGTAATTATACTTGCATCAGGAAAGAGCAGGAAGCAGGTCAATAACATAACAATTCTAGCCAAGACTAAAGTGCAAGGTACATAACCATAGCCCAGCCCTTACAAATCATAAGCACAAACTGCAGACCTCAGGCAGACACTTGGAAACAGAAGRGGGGAGATGGAATGCCTGATGTAGGGATAGCACTGAAATGTAAATAGCATTGCTGAACTACAGTGAGTTGGAATTATACTGGATTCATTCCTGACTAACTTCCAGAGGAAGGTGACTCAAAGGACTTAAAAGCCAACAACAAAAATACACATAGAAGAGCCTACACACTGTATATTCTAGATACCAATTCTAAGAGAAAGAGCCACAGAGTCTAGCAAGCGATGTGTACCACAGTTAGTGGTACCTAATGCATTCGGTAACATAAGTCAGGTTACCCAAATACTATAAGATTACTCTTTATTTTGCAGAGCTGGAGTGTGATGCTCCTAAGAGTAATCCTTACTCTTGCTTTGTACAGCTTTCTTCACAGAGGCAGCAGTAGTATAACTGGGAGTGCCATTAAAACTTCTTATTGCTAATTATGATTTTTAAATTATTATCACAGAATCACAGAATATCCAGACTTGGAAGGTGCCCACAAAGATCATTGAGTCCAACTCTTCGCTCTGCATGGACCAYCCCCAAGAGTAACACCGTGTGCCTGTTATTATGTTTAAATCTATGCATTTACCCTTAGTGGATGAACATCTGAGCCACTGAGTGGCCGTTATCACTCAAATGCTAGGTCTGAGTGAGTGAGTAGGACATTAATAGTAAGTTTGGAGGGTGAACTTATTCAAATAACTAAACTGCCTTCTCCTTATGTCTTCCCACAGGCATCATTTTACCCCCGTATAGTACAGAAAATTAAAAGCTGCAGAGGAAAGTGTAAAATTATATGATAATTCACATTAAGAATTTCTTATGCAAATTCCCAATTAGGCTGTACACAATAGCAGTGCTGGGTAAGATGCATCTACAGTTCTTCATTTGCTGCTTTTCTTCTTCCAGCTAATGAGTTCCCTTAGTATTCAAAATCCATCTTTGTTGCCACACACTTACAAAGGTAAATCACTTGAATAGGCTGAGCTTTCTTCTATTTATTGTTGCTAGGGGAACAACCTTGGTATTCACACACGTCTTTTGACATGTTTCTGAGGATGAGATGCAACACAGCTCTGCAATATACAGTGAAAAAATGTACTGAAGCATTCTTGGAAATATTCTCCCACAGAAGAGCAGTGTTACTGTAGTACCTTAGCTTCAGATTGCTTTGGATTTCTTACTTGTTTAGACAGAATGGAATTGTAAAATTACATGCAGTAATCTGATTAACAGTCCCTAATTTTGCCCAGAATTAAAACAGAAAGAACACCAGTCTGTGAAATAAGTGTTGCTAAAGTAGCACCCTTCTAATTTTTTTTTAAATACTCTTTTCCTTGTGTAAGGGAAATGTTCTGTAAGAAATCTTGCTATTATGCTATGTAACTAAAAATACCCAATCCAAGTAGGGATGAAGTGGAAGTATGAGCCATTTCTGAATAGCCAGGTATCTGAAGGTTATTTGAATTACACCAGTCGCCTGCTGGAAAATATCAGTAGTACAAATACTGCACTAAGTGTTGAAGGGCAATAAGCCTCTTTAACTCCCAGAAAGTATTTGCTTCTTGAGAGAGCAGCTTCTGGCAGGACAGCAAAGATGATGTAGAGATATTGAAGAGGTATTATTTTGTCCAGACTCATGTCTATGATTTTGATTACTGCCAACATATATGTGTGAGGAGAGACATCTGAGATTGAAGGCAGCAAAGTTTGAAAACATGCAAAAAGCATGAAAATTAACATAAAAGGACCGTATCTCACCTAAGTCCTGTGTGCACATATATCTTTCTTTGAAGATGGAAGATTCTACTACCTGGATTTGCTCAATTACCAATTGAGCTAACATTATAGAGCAGCACTTACTTACTGATTCAAAGAGGAGGTGTTCCCTGTCTTTAAAGTTAAGACAAAACCAACAGGATAAAGCAAACAGCTAGAGAACCTAAATAAAACAATATTTAACAGTCCCTTCAGCTGCCCTGAAGATCTTAGTTTAACAAAACCTAGATGTCTATAGTTCATATGATGTGTATGTTTACACCAGCATTCTCACCAAGTACCTTGCCACAGAGCTGAGATTAAAACAGCAGCTCCATACTAAACTCACCTGAGAACAATGGGAAATTATCCTAGAACACAGGCAGTATCCTTTAAGGCCTGTGGAGATACTTTGAAAAAACGCAGTTAAAGTTTTTGAATCTGATGTATAACAAATCTAAAATGACCAGCACCACAGGGAAAGAAAGCAGCCAGTCTCTACAAACTGATTTGCAAGCTGCACCCCCCTGGCTATCTCTGCATTGAGTACTCTGAGAAAATGCAGTCTTATCTGCCAAGTATTGCTGTACAGTTGCAGAGGGCTCTCCAGCTGGTTTAGGCTTCTTTTGTTGTGCAACACTACACAAACAAAGCAGTTGCATATACAACATGGAGACAAAGGCATGAAAGGAAGGAGAGCTCCAGCTTTTCAAAGAAACAAGGAAAATAACACTTTTCACAGCGAACTGTTAGCGGCTTCAATAGCCAGGTGCAAAGGATATTCCTTGGCACCTGAAAAACAGATAAAGGCTCATTATCTACTTTAGGTATTTGCCAGTATTACAAGTAATCCCTGAGAACATGTTGTTCTGATTTGGCAAGTGCTTCAGTATGCAGTTGCATCCTATGTTAAAATGTGACCCATACACATTTGGTCACCAGATTTAAGGCCAAAGTATAGGGACAGTAAATATTTTAACTACAGTTTTCTCAGTGTTGGGCACRTATACTACTTATTTTTTTCCAGCTCTAATCTCTGAAAGTTATCTTGCTTTGTTTTGTTATAACATTAAAAAAATAATCCAGCCATGAGCAATAAGCCCAGCATAACTGTTTTCAATCAAAATTAATAGGAAATTTAGTAGTAATGAGTCAAAGCTATCCTGTAATGGGAAATGTATTAGACAACAAGTGATGTAAACAATTTCAGTAGCTCAATTAACACAGACATTATGGGGAGCATAAGAAATTAACTGAGGGAGTTTGATTTTACAAAACTTTTCTCCCAGAAAGTATCTGCTCCCTGACAACAGGTAATGAAGAAGAAACAAAGCTACATTAGTTCCAGTCCTTACAACATTTGTTTCCATACACAGTGTGTAATGGAAAGGTTTAGTAGCCATGTGGTACATACAAGGGAATGATAAATTGTTCACTGAGTAGTAAATCATTCAATGATGTCAGCGATTTCCATGCAACCAGCTCCTCTTTTCACAAACTGAGACCAGCCTCCTCTACATCGTGACAGAATTACAGGAAATGGCTTTTCAAGTAATGGTACTTTAATGAAAGCTCATTTTGAGACATTTTAACTAGGATTCAGAGCTAAACTTAATATGCATTTCGAAAGTGTGGGGTTTTTTCCTCCCTATTTTCCTATACCATGCAAAAGCATACCTTGGAAAAGTCATGTTTTCAGGTAGTAACGGTAGCTTTTTAAAATTATCATCTATTTAACAAGATTCAATTTTGCTTTCTGAGTAGTATTTCAAAGAATCACAGTATCTGAAGCACATGGCATTGAATCTCCTGTATTGTGTTAGTGATAGGAGGATACAAATGATACAGTGAATAATAGAAAGAAACCCCAACCTATTAATTAAAAAGGATTTTTATTTTGGTAAAACACTTAGCCCACCTATACAGCTAAGAATTCATGAAGTGTATGACTTCACTGAGAATATGCTGTTCCTACTTCAGGACATCCATCTGCAGCAATTCATAGGTCAGTACAACCCAGCAAGATGACAACTGCAGTCACAGGACACTGCAGCAGGAGAAGAGGCAGGGTAAGTCACGACACTGAACTCGCAGCAGCTGGGACTCTTCTCAGTCTAAGAGAATTTGCAGGGAAACTACTGCCCATCTGAGGAAACATGCAAGCAGGGGCTTGGGGCACTGTGCCCTACCAAAAGGAGACATTGATCAGCCCAGCAGTATGGATCTCACTGACTGCAGTGAGCAATCTCACTCAAACAAAAACAAACTCAACACAAATTGTCACAGAGCCAGCCGCCTCTCATTACGTGCACTCCCTTGTATCCTGTGCTTGATAATTGAGAGCTAGGAGCCTCCACACACTGGGTCAGGTCATTCCTGTGGGTTTCTTTGCAAACAGAATAATTTCATTCTTATATATGCTAATAATCAGACAGGCTCCATTCATCACTGCCCCCACCTCTGAGAAAAGAAAGTGAAAAGCATGACTGCAGAATCTGGGTTAGATCAAAATTAGATCAAAATCCTATCAAGATCACCATAAAACTCAAGTCTCCTCTGGCAGCTCTGCACACAACACAAACAGATCTCATGGGATTCTGAAGTAAAGAATAACATTTGCTGAATACTGTAGGAAAAGATCCTGTTTTAAAGGAAAAATATAATTTCCTTATGAAATACTGTGAGTTATACAAGATTCCCATTGCATGGGTGATGAAAATATTCGTTAAAAACTTCAGTCCACCACTGAAAAAAGAAAGATGCTGTTATCCGAAGTTTAAAGTCAARAGAAGACTGTTCCTCCAAATCTCTCCAAGCTCAAAAGGAAAGTAAAAATTTAATACATAAATATTACATTCATCAAATTGAAGTAATAGTTATTCCAGAAATAGATTTGACAGAAAAAATCAAGCAGTTTTCCCAGAAGTACAGTTTCTCAACTCAGCATTTTAACTTTAGCAGTTTGCAGCAACAATGGTGTAATAGCTGGAAAAAACTTTAGCACAACTTTAAGAGCTATAATGAGTAAAACAGTTCAAATTACTAATACAAAATACATGACTTTAAGTAACAAATTAAAATACATACCAGGTTTACTCTATGCAAAGTACTTTGCATGCATAAGGTTTTAACATTTTAAACTGCCTGGCTACTGGGTGGAATTCAATAATGTYATTTTGGATTACTGGGGTAGACAGAAAAAATTTTATGCACACACAGATTGACAGTAGACTTTTATTAACATATCTTACAATGCCAATTACTGTATTCCTAGTTTTGTACTCTTCTGATGTGTTATAAAGATTGATTTAGAGTCTACAGTAATGTACTGTACTTAAACAATCATTCATACAGGATATCATACCAGAACATTTGAGTAATACACGCACACACCACTCTAGCTTGGACCTGTTATTTTTCAAGGTTAGTTTAATAAAGTAGGATTAAAAAAGTTATGGGGGAAATAAAAATTCTTGTTTAGCAGCATGCAAGGATATTCAAGTACAATTTTTCAACCAAGTAATTTTTTGTTGTTGTTTTTAAATTGACTGGTGACTAATTCACCAATACTATAATAAACACTATGAAATACCCAAATGTTAAAGTTAAGGCTAATAGTTTTACTTCACATCCATATGCACAATCAGAGAACATTCCATTTTAAATAAAACACAGTAACCAAATTCTGGACACATTATCTCTTGTAAATATAGCATTGGAGCTTCAAACTACAGATTACTCAAGTTCATGAGCCCTGTAATAATGCTATGCTGGCAATGTAAAGAATCTTTTTGCTCTTTAACCACACTTACAAAATGGCCTGATATTCTTAATGAGCAATGCAAAAATATCACAGGCAGAACTTATAATACAGTATCAAAAAAGTAAYATTTTGGAAAAGACACAGCCATTTAGTTGGTGAAACAGAGTAATTCTAATCTTACAGGAAGTACTGTAATACTTTTGAAATATATATATATATATATTTATATGTATGTATAAAAACCAGTATCCTTTACTGTAGGGTTTTTCGAATTGCAAGTAGCCAAGTATACTTACTTTTCCTTCGGTCTATTCTTGATTGCTATACAGTAATTTTATTTCCCCTATACATTTTTCACTAGATAATGATTTCCACTGGGGAATTGTTTTCTTTGTATATGTGGTTTTATCATAAGATGTTTTTATTTTACACATTTAAATTTTATTTTACATGCAAGCTATGAAAGTCAAAACTACCAGGAACTGCTTGGTAGTACTGTATGAAATAGCCAACAAATGTCCAACACTTGTGAAAAACAATAGTAGCAATATATTACATACCAGTATTTTGACTATAATCTTTCCTATCTACTTACACTACGGGTTTTAGCCCAGTCATGCCTGTTCTCATGAATTTTTTAGTCCTCTAGCCATAAACTGTTTTGCCATTCATCCAGAGAGACTGCACATGCATTTGTTGTTCATCTAGGCTACCTCTGTTGAACTTTTTTTTTTAGTTTTCCTTTTTAGGAAACCAAGCAGAAAGAACAGTGATTACTTTAAACAAATACAATGTTGAGGAACCTCCTGAAATGACAGTAAAGATACAAAATTATGTCTCATTTTTAGAATAGCCTGCACATTCCCAATCCAATCATTGTGAAACATGCATCTGGTTTGGAATGATAGGCAGGCTTATGCTTATTATGCTTGTAACTGGGATCTGCCATGTTGGGCACCATACAAATTATCTATATACAGCAATTTCTGTATGTTAACACTAGCAATTTCTTCAATTTATATGAAAAAAAGCTCCTTCCTGGAAAAAAAAATGAGGACAGAATGTGTGTTCTGGATTACATGAAGAGCAGTAAGACACCTAATTTACAGCTATTTCACTTACTTATGGAGCAAAAAAATATGAAGTTCCTGAGAATGCATAAGTTTTCAGTAATGCCTGAAATATTTCAATAGACCTCTTATAAGTGAAATACTCTTTAGAATTCAACTTTCAGACCAATTATTACCATGCAGTCTCACAATCGTTTTACAGACCTGTCTAATTACAAATGCCTATCAAGTAAAAACCTCAAGCCGACACAAAAAAGGCAAAGAAATTTTGTCCAACATACTTAGTAGATGTAGTAGACATATACACTGTTTCAGCAAAACTTGCTAAAAACTCAACTCCATGCAAAGAAAAATAAAAACCTGACAGCTATCCCTGGAGCCTCTAAACAACTCTAACTAAAATTTGTGCTTCTTAACAATAACAGGCTTTAAAAAACCACAAGAAAAATGGACTACTGAGTGCAATCAGATTGCTCACACCATTTTGAGGATTTAATTTCAATTATTGTATCATTCTTTAGTAGCAACAACAGCTCATTTTGCACAGATTTCACAAGTTGACAAAGTTCCATTTCCCTTTTATGCCCATACCCGATTCCACCCCGAGCCAGAGCTACACTCCCGTTCAATTAAAGCTATTGTCAGTCAAGATGCATTCATTCATAGTAACAGCAGTGATATGGTGTGTAGATGATGATGATTTACAAGCCATTATAATGTGGCCCCCATCTTTTATTGATATGATCGAAAGTATGAGACACCCACTGCTGTTCAAGCACTTTGTATCTTTCCTTGCATATGTATAGGGGTTTACCACGCCTGTAGAGGGGAAAACAAAAAGAACAAGAAGAAAACAAATGGTTAATATGCCAAATAAATGGAAACACGCTTCATTATATAATCAAAACATGATACTCATACAACTTTTTTTTTGCAGGGTGAACAATGCATTTTTATTGGTGAGGGGCTTTCCATTTGGCTTGTGGTAGGATAACTGCTGCCACTTCCCTTCCTCACACTGGATAGCAGAATGCAGAAACCATCTCTTGTTTTCTCAGTCATGTGTGGCTTGGAAGTTACACTCCTTCCCTACACTGGAATCTACCTGCATTGTTTAATTAAAGGCCAAACAAYAACACTGGGAGATAAGTATTTCCCAACGCAACACTCAGAATTGTCTGTCATTGGGAATGACAACATAGGAATCTATCTGTTGGGTGTCTGGCATGTGTAACTCAATGATCATGATTACACCACCTTTGGGCCAAAAAAAACCCCAAAACCCCAAGAGAATAAAAGTCAGTCCAAGTTACAGTAAATGGAGATTTTCCATTTTTCCACACAAGGAAGGTAGAGATCTATTATTGTCTGTTATTCCATGTTACAAGACAAAAGTTGATCTACAGAGGCACCAATAATGAAACACAGTTGTAATGAAAACATTACCTAAGATCTCTGTCTTCTTCACCATGTGCATCGAGATAAACAGAACCCCAAAGGCAGAAACGATGGCCTCGTATGATGATGATTACAGATGCATTAATCAAGAGGAATATTCCTGTCCCAGCTCCACAGTTTTGAGAATGCTGTAATGTTATGGGTGTAGAAAGGCAAGAGCGCAAAGATTCTGTCAGTGTCTGTCAACTTTGTAACAGAAAAAATTTTAAAAATAGTACTTTGTTTTGCTTCAAATAACATGCACACATTATTTACTAAGGAACAGTTTGCCAAAGGATAGCCTGCCCCAAAATCCTCCACCCAAACTAGAATTCAGTGTCTTGTGCTGCCATAACATCACCTGCATATAAAAATGGTTCCCTACTCAAAAAGGGAGGGTATTTGTTATCATGTAAAAACTGAATTACAAAAATAAGCAAAAATATTCTCTACAATATTTAGAATTTGTTGTTGTATAGCCAACTGTACAGGATTACCAAATATTTTCCACAGATGGCAAGAACAGGAGAAAGTATTCAGAAAAACTTAATATTACCTCTTTTACAGTAGTCTGTATTGTTAAACATTTGCTTTTTCTATCTATCATAGTCTGAAAAACAATACTAGATGTTGTCCAACTCAGGCTCCTGAAAGAACTTGTATATACGCTGACTAGAAAACTTTGCTGCTGAAAAAGTCAAAGACCTTAAAACTACACTTATGTRGTTATAGTCTATAGATCACTAGTAGGTGGTCAGGTATACCAGAAAGTATTCAACCATACATTGAATATTCTATGTACACAAAAAGCAAGGAAACAAAACAGGAAAATTAAAATAATACATGAAAAATCAGAATGTAAACAAATTTCAACTGGCTATGAATCAAAACCATGTGTCAACACTGCACATAATGGCTTTGTCAGATTTTTACAAAAAGGTGAAATAGGTTGCTATGCAAGTAAATTGCCCCCCAGAATCCAGTCTAGGTCTATCCCTCAGAAATAAGCACTAAACTTTATCACTGGGGGTTAGACTAGATGACCCTTCAAAGTCCCTTCCAAGCCAAACTCTTCTATGATTATATAAACACATTTTGAAAAGAAAACTATCGAAACTGAGCAATGGAGTTAATAACTATTAATGAGTGTGGGAGTCAATTTCAGAATTTGAATTAACTCTCTTACCAGTACACATTCACAGTAACTCTGTTGTTTGCAGCATAGTCCTTTCAAGCATACAAAAGTACCACAAACTAAGCAAACAGCAGGATCTTTAGGAACTTTGGTACAAACAGAACACGTTTTTCTGTGATAATACTGAAAAATGGTATTATAATTCTCAGGCAACTGAAGGAGGCGTGGCAAGTCCCACTTAGGTTCCTGGATAAGCAAAGCCTACAAATAAGGTAAGAATATATATCAGTCCTGTGCATTTGTTTAAGCATTTGTATTTTCTAAGAAAAGAGAATACCAAAGAAGCATGCAGTTTAAAAATCTCTCATTTCTTTCGCATTTCATAAATTTATAAGTCAAACATCACCTTGCAATAGTCACCTGCTCCTGGCTGATCACCCTCCCCAACTGCAGTCACATTTCATCCTTTGTAACAGGTACAAAACAGGCACTAGCCTTTTCCCAAGGATGTTTTCTAAATGTGACACATTTTAAGTGCAAAAACMTTCATAGCTAAAACAAGAGGATGAAGAGTGATCTACAGGAAAGACTCTCACTCCCTACACTAAGTTACTTTGGCAATATCAATGTGCTGCTGCCAAACTCTGGCACTGACTATGAAAGCTGTCTACCAGCTAAAATTTAGACTCAAACTTTCAAAAACAGGACTGAAGTTAGGCTCTGTAAATGATATTTGAAGAGATCTGCCTTTGTTTTTCAAAACTGTATTGGACACAAGCCACTAAGAAGTTACCAGAACTCACAGATAAGTGAGTTGCCTGATAAGACAGGAAACTAGCTGTCTTAAATGCTGCTCTGAAAAGCTTAACTCTTCTCATTTGCTCTTAAAAACACTGTCCAATTTTATGCTGGGTTTTGTTTGGTTGGTTAGTTGGTTGTTGCAGGGGGTTTTTTAAACAGTAATATGTTTTCCTTCAATGTAGTAATTTTTTTCTGTGTTTATAATTGCTGGGCATAGGGGTCAGATGGGATCTTTTTTGCAAGGTGTAAATTTTTTTTTTAAGAGTGCTTGACCTTGAAACCTAAATTGCAAAAAAGAAACAAAACAAAACAAAACAAAACAAAAAAACCAACTGCATTTGTACCTGGTTACTTTTCAATCATGGAAAGAATGCTATTGGTTTCACTGCAATTTTATCTCAAATGTCTAGCAGATTGGCAGCAACTGTATTTTGAGATTAATCTGAGTATTCAAATTTTCACAGGTACAAATCATGTTGCAGAGTGAAGAATGCATCTGGCTTGCCCCTGACACCACAGATTTATGAGAGAGGGACTTGAATTGCTGAGATGCAACTTTGTCATAAAAACAATGCACTCATTTTGAAACATTTCCATTTCACAACTGATTATTTCAGTTGCACTAACTCAAGTCTTGGTATTATTCCTTTAACCTTCAGAGAAAATGTATCATCTTTTAACAATCAACTATTAAACAGCTTTTATCCTTTTCATCTTTTTTCAGTATTGCAACTGAAGATGCTCAAAAATATCAATAATGTACAACAGGCAAGAAGAAGTTCTGAGATGTATTTTCTTAAAAGACAAAGTTCCTATTACATGCCTTTTACTGGCTACAGGTGCAGAAGATATCATCTTAGTACACTTAGTATCATCTAAGGGCAGTGTTTCTATTTTCTGTCTCCAGCAATCATAAAAACCAGATAGATCTTCTTATGCCTGTTTTTAGCCAATTCAACCCACATGCACTAACTAATATTTCTCAGTACAGTTTCTCTTACGAGTTATATTCTCAGATCCTTATCCAAAACAACAGTATATGTGCATAATGAATGAAGCAATAAATAGTTCCTTCCATACAATGACTGTTTTGAAAAAATAATTTTGCTACATACCTTTACTTGATCTGGATGTCTGTCTGCAAATGAAGCCAGTTCTGAGCACCACTGTGATATCATGTCAAATGCTGGCACTGGCCAATCAAGACAAGAGGCACTAGTGAACTGATGAGCTGACTGAAAAGATGGTAATAGACCCAGGCAGCTTGCAAGAACTGTGAATTCTTCATCTTCCTTTTTAGGTATGAAATCAGAGAGGTTTAGATTAATACCTAGATTCTTAATTTTTAAATAGTTTATTAAAAAGATATCTATTTCAATAAAAAAGTATTCTAGTACTAAGATGCTAATAGTCATGTTCAGAGACACGGGAAGGTTCAATTTTTCCAGATCACTTCAAACTGGACTCTTGAAACAAGAAAAATTGTCAGAAAAAATTAACCAAAACCAAAAAACCAAACAACCTCAACCCAAACCAAACCCCAGAAACAAACAAAACACAACCCCCCCACAAAACCACAAACCCAAAAAACACAAACAAAACAAGAAGGCCCAAATTCCATGATAATTTTCTTTCTGTTTAGCACCCCAAACTGGCTTGTAGCTGTTTTACAAAGACATGATGTTGGGGCAAGGAAAAGAGGGAGCTGAGCTGCAGCAAACTCTACTTAAATTAGTCATGGAACTTAAACATAATTGTGTGCTGATGCAATGTCTCTGAAAATGATGTCCAAGTATTAAGAAGAATTAAGAAAATCAGTAATGAATTCCATTCTGTGTGGAATAATGCCATCTCTGCAAATGCTGGACAAGTTTTAAAAGTACATTGGTATTTTACGAGACAAGCACCTATGACCTAATTAAATAAGCATGAATTTGCTGAAGTTTAAGAATATAATATCATTTTTTTCAGAACTGCAGGGCTATAAAATACGATTTTAAAAAAATCTTAGGATAGAAAATATATACCATGAAAAAGACACCTTAAAGGTCTAATTTTTGATCTCTAGCTTTTATATGGAAACATTTGAGTGTGCCCCTCTCATTCTGTACCTGACAACTAGGCAAATCCCCTCCAAAAAGATGGTGTTGAAGAAGGCTTGTGATCCTGAGGAAAGGCAGGCAGAACTGCTGCAGATAGCACTCTACAGAATCAGGATTTACCTACAGGAGAGGAAGCAATTACTGAATTCTGTCCCAGGTAAGTTATCTCCTAGGTAAGAAACTCCAATATGAACTAAATATTTTTTTAAGCATATTATATAAATGACTGCATCAAACATACATTCCAAAGGCCAGCATTTCACTAATAATCTTAAAAACCTCTGTGAGTTTTTTACTTAAATATTCACTTTTCCAAGTTTCTGAAAGGTGTTTCATACATATGATTAAAACCCATACATATAGTTAAAACCCGTAATTACGAGAAGTATTTGTCAATAACTTTCTCAACATGGCACTGACCACATCTGATATTATTAAAAGAAAGATTTGCAGAGGCAAACTATCCCAAAGGAATATGCTCTGATCTAGAAGATAAAGAGTTGTACTGCAAGTCTTTAGCAAGATCAGAGAAAAATCATTATAACGAGGCAAAAAAAAACTTCAAGAGGACAAGCTGCATAAATTCTCCAGAAATTTGCCAATACCACTGCTAAGTCTTCCATTTCTCCTTCTTCATATATCTTCCCTTTAGACAGTTCACTAACCACATGACCCAGCAATACTTCCCACGATTTTTCTCCATCGGATGTATTCTGCAAATGAGAAGAAAAAAAATCCAAAAAGCACTGGTCATGAAACGGAGAAAATGTTTCTGTAAGAGCAACAGCAATGAAGTCTATTTCTTTTGATCAACACATGAATTTTGACAAAAGATATGCATTGCTTAAAAAAAATTTAAAAACAAATATATAATTTTACAGAAAGGGACTGCATTTAGCTCAAGAGTGAAATATGAACTGCTACTTGAATTACGTATGTTCTAAACTAAGTGTTATATGAAAACACTTCATGATGTTTGCATTTCACCTGTTTTCTCTGTGAGCATAAAAATGCTTACTTTAAAACTATAAAGAATCACTTCATGGATACATCTTGTTTTGACAGAATTTGAATTTTAATACTTTTTTTTTAAAAGTAATTTTCTAAAATGTACCAACTAGAATGAATGACAAAACACTTGTTATGTATTTTAAGTTGAAATGAATCTATCAGAAAACACAAAGTTGTGTTTGGAATGAACAGTATCTACTACAGATGGAATATTTAGTGGAAAGAATAAATAGCCACTTAGTTTTGTGCCATAGCAATTACATTTAAAGGCAACAATTACAGAAAGCCTTATGAAACAAAAAGCAATATTCTCATAAATATTTTCTTCTAAGTCAGAATAAATTCTCCACAGGAAAAAGATGACTGGATATGAATTTTGAGTTCTGTTAGACTATTATCAACACAACAAACAACAAGGGAGTAGAGCATTACTGGGATCCTTTAAAGAAATCAAATACTTCAGTAGATAATGATGAATTATACACATCAGTTGGTTTCTTTAGTGCATTTTGACAACAAGTTCCATTCTCCATTTTAGATGGGGTCTTCACCTTAAAGCATTGGGACGGTACATTTGCTGTTCATGCTCATAGTCAAAGAACCAGAAAGCAACACACACTTAAATCAGCAGCTAGGACAAAGCTTCTTTCTATGTTATTCCTGGAAGTTTACTCCAAAGGCATTTACAGTGTGCTTCCTATGACACTGTAACACACCTTGCAAAGGTAATGAGAGTAAATTTGGCTTTCAAAAGTACAATATCCACCTCTCAGCCCTGCTGAGAAATGAAACTCTTCATGTTGTTTGATCATTTGACATGAATATAGAGCAAAGTCTCCAGTCCATGTTTAATGTCTGGAACACCAAACCAAAATAGATTCACTTGGCATTATCCACAGACAAAAGTTAAGTAAGGTGTGATCTGTGTAGTCATCCCAGGATCAAAATGTCAATCATACCAGCACAGAAGAAAAAGCCAACCTGAATCATATGTTTTTAACCAACCGAGCTTAAAGAAACTTCAAAGAAAGAACCTGGATTTCTAAACTACAAACCAGCTTCCCACATGACATGCATGAGGACTACRGATAGGCTCGAGAAGAGAAGGGCTGCCAAAGGGCTGGAAGAGAGGAACAGGGAGCTGTGTGATTACTGCTGGCTGGTCCTCAGTGCTTTGAACTGCAAAATTACTATCACCTGGAATCACTTAGGCAAACAACGAAAAAAACCCGATCACTAGCAACAACCTCAAGCAAATGTCTTTGTATTTCTAAGGAAATGACAACGTATTGAATGAAGGGGTGGAGAGGGAGCTAACAAAATGAAGTACTGTCCAGTGATCTCAATGCAAGAAGAATTCTCATAGTAGCAGGCCAGCAGATAATTTGTCCTTAAGACCTTGGAATTGTGACTGACCAGTATGATGAATTTATGTTATATGTGAAAAGGCAGGTCATGCTTCTCAGTGTGCATTTCATTTTACATCTAACACCCAGCTGTCGTATAAAGGGGTAATACCCCACCCATTTCTCCTCCTGATTCCAACACTTCTATCTTTTCCTTTGGTCTGACACTGGCACTCTTCTGACCTTCTGGGAAAATCAATCTATGGCATAGAAAACTAACCGAAGGATTAAACAAATGCTGGTGCCAGTGCAGGGAACTTTGGTGGCAAGTGGCATTCAATCAGCTGAACTGAAAGATGTGTTGTCACTTTACTTGTAAATAATACCAAAAGGCAAAGAAACAACAGTGACAAATTTCCTTCTCTGTCTCTTCATCACATGAACACTCTAGACCACATAGTGAGAGAAATTTATATAGCTAGCCACAAATAGCACAAGCAAGTTGGAAAAGTCAAGAGGGTTTTTTCTCCAACAAGGTTGCCTGTTTTTCCTGTAAAATGCATCAGATCAACACCCCTGGTTTATCTAGGAAGGCTTCAATTTCACCAGGAGGAAAGCTGTATTTACTGGAAATCACTGCAACAAAGTAGAGACTGAATATATAAAGACTCAAATCTGAAACTCAGGTTTGGAACTAGATATTAATTGTGAAACTTTTAAGTCTCATCATATACCAAAACCTGCAGAAGTTGCACACACACAGAAACAAAATACTGGATTTCTGTGAAGCAGAAGCAAATTATTACATGCAAAGCACAAGTATCTGTTACATTCCTACCAGAAATATATAAGCAAAATTTCATAAATGTTTTAATAAACAACCAACCTTTTTGAGAGCTCCTGACTCTTTCCATGCCATCCTATCTTCAGCACTGCATTTAACAGAAAGTGCTGCCAAGGCTTGAGTATACAATAAAGTGAACAGTACTTTTATAATGCAGGTGAAGTGTTCTGTRAAACAAGGAAAGTAATTTTTAAACACTTGATATTTTTAGCAAATACAATGATTACAGAGTCTCTAGTAATGTAAATGATGATTCTGAAATGAAAAGCAAGTGCTATACAAAAAGAAGAACCCCTCGAAACATACAATACAACATCTAACTATATTTACTGGCTTTCAGAAATGAATTGGCAGCCAGTGAACAGAACAAGTACAGGGCAAGTAATTTTCCACTGCTTCTTATGTTCACCTTAATCCTGATTAGCAGTGACTTCATCCTAGTGACCTGGTAATATTACAAAATTTTATTTTATCCAAAGGTTACATCAAGTTAACCTACTGACTACTGTAGATGTAAGCAAATGCACATCCTACAATCTCTTACGGCTCCCATTGAGGGTAAGTGACATTCATACAAATACTGGAAGAGTTAAATTCCCCCAAAAAATCACCACAAGGACATTTAGCATGCTTCAGTTTCTAATGCTTCACTTCCAGATATGGATCCAGCCATAAAATACTTGCTGCAAAACACTCTTGAGTGAGTACCTATTTACTAGACCTCATGTGCATACGAAAGGAAGACAAAAGGCAGACTGGCATTTTAGAACTTACCATATTTTCAGAGATCTTTACAATTTTTTGTAATATTTAGAGGACTATTATCTCCTACAGCTAGGCTGGAGGAGAAAGGTTTTGAAATCTTTTTGGGGAAGCTAGCAACAGAAGCAAAATACAACTTCCTAAAACTGGACCAGAAAAAAAGTGATCATTCTCTGAAATGAACATATTGAAGCAGTCCTTTTTTATCTTTTTACTTTAGGTTCCATTTCCCATTCCAAGTTATCTAGTTTGTTTTTAAATCTAGGCAGATCAAAGAAATTTCTATCATCACTTACACCATTCCTTAAGCATAAACGTAACTGTAATATATATCTAAAAAAGTGTAGACAAAAATGAGGGGTTTAGGAAGTCCTCTCAGGCTTTGAAGTCAAGCAAAACAATTTTATTTACATAAGCAACTCACAAAAACTGGGTTAAATTCATTCTTTCTTCCCAAAGGATTTAAAAAAACTTCGTATGTGAAAATGAGAAGGAGGTAAGGAAAATGAAACACCTTGCTTCTCCTTCCTTGCATCTAATATCAAAACCCACCACTGGATTCTACAACACACACAGGTAGGACTTGAGTACATAATTAAATTTGTGAAATAACAATTGCTTGTTTATGTAGTGTTTATGTTTACAAATCAATGCAGATATGGGTTTTGAAACTTTTTAATGTCACTGAATATAAACTCTCAGCACAATTTAAGCAAAAAAAAAGAGATCATTTGTTATTGTATAATTAAAACCTGACTTTTTCTGTATTATCTTCCTATGGAGCTTGTGTTAAACATGACAACAAATGGTCCTCTACTTCATGCCCCTCATTCTAGAGCATGTAGCATTATAATGATACCTTCTCTTCACATTTCCCCGGGGAGGAGAAGTCACCAGATCCTATTAGATCTCTAGGCTGTATTTTTTATCTCTGCTGAAACCTCCATTTTCTTAGCAATCCTACTCCTGAGGAATAATAGCAGGCAAGCTTTCAGGAAATTTTCTGGGACTGAAATCTACAAGATGAAACCACACACACTCAGAGAACTGTAATAATTGCCTCTTTGGCCTGAGTTACAGTCTCTAATCATAGCTAGAACTGAACTCAAGTACTGAGTTCTAACCCCTCAAGAGCAGATACAAGCAATACAAATCAATTTTACACTGTGAGAGCACGACTGAAACCCACTGCACTTAGAGCAGCAAAGCCAGACTGCTGGTCAACAGGCACACCAATCTGCCGCAGCCCGCTCCATCTTGGAGTTAGTTCTGCTCAGATGATTGCACAGTGCTCAACACTGGGTGTCTTTGTCACATTTTTAAAAATCTGGGTTTTGCTAACTATAATTACTCCTT
Source organism: Amblyornis subalaris (assembly GCA_018881555.1). Lineage (NCBI taxonomy): Eukaryota > Metazoa > Chordata > Aves > Passeriformes > Ptilonorhynchidae > Amblyornis > Amblyornis subalaris. The sequence goes on along the minus strand of JACAXG010000012.1, from coordinate 1,442,187 downwards.
GTCCCTATTCCTCCCCTTAATACTAATTGTTCAATTCACCAGAAATATATCTAGCCCATATTATGTTTTTACAACTAAATGAATGTTCTTTTATATACTTACATGTATGTGACTTATAAATGACTATGAATTACCTTTTGGAGAATCCAGAATTGGACAAAAACTGCACACTCCCACATGTGGGTCACTCTTAAGAAGCCCTGAATTCTGCACAAATATCATCTTTTTTTTTAAGAAAATATCTCAGGAGCAGCTCAGAGGCAGCATGTTGTGTAATGAGCACCAAAGATTTTTTATAGTCACAGAAACATCTCATGGGAGACATACTAAAAACATCAGTCAGCGCATCAATTATCATTTCATTACTATGTTATCTCTTAAAATGCCAAATATTTGACAGCTGTAGGTACCTGTAATGCTAGAGCTGTTACATTCTTGTCTACTACAAAGAGCAACTTTATTTGACCTTCTGCACTGTGCGCGTGGGGGGCTGTGTGCTGTTTTCCTGCTGTGCTTTTGCTATATCATCTTTTCGATTTAATAATTCTAAAGGTGCAAATATGTCCATATGTGGAGTAAACTACTGTGCAAAGTTCTGCACTAAAATGCAGTTAGGACTTCTGTCCTTAATCTGATAGTCTGACAGTCTGAAAGTATTATTACTATGGCTAGGCCAATATAATCAAAACAGATTAGTCCACAACTTATTTATGAATAATATTGAGAAATGCTTTTAGGTTCCTATTTTTAAAGCTTTCTGGAATCAAATAATTTCAAAGCATCTCATCCCATTATATGCATCAACCAGCACCCTTAAAAATTAAGTTTAAATAGGAAACACTTCTAGAACTCTAATTTTAACATTACTGCAAGAAATGTGCAGATAAACAAGTTTATTACTAACAATATGCATCTTTGATTTCAATATCAAATTAGATTATATACCCTGACACGCAATGACGACAGAAGGAATCCGCAAAGAGAACCAGATGCAAAATTAAGGACGTAGGACCTTTTTACTAAATTTAGAAGGAGATCTTTGTATAAATAACCTTTGAAAATATTCTTCTTGATCTAAAGCTTGAACCATTCTTTGAAAAAGCAACTTCAGAACAAAGGGAGACAGCACTGAACTTCAGATAATCCATAAAAGGTATAGTCAAATTCCAGGATACAGATAAGTATTTCAGCATCCACATTGAAACTGGATACTATTCAAGTTGATTACACATCCACACTATATTTAGTCGAGATCCTTATACAATCATTAGAGAAAAGTGCTAGTGTTCGCCTGAAAGCTGCTTGCTGCACTTTTGCTGCATGTCATTGAAACTTTATAGAAAAAGAATCTGTCAGAACATCCAGGTCAGACTCTTCAGCAACTGAGCCTTACCAGTATTACGGGAAAAGGTGCTGAATTTAGGTTTTACACAACAGAGAAGAAAACCTTTCCCACGGTCCATAGAGGCTGGTCTAAACTCCCAAAACGAGCTTTCAAGTTGGAACACATCTACCACTCCTAAATCCCAGATCTCTCCCAGCAGCCCTGCAGACTATGTCAGAGCAACACCAGGCTGTGTAACAAGAGCCTGCTGGCAAACACCCACGCTGCTGCTTGGCCCTCCTGCCATGTGTGGCACCAAGCACACCACTGCTGGCCCACTGACCACCAATTCTATGCACCTACTAGGCTCCGGCTCACTCCTGTTCACCCAGACCCCAGTTTTTAAATACTCTGTATCAGTATATTATTTACTTCAATGCAACTGCAATCACTAGAAGCTACATTCTTTACTTCTAGAAATCTGTACACAGGGGTCCCAAGTCAGGTGCTGGGAAAATAAAACTTTACAATTGATGGTAACAAAGAAAAATGTCCAATTTCAATTAAATTACTTCTTCAACATCAAAAAAACGTGTTGCAGAAAAAACTGGTGGGGGGTATTGAATTCAATTTGCAAGGCCAGATTTAAGTTTTGATAACCACCAAGCCACTCTCTCCACTTCTGTACATACACCACCATTTGCTATTTCTGTAAGAAAGGAGCTAGAAGCAAAATCTTTGCTTTGTATGGCATTCCAATTAACAACACCATGATCATTCCACCCTCTGCACAACTGCCACAGAATTGAACCAGAAACTCCTATGTAGATTTTTATGTATTTAGCCCTGTACAATTTCAAACTGCTGAACATCTGAAGCCTATAAAAGCTCTGCCTGTATTCTAGTGTGAAACTCAAAAGGAATAAAATAGTTTCACAAACGGTTTTAGTATCTTAAACACAATATTTATTTTGTTTGCTATGCTACACAGCGGTACATGCTATAAGCCTCATTCTCTTCTCTGTAAATTGGTTAATGCTTGTAAATGCTCTGACCTCCACCACAAAGTTTTTTCTGTAGCAGTCTTCTTTCTTTGTGATATGTTCAGATCAATTTTCTCATCTGAATGAAGAGGCTGAACAGTAATGACATTTTTATTGCTTTAATCGATGTCAGATTGAAAAAGATACCAACACCCATCCAACAGTTAATAGAGTAGTTAATGCAATTCCCAGTCTGAATTTAAAATTAACAGTTAATAGGGTACTTAATGCAATTCCCATCTGAACGGCAAGAGATGAAGTTTTGAGTCCTCCTTACAGAGTACTCTGTTTTTAAAAGAATATGATGTAAACAAAAAGGATTTTAAGTACAAACTTGAAACAAGATGTCATATTTGATGAAGGACACAATGCAACTTAGTTAAGTCTATCGTTAAGGGAATATACTGGAAATATCTGTCAACACACAGAGGCATCAACCTTCTGTCTGTAYACCAGTGTACAGCCAAGTCCACAGTTCCCGCACCCCATGACAATGCCAAAGCAGCACAGACAATTCAGGAAGCRGTAAGGTCAAACACAGATTTTGTTCACCCCTATCACTGACCTTGTGCTTGCCATATGACATCTCACATGCCATTTTACCTTAGTTACGCCTCAGCCCTCTACAAAGAATTAATAATATCGAATTCAACTCTGTGACCTACACACCCATTGTAAAAGTTCTAAACAAATCTGTTACGACTTATTTTTGTGAACACCATTCTACATCTCCAAACAAAGAATTATGAAAGACTTTCTTTTATTCTGCCTAGCCATTTTGATGAAACAAAAATTAGGAAGATAAATGGCAATTTATTTCCAATTTAATGCTTCACAGATTTGAAGTGGTTACATTTTCCCTTTCAACTGCAACATACAGTAAACCTAAGAGCAAAGGCAATACATGCCTCTGATATGTGGCATTTCACAGAATTCTCCACAGGATGCCATACTATTAATTGAATGTTGTCTTTTCTAGGATAAGATATACTTTCTTAAATGGTGGTATTCAATGCTTGGATATTGACTACAAAGAGACCACTGGTTTGTACCTTGGCTTCAACACTTCCTTCCCCAAATTTCAGATGTTAGTTTCATTAAATTTTTATTTACTGATTTTATACTAGTTTTATTGAGTCCTTCCGATAGAGTTAATTTAAGTTACACTACAGTGAAAAAAGAAGAAAGTATATTTTTGACCATGTTTTCCTATACAAAAGTATTTTATTTTTTTGATATTTTCATATTCTAATAATCCATTGGATATACTTAATCTATAAGCATGTATTTAACAACTTGACTTGATGATCTTAAAGGTATTTTCCTACCTAAATGATTCTATGATTTTATGTATATTGAATAGAAAAAACAAACCCACAATGTTAACAGATACACAGAGTCACTTCTGCTGAATTTGAACATTCAATAATGAGGACTGAACACCTCTTAAGGGGAAACAGTTTCTACTATGCATCAAGAGCTGAACAGCTCCTGAATTTACGTACTCAAAAATTACCAAAACTAAGTAGATATCAAAATTGCCACACAGACCCCACAGGAGATATTCTGTTCATTGTCAGTGAAGTAGTAAAATGATACTTGCTTTGTTTGTCCTTATTTTCAAATAAAGGTATAGTTATAAATAATCTAGCCAGAGGGCCTGAACCCCTATTTTGGAACATACACTATCTATTAGCAAGATGAACCAGGTTCAGCTGTTCCTTTTATACAGAAAAAGAAATTTAGGTTTTAAGATAGTTTTGATTTTAGCAATGAAAGATTTAGTTCTTTAATATCTATTTAATATTTATTCATAATTATACTATATGCTGTCTCTATTGAAGTGGCTGCATTACACCAATTATTACCTTCATATATGAACTCTTATGTAAGACTGCTGCAATTTAAACTCTGAAATTCAAATTAAATTACAATCTTTCAAATCTTTCACCCTTAGGCACTCAGTTCAACTTGAAGTATTGAGCTGTCCCTCTAAGCAGAGATGAAGGTCAAACAAAGGACACTTTTCTTTCAGTAGAAATACTTAATAGTTTTCTGCTCAGCTGTTGTATCTTTAATGAATAGCTAACTGATAAGGCAAAAAGACAGGAAACACAGATAAACCTGTCAACCCAGAACAAAAATTTCTGTTCAATGCCACCTTTTGTAGATAAGGCAGAAACATTATTTTAGAATACACAGTAGATCAGCTATGATTTACCATCCTGGGAATCATCATGAAAGCAGCCTCATCTACATAACCATTTAGATACACATATTTTTGTAACATACCTTTGTGCAATGGTTGAGGCATGGTTAAAATCTGGATAAGCAAAAGGGATGAGACGTCTCTGTAAAGTACAGGAACTTCTGGCAGTTCTTCACTTACCAGCCTGGAAATAAAACCAAAAGAAAATCACTTCTGTTACTATAAACCCATTTTCATATTTCATTTTGTATTTTATTTTAAACAGTATTACATTTGATATCAAGCTTACGGAAGCCTAACACCTGACAATTTTCTAACTGATCTCAATTTTAAAACTGATCTCAATTAAAAAATTTAATGTTACTCATGTAGTAACTCATGAGGAAGTTACTATTTGGGTACCTGATTCTTGCTAATGTGTTCTAAAACTTTCTAAAACTTCCCAAAACTCCCTGAACTCATTATGTCTATGTAGAGAGTCAAGGAACATTCAAACAATTTAAGTGGCTTCCAAAGCATGGCATTTCACAAGTATACATATATCCATGGTGTAATAATGAGTCCTCAAATTACATTTAATGTTACAGGGAATGCTCCTACTGGAAAACAGAGACCTTAGACAAGGTATTGCTTTCCTTCATGTAAAGAAATGAAGGCTCAAGCAGCCATGAGAGGTGGGATTATGCAATCTTACACAGTCTTTATTAAAACCCCTGTATGTCTAGAAGGACAGCAAACAAGAACAGAGATACTGCAAACTTTTCAGCTATACAGATCTACTGACGTAACATCATCTCGTAACCCCTATACTTAAAAGCAGAAAATGCTTGCAGATAGGACGTAGTATTTTTCTAGCTTTGTGTAGCAATATTCAACGAAATTCCAACCAACAGTATTCTTCAGGTTCAACAGCCGAGCCAAACGACAAAAAAATGAAATGGTGAAAAATCATTCTCCCCTCTTTTAACTGATGTGGAATCTGATGGAAATCTCAAGCAGGAGCAGCTTGAGATACAACGTGATCTGCACCCTCCATTGGCACCTTTTCCCTTCTGCAACAAACGCAGAAGCAAAGCGCTGTTTGGGTTTTTATTCCCATTGGCAAACTGTACTGGTGCTGCTTATCTGTGCTGCAGGAGCCATACTGTGAAGTCCTCGTCTCACTGACCCTGAATATCCCATGCGAACCAGAGTCCTCTACAAATGGACACCAGCGTTGCAAAGGAACAAACTGAGCTCTTGCAGACCATGTACTGGAAAAGGTTGCCCACATGCGGCGGGATGCACAGGATCCTTAGCATCCTCTAATAGCTTTGGGGATTTAACCAGTTTATCATCACTGAGGCCCAGAAACATGATGCTGCTTTTGGAAGGAGACTACGTAGTCACTGATTTCCTGGAAAGTCAGACATCTCTCTACAGAAGGCACTGCCAGGAGTTATCTGTGATACGAGTTTTAACATGCAGAAGCAGCCAAACAAGAGGAGGATTAAAAGAACACTTTTGGCCGCATGGCCGACTGGTCTTGTAAAATGAAGTGACAGAAAACATGGTCTAACTGGTCCTTTTGAATTAATGAACCCAGACAGCTACAGAATAAACACCATCTATAACCCTTTTGCTATAATCAATCATTTAATACAATTATAGTTTCAAAGCACCATAATATACATAAATACACATATTTTTACATGTGACTCTCCTAAACAAAAATCAAATATTCTAAAAATCAGTATATTGAATTCTGAAGAAGATACAGCTGGAATCACACTACCAGGCTTCATTTTCAAAATTATACAGGCCACGAAGATACTCATCTCACTATGTCTCTCTAATTCTACTTTTACCTACAGCTAGTTCTATTTTATGATCTATGACACTGAATCTTAAAATAATGCTCATTGTGTAATGACTTCAAAATCATGGACATCCCTCAAATTACTTATCTTTAATTCTTGATTTATATATAAACTCGGGGAAAAAATTTAACCTGGAGTAACATTTAAAAAAACCTTACTCCCCCTGGTCACATTTAGCTGAACACCTCTTCCTGACAGAGGTATCAATATCGTTTAACAGTCATGTAACAATTAGGTAAAATACCAGTTCTGTCAAAATTAGTAAATAAATATACAGAATACCATGATTGACTGGCAATATCACACATAAATGAACTCATTTGCACATGCAGGATCAACTGAATTATTTTTTCTAATTTATTCAGTTCATAAGAATTCAGAAGCAAAGCTACATTAAATGTCAGGGGTTTAGACAAGCTGCTTTTGCTTGCATCAAGTGCTGCAGCCCATGAAACACTTAAAAACTGCTCTGTCATTCGTTAAGACTCCCAGCAACTTCTTAATTATGACAATGAAACTGAATTTACAAAATGTGTTTAGAAATGTGTTTTATGGAAATTGTCCATTCTGTTAATCCCCAATGCACATGTGAAAGCTTGATAAATCTGATTACAAAAAATTGTGCCACAGAAGCACTTAATAAAAAGAAAGCAAGTACAATTGCAAATTGGAACAAAGTAATACAAGATGATTCAAATGTGTAAGTATCAATACTACACAGTGCAATATGAACACGTACTAAAATGAAAAATGCAAAGCTCAGTTTTCTCTATGGAACTGACCTCTCCTCCAGCCCAAGGTAATTGGGCCGCACCTTTCTCCGTGCCAATACCAGGGCTATCTATCACCTGACAGCTGAGAAACTCTGCATCTGTATTCTGCATCCTCCTCCTGAGAGATGTTATGCAGGAATCACTTCTTTGGGAATGGATAGAGAGAAATGGGAAATTCTGTTGTACTCTGAAATAAGCAGCATTTCGCTTACAGTGGTTCCTTATATTTGTGTTCCCCATTTCTCTCAGCCTGAGACACTTAAAAGTTTTTGGCTGATGCTAACGCCAACTAATTATAAAGGAAGAAATTCCATAAGTAAAGTAAAAGTTTTAAGCCTCACACCTCTTCCAACTTCAGACAGAAAATCTGAGACACAGGGATATAGATACACCTAAACAAAGGCTTTATTGACTAGGACAAACTTATATTTTCTTCAGAATTTGTAGGGTAAGTAAAGCCCACAAATCCCAGTCTGCAGAAAGGTCAAACTAATACACGGCTTCTGACGCTCACTGCAAGAAARTAGAATTCTACTATTTATTCTGGCTGCACTTTAGGATATAATCACAATTTCATAGTTGCTCTTCATCGTGTCACAGCAGATTTTACAGCAGGTCAGTTTCTCATTATACACTCACTGACAGTACTAACATTGGGCATCTCCTGTTCTCTTTTACCACTGTGCCCCCAGCGGTCCCTTGTCACCCATTCTCGAACTCATTCAATTTAACCTTTTTAAAACATGGATTCGTTTCTTGACTTTGTTCATGCAGCCTGCCCAAGTTACATCAGCACAGCCGAAGAAGATGGTGAGCTATAGTGCAAGGGAAGGAAGAAACAGCCAGGAGCAAATACTTCCAAAGCTGGCACTACTGTCAAAACCTATGTACTCCAACACATGTCCTGAGAGACAGCTGTTTCAGGCAGGATTTTGTTTGTATGGAATAGATCACATAAGTCCTATTGCAGCACGTGTATGTATAGATCACCTCTCGCATAAAGCTTAACTAAACCCCACTATACCACCATCCTACTCTCTCTGCCTCAGAGTATCTTCATAAAAACTGTGGGGTTTTTCCTCATTTCACAACAGTTTCTGGGATGGAGATGTGACTTAAGAGGTTCCTACGCACAGTTGCTCAATCCTATCCCTGAGTTGCAGTTTGTTGCCCCAGTATGACACTATAAGCAATCACTGAAGCGATCCAGCTTAGAATGAAACATCAGCAAAACACTGTAGTAAAAATAACCCAGCATTTCAGTTTATCATGCAGCTCCTCCCTCCAAGTGCTTCTACTGCAAAGATCCTTAATGTTTTACCAATTCATTCTTTGCTGACATATTCTGTSTGTCAAAACAGACGCAAAAATTTCAGCCTTCATAGAAATTTAAATTTTAAAAAMATGTATAACCTTTCCTTTCACGTTTGTTGTTCCTGAAACTCTGGCTATTTGGACTAGTAATTAAATTCATGCCTGGGTTTGATAATTATTGCTTCCAGCTGCTCCTTGCCTGCCCCCTGCCAGAAGCTATTATTCCCCSTTTGCACCACAATAATTGTTTATTTGATCACCATTGAAAGTAGATCTGTCCCTAGAAGAACAATTTGCTAAAGTACAGCCTGTGGGGATCAAGAGTACATTAAATTTTGCAACATAAACTGCATAGGAGAAATAATCCACTAAACCATTCACAGCTCACCAGACTTAGTTTTATTTTTTCCCCCCTCATCTTCCAAACAGCTCACATTATTTAGGCCCTTTTCTGATACAGTACCTTCTTGCTCAAGATTTCTTCATTTCTACTTTATGTTGCTGTGGCTACATGAGCTTCTTCCTATCTTTGCTTGCAGTTGCCATTTTCAGCTACAAGGAGATCTAAATAGAATTGAAGACACTGGGCAAAACCAGCGGCTTTGGGAAGTACGGTGGAGCCATACTAACTCTCTGTGAGAGTCTTTACAAGATAATTTGATCAGTTCTTCCAGACATATGAAATCTGAGGCATTATTTATGAAGAATGACAGCTAAGTTGTGGAAAACTAAGATAAAAATTAAGAGTTCTACATCTGGGTAGTTTTAATTGTAAATATTTATGTATATTTAAATAAAATAGCTATAGTTAAATAAGAGTGAGAAGATAAAGTAATGGCATTTGCGTTCCATAGATTTTTGGGGGGTGGTGGGTTCTTTGCGTTTTGAAAATTATCCCTTTAAATAAATGAAGATTAAACTAGCTTCTCTGGAAAACTGCTTTCAACTGAAATAATAATTGAAGGTGAAAATTAAACAGAAAAAGATGGCATGTTGGTTTGAAGTTACTTTGCTTCTGTGACTTCCCTGAAGTCAAATTGTTTGGAATCACAGTAACACAGTCAGACAATATCGATCTTTTCCTCTCACTGACATTTTTTTTCTACAAGTCTTTGCTTGAAGTCTCATGTGCAGCTCAGGCTGATGATTTAGATGACTTGGTTAACTTCAAAGTGGGAGAACGCCATCCACATCTAAAATCTCCACCATCCTCTTAAGCTTCTTCAGTTTTCAGCAGTCACCTTCTAATTGCTCTGAGCACTCTTTCCTGTACCTGAAAAAATTTACTGTTCTGTGCTTCTCAAAAGGCTGTGTGACTCTAAGAAGTGTGCAATTAGATCATACACACCAATCCTATGAACGCCATCTTCAAGCAAAACTACCACTTCAAACTTCTGCAATATAATTACAGATACTCATTTTATGCCCGAATTTATACATTAAAAACATGTCCTCAAATTGCCTCCTTTGTAGCGTTCTGATGCCTGCAGACTAAGAAAGGAAAAACATTCCAAGGAGTGTACAAAAATATTCCGGCTCAATAGCATCTGTGCATCTCAACAGTAAATTATTTCATGGCAAAATGGATGCTGTCTCAGTTGTAGCTTCYTACAAACCATTTAGGACTTCGTGCCAAACAAATACCATCAAGTCAACCAAGAAATATTGAAAACCAGTGCAGAAAACATGAGATCTGCTCAAATGCATTCCCAACATGCATTTGCAACACTTCTTGCAAAGCAAGCTGTTACAGTCTACAGTACCACTAATTTCTAACTGATTCAAAATATTGCCTAATGAAAGCTAACTTGCTGCAACCTAGACTTGGTATGACCAATGCATGGTGAATTCCATCAGTCTGTAAGCCCCCTCTGTTAAACAGATCCTTCCAAAGCCAGTAAGCTCTTCAAATGCCAAAATGAGAAGTRCACGATCAGTCCCACAGCCATTCTGTCCACATGACCTTAATTTTGCCTCACATAACTCAGCCAACCGTACACCAAATTTATTAACCCTGTCCCACTGCTCAATCTATGTCAGGTCTCAATCAGAATCACATGAAAATAGACTCCAAAGCAGTTTGAATGCATGCTGAATAGCATGGGTTTTCAGGTTATAAAATGCTTGATGCTTTGTTCTGCTAATGGTTTATAAACTAATCTGTTAATACAGTTTAATTACTCTAATAATCTAATGTTCACTGCAAAAAGAAGCCTGGGTCCAAGAGGACAAACAAGAAAATCTTGAACTAGAAACAAGAACAATTGTTTTAATAGTTTTCCCCAATTTGCTATCAGGATTGTGAAATCACTGTTCTAGATCAGTTTTGGAAATTGCATGATGCTTTCTACCTCAGGATCCTAGAAACACTGACAGCTGAATAGGCACTAAAAAGAGTCTTTAGACATAATTGCAAGCTACGAAGTGTAGACCTTAGTATGAAGAAGATGCTTAAGGTGCTAGGAGACAAAAAAAATCTACTGTTTTCTACTTGTGAGGGAAAACCATAATCTGGTTTCAGGCAAGAAACCTTTCTTCTCAACATCACGGTAGAATCTAAAAAGTGATGGGTCTTAAGTCAAGTAAGGAGATGAGTCCTTGCAGAGCAAAGACACGTGGCTCTATTTATTATATTCCTAATCCTTGTACAGCTGTGTATGTAAGGTTAATGTTTTAAAAGCAAACTCAGGTAACTTGTTTAAAATAATAAGCATGATGAAAATTTTTAGCTTAAAAGAGAATTATATCTCACATATATCAGGCCTATTTACAGCTATTAATCATTACTCAAGTTTCAATAGACTATTTATCAACTTATTTCAATGTAAATTTTGTTGAGCATCCATATCAAGAAGAGCAGTTCCCTACCCACTTACCCAATACTAGTCAATTTGCATGTGCTTAAGCTTGCAAGAGGTATATTTAAACTTTAACTCAAAACTGACATTTGTCAGATTTTTATGTAAAAGAAATTACAAATTCATACATACAATTTTTAGATGTTAAGTCCGTCAGCATATCTCACAGAGAATTTAAATTAAGACAGAAAGTTATCCAAGGTCCTTCTGTAAGGATGTTTCTTTCACCAGGCAAAACTAATACTGGGTAAATTAAAATACTTGCTCTGAATTTTTATCCTGCAACGGCTGGGTTAGTTTTCTCCAGGGATTGTATGCAGAGTCTATACTGTAGAGGCGCATGTGCATGGCCAACACGTGAAACAGCTGATCTGAAAGGTGAAGAAGACAGATTGCTGAGTATTATATACCGTGATACAAAYTATTTTACATTAAATTGCCATTATGTATTTTACAAGATTCTGAAAAGTCTGTCATCTCATTCCAAATAAACTGGTACCCTAACAAGCATATTTTTATTAAGTATTTATTTATTTTCAAAGAAAGGTTTTGAAGAGAAGTAAGATTTCAATAGAAGGCAGTGATTTGGAGGCATTTGGAAGGCATTTGGAAAAATGTGGTTTCTTGTCTCCTGAAACTCYGAAACAGAGAAAGGCTGTTTAGAAAGCTTTGACCAGATCTCAGATGTTTTGGTGCTCCATGTACTTAATTACAGGGCTTTTAAAAAAATCCCGTTTCATGTGCTGTTATGTTGCTAAGGTTCCGTGCTCACTTCACTTGCCTCTCCAGTTTATGCCAGATTATGTGATTTCCTAAACATTTCCTCTGAACAGAGACAGATATACTTTTAGCTTTTATTCCTCTCTCACTGTTGAGTTCTGTGCACAACATAGTTGAAGTTTAACCTAAAACTGCTACAAGTTCTGGCCTATTGGCAGGATCACTTCAGCTATTCATCTTTAAAAGGTTTATGCCTTCATACGGATATTTTGTAGGTAATTTTTGGACAAAAAAACCCCCAATCCCAATGAACTTCTGACTACACATCAATGACATTAAAGTAGCAATGGTCTTTATAACATCAGAGATTTGTCCGTACGACCTGCAGGCAAAGTTTGCTGATATTCATCAATTCAAAACCTTATGTACATCCACTGTATCAAAAATATCATTCGCAAAACACTTGTACAATTTTTTGAACAGAGGACACATCATTACTCATGGAGATTTACTGCAGTATGTTCTATTAAAATGCACTGGTTTTGTTTCTCTGTGAATCATATGATGAACACAAAGACAACATCTAATCTTTCCTCCCCTTAAGCAACCCAAGAAGGCAAGCACCATCTAGGTTGACAGCATTTTCAGAGACGTACATGCAATAAGGAAGACAGAATTGGTTTGAGTTGGAAGGGACCTTTAAAGGTCATCTAGTCCAAGCACCCTGCAATGCACAGGGATATTTTCATTTAGACCAGGGACTATTAGAGATTCAGACTTCACTTCTTTTTCAATGAATCTTTTTTTATCTTCATAGGTTTATACTGAAATAACTAAAATATAATTTCCCAAAATTTTGCTTACTTTTTTTCCTCCTGTCACACTATATCTTGCTATTTGGTGTCATGCTTTTCTCCTGTTCAATTTTCTGGGACCCTGTTTCCTTCCTCCCTTTCATTTTAACTTTTTCCCTTAGTATCCTGACATCATCTTTCCCCTCCACCCCTCTTATTCTTTCAATTGGTCCCTTTACATCTTTCTCTCTAAATCTCTTTCCCTTCTCTTTACAACTCACTTGCTCAACCTACACACTCACAGTCCTGTTTTCAAAGTAGAAATAGCAGCTATTAATTTATTTTCCATAAATAGACAATTACTCAGAGGTACGCAATGGCCAAAAGAGTCGCATGATGAAGTCAGCTGACTGCCAGAGCCTGAGGGCTGTAATTAGCTCCCGGGGTTTGTAAAATAATTGGAGCTGTAGATGGCATTGGAATTGATTGCTGTCACCTGCTTTCTGAATAAAAACAGTCAATGAGGACAAAATAAGTCATCTTTTCTCCTGGCAAGTGATTCTTAGCAAAACCCTGCTTTGCTGATAAAGTCCAAAACCCTGAAAATACACTTATATTTCATCAAAATAATAAAAAAAACCCTCAAGCATGGTTTTATTTGGAATGAAACCCATGAAAATATCCATTCTTTCCCTCCTGCCTGTTCACTAAAATTAATTCTTTTTTCTTTAACTGCTCCTTGCTTTAAACAAAAATGAGGAACTACACAAAATGAAAAAAAACTTTGAAAATTGTCCAGCATAATTAATTCATCCTCTCTTCCTTTAACAGCTATTCTCCTGAGCTTTTACTAATACGAAATTATGCAGGCAAGCAACAAATTCTAGCACTGGAGAATTTATTTGTAATCTCCAAGTGTGTAACACCTATGGGATCAAGACACATTCTAACACTGACTGGATCTGCCCAGAAAAATGCAGTTTAGCAGCCATGTAAGACAGTACTTTTTGTCTGCGATCAAGGCCAGTGTCACTCCACCGCAGGGAAGCGTGCTTACCACCTGGAGTAGAATCAGGCACTAGGTAAGACCCCGTGGTCACTGTGACCACATCCCTGTGGCTCCGCCCGGCCCCGCCGCGCCTGGAACAGCCCTGCCCAGAGGCACACACCGAGATTTATTTCTGTTTTACACCACAGTCACTCCAATTGATTTACTTACCACTTACTACGACTACGAAGTACTGGAGAAAGCCAAGGAAAATACCAGAGCACTGGAAATCAAGAACTGGCAACTTATTTGTGCACCAAGTGCTTGGTGCTGCACCACATTCTTATAAGTCTGAGGGACTGGCAGAAACCTGCCCTGGGCCAAAGGAATACCTGAGGGTTTTTCCTGTGTATTTGTGTAATGCTTAATTCCAAAACATAAGCATAAAAATACAGAATGCCCTCCCATTTTCTCAGACCCTACTTGGAACCTTTAAAATACATGTAATTATTGTTTTTTAAACAAGTAGCAGCAAAACATTACCATGACAATGGCCCACAAACATCAATCTTGCCCAGTCTTGTGAAGAATGGGAAGGAAGGCCATAACCTCACGAGGCACAGTAGGCCAAACCCCTCTGCCCCTCACAGTCCATCTTACAGCTGATTCTCTCCACGAGAGCCCACCCTTGTAAGGGGGAAAGGCAGAACCAGGCTGTAGCTCAGAGTCACCAAAAGATCATTCTTGACCAAATTTTGTAGGAAGAATATTAATTTTAGAAACCCCAGCAGCAACAAAGTTAGAGGACGAACATTAGGAAGCCACAACAAAGCAAGAATTACAGGTTTACTGATAACAAATCACGAGAAGTAAACACTGAATCAATTTGAATATGATCCTCCTCTCCTAATCACTTTGTAATATTTGAGACAGTCTGCATCCAGTTAACACGAATAAATATTAAAATCACACAATTTGGATGCACAATATAACTTATTGCTGTAAGTGATCAGGGGCTTGGCAGGACTCCAAAATTTAGACATTTGAGTAGGCAAAATTATTATTGTTTTAAAACATGTTCATATGACTCAGGTATTACCTACATTGACACACTGCTATCACAACTCTCTCAACTTTCTTGTCTTTGTTTTCACAGAATACATGTAAATCTTAAATAACACTCCACAGAATCATCTACCTTAGCAGTTAGAATTAGCTTTGACTCATATTAGCGTTCCTAAATCCATTGCTATAAATAATGAAAATAACTGTATTGTTCTATACACTGCTGCTCTTGATAGATTGTTTTCAACTCTTCCTATATCAACTCTACTTCTCAGAGTTAACCTATTGTGAGACAGGAGCAATAAACTCAATTGGCATCGGTACTTTCATAAGAGCAGCTCAAAGGATAAGACGCTGCCTTTGCACTGGGACTGAAGCTGTAAGAGGAAGCATTCTAATGCTGCTCCTCTCACAAACCCCAAAGATAATGGGTATTTCGTCTGTATATCCACACTGAACCAGCACCTGCATTCTTTACTATTTTTAATATTAAAGCACACTCATTTTACAGATGTTGACAAAGCTCTTAAAAAATACTCTGCTATGTCAAAGTGCATAAAGCAGCAGTCTACAAAAGCAATTTCACAGACTTTTTCAGGTCTAGTGTGATATGCACAGCACAAAAGAGGACTAAATTCAAGAGAGGAACAGATAGCAATGACAGATGAATGGTAGAAATTCTAAAAATGCTGTGCTCAATTGACAAAAATGAGTGATTCAGGAAGTTGCATGCAGGTGTAAGTTTTGGTCTCACTCACAATCTTGGTTTGGTCTTTATCAAAGTGATCCCAAATTTCTACGTAAGTTTTGCTTCCTTTTTTCTATTTATTTTTTTCTGGTCTCTTGACTGTAAAGTAAACTCTCAAATTACTGGAGTTCAAATCAGATTATGTTTTCTGTTATTAATTCCAATTCCACAATGTATAGCAATGTGCTGYAATAATGAAAATAAAGAAAACTAAGGAATTAGCCGACTTTGTATTGCTTGCAACAGTCTAGATAATGTGTTTATACCCCAGTCTATTTTTGGACACAAAGAACACATACTGCTGTCATGAAATTTCTGGTCTGATCCAGACTTCTCTTTTTACATTCCATATATTACTATTCATATTTACATTGTGAAAACATCACAAAACACAGTGAGACAGCAGTTCACTGCAGGTGGAATTGAAAACAGCCTTGTCTCAACTGTGAGATCTTACCAGACCAGAGACGCTTCTCCATTCTTCTCCCAAAGTTTCCCAGAACAATCAAGAAGAACGTAGATTATAACAAAAACCACTTGATACAACCAGATGGGACTTGATTGTCAATAAGGAGATTGAGGAACATTTTTTCTCCTTGTAGAGAATTATATAGCCCACTTAGCAACAGCAGCTGCAAAGACCTGCTGACAGCATCTTCCCATTCATCACCGATCCAGTAGACTTGAATCAGTGAACACAAAAAATGTGAAGGTCAGCAAAAGCCTATTAAGTCATTAAGACTGGATAGTCTTTACAAAATCTCTTACATCTTTACTTTAAGTCTTAATTGTTGATGAAGCAGCTAATTATCCTCAACACCAAACTCGTCAGTGTATGAAATCAACTTTAGCAACAGAATTCTAACAGTACCTTTTCTTCTCCCACACTAGACATTAGTGGCATATCAAGTGTTTTAGAAAATACTTAGGATTACCTGTTGGTGAGAAAAACTGCTTTTTCAAAGTTAGCATGAATGGGCACCAAGGATCTGCAGACTGACAGCTCCTAACTGAAAAAACCCCAAACCCATGCAAACAAATCCAAAACCTCAAATCCTGCCTCAACACCAAAAAGCCCAACCAACACAGAAACTCACTGTAGCCAGGCATTCCTGAAAACTTCTTTTATTCTTTTATTTTCAGTGGCTGCAGAGAGCTGGGTAGGAATCTCTGCAACCATATCCACATTAACGATTACAGGAAAGAGACATTTGCAACGGAACGTATCATAGAAGAACTAGGTTTTTCTCCCTACAGGAATGACCAATATTAAGTGGCTCTAAGCGTCACTGTCCATATTGATAAAATGGAGACAGTCATTACTTTCAACATGGTTGAAAAATTTGATACAGAAGAATTATGAAGAGCTTAGAAAATGCTTCATATCACAATGAGTTTCCATGCTCACAAAAACACTAAAAGCACTGATTGAACAGCTACTAACATCATAATCAAGATAAAGGCTTCAAATGAATGAGAAAAAAACCCCACCACCAAAACCAACCAACCAATCAACAAAAACAACTCCCATGGAACAGTATTGTTTCTCAATGTTTAGAGCCATTGCAGGAGTTACGAAGGTGATGGACATTCTATTTAAGGAGAGTTTAAACAAGTCTTAAATAATTTTTTGATGTCCAGTTGTAAATAATGTCCTTTCCAATTAAGGCAGTTGATCCTGCAATGCCAGACTGTTATTTGTGGGAGGCATAAGAATAAGGTGCTCATTTACAGAGAAACCGAAGCCAGAGGACAAGAGGATAGAATATTTACTCCTTCCCCAAAACCCTAATCCTCTCCTTCTCAGAAAGGGGAAATAGGAAAAAACTAAAAAAACCAAAGACAGACAGAAAGAAATAAAAGAACTATTTGAAAGTTTAAAAAGGGAGATTATAAATTCATTTCTACATAACCTTTATATTTTGTGGAACTGCCCACCAACTACTGCAAGATTATCAGAGTAGAAATAGCAGAGAAAAACACATCTATACAAGTTAAAGAGAGGTCACAGAATCGTAGAATGTTAAGGGTTGGGATGGACCTTTAAAGATCATCTAGTCCCAGCCCCTCCAGATCTCCACCGTGGGCAGGGACACCTTCCATTAGAGCGGGTTGCTCAAGACCTTACACAAAAATCGTACAGAGAAGTCATACTTATTCAGCCTTAATGCTGTGTTCTGTAAATAGACCTGTTCTATAAATACAGAACAATGAAAATAAAGAGCTAAACAGATCTATTACACTTCATAAAACAGAGAAATAAGACCTGTACAATTGTTACATATCATAATTTTCCCTAAACCCAAGAGAATCTGCAAGGCCATAGACTCTAAAACTGTAATGTAGTCCTTTAAATAGGACTTGATTTTTAAGTAATAGGATTCTATTTGCATTTTTTGGTTGCACACACGCACAAAACTTTAAGCTTTAAAATGGCAATTTTGCAGGCAAATTCTCTTCACCATTCTTCTCACACAGACTTGGTCACTGATTCTAAGAGCTAYATTAATCATTCTTAATTTTACTTCCCAAGAGCAGCTGCCCTCAAGGTGCAACCTATTAAAACAGCTCTTGACCTATTTGTTCCCACCATCGTTCCTGATGTTTGCTGCTGTAACAGCTCACCTGAGACAACATATTCTATTTTCCACAATATCTAATCACCAAACTTTTCAGTTGTTACAAGACTACTACAGAGTGGTATGCTTAGTCACAAGAGAAACACCTCAGGATCTCACACATAGGAAAAACAAAACCAGGTGATGTTTTAGATTACTTCTGCTGAACCTGACATGAATGACTTCTAACAACAAAAGCAATTTCAATACTGTGCAAGGAAGACTTTGCCAAAACAGTACTCAAGTTCTAGACAGGATATGGATTTTAAAATTCCTTCTTTCCTCACTGCATAAGACAACGAAGAAGTTGAAGATACATTTTAAAAGAAACTTCAAAAACAGGATAACCTCTTGGAAAAACAAATGAGTATGGAAGGATGATAAAATATACTTCAGAACACAAATCTACAAAACTGCAGTTTTTTATCCCTTAAATGCAATGATATGAAAGCGGCAATGAAGGAAACACACAATTATATAATGGTTTAGTGAAAACAAACCCTGCTACATATATAAAGCTAACTCTATTCCTGCTAGTCATATTTAGCCTAATGTCCAAACCTAAATATAATAATAATAAATGGAAATACTTTACAGTATGTTCTAGGAGAATCCCATTACCTTACATTAAAAAACAACTCGATTTTAATGCAAGATTAAATATGATTACCTTGCTACATAACGATTTTACAAAGTGCCAATACAGAACATAAACAGCAAGTGAACGTTTTAACAATGAATAGATGACATTCATGTCTGTGCTGCTTAAAGCAAAACCACATTCATATACACAGTGTCTTTCACCTGGAAGACCTTTAATTTTTCTGGAGTGCAAGAAAAATATTAAAAACACCAATATGACTGACTTAGAYGTAAATAAGAAAATTTACCATTCTATCCAAGTGTGGAAAAAACCAAGTGCACTGTGGTAAGATGCTGTCCATACCCCTTCATCAGAAATATGACTATAATCCTTTTAGCAATGCTAAAGGAAAAAGCACTACTACAACACACTTAAACAAAATTACACAACATCTTAAGAAAGGAAAAAAAATATTATTGTAAACAAAGTGCAATGTATTGTAAGCAGAAAAAGAAAACAAAATCAAGATATATTATCAGGTTTAAAAAAATCATCAATATGGTTTTCAATTAATACTCTACCAATTTCAGAATAAACCCTTGTGTGCAAGTACAATTAAACATTTGAATCATACCACGGGGAACAAAAATTTCTTCTCCCTAAATATACACACAATTCTGAATACAAAGTGGATAATCCTTAAGGTCCCTCCCAACTCAAGCCACTCTGTGATTCTATGAAGAAGTTTTCTTTACTGGGCTACTTTACTTTTCATATAGATAATTAATGCACAGTTTCACAGTGGATTTGCAACCAAAAAAAGACGTATTTTATGAACATTTTATATTTTGTAAACTAACACATATTTTTAAAAATAACAGTTGATGCAATCTTAAAGCTTCTCTTTAAGAAGACAATTTTTATACTTCTCAAGTGTGAGAAGTATCTTTTAACTTTTCGTAAGTTTAGTAGGTTTAGTTTGTTCCAGTAATCTATTATGATGAACAGGAAAATTGGTTCATTTTCTGAGACACAGAGTCAACGGCAAAATACTAAAAAGGCTGGAAAAATAGGTAAGTATGATATATGAATTAAAACAGGACTTAAAATAGTCATGGCTAGTTGAAGTAACCATCCAGCGTAAGACAGTTCTCCAGTGGAAATACATTCTCCATGTATCACTTTCAATTCTGTAACTCTCCAAAAAGAAATTTCTCCAATGATTAAAGTATTTTCCATGCATTTCAAGGCTTGAGAAATATGTATTAAAATTCCTGACAAATCTTTTTGCAGACTGTCAGCAGAAGGTACGGTTTCTTTCAAAGTCAGGTCCTAAGTATGTAAGACTCCTTCTTTATGCAAGAGGACGTAGAAGGGATGGTGTGGTAAGACCAAGAAAAAAATTAAATAATGTATTACACAAACCACCTAGTGTCAGCTACCAGGCCTCAGCTTGGTGGCATTTCTTTCTTTCTCTTTCTTTCTTTCTTTTTTTCTTAAAATAACCCCAAGAAAGAAAAACTACTTAGAGGTAGCTTCTCCCTTTGTATCAACCGATATAATTCAAAATAGCAACAGTGAAGCTACAGAGATGTATACGAAGGAAGCTGCCCACCAAACCACTCTCTGCAAAATCATGATCTTCCAGCACTTACTGACTTTAGTTGGTGATGAAGCACCATCACAAAACCCATTACCTTTCATATCTATTTATCTATCTATATATAAAGCTTTTAAATAGGTACATGCAACACAAATTTGATACTGATATACCAAACATTTCACAGTGTCTTAAGATGTAACGAATGTGTTTCATTTCACTTTTATCTTAAAAAAATAAATCACATAGAAAAACTGATATCTCCTGATTTTGAAAAACTATCAATGAGATAAAAATATGACCTTGCCGATTACAGGCCACTTCCCTGCACTTCTTCTAAACTCTAAAATGTCAAGAAATTGTATGACTAGCAAAGCATGTGAAAACAGGGATACACTCTCATTATGTGTAATACCATTATAAATTTTTTCACTTTCAAAAGCTTTTCAATTTTAAGCTGAAATCTCCACCCTAACTTGCTCATCATGTTCTTCCAAACATTTCTGTGAAATGGATAACACATTAGTAAGTAGCTAAAACTCAGGGAGAAAGTGTCCATCTTACTAGGTGAGCATACAATTAAAATATATTGTAATCCTAGTATAAATTATCAGCAGAACCTTGGTTTATTAAATGCTTCAAATTTGCACAGTGTTCTAGAGATATTCTTTTAACACATGCACTTTTCAGGTACTTTGGTCTGCTGAGAAAGGGAGGTAATGACAGTGGGGAAAGACAATGTGCAGTATGGTTTAAAACTACTTTTCAAAGTAACAACATCTGAATGCAATTAGTTGAACTACATTTCCTGGCAGTAACAGAAAGCTTTTGTCCTAGAGGATACGTGGACAGCACAGCACATGAGATTTCTTTGGCAGCTCATCACCTCAAATGATGAGGAAAGCATCTCCACAAACTCTGTACCAAAGGGTAGAGGTGGGCTCAAGCTTTCTAAATTTCTTACCACTGAATCTACTGCTACTGCTACTGCCACATGAGCTTGATTTAAACAAGCATTAGTAGTAGTAGCAGTATTCTGGCAGGCTTTCCAATTTTTCCTGACAAAAGAAAATGTCCACTCGTAACTGTTTATATTCCAATAAAAGATTAAAATATTTTCTGTTAAGAAAATAACCACTTCTGGCAACAAGAAGTTGCTTTATTTGGTAAATATGGAAGGTTTTGGAACAATGAAAATTTGAAAGTTTCTATGAAAGAAAATTTGCAAAACTCTGTCTGTGGAAGAAGTAGGCAAATTAAAGACATGGGACATGGTAGCTGTGTATTTCTAAGTATGAGACCAAGTCATGAGCTATATTAGCATCCAGGAAACAAACTTTCTTCCTGTTACTAGCTGACACTAGCAACAACCAGGGTGAAGCAAAGCTTTCCTGCTTCATCCTTAAAATACTTCCAGTTTTACTCACAGAAATGTGAACTTAGTAAAAATATAACTATGGATAGTATGATATTAAACATATGGATAGTATGACAATTGATTTCTAAATACATTATACTCAGAAGACATGAATGGCTCTAATGAGTAATTTGTGCACATTAGTTCTCAGGTTTCTCAAACAGAAACAAAAAGAACAAAGACTCCTTATGGCCAAAAAAAAAGATTTTAAAAGGAAAAAGTTGATATAATTTAGAAAATACCAAAAAGACCTAGACATCTTTATTCAATATTCTAAAAATTTATATTGCATTTAATAACATGAAACTTACTTAAACATGATCTTTTCCCAGCTGTGCTTGCACCTCCTGAACACAAATTTCCTCCTCGATGCACCAGCTCAAGTTCCAAGTTTGTTCTGTAAGAAAAACAGAACAGTGTTGAATGGAACAACATTATTCAAGCTGCTATGGACCCAAATGAGTCATGACAAGCTCCCAGCACAAACTAAATAAAAGAGTACTGTGAACTAATCATTAGTATGAAATACTGTCAAAAGACAGCTCAGAATAAAACAAACTTTATCAAGATATGGTCATATGGGATTTTAAGTACTGTATTAACAGAGTACTGTATTGAGTTGTGATTGAAGAACTACAAAAATGTTAACTCTGAGGCTTTCTTCTGTATGCACACACAGCTCAATAAGAAGGGAATTTACGTGCAAATATGAAAAGACAATACATAGCTTGGCTAAATTTTAGTCAATCATATACGTCTAAAGAAGTGTTCTCTTTATTGGCAGAGCTTTTGTTTTGTTTTTAACAATCAGAGAGTACAATGGATATGGCATCAACTAAATAGGAATACAGTCTAAATTATAATTAAAGCACTGACCTTTATAGATAAGTTAGTTAATAAAAGCCTTGGAGGTTAATTCTGAATGAAACACTATTCACTGCAGCTCATTAGTATGAAACAGGAGTTGTGTCACTAAATCTCTGCATGTCACACTGATGCTTGCTTGCTTTCTTAGAATTATCGTAATCTGATACTTAGGCACTAATTGTTCAGGCCAAATTTGATAACTTTGTTTAATTTTGGAATTGGATATTTCAGTACTGCATTATCTTTTATTCTCAGGATTTGCAGCAAACAATTTATGTTATATTCTCTGAGAGCTTGTTTTAGTTAAGTCAACATACATTTCTTTAATTAAAATAAAGGAATATAATTCTATTATTCTGAAGTGTTGTTTTGCTAATTCAATCCAAACTGCCAAGCTCATTCAAAACATATTTTGTCTTTTAACGAAAATTCAAACCATTTTAGGTTCAATATAATGTGATTGAATACATATTAAAATTTATTCTAGAATTTTAGGCATCTAAGCTAAGAAAACACATCCCTATACACATATATTTAAGGAGAAACTACAGGATGACTTTTATTCAAAACAAATTATTTTTAACAATTTCAGCTTCATCAACTTGAAAGAATACATTTTTGATATGCAGTGTTTGTTAAGATACTTTCCTATGTTTCTAAAATAGCAACATTTCTGAATATTACTATCCCTAAGTTTGCAGCTTATGCCATCCATTTCTGAAGGAATGCTTTAATCCTCTCTACTCAGAAAAGGCAATTTAACATTGATAATGTGCCTGCTCAGAGCTCCATCTGGTTGCTGCTGATAAGGGCATCTGTGTGACAGGGGAATTTTCCACTCTTCAGGCGATTTGCACTGCTCACTGAACTTCTGAAAATCTACCAGCGAGGAAGCAGGGACAGGGATTTCATATTAGTGGACAAAACAGCAACTGCAGATCAGCATGTCCTAGTTCATCACGGAAACAGGAAGGAAATCAGTATGTTTTATTTCTACAAACCTTCTGATAACTAATTTGTAAAACAAAATTAATGGCAGTCTTCCATTAAAACCAAGATAATTAAGATTTAAATCAAAAGGACTACCTGAATGTTTAAGAATAATTTTCTAGATCGACAACTTTAAATTTCCCTTCCACCAAGACATATGTACCATTTCACAAAACAAACCTCAGGGACAATTCTGATAAATATCTCTTTGTTGACACATATGAGGTGTCATATAGTACTTTTCGTTATAAGGAATGTAAGGAAAGTTATTTCTGTAAACATATACTCTATTCACATATATAATACCAACTCTCACTCCCACACTTCTTCATTGCCCCCAGCTCCTCCAAGGCAGCACCTTACAGCTCAGCTTCCTTGGAAATGTAAGTATTAACCTTTTCCTTCAATACGTCTCTTTCAAAACATACCTGGACCTTGGCATAAAAATGCACAGTAGAGAAAGCATCTTCTGTGAAAACGAACACTTATCCTTCATAAAATATCCTACATCAGGTATAGACCTCAATCATTTTTGAAGGAGACTAGTGTATCTCCTCCCTAATTTGAGTTCCCTTCTGCCTAGAGGATCTGAGTACCCTCTGTCCTTTACTGAAGAAAAGTAATGAAGAAAAATTGGGGGCATCTGATAGAAGCGTGGAACACAGAGCAGTCTCTGAAACTATCCTTTGCTATCTCAGACTCCTCAACATGAAGGAAAGAGAATGAGAAAGAAAATCTATATGAGTGTCTTTTTTTCCCATCTAGAAATCTTTGCATCATTCACTGGAGCAACAAATTTTGTAGAACACTGCCTTTATCTTCCTCACTCACAGAAAAAAACCTGAGAAGATGGATTTTGCTCTGCTGTCCGCATTTGTGATTAAAAACAGACCTACTTCATCCCTTCTTCTTGTGGGCTTTTATTAAAGGAACATATTGGGGGCGGGGAGGGTGATTGCATATTTCTCAGAATTCATATCAGGACAGAGTAGAGGGAAGTAAAAATGCAGTGTCCTTTCCAGAAAGGGAATATCTTTGGATGGACTTGCTATTAGGACAGAAGAAGCATACTAAGCACTATCATTTTTCTCACTTCAATTTACAAACACAACACATATACGGAAAAACCTGAGATACAGAAGGAAAGAACACATGGCTCTTATATTATCTACATAGCTGACAGAAAAACCAAAAGGTTTGTTTGCACGGCCAACAAAAGCATGAAACCTACTGCTATGCAATACAGAAACAGACCTCCAAAATATTGCCACAAATGACAGTCTTCAAAGCTATGAATGTGGAACTATTAAAATTAAAGCTAGGCACTCATGACTTGGGAATGGCACACTACACTGATCTCATAAATGTCAGCAAAGACAAGGAGGAATGCATATGAAAAGGGTACAAATTTAACAAGATACAACTGTTGGAAAAGCAGGAGGTAGCCAAGGAGCAGCTCTTCCAGCTGTACATGCAAATCAGGATGCCAAGACCCAGAATGCCTCTTTTGCTAGGAAAACAGACAGATGCTAGCCCTCCCACCAGACGTAGAGAATTCTTCTGTAATTTCTTTTCTCTGCTCCCAGTGACATCTGCCTGGGTAAGCAAAAATGAAGAAAAGTAAGTTCCTTTTTTTCCTGAAGGAGAAAGAATAACCTGCAGCAACTGCCTATGTATCGTTTCACTGGTACTATTTCCTTTACAGGATGCAGTAATCCACTTCAAAGCTGGCATCCAGCTATAAACTAGCATCTTTTAAGACAGGAGATGATGTCCTTTTCTGATTGAAAATGCAACATGACTTACAAGAAGATTGAGAGTGTTTAATTCACATGCAACTATATGGAGTTAATAAAAACATCATTGCATTCAAATGCTCATTTCAACAGGGGTTAAATACCAGGAAAAACTGTGTAACAGCAGTAGATGGTCTGACCAGAAACAATTAAATGCTTCAGAACACCTGGAACTGGAAATGCTCAAAGGTTACTGGTTGGTAAAGAACACAAGGATATCATTACCTCAAAAAGAACTGGATGGAAATAAGAGAGAAACAGGTTGAATGACAGGAATAACTTCTGAAAGTAAGTTACTTCAGAATACAATTTTAATTGTGGATAGTCCATTGTTTGATTACTTAAAATTAAACAACACATAATAGAATCATACAAAGAAAACTCCTTCCGTTTGGAAGATGATCAGCTGATTTACAGATTTATTTCCATAAATATGAACTCTAAAGTTGCACTAAAATATCTTTTTAAAAGTTTCAGGTTTTTAACCTATAGTTCTTATGCAATTATCAAGTAGTAGAAGCATGTAAATCTGGATTGCTGCTCTGAAAGGCAAGAGAAATTAACCACCTCGAAGCTGATCTGCCAGGCAACCTCGTAAGTGATCTTATGAGTTATGGTAACAATACAGAAGGCTGGATCCAACACCTGAAATTCTTCAGTCACGGATAAATGGAAAATTGCTGACACCAGTCTAACCTAACAGGAAGAGGTCACAAGGAGTACAAGTGGCATATCCTAATCTTAGTGGTCAACCATGATTTCTCTCTTCAGCAGTGCAAACAGCAATGAAATGCTGTTCTGGATTGAGGTATTTTTAACTCTTGGAATGAAAACAAATCTTGGGCTCCGGGTGCAAATATAAAAATAATGTATAGATATGTTTAGTTAGCATTTTAAAAATTATATAACATTGCAYCCAGAAATGTATTTTAACACCATTTTTGTATCTTAAATGGCATGTCAAGTTATGGTTACAAGTAATGATACTTTTATATGTGAAGCATTAATTTTGAGTCCTTTGTATTTTTGGAAGGGCATTAAATTGTATTGATCAAACATGTAATTGCTAAAAATCTCAACATTACTTAAAAATACAGAATAATCCTTTAACTTGCTATGTATAAATGTCACAGTTCTTTTTTATCAGTTAAAATAGTCAGAACACAGATAATATTTCTTTTAACAGAATTATACAATAATCTAAGTTGGAAGAGAATTCTAGAGGTTAGATGGTCTAACCTTCTGTGAAAAGTAGAACCTTACTTTTGATTACCCAGAGTCCTGCTGAGCCAAGCCCTGAATATTTTCACTGCTTTTACAGTAAAGACACTCAGCAATCAAGAGTTTATGAAACTGCAATAAAAATATGCTACTCGATGGTATCACTTCTATGCTTGCAGTTTCTCTGCAGTAAGCACCTTCCCTGCAGGGCCTCAGTAAGTCAGAGTTTAGAAAATTATTTGCTTAATAATTATTTCAACTTCTTATGGGAAAACCTTGCATTACAATAACTCTGAATAGATTAACCATTCAGAGTATCTTAACATTAATGGTATAGATGGAAGGAGGAACTGTTTGACTTTCTTGGAGACCGTATGTGACACTGACAGCTCTAGAACGACAATGAAACATCACAAAAAAAATGCTGCTAGCTTTGACACTTCTTTAGAAGTCTTGAAGAGAAATTCCTGGTTGCTGATGTAAAAAAAGCTTCTTCTGTGATCCTCATTTTAGTAAATAAAACTAATGTCTGGCAGAGAGATTAAAAACCCCTTGTCATTTAAAAACTAGCAATATGGCAGTGATATAGAAAAAAATCTCATTCTGCCAAAGAGAAGCAGAGGAGATTTGACAATTTGGGAAAGGAAAGTAAAACAAGAAATGCAACGTAAAATTTTGATACATGGAAAGCAAAACCTTGAATAAAGAAGAAAACTAAATAAGCATATGACACAATGTTCTCCAGGTTTTGTGCCTGCTGCATATAATAAAAATGAACGGAGAGGCACATCTTTTCATCCTGCATATGGCTATATATGAAAATCAGAAAATGTAAGCTCGATGTACTGAGTATTCAAAAAGTCCTTTTCGGAAAGGATAAAATTTTTTTATTTTTTTTTTTAAAGAAGAAAGCTGTCTGGTGACTAATACCATTTGTAAGAAAGAAAAAAAAAGAAAAAAAAAGAAAAATAAAGAAAAACATACCCACCTGGCTACAGAATACATAAATAGGAAATCATTGTCAGGTGATCCAGGAGTCTTACTATAATCTGTATACTTCTTCTGTGTGGTACTTTTTATATCTTTCATTACAGATTCCATTTCTTTACTGAGGTTGGTTTCAGACTATGAATAAAGACACGAAAGAAGATTAGTTAATTTTACCTGAAGAAATGCAGTAGCTGATTGTAAAGTATAGCACTTTCATAGTTGTAAAAGACATTTGCAGGTTATGAAAAAATATGCATTAAAAGTCAGTATTCTGTCTCACAGAAGTGTTGGAATATTTTGGAAAGTTATTCTGATTTGTTCTGAATAGGAAAACATAACTGTTTTGTCCATTTCCTAACTTAAGAATCTCACTCCTTGCATTATTTTAAAGTATATTTGCACTGTACAAGTCCACAAAACCACAAAGCATCTCCATCAAGACTGGAAGGTAACAAAATTTAATGTAATTTATTCTGTCATTCAGAGGACCTCATGAAGCTTTGTAACACATGAGAATCTGCAAACTGCTCTTTTTGTAAAACAAATAATCCATACCTTAAGAAGCTCTTAACAGACATTGTTTAAATAGCTTCCAGTTACAAGAAGTTGTTTTGACATTGCAAGAAAATTATAAATAAATTCTATATTACTTGACTTTGTTCTATGTAAATGACTACTGAGAAAACTGAAAACATACTCAGTAAAAAAAATTACATAAATCACATTTTGTCACAGCTTTCAACTGTTTATTTTTAGTAGGTAACGGAGTAAATGCTCTAAATATTTAAAATTTCTTGATAAGAAAACAATAGTACGTTGCCTTCCATATTAGAAAAAAATGAACTTTCCCAGGTTGCCAGGTTTCTAAGAGGTCACAAATACAAAATAATGTAAAAACTGAAAGGTAGAGGCAAATTAACAAGGATCTTTCTGCCTTACACTGATGCTTACTGGGAAAGTTCCCAGCTGTTCTTGAAGATCTTCCACCTCTTGTACAAGATCTTGCATACACTTGTTACTATGACTTTGCCAAACGCTTCTTTCCACGTTGTTTCCAGGATAACAAGGAAGAACACTGTTAGCAAACTGCCTACATAGGGGACAGGTAAATTCTCCTTTGTCCACTGAAAAACCCTGGAGGACTTGGTCATTCTAAAAGAAAATAAAGAAGATGTAGCTGAAACTTGCAAACAATTATAATTTTTTTTTGTTTGATAGTTCAGGTGTATAGCTAAAAAAACTAAGTCTAAAACCAAAACTGTAAAGAAAGAATAATTAGAATAGTCCCTCGTTTTACTGACAAGAGTCTTAACTACTAGAGACTGTCTTACAATCCACCAACTCAACCAATTTTCCTGATTTCTAAGTATCCTCCATTGTCAACAATATCCCCATAATAAAACAGAAATACTTCAATGAAGTATTTTCAACATTTCATGCGTGTTGTCTCTTTCTGGCAATTCTCATAAAGTTTGAGACTCCAAGTACAGGCTGAAAAAAACCTAATCAAGTACCCACTGGAGGGCAGCACGAGAAGAACCCTGATTATTTCTTGTATCACATGATGGATCAAAAAATGGACACAGAAGTATATGTTTGGGAAACGAGGATGTGTCCTCAGTACTCTTGTTACTGGCAAGTAACCTTGCTTCAGCTTCGTGAGTTGCCTTCATGGTTTCCCATGTGGATAGCTGATTGTGTTATGTAAAAATAATTTTTTTATCCAGATGAACACAGGTCTATATAAATTATTTCGGTACTAAAAATGCTAATAAATAGTCAAAATTATTATGCACTCTTCTAGGTACTACTAAAACATGCTAGGATCAGAAGTTCACTTAAATAATCTTGAAATCTTCAAGAACACAATTAGGTGGAATAACAGCTTATTTCAAGTTTAATAGAGAATCCCCCCTGAAAAGTGACTTTAGAATTTATGTGATGCAAAAAATTACTTTTCCAAAATTATGTAAAGTGAGACTACCATGAAAGTCCAGATTTTGCTGCTATATTACTTCATATAATTTTTACTTAATTTTATATTTATCCAGATGTCACAATTACTGCTGCAAGCAAATTTAAATTAATATGGAATAGAACAATTCATCCTGAGATCCAACAAAGGTTGCATAGCTTCTAGTTTCTTTAGAGTTTAAGTTTCACASTATGACCAATACTGATACTAAAAATACAAGGCACTGCTCGCAGTTTTTCGCAAAATGAAGACATCAACAAAAATTACAAAAACCTCCCAAAATCCACAAAACCAAACAGACAAACAAACAAAATCATAAATCGCCCCCCTCCCCAAAAAAACCCACCACACACACACAAAAAAAACCCACAAAAAAACCCCAAACCAAAAACCTTAAGAAAGTAAGGTCCCATAAAGTAATCTGAAAAAAAAGGCTGGTTCATATGAAACAAGAAGTCATAATTTAGTCTTTATTTTTTTGCGCTGGTTAAAATTTTGTTAAGTATTTTTTCTGATATATCAAAATAACTGAAAACAAAGTAGTTTTGTTAATAATGTCAAGATGCAGTACGAGATTAAGTTATCAAGTTCTTGAAAGACAATAAAACCATTCTGTACATTCATACAAAACACTTGATTGATCTGATTTGAACAGCATAAAACCAACTGATTTCAGTAAGAACAGATCCAAATAAATATGTTCTTCAGTTTTACTTACCCGTAAGGATTCCATGTAAGACTTGTGACAATCTATGTGTAAAGTATGACCACAGGTTTGTACATAAACACCTCCTTCCCAGCCTATTGACACTGCTTGTAAGCAGGAACTCTAAAACAAAGCAAAAACAGTAAGAAAAAACAACAACAATTATATATAAAGCTGTAGAAGTATTTACCAGAACTTTAAGATTTACAAGATACTCAGATGTTTATTTGCATGCTATCTAATTAAAAGACATCCTGAGAAAATAAAGAAAAAAATTAATTTTATATTTACTTATGCTAACTTACATGGCTGCCATTATGCTATTCTTTTCAACAAAAAGCCAAACAGTTAAATTGAATTCCTGCAATTCTTGCCACCTAAGATAACAACTTCTTTAAGGAACTTCTTGTATTACAGCAGGAAGGTGGGTCTAACTCCAACAGCTGTTCCAATAGCATAAGTTATCCCGTGTACAAGGGCAATATACTGTTCAAATACATTTCAGTCAGTTTTGTAGGTAACCAAAATAACAATACCACAGTTATATAATTAAACTCTAATCTGTTATTAAAATTCAGTGTAAACATTTAGGGGTTTTAATGAGTTGTTGAACAGCATCATATATAACTCATCATAACTGGAAAAGAGAACAAGTACTTGTTTAGTGAGCTGAGTTTTTACTAGGTTTGTTTTGAAAACACTGGCCTTATTCGAAGACTGCACTTACAGCCCACATGTCCAAAAAAGTTACCTCACTGGTAACTTTTTTTCAGAAAATAATGACCTGAAGAAACAATCACCTCTGGCAACTTATGATAAGGAATTCTAGAAAATTCTCTTGCAGAATATCTAACTATAGTCAGTCTAATTATTAAGTCTCCATTTCTCATAAATTTCATACACAGATTGAAATACACATTCTGGTTATATATTTAAAGAATAGAAAAAGATTAATGGCTACCAGAATTGGAAAACTATTTTTAGTGTAGATTCAGTCTAAAATGGTCTTAATGTATGATGCAAAATCAGGGTACCATGAATAACTCTGATACTTGCATTTTCTAAGGCTTCCCTAGTATCTCTTTTTTTTTTTCCCCTGCACATGAGCAGGAAATCAAAACAAAATTACAAATTGTAGCTATGGGACATGCTCCTGTTTACAATGCCTCAACCTGTCATTTATAATGTACTGTGAGCCTCTCAGGCCATAAAATAAGAAAGACTCTCTCCTGCTGGTTCCCGCATCATTTAGTAGACTGCACTATTAGTAAGATCATATGATATGTCTGGCTAAGGCCCACAGGACAAATGTTTCATTCAGGCAAATCATTATTTCTGGCATATATCTAACAAGGCTACTGTGTGGCAGTTGCAAAAAGAAAAAAAAAAAAAAAACAAACCAAACAACAAAACAACCTCAAAGTCTTAGCCAGAAAGACTATGATTCTTGAGTAGAGAAATAAAGGAGATTCCAAAACAAGCCACAGGCTTGGGATGGACCACACCTATATCAAGCTATAGGTTAGAGAGTACTATGTGATTCTGAAAACAGTTTTATCAATCCAATATATGAAATTTTATCTCCTAATCCTTAGTCATACCTCTCCATATTAAAAATAATCACTTTCAGTGATTTTTCCTTTAATGGGCGAGAACTCTACTCCCTGACAGCAAGCGTCAAATTCCAGCTAAGAAGTTCTTTCTCTATGGAAAGAAGTGGTCTGCTTTGCCCAATCTCTATGCAGCGGGTACCTTTTCAATGGCAATTTTTGTTGATTTTTTTTCTTCTAGCAGAATAAGCTAGATCATATTTCATACCTTAAAATTTTTACATCTAAGTGAAATTATTCACTTGCCTCCTGAAATCTACTACAGGAAGGACACTTGTTGAGGAGGACACAGTTAATAAACAAGAGGACTTCTTATTGCTTAGCTGAACAAGACATTCAAGACACTAGCAGATGTTTCCATTTTTATGTCCAACACAATTTAAGGATTAGCTCTTTCATACAGAGACTTCTTTTTAAGACAGAAGCGACCTGAAAACTTGAAAGCAAAAACAGCTAATGCAAGTAATGTTTGAATCATGACTGGAATTTTTGAAAGCAGGATGCATTTGCTCATTGCATTACAGTGTATGTTAGACCAATTTGTTGGCAGTGTTACTGCACAGAAAGGGAAATACACACTTTAGTAAGATCAAGTTTTTGGGTAATATTTTGCTTGAACTCCTTTGTAGTATGCAAACATGTAAAAATAAAGTTCCACTTCAGCATTACTTCAATGTTTTTTATCACTTAGTAGGAAAATGTATTAATTAACTACTTGAAACCGTAAACCAGTATCATCAATGTCAAAAGAAGAAAAGCTTGTCCACAGATTCCTTCTCAGCTAAAAAAAATCTTTTGTTCAAAAATAATTTTTTGCTTAGGTCTTTAAGAGTTTTACTTTCTATCAAGGAAATGCATGATATTTGCCTTAGAACAAGGTGCTTTTCTGAAAAGATTGACCAATTTTTAATACTATATCAAAGTAATTATGAATTGTAATCAACACTACTCTACATAAGCAAGCTTGGCTGCAATTGGCAAATTTGTTATCTGTGGATGTGTCCGGGGTTAGTTATATATTCTATTACCACCCACAAAAGCTGGATAAATTTCATAATTACACACCTGGGACTCCTTATCTCAACTGAGATAAGCACTCCAGCCTACAGCAAGCACCACCCATCCTGATTATCTAATCTCAGAATGGCCCATTAGCACCACCCAGTTGATTATGTGATCTCAGCTAATGGCCCATTAGCACCACCCAGCTTGACTAATACCCCTAACCCTGGATCATCAGAGAACCCTGGGGATCATCTCATTCAAGCTCATTACCAAAGCAACCAATAGAACATCGGGAAAATCCTCTTCCATTGTGAAAGTCCCCGCCCCTGGGGGAGGTGCCAGCCAAGAAACACAGCATAAAAACAAGGGTTTTGGATGGGAGAAGGTACCCTCGACTTGCCAGGACTCCGCTCTTGGGACTCCAGACTCGACTCGACTCGACTCGACTCCTCAGAATTGGACTCAACTAGCTACTCCACTCCACTCCTCGGAATTGACTTAGCTACTCTACTCCACTACTGGGACTGGACTACCAGGCCTTTCTGCAGGACCAGTGCCTAACTGGACTGCACAGCTACCACTCTGGTCAACAGGGTGTCAGGTTGTACCGTGACTCTGTCGGTTTGTTTAAGCCCGTGTTTCTGTATTACTGCATTTATTTTAACCTTTTTTATTAAAATTGTAATTTTGACCTAAAATCTCTCAAGGTATTTTGTGTGGGGTTAATTTCCCCTGCTGGTTTACAGCCAAACCAGCACAGGATGTCATTATGAAAAAGTCAGCAACTGTGTCAGAGTAAAAACTGCCACATTATTTTCCACTTTAAAGCCAATATTTAAGTTTCTAAGGGCTAAATATCATTATTTAGTTAGATATGCCTTAAAGCTGGTATCTCACCTAGGACTAGTCTACAGAAGCAAATTTAGGGCCACAGGTTATTATTCTCCCCCAGAACGATTTCTCAGAATAGTTGAGTATTATCTTACAACATAGTCCTTTTAGGCACTAGCAAGGAAAGTCACAAGCAGCACTTCTGCAAAGGTCTACAAATTGAACATGTCCTGCTAAGCAACAAGAACTGGCTCTCAAAATTAAATGTGAAAAGCTGTAATCTGGCTTTGTGAAGTAACGCGAAAGTGCGTTTGAAAAGCTAAGATAACTGCAAAGCAGACATTAACTACCAAGTAATGTAAAATTGAACTTCAGATGTTGAGCGGAGTTGAGGATTCAGCAGAAAAGGGTGCATTCTACTGGTTCCTCCTTCCCACCCACTCATCCACCGCTTCTCTGTAGTGGCTCAGACAACTGTTACAGATTAAAACAACTCTTTCCACCTACTCTGTGCAGCCAAAATACTTTTACCTGAGTAAGAGTATTTCCTTGACTGGGTTCAGTGAATGCGTACAAGAGAACTGGTGTTTGCTTAGACAGTAAAACCACATTTCAATTGTGTGGTCACACTGAATTGTGAAATACCTTCTTCTAGAGAACAGCTGTGCGGATATTTAATGACTATGTAGCCCGTAGACAGATGCCTAATGCCAAAAATACAACTACAGAAAAGCCAGATGCTATTCAAAAAAAAGGAGCCCATCAAATGTAAACACTTCAGAACAACTACAACATGAAAAAGCATTCACTAAATGTAGAAAGGAAACTAGGAGAACTCTTAAGTTGTAATTTCATTTATCTTTCTATACAAATTTTTCCTAAGTGGTAGTCTTGTTCGTATGAAATACCCACATCTTTAAAGAATCGCTGTAGAGTTGTAAGCCTCACATCGTGCAGTGCTGCACAGGTATCCCAAGGATAGATCTGCTCCTCTTCAGTAGTTGGCAGCCTCTTAGGCTCAGTGCTGTTGCGGCACTGCCCCAACACTGTGTGAAGAAAAGCAGCAATATAGAATGCAATGGATAACAACAGGCTAAACAATTAAGAAAACAATCAGGTATTTTTGGTTTGTAACTATAATGTGCTTTGTTGATGTTAAAAAGTAAAAACTTATTAAAGAATCTAAATACTGAAAGCTGTGCTTTTGCACTTGTACATAAAATAAATACATATACACACCTGCACAAACAAACACTCGTATCTACATGCAGAAACACTGATGGCTGTTTAATTTTCTTTTCCTTTCAAATACTGATTTTCCTGCAAGTCTGTAATATACTGCTGCATTTGGAAAAGCTAACAGGAAGTAGGAGGGAATTAACCTTTGTTCTTTCCCCAAACATTTTAAAAGTTCCTTATGTGTCTCACAGAGGACCACCCACAAAAAAAACTAGGAAACTCCATGGTTCCAGATTTCATCAGACACAASAGTATTTATGCACACATGTTAAAAGCTGCAGAGACACTGCTTTTTCCTACACATTCATACCTGAGGATGCTTGTAATAGCACAACCAGCCCTGTAGGTCTGTCTTCAGTAGAAGGACCACTTTGTCCACAAATAACACAATCATATATTGCCTCAGAAACGTGCTGTTCGGATGTAGCTACCTCCATGGCAATATCAGCATCTGGTGATTCTAAAAAGGAATAAGAAAATTTATATTAAACAGAAGTGAAGAAATCCAATTGCATCTGCACTGAGGTAGTGATGAAAAAACTACAAAACAATTTCTCTAGTTTATCTACAACTAAAACATTGACAGTTACTTGAAACTAACCTTTCTGCTTCAAAGAAAGACACCGGAAAAATGAAGTATGTGTTTTACCATAGACAAAGTGACTTCCTGTGGAATTAAATGTTTTGTTCAAGTTTCATATTAAACTCGATCTCTTTAAAACTTCTATAAAACAGAGATCTAACTTCGGTTTCATTAGACATTATACTGAAAACTCTGAACATAGAGAGATGAAGAGCAATGGATATGAATCTCTAGTAAAACCAGATTTGCTCACAGCTGACTGAAACAAAAATTAGAAGGAAAAATTTAACTTGGACACCTTAAAAATAATTTTAAGATGCTCAGACATGGTGAATGAAATGTGCAACTAAAACAAAGGTTTTTTTCCAATACGAAACTTGGACAATCTTTAATAATTTGGGGTGCATTACGAAAGCAACCAGCTGTGACGCAGCAGATGTTTAGCTTAACATTTACTGTATACAAGACATGTCAGAGATCGGTTTTCTTAATGGTCCACATTACTACTTCCTAGGTGCATAGGAAGGTTCAAGGCTAAGGACCAGCTTTGAACTATCAAAGCCACTGCACTTGACATAGCTTTGTTCACATGACAGTTGGTGGTGCTGGTTTCAGGGCAAGCAATTTTATGTTGTTACAGTCAATGGTAAGAATTCTTTATTGGCTTGAAAGAAAAGCACCTTAGGACAAAATGATCCTCTCCTGACTGCCCAGGAACACATACAGTCAGACTCTTGATCTAGAATACGTGGGGTTTTTGTGTCTTTCCTAGAAGATAATTTTTCCAAAGGAAAACACTTCCTTCCCACCTTCAACCACACCCTTTATCTCCCTGATTAAGTAGGCCAAGGTACTGGACAGAGAATCCAAAAATCTTGAGGACAGCAAGAGTCTTCATGCAGAATTGCTTTGAGGAGAGCTGCTGTCTTCTGAAAGTCTACTACAAGTTCGGCACAGGAGGCTGCTGCCATAAGCAGAGGCATCTGGGTGCCAGGCAGCATATTTCTTTCCTATAACAAGTGCCATGCAATGCTCTTGCTCACAGGGCTGAATCAAAATGACACTTTTAGTAACTACTGATTTCCCAGTCAGTTATTGAGGGTCATATGAAAATGAACCCTGATCTTCACTGGTATGCAGCTGTTACTATTGTACACACATGTATCACCATCTAGTGGCAGCCAGATGTACAATGAAAGAAAAAGCACAATGCATCAACTGCAAATGTCCAAAACATCCAGAAAACCTAGAAGGAAACTGCAGCACAGAAGGGAGGAAGTAAACACTAAATGCTACTTTTAATATCATCTCATAATTGTATAATGCACACTTATGTACACGTATGTATCAAAAGCAAGAAATGACAAGGACTAAAGTTTCAGCTTTCTTATTTGTCTTTTTCTAAAATATTGCCAATACAACAGAAAATATGCATCCATTTAATATTTTTCAGAAGTGTAGTAAGAGAATACAGTGTGTCAATACGATTTTGAACAATTCAATCGAAGTTGTCAAAATCAGTCAATATTTAATTTACAAAATACCATTCATTCATCATAAATCGCATATCTTCAACCTGAAGGAAAAAAATACAGAACTTAGTATKTAAAAGGTGTTTAAAACTAGTTCAATATAGGCAATTTATACTTTAATTTCCTATGTACAACAGGCAAATAAAAATCAGGCTAATTTAATTTTAGAACTCAATGATCAAGTGCATGCTTTCTTCACAACTACTTAGATGTAGATGTAGCTAGGCTACTCTGGCAAACAATAAAATACCAAGGAAACTAAGTTTCTAGCACCAAGGAAGACTTCCTAATAAAATAATTTCTTCCAGAGCTAGTGAAAGAAAACAAAAGGATATTGGCAAGAAACTAAAATCTCAAATAATTAAGCATATCAGAAAAATTGTAACCAAACAAAACCCCTCCATTCTTTTTGAATGGACGATGATAAACCTCAATTACTCACTTAAACTAGCTGTTAGCTTCTTTGAAAGGTAAGACTTGGGCTACAGTTTGTTTGAAAGGGTACATTTTGGCAGTAATTCCTAGTTTGAAAATATATCAGTGGCCATCCAGAAAAAGAAAGCAAGCTACGCATATAGCAGTCACCTCAATCATGCCTTTCTTGCCCTCCCGAGTTTTGCCTCTGTGGAGCTCCTGTGCAAGCGACTGACCCTGCCCCACCAGCTACATGATCTACCTACACTGTCAAGGACCAAGACAAATATGTTTCAACTCAAAATACTGTTGAAGATGAGCGAGATTCTTTCTTGTGAACCTTCTTCTAAAATATTTCATTAATGCATTGATACTTTATATATAAAGTATACACACACACACACACACACACACACACACACAAAGTTATTGGCATTTCTCCATTCTACTTCGAGTTCTATATTTCCTATTTCACATGGGGAAAAGTAAAACTAAACTGCACTTTATTGCAACAGTAGTCATATGGATGTTTAAAATCCCCAGAAATTTGTAGCTCCACACCTTTTTTTTTCTTTTTTCTCCATTTCATATAAACAAAAGCACAGAAATGCTTTGTGTTTTCCACAGAAACTTGTGAAGCATTTATTTAAAGTGACTGAAGTTGTAATGCTATTTTATTTAGAAAACACAGGTTCTTGTCAATTTTTAAAGCACATGCAAACATTTCCTACCTTCCAAAGATAAAAAGACAAATTAATAAAAATTACTCTTGTATTAAATGGCCTGTTATATTCATGAGAATAACATTTATAGTTAAACATTGATTCCCATATAACACAAAATCCTACTATTTTGGCTAAAAAACATCCCCAAAACACCACCAAGAACTGCCACATGAACAAAGCGACATCAGTTGCAACTAAAAGGTTAAGGATAATCAATGTCTCCTTATTTTGCTTTCACTGGTGCACAACCCCCCAACATTTTTTTCCAACAGTAGGAAGATATTCCTTTGAAAAACACTTTTTTGTGTCCCAGAATGTTGCCTTATTGAATATCAAAGGTATCCTTTGACAGCCATTTGCTGAGATACCTGAGGTATACTACTCCTCCACCTTTCCAACAGGTTTTGTAGGAGCCTGCAGTTTTGTTTTTGCATGAAAACCACTGGCACCCAAAACAAGACATCTCGTCACTCTGAAGATTCAGGAAGTASGTAGGGGCCCCAGAAAAGCAAGAGACCAAGGAGGCTTTAGTTGCTAGGCTGAAGCACAGCTTTACTAGCCAGGCAGCAGTCACACGAGACAGCAAGTGCCTCTTACATTAAGCAAGGATGCTCACAGTTTAAAACTCTGACTTTCCGAAGATTTAACCTAACTGATTTCACAGAGACTCATCCCAATGATGTCAATGTGTGTGAAGAACGAGCCAATGGAAAATGTAAGGTAAGACACATGGTATTGGTACCAATTCCCCAAGTTTCTCTCATGAGATTTGTCTAATGTTGTAATACACTTCATTCCCTTACAGAGAGTTCTGGAACTTTTCTCTGTCCTTGCGAATTATTTCACAAATCTGAATAAAGATGAACCTCAAAACACTGAAGACAGATGGAAAAATTTGAACTGTGACAGAAACCCAGGGAAGAGCCAAACCCTACAGTTTTCAAGAATTTTTTTAAGAGTTAATTATTTAGGTCCTTGTTTAGTTTTGTACCAATAGAAGCAGAGACACAAAGTTACAGAAATCTAGCACTTCCTACCTCCTAACAAATACTGATCAATCTGCTAAAATCTAGCACACTGATCTATTGCAGAATGCGTTGCTATCTGAATTTAATTTCATTTCTACTCTCCAGAGTTAAAGATAAATTCTGTTATTTCCCCTACCCAGCAAAACCCCAGAACCAAAAGGGCTTTGTAAACACAGTAAATGTAGTTCAACACCTCCACTGACTGCAGTCAACACTCGTCCTGCTGTACACGCTGTGTCAAAGCGGCCCCTTGGTATCAAAGCAACCATTAGTATGCTAATATTCTTTGCCCTGACCCAGCACATATATTCTCAAGAGATCAGTTCCTAATTTATTTTTCTATCTGGGTTCAGAAGATTGAGTGTCAGGAAATGTATGTCACCTTGCATTAAAACTCTGCATTTCTTTTTAGGTCAAACTAAGGAACATTGCATGAAGGACAAAATGACATCCTGCTAGATACACATCATAAAAAAGACACAAAAGATCATCTGCATACTTATCAAGATGCATTAAAAATGTTTAAAAATCACACYGGGCACTTCAGAGACAACAAACTATTGAAGATATGAGAGATATCTTAACATTTATAATTAACAAATTAACCAGTTTACAATTTTTCAGTATGATAAGTAGTTCAGCAGCTTGCCTGGAATGGATCATATTTTCTTTTTATAAAATTCAGATAGACAGATCTTTACAAATATCACTATAATTTGTTAAAGGCTACTATTAACCTAGGACTGAGTGATTTAGTATGGTTCTTATTAAGTCCCTCCTGAAGGTTATGAAGTTTAAAAAATCTCTTGCACAGAGWTCCACATCACAAGATAAAACATGGTATCGCCCTGAGCTAAGCGCCCTCAAAGAGCTCCAGGAGCTGGGGAGGCCTCTGGAGGTAAAACAGACAACGCATTTTTTACTATCTGGACAGTCTCCTCAGACATTTCAAGAGCTCTATCTGCTGTTCTTAGAACACATTGCTTGGTTTATTTTTTCACTTTTTTTGTTTATCCTGCAGTAAAACAGCTAAAGGCAGCACAGTGGATGCTGTTCTATCTTAGTTCATTAACATAACTGTTTCTAAATTTCACCTAATTACTTCCAGGCAAGCTTGAATGGCAATGCAGCTCTGCAGATGTCACAGAATATAAATAGAAAGTAACAAGGGGCACAAATGCAAAGTGCTGCATAATTGGAATTTTCTTCTACAGTGACTATGTGAAAGAAAATGACAACATTTTCAGAATCTCATAAGAATTTGTGCATTTCAGTACAAATAAATAAATTCTGCTGGTAAAATGAGACACATTTAATATTGAATAATTAACATGTAACTGGGGAACTTCCTTTTAAAGCCATGTTTCATTGCAGCATCCCAACAATCAAAGAGAAATACCTCAGGGGATTAACAGCGGCCTGTGCACTTTAATAAACACTTTGGAAATTATTAAGTATATGGGGCCTAATAAAATAATCTTTAAGCTTTGGTTATTCTCCATTATTCCTATCCCCTCCTAGAGACATTTATTTTCAGAGTACTTCCAGTCTTCTACACTGTCACTAGAAAGGTATTATGAAGTTTTTAAGTGCTATACCCAAAACCAATTATAGCAGTTCTCACATTTTACCACTGAATCACATCTACGTTTCATAGTTAAAGTTTTAAAATACGACGATGATAAGAATAATAATTTGCCCAAATGACACCAACTGAATCAGTGACAAAGCAAGAGAGCTGAGGCCTCACCATCCCTGCGTTTCTGACAGTGTTATTACAGTTACAACAAATGATCAAAATGAAGAAATAAACCTGGGCTGAACTTCAATCTATAATAAAAGTAACAGGTAGACTTTGTGTGAGACAGGAATGAATTCTGACTGATTTTAGTATAAAAGGATTTTTTAATTTTCAAACAGCTATTTCAGCACTGCTCTGCTACAATTCAGGTTAAACCTACGAAGTACTTAAGAGTAGTTTTAAATTGAATCACTCCAGAAAATGTAGTTTCAGAATTCTTACTGTAAGAAGATTTAAGCAAATTAACATTTGCTGTAATTTTTTGTAACACATAGAGACCACATTCACAGCCAAACAAATCACTTAGGTTCAACAAACTGAAGAAAATATTGCAGACAAAAATTAATCTGTATTTTTAAATAACCCTCATGCACTATAATGGTATATGTACTTACTTTCTGCAAGTTATTTTAATGCCAGTCAGAACATAAAAGCTAGTTAATACTGCACTGTAGTACTAATTCAGTGCATTTTCATAACARAGTCAGAAAATTGAATGACAACATAGAAGACACTGAAAACAGTTAGTGAAAACGCAAAGTAATTATTATTTAACATGATGCTAGGAATTCTATTAAGTTGCTGGCCAGAAATGTTTTTATGTAGAATAACTTTATGAAAATGTGGCCTATTAAGTTGATTCTGTCTAGTGCTGTGCATGACCCGGTATAACTTACAACAAACACTTCATTTTTTGTTGAGACATCTGAAGTTATTCATTCTTTAAATACTAAGAAGGAAGCGATTTCAATCTTGCATGCCCAAGAAGTTTTTAAAGCACAATCAAACACAAAGGCCCAGGTCTGTCTGGTTGAGAATTCAATATTAATTAACTAAAAGCTAAGTGTTCCCAGTCCTCCACACAAATAAATGCTGTGTAATTTACTGATTTAGCTACTATGATTTATCCACAAATCAAAGCAGTTATCTTAAACATAGCTTATAAAACTATGCATGGAAGTATTTATGCACATTCATGTATATATGCAAATACAGCTATTGACAGGTATATCTATATCCATATCTATATATATATACACACATCTGATTTCATACATAAGCCCCATTGATTTTAAAGTTGCGATATGAAGAATTCAAAACATAGATGACTGAAGAACCAAAGTTTCCCAGTTACTTTCAATTAGCCCCGACTGTATAAAGACTTCATTTTTAATAAGTAGAACTGCAAGGTTCTTCTTCCCTTCTTCCTTACTTCAATGAATAGATTACAAAAAATAGCTACCCATTTAACGAGGATGACTTACAACACAAAGTTCCCAGATAAAAATTAGTGTATTGCACACCCTCCAAACGTAACACCATATATAGAGTGATTAATTTCATAGAATCATAGAAAGTTTGGGTTGGAAGGGATCTTGAAGACCATCCAGTTCCAGCCCCCCTGCTGTGGGCAGGGACACCTTCTACTAGACCAGGTTGCTCAGAGACCCATCCATGATTGCTGTATCCAAAATCTTATTAAGTATAAATGAATAAATCTTCTCAGCAACCTGTGAACTGAAGGGAATTTAACAATTTCAAAAGACAGACTTTTGGAGGAAATACAGTTGTCAAAATATTTCTAACCAATGCTTAAAGTCAAATAAAAACTACATAGCAGATGATACTTGATTGAAGCGGGGAGGGGAAGATTCCTGCTTTTTCTTATCTTTCAGAACTGCTAATTTTCAGCGAAGTGACCCAAATGACTAAAGTACTTTCCATTCCTCAGTTAAACAATAACTAATCAGGATTATGTGCTTCTACACAGCAGAACCTGTGAGAAAGAACTCATCCTCAAGAAAAACAAGAACTTGTGCCATAAAGCCAGTATTTGAAATGGAATACAATGTTATCACTTATAGCAGCTGAGGTGATCTAAAAATTATGCTTTCCTTACATCTATAATATATTTAAAAGGCAAAACTTTGACCATGTTAGAATTTGAGGCTCTATAGAGAAATAATCTTAAATTTCATTATTACAGATTAAAGAAAACACAATCTTTACAAGACAAACTAATTCGGGGACATTTTATATTAAATGTAAATACTTTAAAACATATCACATATTTAATCATTTCATCTACTGTATACTAAGAAAAACTAGGAATAAATTTATGTCCTACAGATTTAATCTATTCTTTAGCAATGATGTATTCTGTAATGTCTGTCTTATAAAACATAAAGTTAAACCTCTTAAGAAATATTAAGTTAACAAGTGGATACAAAAGTAGAATCTGAGGGGACGGTTTTCTGTTTGGTTGAGGTAGTTGATGGTTGGGATTTTTTTGTGTGTGTCTCTTTGTTTTATAAACTGAGTAAAAACCTTAACACTACGGGAAAAGAAATAAAGGCAAGCAATCACCCACACAAAAACTTACCAACATCCATGGCAGTTTCCATGAAGCTTTTCTGCCTTGAGGCAAATTCAGCCAACAATTTCTGTTGCCTTTCTCTAGCCTTCTGTCGTCTAAGTGCAAAAAGAGGGAAGAGGAAAAAATAAGCATATATAATGGAGTGAAAAGAATACTTTATAACATCAGGCTGATTAGTTACCACCTTAAACAGTATAATTCAAAATTAAGGTTTACATAAAGGAATCATTTCCAAGCCCAAAAAAGGCATCTCATGATTTAAAAATGAAGTTTTTTTAAGAACTTAGTGTTATTTTCTTTTGAGTCTGAAAGAATAGAATAAAATCCTGTCCTGGAACACCCCTCAGAAAACCAAAGGATCTTTTAACAGATTAGGCCATAACATCTTGAGAAAAAGAACCCAAGACCTTAGTCTTGAAACATTTTTTGTGTTACACATGGGAAGAAAAACAGAGTGCAATGCCATTTGTACAAAAACGAGTACTCCTGTCAGAAACTAACATTTGCAAGTTAATAATAACAGTAACAATAAAAGCCTACATCACTCCCTTTTGATATAAAGCTTGATGGCAAGGGAAACGATTATGAATAATTTATTTTCCAGCTAAGGCTCCCCACAGTGGTTCGTTTTCCCCCATCTCCACCCAAGATACTGGTCACCAATAGCTTTCGTACTCAGATTTAATGAAGCTTGAGATTGCGTCCAGATTAAAAGCCCTTATCTCCTTGAAGCCAAGTTGACTTCACTAACTTTTTCCTCATTTTTTGTCACAGCTCTGGATTTACAAATGGAAGACATTAGAGATTTATTCTTGTCTAGCCTTCTATTTAAACTGTATTGGTGACTTGTACAAGGCTGTATGACCAGCTATATACCTCCCTATATAAATAGATACTGCAGTGGATAGAGGAATATTGATGGATGTAAAAAGATAAAGAAAATAGACATTAACTTTCCTTACTTTGACATGAGATTACAAATAGAAGAAATGGGAGAGTGAAAGTGGGAAAAGTAAACAAAAGCCCTGCATCACAGCTGCTTACCACAGGGAACATGCCCCTCAGCTGAGGGGGTTTATGCAGTACTTCCCCAGTGCAACTACAGAAGCTCTACCATAGGTACAAATTCTGTGCATCAGCATTTACAATGCATTTTTGCACTGCTCAGAGATGATTCAGATAACTAACACGAGCTTTAAAAACACCACTTGGCATCTAATACCCTCATGGGTGAGTCCTCTTTAGTCTCAAGCACTGATTATCAGTGTCCTGACACAGGAACTGGCATGCACAGGCCCAAAGGAGCTCATACAGTGTAACTTGTTATACAGAGGTGGCTTGTTTATAAGTCAAAGCTTCTAATTTGTTCTCTTAAAGGCATCCTAAAG
The DNA here is from genome assembly GCA_018881555.1 of Amblyornis subalaris. Lineage (NCBI taxonomy): Eukaryota > Metazoa > Chordata > Aves > Passeriformes > Ptilonorhynchidae > Amblyornis > Amblyornis subalaris. The sequence continues at coordinate 1,397,196 of JACAXG010000012.1, read as the reverse complement.
ACCCAAATATCTCTGCCCATTTATCTGCTACACTGTACAGTCACCATTTCTCAAAATAACTTCTATTTACAACGTCACAAAGATTCATTATTCTGAGGATCAGACCAGGGCATTCATTAGACTTGTTTTTATTTATTTCTCCCTGGAAATTTCTCAATAAACACCTTGACTAAAAGCAGAGTGACTGTAAATAGATGCATTTAATAAGAAGACATAAACAGACTCTGACAGATTCAGTACAGCTCAGTAATTTTCCCTGATGGCCCATGGGAATATGACACTGCAATTGAAAAAATACTGCAAGCACCTCAAGCTCGCTTCTAGTTCTGTATTTCAGTTTCTATGGCAACAATCCACTGCCTGAGTGATGGCACTGTATGTTGAAGTAAGCTAAAAAATATTATCATTTAATGTGCACAGTCTGCTCAGTCTTCACTGATACAAAACTGAAATTGGGGGAAAATTAAAACAAATCAATCAAAAAAGTAAAAAATGCAGCCTCGCTATATGAACAGTGTCACCATATGAGTTTAGTCATTTCAGTTATCACACTATTAATAAACCTCACGGGTACACCAATACCATTATAAATTTGAAAAGAAGATAACAATCACTCAGAACAACACAGAAAGGGAAACATTCATTTTCATCATTATTTTAGCCCCCAAACTTAACTGAAAACTTGAAGTGCCTCCAGTAGATCCTTGAAAATATCAAGGGGGAAAGGAATGACCTTACCCTTTTCTATTTGAAAAATCATTTGTTTCATCGATGCCCATGCTTCTCCTGTACATAAATCTAGGACTACTGAGTACCACAGTAATGATTAGGTGCCCAAGATGTATGTGCGTTTTATCTAAAGCATTCTGGCTTTTTCTGATAAGCAATCTTACATGCTAAACCTTGACTATTTCTCTCATTTAATGAACTATTACAAGCGATGTTGAAAATTAAACTATTAACTAAACACTAGCAAGACAAAAATAGTTTTACTTTGTAAAGTACGTAACATACAAATACATAACATCTATTTTTCAGATTTTTATGTGTAATTTTCCAATACAGCATCGGTCTGTGGACATATCAGAGAGAATTTAACGAAAAATTTATTTTCAAACCAATAAAAATAGCAGGAAAGTAAAGGTAATCCAGACACTGAGTCAGATGCACATTTCTACCCAAATTTCTAAATCCATAATTATATATTCTGGTTACATAAAACGTTCAAAATACTGCATGAACAAGCACTCAATCATCTTCTTGTCCATTCCAGCCTGTGCTACCTCTCTACTTCAGCTACTGCAGTAAGTACTCTGACCTGAACTCCCCACTTTCTATGCCCCAACCTTCAAACACTATCCACCATCTGCTCCCCTCAAATACCACGCTACAGTCTTTTGCACTAGCCAATTGTCAGTCCCTTCCCACTCCAGCCAACTCTTCTTTCTAGCTGAGTCTATTACATCCCCCAAATGTCAATCTCTGTCTTACTCATACCCTCCAGACATTTGCATTCCTGTTCCACATTCTCCTTCTCCTACCAACTCTCAAGACCCCATTCTTCCCCATTGAGAGTTGCACTACAAATTGCTTTGTTTTCCATTTGCTACTCTTCTCTGAGAATATTTGACCTGACAACCCAGTTCTTCATATATCTTCATAACATCCATGCTTGCCAGCTTGAGTCTTCCCACATCAACTAATCACTTGCCCTCGCATCTTCCCTTTTTTTCACTAGTACATCTGACCACAAGGTTTCTCCTTCCAGTCCCGGTTTCAACACTACTCCCTGCCAGTCCTAGTTTTCATCTCTACTTCTCAGCTGTAGTTGCTGTACTCTAGGTGATCCCTTTTCCATAGGACTCTCACGCCAACACAAAATTTGCTGAAAGCAGAAGAGAAGCAGGGTCTCTCCATTCAGTTTCAATACTGCTAGTATTCTGGGGGCTCTCAGGACTCATTATGCCCCAACTTCGTAACTGTCCAAGCTTTTTCCTAAAAAAATTTCAGCCCAAGACAGACATCTGGCATGCAGGTTTTCAGGCCACATAATAAGAAAATACAAACTTAATTTCTTTAAAAAATAAGAATTATAAAGAAATTAAAACCATTCATTTAAAATTGAAAATGTCAGACAAGCAAAAAAAGGCAGAATTACCAAACCCATATATAGCAAACAAAACCCCAAAACAATCATGGTGTGATGTGTGCATGCAAATGAACAGACAACACAAATAAAAATTCTAACTTATCTTCAAGTTAAGCCACAAAAGCTAACACAATCTTAATTCTACACCTTTCTATATATGAGTTTTATAAATGGCAACATAAAAGGTGAGCACGTATATCACATAATGATTATGTAATCACATAATTATTACAAAAATTTTCTAATTTAAAGATGAAAAATAGCAAGGTGCAGATTCTTCCTCAGTACCTATGTCAATCATGCATATTCAAAACAGATAAAGAGAACTGCAGAATTAAGATTTATTCTTTTAGTATGTAATTAATACAAAAACCTACAGATCAATCAAAAGATGAACAACACACTGTCCTTTCACTGCCCTTTTATTTTGTTATTAATGTTACCTTTCCTCTTTATCCAAAGTTTTCTTCTCTGCAGAACTAATCTTTTTTGGCGGTACAGGAGGTGTCACCTTCCTGCATATCTCTTCAATTATACGTTTATTCAACCTGCTCTGTACAGCAGCTTTCAATAAAATTCTTTCTACTGCCGTCATTCCATCTCCATGAGAGTATCTTGGAATTTCTGGGTGGATTAAAACATCCACATCATCCAGCCATGGGGGATAGTAAGAGTTTTGTTTTCCTGAGAGTTTGTGATGCAATTTAATCAGTAAAGACAGTATGCTTTCCTTGACTTCTAGAATGGCTGTGGTTAACTGTGGAGTTGCACCAGGTGCTGACCATTTCATCGATGTTTTGGGCCGAACCACCTGATTTGCCTCACTGGTGTTCCGATTGATGATCTCCTGAAATTTCTTTCTACGTTCTGCGACCAAACTGAACACTTGAGCTGTCCCTGAGTTCTTGGGAAAAAAATTATCACGATTAATTTGCAAAAATACAAGTATAAACAACATGCATTTCTGAAACGATAGAAAATATTTGAAGCTAGGAAGAAAAGCATGAAACTTAAAGATTTTTCTCCCCTCCCAAAATGTATTGAAAATTAGGATAGCAAAATACTAAACCTGCACATCRTATTTTTATACAAGTCTGTTATATGCAACTGCATAAAAAGCCAAGTACCAAACAAAAATATCCATACCAAAACAGATAACAACTGGTTTTACTCTAGTCTAACTGGCAATTCTGTTCTCCAAGTAATACTTCCCTAGTTTTTCTAGAACAGTAAAAATTTCAGTATCTTTATATCATTGAAATGCTTTATGCAAGTCTACTGAGCACTGTTGCACAACTCAATGTCACATAGGTGAACACAGGTCAGCCCACACATCCCCATGGGCATTGTCCATTTTGTCCAAAATTATTAGCTAAGATCCAGAAGCCACATACCCCTATTCACAAGAAGAACTTGCTATCCAGGGCAAGTGAGCACGTGAGTGCAGCTACATTAAGGACAGAGCCCACATCTTATACTACTCTTGCTTGCAGTACCAAATTACGGATACGTATACTGAATCCGTAGCAGAAAGATATTTCTCGTATGTTTTGAGCATGAAATTCTCTCTCTAACATCTTATCCTCTCCTCCTCAGAAGACTGAGCAGCTAAGAGATATAAAATGTTTCAGACATCAAATATAAAAACGGGATTCCGACAATCATCTCACCTACCTCCTTTATGTTTTAATCTATTTCATGCTATCTCCCTACTTTAGATTTTGTCTATTTTTCTGACATAAACATGCAAAAGAAATATCCATTTTATTTCTGGCATACAGGAATCTGAAGCACTGTATACAACAGATACAAAAGCAATACTGACACAGAGATTATATCATCTACCGGCTATAAATCTTTCAGGATCTCACCATTTACATATTCCTTTGTTTTCACAACAACAACAAAAAACCACTATTAATCATTTCAAATGCACTTTTGATATAAGGTTAACCTTACCTAGATTCAAGAAAACTAAGACTATTCTCCATTATTAAATGTTAGTAGAATCTTGGCAAGACCAAACAGACCTAAACACAAAGCTCAAGCAGTAAGCTATCAATGATATTTTATATTTGATAGAAAGCTTTTATTTCAAAGTATATATTAAAAACATAAAGGCATTTTATTACTTAAAAGTATCCTACCTAAGATTACCATCAAGAACATGAAAAACACACAAGTCCTTGCAATATGAATTAAAAGGAAATTCAGGAAAATTAGAAGATTCCACTGAATGTTAAGGTGAGCGCAATTAAAGCAATGTTACTAGTTAATTGCTTAGGAAAACAAACTGCACACAGATCTACCTCTCTCTGGAGGCTCTTCCGCCTTGAACTCTGGTAGATTGAGGACAAAAAAAGTCATTAAATACATCATTTGGAAGGAGGTAYCATTTGAAATAACTTCTATTTCTGCTATCAGTACAAAATATCCTAAGAAATTAATAAAAACAGTAATAAAAATCCTAACAAAAATGCCAACACAGGCAATAACAAACTAACCTAGGGTATCTAGTATTTGTATATACTTACTTGTGATGAAGCTAAGCCATCAGAACTCGTACTTGCAGGTGGTTCCCTCTTCACCTCAGGAGCAGTTTCTGGAACTCTTACTCGGACATAGTTAATGAAGTGACGCATGTTAGAAACCAAGTTACTACCTGGAAACCAACTATCATGGCAACGCTCTTGTCCACCTGCAGATTCCTAAAACAATTAAGAAAATCCTAGTATACTTTCTCTCATGTATTAAAATAATTCGTGTTGCTTTTGTAACTGTAATACAGAGGCCATAATATCTCCATGAGACAGGAACAGTACGTTGAACATTATGTACCTTAACAAAGCTAATATATCTCTTAAAAATTATGATGACGGATGTGAGGTCCATGAGGACCACAGGGCTGATAAATACATAAATCTAAGTATTTTATTTGAATGTAATCAAATACAGCCACTAGTGCTAGCTAGCAGAAGTAAAAGGACTCCAGAGAGTAATCCAAAGCTGTACAATCTAAGATTAATACAAAAGATTAGAATTATACGGAAGTCAATCTCTGGAAAAAAATGCAGCAAATCCGTAGTCAAAAAGCCGTGTTAATCACTTAGAAAAACTATGGTAACATAAGGGAATCTGGAATCACAAAAATAAATGCTCTTTATATCCAAGTCTCATCAAAAGTAGAATTTAAATTCTGACTAACTCGCATATTTTACAAGATCTTTAGCAATAAAATGCTCAGTGATAAGGGCTCAGTTGAAAATCTAGAGATTTTTAGACTCAAWGATTTAAAATTTTTTTTGCACAATTTCAAGTACTAATTTAGAGTAGTAAAAATCTAATCAACCTGTGTTATCAGATTACATATACAGAAACTGTTGAAAAACATAACAAGATACCATACTCCTCCTCACAACAGTATGTTTTTGTTTATTTTTTATTAGTTGTTCCCCATGTAAGTAAATAAAGATGCTTTATTCTAACTCCTACAGTAAAATCTAATTTTAAAGAATATTGAATCATTACACTGAAACAATACCTTTATATTTTAAAGAAAAAGACTGTATTTATTCTTACCTCTTCATCTGATTCTTGTTCCGGAGAATTTTCCAACCCCAGCTCAATCAAATATAAAACCATGCAAAGCACATGCTCTGATAAATTCTGATGATCCATTAATATCTAGGTAGAAAAACAGACATTCACATCTTAGAAGATTAAGGCTTCAGTATATCTAAACTCAAAAAAGACTGTTCTGGATAACACATTTTGGACTCCTCAGTTTTTTGGGGGTTTTTTTAAGTTGATTAAAAATTTTGAGGTTTAGAAAAAACCTAACCTTTGGTCATCGCCACAAAAGCAAAACTTTATTTTACGTCTTTCCAGTCAAACAAACTTGTACCTTAAAGCTATTACCAGTTCAAGCTGTGATTTACTTTAACACCAAAGGGGCAGGTGAAGTTGCACAGACACCACTACTGCCAGTTACATGCAAAGAGCTGCTCCCAGCCTTCCCTCCCCTTTTCACGTGATCAATCACCAAAAGGCCTCACAAAGTCCTTGTCCTATAAGCGGTGCCTACATAACTGGGAACACCAGAAGGGTTAACAGGAATTTAGTTCACAACCACCTTCACACAATCTTTTTTAGTTACAAATAATAAACGACCTTATGTTTAAATTAATAAATGCCCATATTTTTCTTCTAATACAGTTTTTTTAATGCATTGAGAAGAAGAACCAGGACAAACTTCCTCTTGAGAAGATTCTGAATTAAAGGAAAGAAAATGGCAAAAATATACAAGTTGCCAAAAAAAGTAGGTGAGAAAATATGTTTAAAATTTCATTGTAGACAGGCTACTACACAAATTATTATTTTTAGAGTGTAGCCTAGTCAAGTTTTAAATACCACTTGGTTTTGAATGGACGAATTTTCTAAGTAGATAAAGCCATTAGAAACATCAGAGAGATAAAGTTCTCAAAAAAAATAGCATTTTACAATAGCTTTTCTAATAAATGATTGAGCAGCTGATTTAATCAAACCCAACCAACTCTGAGATGATAGAGGTTATTTAATTAAAAAGGGGACTCAGTATTATGTTAATTTGAAGAGCATGTGCAAGTGTACCAGTGAGACTCAAAACTCATATTGACCAACACTTCTGAATAGTAAAATCAGCAAATGTAGTTTACTGTTTTTCCACAGGAAGTCCCAAATGTCAAGAGGTATAATAAAGGCTGTAACGAATTAGCAAAATTTCACCAATAGACCAGACATTATTTAAGCCAACACACAGAATCAACCACTATGTGTTTTCTACCATCCATAAATCTGGTAGAAAATATATGGGATTCCAGCTAACACAGCAACCCGGTAATGGTTAAGATTCTCAAGATTTAAGCCCTTGAAGGTTCTAAACGGAATAAGATAAAAAGCAGCCAATAAACCCTGAGCAAGACAGTAAAAGATGATGCACTCCTTTCCTACATTCTCCATTCTTGTTGCACATCAAAATATTATTTGATCTTCTAGGTAGTCCCAAGCTCTCCTTTCCTTCCCCAGCCTTCCTGCATTACAATAGATATTTTCTATTCAACAGAAATTTAAAAGTGAAACAAAATATGAGTTTTAGGTAAGCTGAGAACCCTCAAAAGGGCCCAAAAGAAAAAGTCTGCCCAGAAAAAGCACTAGTCAACCAAACCACTTTTTATAGTCTCTCATCTGCCTCTGCAGCACACAGCTTTGAAAACACTTTTTAAGTAAGACAGATTCAAAGTCCACTTTCCCGTGAATGGCCTTCTCAAACGGGATGTGCTTCTCTTAAAGACAGCAGCCAACTATCAAAGACAAAACCAAACATAACTTAAAGGCATCAATTAGCCCTGAAAAACAAGTGCTATAACATTATGGAAAGCCAGAATGTATTTGGGAAGTGATGTTGGAAACAACTGCAGTTATCAGACTTATCTGCCGTTGAGGATCTAAAGCCATCAAAGTTGTGTATTTTTGAACAGGCACTGTTGATGCCTTGAAACTCTGCAACGGGAGCCAAAGGAACACTATTCATATCGCTGTGCTCCCTGAAACCATCATGGAAGAACAATTTGAATGGCAACTCTGATGGTTAAGATAGTGTTCCTCCAAGTAGAACAGGACTGTTCATCTGCTTGGATACCTTACTTAGTGTGTGTATATATGAAACAATCATTCATGAAATAATGCAAGTGGTAGGAAAAAACTCATACTAGACTTAGAAAATAAAACAAAACCAAAACCATTATGTAAAATTGAACCTGACTGCCCAAATAAACTCAAAGAAATTATGCCTCTAAGAACTTTTGTAAAAAATGTGGAAGTAAACCAATGGACTTAATGAGAATCATGACTGTACCTTGTAAAGAAGTGTGAAGAGCACAATGTGCAGGGTTTTACAGTGTAAAAGCTTTATGAGACCTCTGTAACTTGGGTGTAGTGGTGTTCTCTTCTTGTAAGGAGGCCATGGGTTTCCAGGGAATTTGCCACTTTGCTTTAAACTGTTGAAACAAATGTTAAATGTTGAAACTACTGTTAAACACTGCAATAATGTAGACACCTGACACAGCTATAGATAAACTCCACTTTGTGTACCTAAGAGTAAACTAAATAAAAATAAAGACAGCTTTACGTAATTTCTAACTGATTTTTAAACACTATCTTTGGTTAAGTATTTTATCTGTGATGATATTCACCATTTTGTGTGTGGCCCTTCAGATATATTTTTAAATATTTATGGAAGAGTAACAGATTAAGATAACCAAAACCCTGATATTGCTTGTAAATTTACAGACTATTTACTCAAGGACAAATCTGGGGCTTGAAAACATTGATTAAGTGATTAGCATTACCAGGCAGTGAAAACAAAAAATTTGTCATGGAAGGAGCAACAACACGATGATATATTTCTAAAAATGATCCAACTTACAATGCTGTGTATCTGTCCATTGCAGACTGCACATCTCTGCGGTAAACCGTTCGAAGTATTACCATGACAGGGTCAAATTCCTTATCCCAAACTTCGGCTGTTGTTCAAAAGAAATTACATGTTAACATTCTCTTTAAAGACCTTACAACTTATTCTGGATTCTCTTTGTAGCTAATTATGTAATTTCTATTATATAATTTTTCCAGAAAATTGCAGCAATTTTTATTAATTTTTACTAATAATATTTTCTATACTAATAATTACCACTATTTAGCAATATAAGAAAATACTTTTTATGAAATTTTGATTCGTTTCAAAACAAAAAAATAACACTCTATTAAGGCAATAGATCTTTTCTATTAAGCAATCCCCAAGACATCTTTTCTGGATGCATCTTGTTTTGCTCTTTTTCATTTCCAAGCAGATGTAAGAAAAGGTTTACATTATTTTACACTTGGTACATGATAAACACAAACCCTCTTGAAAATAAAGACTGAGGAGCAGTTAGCAGGTAGATGATATTTTAACATTAAGTATAGTGAACGAAATTGCTACAACGCAACTTTTTGTTCAGTACCAAAATGGTCAAATTTCGTATCAAATAATATTTGTGATCAATCCTTTACAAATATGCCTTTATTACTAATATCTATACTTTATTTCTGCATTAAAATCTTAGTTACATCTGTTTCATTTAGTAGCTCTTAAGTGACATCCAGAGTGGCTTTTTAGAGCAATCACAAACAGAAAAGTCTAAACAGTAGATAAAAATGTCCCATTTAATGGCCTTTTTTTTCTATTTACGAGTTACTAAAAAACAAAACTAAGTTTCAATCTAAAGCCAAATGAAGACACTAATTCCATKAATTGTTTTGAAGTGTTTAGCTCTCATACCACAGAAAAATGACGGCAAGATTCAGTGACCTCAAAAGGAGGAAGAAACCCAGTGGATACAGAATTTTAGCTCCATCAGCAGGCATCACACAACACAAGCGCTTACAACATTCTTCAGCGTTTCCACAGGCAGAAACAAGCAGCTTTATCACACTTTTGAGATTAATTTTCCCCAGGCAGGAAGACAAGTGTCTATACTCCTACATAGTGGTCTATCCTCTATATATTAACCCCTGCTAAGGTCAACAGTTCTACAGATATCCTCATACCCTGCTGAGAGAGAACATTTGAAAAGTTTCCATTATGTATGAAATATGATCAAATTTAGCTTGTGGAAAAAAACATTTTTTCTGGACAGAGTTTAGTACTGCAGTCTGAAACACAGACCAAGCTTGTTTGGGCTGCCAATGCATAATGAGAAAAAAGGACTAAGTGAGTGAGGCATACAGTGAATACTGGCAATGCACACACAGCTCATCTTCAGCACACAAATATACAGTGTGTAGAAAGAACCTGGTTTTGAAAGTTGGTTTAGGTTGGCTTTGGTTTTTTTTAAGTGATGGTTAATGGAAGCAAAATCTAGGGATCTGTGAACATAAAGCAAATTCCACCCCCCTCAAATTTAGGGAAACAAGGGATTAGAGGATTAGAGGGAATGGATCTGAACACGACTTGCTTTAACTGTGACAGGCCACAAACTACAATTTTTAAAAGCAAAGGGTTTGAGAACCTTTATAGTCTTATGGAGAATATGAACACTTAAGCAGGTAAAAAAAGCCATGTCAGCTTTTATTCCTGCAGAAGATTTTTCATTTTTTATTACTTTAAGAAAAAAAGAATCGGTATAATGTTACAAATCACTTCAGTATTCACTGCTATAGATTAAATACGTAATAGTTTACCTCTGGAATACATTTTTTACTTAATTTAAAAAAAAAAATCTAGATACAAAAAAACTTCAGACATTGTAATCTAGCATTAGATTCCCTAAATACAAAGAGCTATAATTAAAAACACCATAATCCATCTTTTTTTTCCTTCATATTTTGTTATGAAAAAGACCAGCACGTCACAAGCTCCAGAAACCAGACATGACATAAGAAAATGCAGTTTACATAACATTAAAATAAAGTTATTTTAGATACAGGTGTTAAACTGCCTAATAAAACATCAAGGAACCAAGACGAATCAATGTCCAAAACTCTGGTTTGACAAAATTACTTCACTACTTGTTAATTTGTATAAAAGAGCTTTACTGACACTTCAATCTCCCAGTACAAAAACTGGCAAACAAGTTATTGTAATATTAGTACCTACATTAACCACCCCCCCAAAAAAAAAAATCCACAAAAGATTATAAACCAAATGGTTTCAAAATTGTCAGACCGTAACCTTCCCCGTTCTCAAGGGAGGTACACAGGAAAGGAAGGAGTTAATCCCTCTTCAGCTTTGCCACAAGCCTGAAGCGCAACCAGAGCACATGGAGCATTTCAGATTTCTACAGGCTTATCTGCTCAGTGACAGGAAACAGTAATGGAACACTGAGTTCTTATATTCTTTCTCTCCTTTGATATACCAATGCTGTGTAGAGTTCAATTTAGATGACAAGCTTGTCAAGGGAAGAAACTTGTCATCTTGGCCCTATATGCTTGTAGAATTATAGAACAATATTCTATAAAAAGTCTAGCCTGAACTTTGTTCCAGACCCTCACTGCTGACTGCGAAAAATGTTACAGGATACTAATTTAGTTAAGCAATATAAAATAAAGAATTACATATAATGATATCTTTAATAATCAAAAGGTGGAGAAATTCAAAGAAAGTATCTTTGCAACTGACATCACACTAGTGCAAATAGTTCTAAACTCTACTAAATATACATCGGGTTTATTTACGTACACAAATAATTAAGTATGCAGATGAGTAAAATGCAAATAAGATAATTTTTCAGTTCTCCCTTTGCCTTTGTTTTCTGAGGGTACCTGATTAATATGAGAAGCTCATTTTCACTCTAGATCACAATCAATTTATTAAAGATTACTGCCAATCTTTAGCAATGCTCTTAAATATAAGCAATAGACAATAACGAAAAAGTCAAACAAGTTTTGTGGGGTTTTGGTGGTGGTGGTAGGTTTGGGATTTTGGGGGGAGGATGGGGTGGAGTTTTCAACACTGGGTAGGCTCGGTTTGAGTTTTGGGTTTTTTAAGGAAAAAAACCCCAATACAACAAAACCAAACAAACCCTGGTTAGGCGTCTTACCACCAAGTATGCTGTAAGAGAAAGCTGATTACCATACCTTTAGGTGTATACATTCCTTGTTGCATGGAACCTCCAGGTTCAAAAACAGGGGCTTTAAAGTCTGCAACTGCTGACAGGACTGATTCAAAGCTTAAGCTGCCTGGAATAATACCACTTTTAGGATTGGGGTTTTCTGGAATGTAATGTTTGTGTTAAGGAAAGCAAAGTCAGTTGCAGGACACAGCATTTTACTCCCCTCCTGACATTTTCAGTCAGTAATTTCAGACTACATCTCAGCAGTGCTCTCTGCTTACCACAAGAGGTCTGTATGCTCCAGCTGCTAGGAACAGTAACTATTACTGAAGAGAATCTAAGCCTCCTAGCTAGGACATTAAACATTTAAAAGCAAGAATTGCTACATGCTTGGCTCAAAATGTTAGTACTTAATGAGAAATAAAACCCACTATCTGTAGTGTATATAAAGTCTCTGTAATTGCCTTTATTTACGAACACTTTGTGTCTCTTCATAGGAAGAATATTTTGCATTTACAGCTAAGTGCAGAAGAAGCAAGCAAATAGTTCAGGATCCATAAACACGGTAAGTAATTCTGCATCTTGGATTGGATAGTTCTCATTTTTTGTAGCAATACTTAACTGACCTACTGACATAACCCTAAAACACAAGCAGCACTTACAAGGAAGTAATCTTTTGCTTAGTGATAAGTGATTGCTTATATAAATGATTCACTTATTTTACATAGTTAAGTCATTCACTTAAGTGAATTGTTCTAAGTGATCATTTATTTTACATACTTAAGTGACTGAGTTACTAGATCATATCATAATAATTCTTATTTGTTATTCTCAATTTCCTCCTTTGTTATCTTTGAATTCCTAATATTTTTGCTCAGTGTCTATCCCTGGATTGTAAGCTCTTTTATGCTACCACGACAAGCTATTTAATTTGCCTACCCAGTCTAAGACTGATAGCAGCTGTCTGAGGACATAAACTGTATTCCTGTGCAGAAGGAGTTCTTAGAGTTTGTTATCCTTTCCCCCATAACACAGGCACTTCACTCAAAGGTCAAAGTAACATGCAGGATTGCTATTATTTGCATTTTCAGTTATTGATAGCAAAAGCCAATATAATGTGGAGTGGCTTCTTTTCATACTGGCGTAAAATTAAAAAAAATCAAAGGCTCAAATCCAGATAAACGTGATGCTTGGCTAAACTTTCTAAAATGTCATGGGAAAACACACTTTTTTACCTCACACCTAAAATACTTTTCCAGTGTTAGAAAAATAACAAAAGGACCAGTACAGAGCTTTGTATCAAAACTGATTTAAACTATTACAAAGTATTGCATATATTACAAGAAAAACCAAAATTGGAGCAAATGCCTTTGCTAATAAGTATATGCAAACACACCTTTACACAGTTTGTTTTAATCATGTAAGCTAAAAACACATTGTTCAAACTCCAAAATCTCACTACTATGCAGGCACCTGTCATTCCCATTCATGCACATTAGTTAATATATTCCAAGGATATGAGATCCAATAATGAACTGTGTGTTCTGTCATTCATACAGAGTTGGGCTACCATCTCCGCTCTGAGGATCTCATCATCTGTCATTCCTAGAACAATGAAATGTAAAAAGCGGTTAAAATAGTACAATTTTAAAACACATACTCAGTTTTCATTTGACATTAAAAGCATGTCAAATGATACAAATTAAGTAATGATACAGTGCTATAAAAATACAGGAGGAAAAAAAAGGGGGGCGTGCCAAACGTTATGAAAGGCACAATCTCAGTCAGAAAATACAAGTACAAACCAAAACTGCTGTCTTTCTGGAAGAGATAAAGAATCTTCATGTGATCACCTACACAAATCACCCACTTCCATTAAAGCCGTTTTTCTCAATTTCTGTGTATTATGTCTATTTCTAATGCATACAGGATTAAAATTCAGTAACTGGCAAAGATGAAACCAAGTGTTGAATATTTTAAGTTACTATATGGTTAAACAGCTTTAAGGCAGTTACTAAATGCTGAATATATATGAAGATGTTACGATGTTATTTACATACAAGTATTCCTAAAGCAGTGACTCTTACCTAAATGTAAACGAAGACTTAACAAAAGGACCAAAAATGTTAAGGCTCCTTCCAGCATGGACCTTTCATGCTCTGAGTCAAGAACTGTATTTTGATGCTGTGATGCCATTGTTAACAGATCTACCACCTTAAATCTACATAGCAAACAAGAAAGTCAGAAACATCATTCTCCAACATTAAAACACCAACGTGAAATGTACTGATAAACTCAGGATAGTACTCACAACAACCTAAAATGAAATAMAAAAACCCAAATGAAAACCCGAAGTGAAATATATGCAAATGAACATACCTGAAACCCTCTTCTTTTTAAATTTTAATTTTTATTTAACTTCTATGGAATGTGCTATAGTGATATTTATTTCACATGAAAACACCTTATATTTCTGAGCATATTAAAACTAATGCAAATTAATCTTTTTTCAAGCTCTGATTTTTTTCCAGAAAAACAAACATCCTATCTGTGTCTCTTACTATTCCAGCTCTATTTAACTACTTCTTCAGGCTAGAATATCCGAGCATATAACACATGTTAAACTTAAAAAACCCTAAAGATGCTCAGAAAACAAATATCTGAAGCTTCACTACTGCATTGCAAATCAAAAGACAATGCTATTCAAAATCAAGAGATATCTCTTTCAGTAGAGCCTGTAGGTAAGTGTTAGTTTTGGCTAGGCAGAGTTGTACCACTGAAGATGTGTATCAGATATGCAGTTTTTCTATTACATGCTATAAATTAGTCAACAGCTAGCACAACACTGAACAAGAGCATTCGTCTTTTAATCCTACCTTTCAAAAACAGATGAAATAAAATAATCTGGGTCCAACCTAGAGGCACAGACCTGTAAAAAGAGGGTAAATGAGTTTTATTCAATAGTTTGTTGGCAAACAATATTGGCTTGGCTTCTCAGAAAATGTAACTTACTTGCAGCAGATAAATRTCAGGATCAATCATTGAATTGCAGAAATGAGACTGCACGTAAGTCATCGCCTGTCCTTTAATTTGTAGACCATTTCTAACCCACATATTGCTGTGAATTTCAGAAAGACTTGCCTGTTCAGCGAAAATAAAAAGTTATAAATATTTCAGGGATATTCAGCTACTCAGTTCAATGTTAGCAGATCATCAGTATATTATCATAGAAACATAGAAAACATAGAACAGTTTGGATTAGAAGGGATCTTAAATATTTCCACGATGGGCAGGGACATCTTCCACCAGACCAGGTTGCTTACAGCCCCATTCACCCTGGCCTTGAACACTTTCAGGGATGGGGCCTTCACAACTTTTCTATGCAACACGTCCCAGCCTCTCACCATATCCACAGTAAAGAAAGTCTTTGCGACACCTAATCTAAACCTACCCTCTTTCCGTTTAAAACTATTGCCCCTTGTCCTGTCACTACGTCATTGTAAAAAGTCACTCTGTGGCTTTCTTGGAGACTCATAGAATAGTTTGGTTTGGAAGGGACCTTTAAAGGTCATCTAGTCCAACCCCCCTACAATGATCAGGGATATCTTCAACTAGGTCAGGTTGCTCAGAGCCCCATGCAATCTAACCTTGGATGTTCCCAGGGATGGGGCATCTACCACCTCCACGGTCAACCTGCTCCAGTTTTACCACCCTCATTGTAAAAAAGGTATTGTAGGTAATCTAAATCAACCCTACTTCAGTTTAAACCCATTATCCCTCATTTTATTGCAAYAGGCCCTGCTAAAAAGTTGGCCCCCAGCTTTCTTGTAGGCCCCTTTAGAAGGCTACTCTAAGGTCTCTGCAGAGCCTTCTCTTCTCCAGGCTGAACAATGCCAATTCTCTCAGTCTGTCTTCACAACAGAGGTCCTCCAGCCTCCTCATCATTTTATTCATTACCATTACACATATAGATACATACACACTACAACTTTATGTATTTTTTATACTAATTTACTTCTCCTGGAGAGTGAGGGATGAAAAGAACGACTGCAAGTTTATGAAATAGATACCATACTTTCATATGAGAGCACATTGCAGACAATGAAAGTGATCAAAGCCAAATGAAGTGATTTATATACGTAGTTATTTATTAAGGCATCATGAAGGTATCATGGAACCCAAATGAACCCAAAATTAAGGCATCATGGTTAAAAGGAAGTTTGATCTAAGAGCAGTGAATACAAATACTACTTACTGTCACTCATGCACAAGTAAGTCCAAATTTGCAAATAAAAATGTGCATCCATTCTTGAACTCACTCTCAATTTAAAATACAAAATTTCCAGATTTGGGTTTCTTGTCAACATGCAGTCCATTCTATTCACATTACAATTCTATGTTTTCAAAGGATTGGTTCTTCCGACCATTTTGGAAGTGCTATAGTGAATATTATTATTATATGCTTCTAAGAGAGTATGATAACTAATGCCACATTTTTAATTTCGGAAATAGGAACGGGAACAAAAAAAAGAGTTTATCCTAACTACTCAGTATATTCTAGTTGCTATTGTCACATATTGCTTATTTTTATATTCCATAATTAAGACATACTTCCCATCACTAAGTGAGAAGTCTGCCCATACCTGAATCTGAAGTGGGTGAATCATTAGTTTCATCAGCATCTCCTGATCTGGCAAGATAGTATCCAGATCTAGTTCTTGGCATTTAACAGCCTAGAAACAAAAGCAAGCATACACTGTACTGAATAATCACATTCAACAGGGAATTTCCATCTTCTGTAAAACTACAGCATGTGCTTACCTTACTCAAAAACATGGCAAAGTAACGGTGCAGTGGCAAATGAAAAGTAACTTGGTTAGGTGCTGGCTGAAAGTAAAATAAAGGTATTTTAATATAATATATTGAAAAAAACAAACATACAAGTATCTTTGTCACAACTACCAAGAACAGCATCTTACATGCGTTAATTTGATGGACTTAACTCTCCACTAACCTAGCAATACTTCATTCCCCTGTCTCTGATTATTCAGAAGTTTCCCTTAGACAGTAGTTAATCTCTTACTGAGTCCCCAGAAGCTAATGGCACTCTGATTTCATTGAAGTATTGCTTGCCAAGTGGCAAAGCTGCTCCCTGTTACCATAGCAGAAGAGAACTTCTGTTTTGCCATTGCTTCAGCTCTTGATTCAGCACAACAGTAGTGTATTGATATCACTGCTTTTAAAACTCACACAGATTAAACTTAAGCTTGCACCAAGACTCTACAAAAAAAAAGGGATCCTAGGACATAACACTGCAAGTATTAACTACAAACTCTAATTTCAGCAAGGTGATCCTTTTTTGATCACTTCCTTGAATGGTGACTTCATTTAAGGGGAAGAGGCTGGGCATAGAGAGCGTATCACCTTTGAAATTTAATCAGATTTTCACAGTACTTTGCTTAAATTCACTAAGGATATTTACCTCATCTACAAAGTTGATAGCATCAAACCAGTCCTGAAGTGCTTCAAGGCAATATCTGACAACATTGCGTGTGTATTCTTGCGTTTCCTGCAGAAAAACCAGCATACCATATGAGCCAAAACAGTTTTAAGTGTCACTGTTTTCCTACTACAAATAAATACAATTATTTCAAGAATATTTTTGCAGAACACAGAAACGTTAAGGTTGGAAAAGACCTCCAAGATCACTGACCTAACAATACATTGTCAACTAAACCACAGCACTAAGTGCCAAGTCCAGTTGTCTCTTGAACACTTCCAGTGATGGGGACTCCACCACTTCCCTGCGTAGCCCGTTCCAATGCTTAATCACCCTTTCCATGAAGGAATTCTTCCTGTTGTCCAACCTGAACCTCCTCTGGTGCAGCTTGATGCCATTTTCTCTTGTCCTGTTGCTGGYTACCTGGGAGAAGAGGCCAATCCCCACCTGGCTACAACCTCCTTCCAGGGAGTTGTAGAGAGCGATAAGGTGCCCCCTGAGTGTCCTCTTTTCCAGGCTAAACAACCTCAGCTCCCTCAGCTGCTCCTCACAGCACTTGTGCTCCACACCCTCCACCAGCTCCGCTGCCCTCCTCTGGTCTCACTCCAGCACCTCAATGTTTTTCTTGTACTGAGGAGCCCAGACCTGGACACAGGATTTGAGGTGTGGTCTCACCAGTGCCAAGTACAGAGGGACAATCACTGCCCTGGTCCTGCTGGCCACACTATTTTTGATAGAGGTCAGGATGCCACTGGCCTTCTTGCCCACCTGGGCACACGCTGGCTCATGTTCAGCTGGCTGTTGACCAGGTCCTTTTCTGCCAGGCTGCTTTSSAGCCACTCTGCCCCCAGCCTATGGCGCTGCCCTGGTTGCTGTGTGGTCCTGCTGTGCAGGACTCAACACTTCGCCTTGCTGAACCTGAGGCAATTGGCCTTGGCCCATCAATCCAGCCTGTCCAGATCCTTCTCAGAGCCTTCC
Source organism: Amblyornis subalaris (assembly GCA_018881555.1). Taxonomy (NCBI): domain Eukaryota; kingdom Metazoa; phylum Chordata; class Aves; order Passeriformes; family Ptilonorhynchidae; genus Amblyornis; species Amblyornis subalaris. The sequence goes on along the minus strand of JACAXG010000012.1, from coordinate 1,378,940 downwards.
TTCTCTCCAGCAGATCAACACTCCTGCCCTACTTAGTGTCATCTAAAAATTGATTGAGGGACCACTCAATGCCCTCATCCAGATAATCAATGAAGAGATTAAGCAGAACTGACCCCAATACTGACCCTTGGGGAACCCCACTAGTGACTAGCCACCAACACAATTTGAGCCCTCCTCATAAGGAAATTAGTAAGTATTAGGACTGTTTCATTGTTTCTCTAAAGGATAACCATTCCMGAGAGAATGATAATTAAGGCACCTTCAGAAGAGTCAGCTGGTCCCAGTGCCTACTGTTGCTTAATTTATCCATTTATTCTTACCTAAAATTTAGCGCTGTAAGCATAAAAAAAAGTAATTCCATGCAACCAAAAGGAATAGCTAATGTCCTGCAAGTTTTATCTACTTTAAAGGTCCTTACAGTTGGCTAAAACAAAACACCCTAAATGATACGATACCACAATACTGCATAGACTTAAGCAAACCTTGTTATGATTGTATGATATAATCTATAACAATGCCATAAAACTATAGTGTTTTTCAGGTTAAATCATGCTTCAAGACTAGAGCTGTACACTGCCCTCCAGGAAAGAAGCAGTTGTGCAAGAAGGGAAAGTAGAAGGGGAGCTAAACCAAATTGCTCTGTGATCAGCAGGACTTGCAAAGCCTCTTTTCTGAACAGATTTTTCCTTTAATCTTGCCTTTCCCCTAAACACAGATTGCAGACTTGCCTCACAATCCCAGGATATCTAATGACACACTTCTCATGCAAAAGCCAGCAATGCTTAGGCCAGCCAAAAGTTGTGCAAGTGGTGACTAGCTCAGTCAGGCACCTTTTCTCATCAGGAAATACAACAGTCATGCTCCCATCCTGTTGCTCCACCCTCTATGAAGGCCAGGCTCTGCTGGCTTTCCCTATCCTGTGAGACACAAGCTGGCGTTTCTTCGTAGCCATCAGGTTTCACTAAGAAAGTACAATGATTAAGCTACAAAATTTCTAGAACACTTTCAGATTCATTGAAAATGACCAAAAGGTTCAAACATGTGGCTGAAGACATGACTGACAAGACAACAGGTGGAGGAGTAAGGCCTTAAAAAAAGAGAATAGCCCATCCCTAAGCAAAAAAGAAAGGAATACTTCAAAAAGTCTGAAGTTGTACTTCAGTTTTCAAAAGCTAATGTAAACTCATAAATTGATACATTCATAACATATCAGTGTAAATTACATCATRGAAAGGCTTTTGCAACTGCCTGATTCAGACTGTTTTAAAATCGCATGGAATGCTCTCGCACAGTTTTTCACTGCGCAGTTCAGTTCAGGTAGTAGTCTCATCGACACTACTACGTATCTTAATAAGCTAATTTCAAATATAAGTATTTATTTCATATAAAAACAGTAAAAAGTTTTTTTAATATGTTAAGTATTCCTAAAAGCTGATGGATTCAATTTTTGCTGTAACTTAACATAATTTACAGTCTAGCAAATAGCAACAAGTCTTTGCTTTAGTTTGGAGATCATGAGATGTCAGAACCTAAAAGGCTTTCACCTCAGATTGACAGCAGAACCCCACAAACGCATAAATTACTCCATCTCTCATCATAATGAAGTGTCTATTCGCAGACATGGCCAACATTAGAATCACATTAGGATGACTTATGTACCCCTATTCCCACTGAACAAAGGCAGGATGAGTCAGAGACATTCATCAAGTTCTTCATCAGATTAGAAGTTATTCCATAAGTACGGTCATATGAAATGACTGCACACATCCTGAACTTATGTAGTCCCAGCACTGGAGACAATAAATTAGGTACACGCGTGAATTCCACGCTCACTATACACAGAATCCAAGCTGATTGGAGCTTTATGTTATTTAAACTGACAGAGACAGCAAAACCCAAGTCTTTTCAAATACAAAAGAGACAGACCTTCCAGGTCTGAGAATTCTAGAATAAGTCATGGATAAAACCAAGAATCATAACAGGGAAATGTTAGCCTTACCCTAACTTTGCAGTGTGACAGAAGACCCCACATTGGCTGGGCGCAGGCTTCCAGCTCAGCAGCAAAGGCAGCATAGTATGTCTGCGATTCAAACTCCACRTGCTCATTTAATTCTCGTTTATTTAAATTCATACCTTCAAAGATTTAAGCAGAGTTATACAACCCAATATTTAACTAGGGCCAAATGGAATGCAGTATTTTTAGTATTATGCATTTACACACCTCTAAAAGAAACCTCCACAAAGTGTAAGAATCTATTTTATCTAGCAGCAGAATATTGATAAAACACTGGAGCAAGCAACAAAGTTTGAACAGAAATAAAACCAGAAAAGATAAAACACTGGCTAGTAACTGCAGTCCTTGCTGTTCAGGAGACATTAACTTCTGCTTTGAATGTCACTTAGTCAATGCAAACATCTGAATGCTGGTCCTCTTTCTAAGCAGAACATTTATCAGTATTGAGAAGCTCACCATTTTAAAGTATTTTTTTAATATAATAAAAAAAATTTCTTCAGAGCAACACTTAGAAAAAGATCAAAATTTATCAGAAAATTATTTCCCAGATATTTAAATTTAGAACTTCACCRGTTTGTTTTACAATTACAATCTGTCATTTAAGTACAACCTCAGAATTCTTGCACCATGAATCTCAGTCAATGAAGTGTGATCTGACTGCTCTTCAACTACTTCACACAAGACAAAGATCCATTAGATAATTTTTGTAATCTGTTTTCTAGAACATACTGTTCTCTTCGAGAATACAATCTTACAGGAATACTAATAAATTAAATATTTACATACAGCATTGTAAGGATTTTGCTACTGTGAACACTAAGCTGCCTTAACATCCTTGTATGAGTACTGATTATAAAAGTCACATACCTTGAAAAAATGATACAAAATTCATCCATGTTACCAAAAGACCGTGATCTTCCAAAAATTTCTTTGCCACACTTTGGTGTGAAAGTATGTTTATAAAATCACTAACCAGGGGCCAGTAAGTATTATTCTTCAGTAGTGCTTCCCCACAATTCACCACAACATGTAAACTATTCTCTTCATCTAGATTTAAAAAAGAAAAAAACAAAACAAAAGGAGAAGACAAAGTAATATTTTTTCTTCTTGTTGTAATTTATCAATGAAATTACAAAAGAATGCAAAAGTGACAATTAGGACGTACTGTAATGCTGTGTGGTCAGACACACAGAGAAAGCTGCAGAAAAGAAAAATAGTTCTTTTGTGGTACCTGAGGCTGTTTTTTCATCATGGACTCACCAACATAGACCCCACTCAGTAGGAGCCACTTATACTTTGAACAGTATCACTACCTTTGGAAAGCACTGCACTAGTAAAACTATCACAGCTATGCCTCTTTGAATCCTTTCAAGAAGTATAAAAAGACCAAACAATACAATTCCTATCACAAACACCTGAAATCTACCCTGAATTTGACATACTCCCAGTGAGCAGGGTACCTTACAGCATTCAAGAAGAAATCTGGTGATCGAAACCTACACTGGCATATTGAGTCTGAGAAGAGCAGAGCAAAGCATTTCCACTCTGAATTTGGGACAGAGAGAGGGTTTATGCAGCCTGTCCAAGACTAGGGCAGGAGAAGGTTCCTAGAAGAGGAGGATAAGAAATCAGGGTGGGGGTGTCACCCACCCCAAATGACAGAAGTACAACCTCTACATCTGTCAAATAAATCTCTTTATTTGCTTTTCATAAGAGGGACTCCTGGAAAGATCAGAAAGGAAACAGAACTGGTTCCAGATTCATGATCAAAACAACTTCCAGCACCCATGTCAGTTAATATTCAACAGAAAAACAGAAGAAAGAAAATCTTTTATCTGATGACCAGCCTTGAGGATGGCTCTATCCAGTACAAATGCACTGAAAGACCCCTGTAATTACCCTTTATATAGTGAAAGTGTCATAAGCAGCACAGAACAGCCACACTAAAAAGATGCTTATTGAGAGACTCCAGTCTCCGGCTACCTGTAGGTAGAGTGGTTGTCTTTGGCCTATCCAAGAACAGGGTAGTATCTCTGCCTGAATCTGCTGAAGGATTTTGCAAAGAACCAACAGTTACATCTATCCCAGTATAGATTAGACAAATCCAAAGTTACTTCAAATGGACAGTGGCATTGCCTCTTACTGAGAGTATTCTACAAGCCAGAGTTAATGCAAAGTCATTTAGAGAGGTTGATTTTTAAAAGGATAAACCATACCAAAACTTTTTCCTTGGGGCTATAAATATAATTCTTCTTCCATGTAAAGTTCATTAGGAGAAAAGTGCTGATAGAGAAAAAAAAAGTCTCTAAAAACATACAGACATAAATCTTCTTAAGGAGCCAGTTTTATCATCTGTATCTCTATTTCTAACACTCATCCTTTCACACCACATGTGAGAGAGGTAAGATGAGTTAGTAACACTTACAAAGTTGCTATCAACACAGGCCAACTCCCTTTCATTAAATCAGTTTGTCCACAAATACCCTTAGTGAACTGTATATTTTAAACAGGTGTCAGCTGTTCAAAAGACAATTAGGATCTGTGAGCAATGCAAATTAAACATGCTGTAGCAGATACAATTCCTGCTCCATGTTCTCCTTGCCCCTCTCCAATATGCTTTCTCCACTTAACTGTTGGCTGGATTTGTAAACTTTGTCGCCTTCAGATACTAAACAACCTATTGTTTGATCTAGCTGCACAAACAGAAATCTTCTCAATTTATCTCACCAGCACAGACTTCTCACTATTTCCAGCATTATAAGAGACAGCTTGAACTAAACACAAGATACAAGCCCACAGAACTGCAAAAGAAGGTCACTGAGAAGATGAGAGGGGAAAAACCCAATAATATATTTTATCTTTTTTTTTCTGTCCATTTACAGTATGCCCAACCCCTCATATACCAAGCAGTGAGAGCCAAGTGTTGTGACAACACTGAGTAGCACCAGACATATCCCAGTGATGGACTTGGCAATATTAGGTTTACTGKTGGACTCAATGACCAACCTAAAAGATTCTATAATTCTGTGACGGTATCTTAGCTAAGAGAAATCACTGGTGCTGGGAAAAGGAAACAGTGAAATAGCTGCTCCCAAAAGTCTTTTCTCACACATCTATCAGAAATATATCTGATGATATTTAACTTACTACCTCCAGCTTACATCCATTAATTATCAGAAAGCTTCTTCAGAAAATGACTAATCATAGCCACAGCCTTTCTCTGTTTGACTGCAATTCTGACCCATTACAGAACCTTACCACCATGCTAGCAAAATCCCATACTGACCAAAAAGTAACATTTGGAAGATGCGTAGAAGTAGTTTTAAATTATGTTCCACCAATATGGCATTGATTTAGCAAAAATCACTTGATACACAAACTGTTAAAATATTCAACATTTTTCTTGTAATACTGTAGAGTAATCTATGTAGGGCAACAAAAAAATTTTCATATTGAAGTGCTGCTGAATGAAGGCACTCTTGATAGCTAGATGAGTGAGGATTTCCCATTTCAGAACAGTTTGGTTTAGGCTATACATAGAGTGGGCTCTGAGAAAAAGGATACTCCGGGCAACTAAATATACAATTTCATGCAGAAATTCATGATCCTTATTGAGGAGCAGCACTCAGCCTGTCCAGGGAGTACTTTCAGATTCAAACTAGGATAAAGAGGGCTGAGAAGTCTCCAGTCTGTTAGGCACATAAAAATGTGAGTAACAGAAGTCAGCAAGTCACCAAGTCAGCAATTGTGCCATTTTCACTTAAGGACAGGTAAAACAAGGAGGGTGAAAAGAGGACAGCGGTTTTCACTAAAGAAGTTATACAGTGTACACTAGTTCAAATTCAAACCGCCACTCTGTCAAACAAAAGGTTGATCAAATTACTATATTTGCAAAGTATTAAATTACTCTCCTCTAATTATATAAAATTTTATTAAGGCAATCGCAGGCGTGAAAAATTAAAACAATTTTAAATACTGCAAATAGCTTGTGAAATTCCTTTAAAATATTTTTTAAATTCATAAGGGTCTCAATTTGCATATATAATTTTTCATTCAAATAGTTGTTTATGCACTTTACACAACAAATCAAGTACTTGCAAGGTAATACGCTGCATTCTTAACTATATAATATTCCTACCCAAAAAACCCCTACAAACCAAAGGATAAAATATTAGTATCACTCTTGATAACTACCTTCATATTTCCAGGAAATTTTGATGCCCAGCCTCTACCATATATTGCTAGATCCTCTGCATTTTTGGAAAGGCATCAGATGGGTGGATTGACTACCAAAGAAAGATTAGATTTCCTCTATAATCAATTTATTATCCATGAAAAAAAGCAAACAAACAAACAACTCAACTCAACCTACCTTGCAATTCACTTTTAATAAGACAACTTTCCATCATGTACAACAGAACCGTGACCATAATATCCAGCAGCTGGCATTCTTCTGTTACTTGGCGTGCTAGTTCTTCATTGCTGAACAACTGAACACTGATATGCACAATTCTATTAGACATTGTGTCTGATTCATGGCTTTTCTTCAGTGTTTTCATAATAAAAGCATAATGCTGAACAAATGTTTTTGTAAAAGCAATCTGCGAATTATAAAGAAATGTTGACATTAATAAGCATCATACAAAAATTATAGCTTGCTTTCATTATAAAATACTCCTTTACAAACGTACGATCAACATATCCTGGGAAACACCAGTTGCTATGACAAACCAAAATTGATAACTATTTTCTAGGAACAGTCCAAATGAAAAGAAGTATTTATAGGGAGGGGTATCTTAGGCTGCTAATTTTATTACCTTTTCCCAGACTCTAATTTTCTCATTTTATGCTGTCCACACTAAAAAAAACCCCAGAAATGTTCAAACAAGAAATATAAGGTCTCAGCGTGCCTGTGAAAGTAGTAAAGTTCTAATAATTATTTATCCCAAATTTTTACATCCTTCCACAGGATGTCCTATTATGATACACTATAAACAATGAGTGTAGTAGTGCCTAATAAAGCTGCCTTAACTTATCACTTGCAGCCATCTACCTATGAAGTAAGGTTTTCATTCATTTTTCAAGGAAGACATTTCTACACTATTTTCATTTCTATTACCACAGCATCCTATACTTTTTAAATAAACTTTCAGTGCTTTCCCCTCAGTAATTAAATTAATTAGTCAGCTTTGTTATTCTTCACACAACTATTTGGGTTTTTTTAAACTAGATCAGTATTTAAATGTATTGTACATATACAGATAAATCTTAGTACACTCCAATASCCTCAAAATGCATTGTAAATCAACCCTTTGCACTGCATATACATGGTTGTATCTGCCAGCTTTGAAATGACTTCTCACTTGGTACTTTAGGTTCTGAATTAACACCATCTGGACTTGCCTGGCTTAGTAAGAAGACAAGCTGTGCAGTGATGAAAACTTTCAGATCAAAGTCTAAAAATCCCTTGCCTATTCCTTCTGGAAGTATTAACTTTTCATAAGCATAGAATTAGAAATTTTAAAACCACCCTGAGGCAGCTGTGTTTTCACCACGCCACATACAGATCACTACTTTATTTTACCTGCCTTAGACTCAGTGCTCCCATATTTTTATTATGGCACCATCACATTATTATCACTTAGAAAATACTTCCAAATACATGATGACATAATGCTGCTGTTGAGCACAGAAACTGCTTCTCCCAGCAAATACCCTCAAAAATAAAGTTGCTGATGGAAAAAAATGGACCAGGGTGAGGATAGGGAGATCACTGCAGGAAACACTGCAAGAATATTTAACTTGCCTTCTTTTACCGGGTCCACAGTGATGGAAACCTGTAAAATAACTGAAAGTGTGTTCTACATACAGCACCCGGCCCAATGGTAACTGTTTTCAGCTAAAGCCTTTTTGGAACAATGTATTCACAATACTTGAGCAAAGTTAATACAATATCATTGCAGATATTCCCATCATATAATTTCCTTTAAGTTAAAGCTTGAAACAATTTTCATCACTGGCAATAGTACTTATCATCAAGACATTCACACTATTAATGTTAAGCCTCAGACAGAAATGATGCACCAGGTATTTTAAGAACTTAGTATATTAATGCTGCTAGTAAAAAGGTATACTTTATTTATATATTACTTCTTCATACTGTATTATGTTTAAATAGGATTTTTGGGTTCTGAGATGTAGGAACTATGTTTTACTTGTTTTACACAGCACTCTCAGTTCAAGTTGACTGCAAAACCAAGGTCTTTCTCTAAGGACAAATTTGGGAATTTTTTTTTCTTTAGTTTAAATCAGCATGCATCAAAATTTTTTGTGCCTCACTCATTTACAATAACAAAATTCTGAAATTACTGTGAATTTACTCTCAATACAGTATAATGGTAGAGACTCTGTAATACACTTCACTAAATTAAAGAACCTTTACTCCTGCATTCACTTGCAAGTAAAACAAACAAACACAACCCTTTCCAATTTTGAGAGGAAGAACCTAAACTCAATTACGGAAGTTAAAAAGCTAAAATACTGCAGTAAACTGCAGTCAGTACATAAAACCAGCCATAGTAGGCTAAATCAGTCCATCCACATATCCCTCCTTTCCAAAGCTAAATAGACAAAGCTATAAACACAACTAAGGAAAAATACAGAATGGAGGAAGAATGCAATTTTTGACRTAACACATCTTTCCAAATACTCAGCTTCCAACCTTTTATAAGAAATGGCTTCCTATGACAGACATGATTCCTGTATATTTAATTATCTTCACTGACTTTCCCTGTATGATCTTGAGCAGCTTCTAAATTTCTAGTCTATGGAAGAACAAAGTTAATTTTTTCAATTTGCCTTTCCTCTTGGTGACCACTCAACAATCCCAGAACTTTTAGGAGACTAACATCAACCCCATGTTTCAGTTAGAACTTAAATCTCCCACATTTACATTCTCAATGCTAAGAAGAAGGTATTTCTGCCAGCTAAATGCTGCACTAAAATTCAGGTTCCAATAGAAAAACTGTTCTACAGAATTTGTAGAACAGCATATCCACGGGTTAGTGAAGTCCTATTGCTGCAATAGCTGCCTCAAGGGTCACTATGAGAGCTGCCTGAGAAGGCACAGCATTTCTGGTAATTATGTTTGTTGATTCATTATGTCTACCAGATGCTTTCGCATTTTTTATTTCCAGTATTCCAGATTTCAGCAAGGCTCTGCTCTTGGATGATTTACACTCTTCCATCATCTTCCTGTTTACTGCCAACACAWTCTTTGCCTTCGCCTTGGTCACATGAAGGTCTATTTCTCTGGCCTTTTGCTCTTCCTCTTGTCCACACCATTAACACCTTTAACTTCTTGGAAGCTTCAGTGAATTTCTCTTCTGCCTTCTTTTTCTTCACTTGTAAGTCTTCCAAGCTTCAAATGTCAGAGAGTACTGGAAGGGATGCCTCAAGCACAAATCTGTAAGGCAAAGACCACACTTTTTGTTGTGCCATCTCTCTCATATGCCGAAGTGGGGAGAGAGGGAAGAGCTTGTTACCCCAGGGTTTGAGCCCACCCCTTTCAACACCTCTTTTCAATACTGGGAATCCTACAAGGGAAGTTTGTTTTCCTATTTCAAAATAAATCTGTGCAACCGAGATTGTTAGTGGTTCAGTGACTGCTACACAGGGCAATGATGGAATCTAATATGTTTATGCTGGAGGTCAGAGATTTCAACAATTTCAAAGCATACACAGATAGCTAACTCTGTGCTCTGTGTCCGGCTAGTTCCCTCAGCTTATCAGAAATCCAACCTAGCAGAATTCTGCTGATTTAACGAGCTAAATCGCCTCATGAAGAATCAGATAAATTGCACAACAGCAGACACAGAAAAAATTAGAACAGTACATGTGGTGTAGATGGGATGAGAGAAAGTAGCAGAAAGCTGAGACATCACTTGGAACAGTTTATATCCCTGAGGTATTCCTGTTGTTTGAGAATGCAATATGATTAATCAGCAAACAAGCTTTTCTTTCAAAAAGCTAAATGCAAGCCCATATGATAAAACATCCYTCTAATTCATCCAAAAATGCTATGTTCTCTCTGTTTACATGTAAAAGGCAGAGCCACTCCTTGTAAATTAACCATAGTCCTTATAGACATTTAAAATTCATGCAGCATTGACAGTTTTGCAACAAAGCACAAGTATCTTCCAAAAAAATAATGTTACTGCCTCCCTAATACTGTTGTGTGATACATTTCCTGCTCTGAGTTTCCTTACTACTTAAAAATGCCATTTAGACAATAATAGCAATTAAACACAGATTCTAAAAGATTTCAAATACTTGGGATTTGTGCTTCTAATGAAGTTTTCACATAGGAATTAACTTTAAAAAACACAATATGAAATTGGTAACAAAAAAAACCMAACCCAACAAAAAAGTTTTAAAAAAATCTTTGCATCTGAGCATGCAGTATTGGTGGGTAGAAAATGGACTGTTTCCAGATAAAGGTGGCAGTCAGTAGAGAGACCAAATACACTACGGTCTCCATTGTGAGTGAAGAAAGATGATGAACACAACGAAGAAAGTCACTGAAGACTGTGGATCGATGTCAAAGGAAGAAAGATCCCACAATCATTAAGAGCTGTTGTTATTACACGGTACAGTAAAAAAGGAAACACAGCAACACTTACCAGATTCTTCCGCATGCTGCTAGCAGCTGGGTGTTTTTCCAGGCAGGAATTTAGCTGGCAGTGGCTCAGGAGAACTGGATGTCCATGTAGGTGACCAAATATCAAGAAGAATTAAAGCTTCATAGCAATGGATCATCAGCTAACAAGTCCTAATGTCTCCTCATGTATTAGCTGAATCTAAGACCAAGACGAATCTACGCTGGTATCCCAAAACAAGATCGTGTCTTGACATGGACACAGTATTGCTGAAGGCCCATATCTTATCTTTTTCTTCCTTGCAAGTTATCTTCATGCCCTTTGTTTCGATACCACAAGGTTTTAAGGGGGCACAAATACAGGGTTGTCCCATTATAAAAAGACATTTTTGAAGAAATCTGCATGCCTGGRCTTCAGGAGTTCTTGATCTTTGCCTCCCAGCAGGGATTAAGAATGTCCAAAATATTTGCATGGCTCAAGGGTATGACATGATCAGAGCAAAATGTTAAGCCTGACTGCTATGTATACTASGTCTTGGGAGTATGTGGAGCAAACAACCAAACCTGGCTGCACATCAAGATTTAAAACAGGAAGATGACATCCAGTCTCCACAACTCCAGGCCAGGAGATACTTGGTATGGACAACTGCAAATCTCTGTAAGGAAGCACCTGGAAGGCTGTCAAAATCACCTAGGGCATAGCTGCAGCAAGAACGCTCACACTGTAATGGCCTGTATGGAGAAACCACTGCCTACTACAATAGGCAGGAATGAAGTCACTGYAATTATTCACGCGTCATACTACACTACAGAATCATGCAGTGCTGATCCACATGTTTTAAGTGATAACAACCGATTTACAAAGTAAAATAAAATGAAACAAAATCCAACACATGCAAATATGCACTAACAGCCAAAATGGAAAATAAACCATGAAATCAAAATTAATACTGCTGCTTCAAAATTATCCACCTTGTTTCGTCAACATTGCACTTCAAATACTAAACACTTTAGAACTTCTAACAAAATACTCATAACAAAAAGATCTGCATTATATTACTGCTTATTACTCAAACATAAACATACATGGTCTCATGCAAGACATAATACACACTAAGTACGTAAACAAGAAAAGACATTTAGGTTTGAATGAAGTAAGGTCAAGTACCTTATAATCTTGATCTGGTAGCATATTGAGTAAGAAAGTCACCATCTTCTGTGGAAATTCGTATTTTATTGTCCAAAATAATAATTCTTCTAGAAAACATTTATGCTTCAAAACATCCATGATAGACTGATCTGCATAAAAGGTTCAAGTAGGATACGTGTAATGTAATAAGTATTAAGACTAAAAACAACGATAGTGCGGTTGCACTCACATAAAAATTCAGGAACAAAAATTTAAGAACATCTTAGTGCATTCTGTAAATTATTCTTTCTTAAACACTGGGAAAATGAACATGACCAACACTACACAATGTCATGGTCTGTAACTACAAAAAGGACCTCTCAGAGAAGCCAGCAGAAGTTTTCAGTACAATTCTATCAGAGAGTCCAATCTTTACCGATTCCATTGAATCAGATCACCCCTTCTGTAATAGCTGCAGTGATTATAATGCATCACAGCAAATTGCACAATACTTACATGGCCACTTAACCACGGGAAACAATATAGACTACTACTTAACTGAAGTTAAAGCATCAAAACAACAAAATACAATTTATGTTTAAGTGATGAGTTCTATAACCTAAGAACAATTTACAAAGCTCTAAACAAAATAAATAGAAGCAATAATGTATCCCTTATTCTTATTTTCAAAGCAATATATGCAGTGATTGACTAACCACTAAGTTGTYTTTTGGGGTTTTTTAATATAAAAATTATCCTAATCAGGTAATCAGGCACTAGCTCCTGATGGTRCCAGGAGAGACACTCTCATCTTTCCCCTTTCAACTCCTGTCCATTCACTCTGCCCCTTTACTCATGCTGACAGTAGATCCCTGTGGGGGCCCTACGCAGGAATCAAGTCCAGGACCTTTCCATTCTTGTCAGCTGTGTTTTCAAGCAGATCAGTTTCCTGATTGCAAAGCTACAAACTGACCTTTGCTAGAATAAACAGTTATGAAATTATCACTTGACAGAGCACAAATTATACTAACTCTGTTTTTAAAAATACTAAAATATAAAGACTCTCCATCATAATTTTTCAAGAGGTTGATTATTTACAATCTAAAACTAAAACAGGTGGTGTTAACTCCAGTAACATATGAGGACTAAAGAAGAAAATAATAATAATAATAATAATAATAATAATAATAATAATAATAATAATAATACCTAGAAATCAACTACACATGATGATATGCAACTCCACACAAAATCCCATATTCCAATGGGAGTGTATGAAGTGCTCCCACCAGCACACATCCAAAAACATTTACACTGAACATCATCTGGCCTTCAAGACTCAGGTCTTCACTGAAGTGTGACACCTTTAGAGACTGCACTGGATAACTTTGTGCCTATTCTAAGCAGGATAGGCATTTGTGCTTTGCTTATGCAGGAATTACCTCCATTTTCTACCATCATCAAAAGTCAGAGTTCCCCAGGCAAGTAACCAATTTGCCCAGATTTAAATTTAAAGGTTCTCTTCAAGACTTTAGCGAGCCACAAAAGGGCAAGAATATGTTTTACTCAATGTATTCTACAAGCATTGATATATAAACATCACCTTCACAGAGTCATGAAAGACACTAAAATATTATAATATTTTGTAATATTAATTAATATTAAAATATTTTGTAAGGTATTACACATCATCTACTGCACCAAACATATGATGCTCATTTATGTTCTCTTCCTCATCTCTTGTTAAGAAATTGTGTGTGTGATTTGACTGCCCACGAAAGCTTGGTAACCATGCAAGACTGAAGTCCTCTGACCACAGAACAGACAGCAAAAGTTTAGGTACATGCCAGATGCTTCTGAGTGAGGACACCGGGCATGGAGACAAGTGACACAACACCGTATCTGTCACTGATGTGCAGCTTTCTCTGACACATATCACAGTTGAACAGTGCATATCCAATACTTTATGCAGCACTTTCAGGCAGGGACAGAACAATACACATCTACTTACACCTGCTACTGAATTTAAGTAGGCAGAATGCTCTTACCCAGCTTGGAAAATTTGTCAAGAACACTGGGACTAATGTTCCCACTCTTCCAAAAAGCACTACTAGATTTTAAATTTCTTAAAAAAAATAAAGAAAAATAGTGCCTGTGAGTTTAAAATTGTCTTACACATTTGGTATTTCAAACGGATGCAAGATGCAGGTTTTAAAACAGAGTAAAAAAAAAATTTTCTCAGTACTCAGTCCCATACCTGTATCAGTGAACCTCAGCATAAAAACTGTACTTTCTTTAAAGAAATGTCTTATTTTTTCTCAGTGCCACAAAACACCTCACAGAGTGTTGTAAATATTTGTCTGGAATATGAGACTTAACATTCCAAGATATCCCCAGTATACAAATAACCCTCTATGAAGACAGTACCACTGAAGAGCTAGGATGGGACAGGGAGTCTGCTTATACGGAAAAGGTAAATCTGTTTTTATTCAATACTCAGTTTTCTAAAATTTTCTTTTCATACTCTTATTTTATACCCTATTGGACATAAAATATGAATACTGAAAACTTCAGAAAACTATTTGATATTTAATAAAAACAGATACTTACCCTTCCCCCATTGGCAGACTCCCTCCTCTGGGGCAGATATTAGGAGCTATCAACATCATGAGCACAGTCCATGTTGGGATGCCTCAGAGGGGGAAGACTACAATCCTGAGGGGAAATGAAATGTTGAATTCAAGTATCACTTTTCCTGAAATGCCACTGCTGATACTGGTTTTCTGATCAGGCAGCTTCTAAATTTGAGCTTCTTCTCTGCCTCATTCCCTAATTAGTTATTATGCATCAGAACAACAGCATTTTTTTCTTGTGTTACCTGACTCTAACTCATCTTTCAGACAAGCTAACAGCCTCTTAAATCCAAGTATGAGAACTTTCCTCGGATGTCTCTACATTTCCTGCATTTCTCCAAAACCACTGCCTCTTCCACATTACTATTCTCCATTTCTTTCTCACACCATTTTTTAAGATCTTCTCTAAACAACACCGCTGCCAAACCATTTAGTTCTCTGCTTTTCCAGCTTCCTCATCTCTTTTTCCTTCAATCTGAAAACAGATTGAAACTAGAAACAATCAATCTTACTTTCCCATATTCCTCACAACACCATACTGGTTTATTGATTAATGAACCTTTCTGTTTAAAACTCAACCTCCAAACCTTTGCTCCAGAGAACTTCCAGAAACTCTAAACTTCATCCCAACTTTCACCAGTTTTCCACCCAAATGTTCTTTTCTCAAGGCTTGCAATTCTTTGTGCTTCCCATGTCAGTCTCCTCATACTCATATTAAAAAAAAAAAAMCCCAACCAGAAAGGTCTTCTTTATTTAACAATAACATTTAAATATTATTAAACACTTTTTACCACAAAAACACATCAAGAACAAGATAGGACTACCTCTTCTCTAGCCTGAAGAATTCTTGAATTAAAATTTGCACTGATCTCAATGTGAGTGCTGCTCATGTTGGACTAGAAATTGCACAGAGGACTAATTTCAAGCTAGAAAAATAATGGAGTGGTTTCAAGGGAGACTTCATTCATGTGTTTTATCTTAAACATTACCAAAACAGTACAGAAGGACCAACCAGAACCAGAGTGAACTACTCTTGCCTGGCTGAAAATAAAATCATACTGTACAGCGGCACAATAAAAAAAATGTGTAAAGAACAAATACATCCAACACTTGTTTCGTAAAGCTATCTTGCAGCCTTGACAGCCACACAGCAAAAACTGAATGAATTTGTGGAGGTCAGCTTACAACACAGAGGTGACAAAATGGTCAAACAGGGTCCCAGACAGTGGTACTCACTGAAGGGAAATCAAAGTTGCCAATTACCACAGTTTCACGTGCTATTCTTTTTTAGACTTTGCTATGTTTAATACATGTCACATGCAGCACTACAGTGCTTGGGAAAGTGAATATCCCTAGACATTTTTAAGACAGACATAAAGCAAATATGATAAACTGACATCAGTACTTTATAAATACCTTTGGTGGTGCTGCTTAGTTTCACTCTCTTGCGCTTTCCCACACCTTGGCTACCATCCTGGTCCTCCTGGGGTAGGGGAAGAGTTTAAAAAATTGATAATCGTATACTTAGAATCTTATTGCCAAAAGATGGTAGGCTCTCAAAATTCTGGTTGAACTACCAAGCTAAGACAGAGAAGCCTTCAATACATTCTTACAAGAAAAATACTTCTACTGTTCACAGGAACCATGCACTGTGAGCAACTCTTTAGAGGAAAAACATAATTTTTTTTAATTGCCTTTTTTCCCCCTACAGGCAACATTATCATCTGCAAGTTCATTGGTCATTCATGACATATTCATGTATTTCATTAATTTTGTAAGGTCACTTGCTTTGATTTCTAAAACTGATTGCTACAAAAAATGATTACCACTACAAAATTTCTAGCCTCTGCCCATCTAAGGTTTTACCTCACCCACCTGTAGGGTTTGTAGGGTTTTTATTTCCTAAAAAAAATATCAGCTAACATATTGTACATCAAAGTCGGCAGTGGAGACAATTAGCTAGATATTTTCTAATCAACATAAATTTTTGATGCAAGAACAAAGTATTTTTGACACCTTTAAGAGGCCAATTCTAATTGCTTGTTCCCTACAGAACAATGGAAACAGTTTACACAGGCACTTGTCATCTGAAGCTTTCAAGGCACTCCACAAACAAAACAGCAAAGGTTCCCAAATATAATACAAGTTAAAAACATCTCCACCACCACTTCAAAAAATCTAACACTGTGTGTTAAAAAAGAATGTGACATTACAGGACTATATTAAATGCATGGATCTTTACTAATACCGGTAATTCTAATGAAACTGGAAATAAAGATTCTCACCAGAGCTAATAAAATGAGATATAATTAAAGCAGATATCTTCAGTTAAAAATAAGTAATCAATATCCTTCTCCTCTAAGCAAATGCCATGTTTTACTTCCAAACTTCACTGGAATGATTTAAGAATCTGAATCTCAAGAAGTTCCTATCCTTCCTTGGGGAAGAAGATTATTCATACTTTAAGGACTGACCAAAAGTATGGTGTAAACGAAAGGTGTGATTTTTCCTATTCTTTCATTACCTCCATCTGAAAATTCATTTTAAGATGGACACACATTTGAACTCTTAGGGGTCCCATGGTCTTTGTCAACAGAGACTACTTTGGTACTTCAACCAGGAATGAGTCACTAAGTTCTCAGGATGTTGCCACCGCCCAGTCCGCAATCAGAGGTGCCAAGTATTCTCAAGAAAAAAATCAGACTTGCTGGGATATTACTGACTGAACTGCAGGACTCTGCAATTTAAGTGTCCTGCCCTGAAAAAAGCATTAGTGAAGAAAGTTCATTTTTTATTTTATAATCTTTTTCTTAATCATGATCTGCTTGACAAACATGAATTACCGAAAAGAAAGTCCACTCCTTTCATCCAAAAGTCTAAACAGACTGTACAGCTGGAAAGCTGAAGTGCTTATTAGAAAAATAATGTTCTTCTCCTCTGTACTCCCGTATGAGTTACAAAGGGTATTTACAATTTTTTAATACCTTATWATACTCTCTTAGGGCAGAGTAAAACTACGTTACAATTAAGAAATGTGGCAAGAGTACACTTTTAACTGGATTTTCTTCCTCTGGTATTTAAAATTAATCTAGAAAGGTTAATAAGGTTCTTTCTTACCAAGACCTAATGATAGCATTGTTTCATCGAAGAAACACTAGACTACAGAATTTATACAGACTACAAATCAGAGCAGTGCTTCTGCAGGGGACTAAACAGCTTGAAAAGTTTTGCTTAGTTCAGTATTTAGTTTTACTTCTACAATAGTAGATGGTTCTAAGCAAAAAATTAATCTGAAGGATGGCTGTTATTTCTCATGTGTTCCTTTATGCAGAAGGAGAAAAAAGGCTCTCTCTAAACCTGTCTTCCTATTTAAGAGGATTCTATGTTCCAAGGAGTCAAATAAACCACAGTCCATGAACACTTTTGCCACACTAAGGAATAAATGTCACACTACCAAAATGTCTGCTAAGGCTTAATAGTTGAAATTAGGTTTTAAACAGTTGAGAGAAAAAGATGAGAATAAATTGATAAACTACCTCCTCTAGAATTTAACTTTTCTCATTAAATTCCACTTATTTGTTAAAGTTCAACCTAAAATGAGATTCTCTCCTTTTTACTCCCACTCCATGTGTTTGGTAAGTAACGTCAAGTCTACACACAAGAATTTATCTACAGAGAAATTCTCACTGCTGCTATGACCAGTTAAGCTGGATTCTCAATTGCCAAAAACTGCTAATACCATTAATAGCATTAAATGCTCTAAGTTTGCTTTAATCATGCCCAATTTACTTGACAGTGACTTCTGAAATACCTACACAGGTTTCTTCTACATTACATACATAAATTAAACTGAAACAGTATTAGCAAAAATCAGGATTTTTCAAGAGGTCCTTGATAAATCAAAGGCATGAGATCTATTCCTTTATATTTCCATTATTCCTAATTATTAAAATGGGGATAATATATGGCAGATAGAAGAGTTAAGATTTGTGGAATTTGGCTGCAAGCATTCTCTCCCTTTAATATTGTGTTGTAGTTCATTATAGTCTTTAGAAAGTCTCACCTCGTCTGAAGAATCCCCTTGTCCTGATGTTGCCGTAGCACCTGCTAAACCTTTTGAAATAAAGAAGTTCAGAGATTCCTTTCAAAAGTCTTATACTGAAAAGACAGTATTTTAAGATATTTAATGAGCCAGTATGAAATGGAACACTACATTAATTTTCTTTAAAAGATACATAGCAGTGGACTGAAGAGTTGGAGTAAGATTTCCAAGCAATACAAAATCAAGGATTTGCAAGTATGTTCCTTTGCAGAACTTCAATGCACTGTGTTAACAGAGAAGCACTCTTTCAGAAATTGAAAAAAAACTCTCATGGCCTTCAGTGATCAAAAAAAAAAAAAAAAAAAATCCACAGCACCTTTATAAGAGTAAGTGCTGTGGACTGATAATCACTTAGTTGTAGTGACAAAATTCCACTATGAGCAATTTCATCTTGCCTACTCAAATTCCACTAATGCTATGACTGGAAAAATAGTGCTTAGCATGTCAGCAACAAAAAGTTAACATGTTTAGCTTTGTTGATAGAAGTAAGAGTCCTGTAATTTGGTAGTGCAATAAATAACAGATGATTAATTCCCTAAGTTTCACTAAGAGTGTTTTAAAAATAAACCTAAAGGACAGTTTATATAAAACCCATCAATGATCAAGTCTTCCCTTAAAATATTTTTCTACACAAACCTTGAATAGCTAATGTGCTAGTTCCAGCTCCTTGTTCCTGCATACCACATGCAATTTTATCCTCAGGAAATGCCAGTCCAGAGCCTTTCAAAGCAATGAGGTACTTTTCATGACTTTTCTTTGCACATGCATTCTCTCCAACACCTTGAATACACACATAAAACAGCATTAAAGCACAAAAGCAGCTACCTAGTTCATATACTTCATACTCTATGCAAGCAATCTAAAAAATGGCCCTCTGTGTTTTGATTTAATAACCTGTACAATTATGCAACATAGAAGCTAAAAAATTTTTTGCAACTGATGAAACGAAAGCCAAAAGGTGGGTAACTTTTTCAGTTTTTCCCCTCCAAAACACCATTTTCTTCTAAATTATGTACTCCATTTGTATTTTACCAGCACTGTCACCATTAACRCTACAGAAAAAAAAAAAAAGGTATATTTTGATATTTCAAAATAGTTGGTTTTGGATAGAAAAGACAGAGACTTACAATTTCCAGTGGAACAAAAAAAAGAAACCAACAAAAAATCCTTAGTAATGGTAATACAGTGTCTATAATTTCTAATATTTGAAATTTTTCTTTCAAAGTTGAAGTTTTGACAGCTGCAATTAACAGACTGTTCATAAAGATAATGTAATTTCAACTGTTTGATGAAGCCAGTCACACTGCATGCTGGGGATATAAAATTCTCCTCAAAGTAACGGACTACAAAAACCTAACACATCTGTTATAAAAGGAAAAAATAAACTTCAGAGAAGCAAATTTTATCAAGTGTTTAAGGAAAAAAGAACACAAAAAAGAAGAGAGCATCTTTGTAGCTGTGCACCTTTTGCTTTCAAAGTCAGAAGGGCAGGTTTTGCTCTAAAATCCCTTTCTTTGCTTTCCCTACCAGGAACTGTACCTATTCAGTCACACATATTCTCCATTCCAAAAGTCCAGATAAGAATGCCTTACTTTCCATTCCCTTTCCATGTTTCTGTATCAGGAAATCCATCCCATATAGCAAAAGAGAGATAATTAAATTACTCCCATTCAAGTATTTTAACAGTAGAGAAAAAGGAAGGAAAGAAAAAAGAGAACTACCCCTGAGGCAGTTTTACTAAGTGTTTCTCCTTTGAAATAAAGATTTGGAGGTTGCCTGTTCTTTAGCTGCTGCCCAAGCCAGTTATGGCAACTGAAAACTACAGTAATTACTATTTGTTCCATACCTGTGCAAAGGACTCTTAATCACAAGAAAATAACATGGAGTTAATTTATACTAGGGGTTTGGGGTTAGTAGTGACTGCCCAACATTTTTCAGATTCATTGCAATTTGGTACAGGATGGAACAAATAACGAAGAGGCGGGATGATGTTTAAGGAAAAAAGATGAGAAAGGCTTTGCACAGAAATGCAGGACAGACAACGGCCTTTTGCCATTCAGGTCTCCTCCAGTAACCAATGCAAGAGGAGATCTCAAAATAAGTTAGACATATTCCACTTTGAATAATCTTGATATGCCTAATTTGGAGGTACTAAGGTACCATGTTCACATGTTCATGTCACTTTGAAGAGAATGGATTCCTTATAAAAACTTTTCTGAAAGGATGTTTCTTTATACATTTATTTGGAACACAGAAGAGCAGATGTTTGGTCTTACAGGTCTTAACAACAAATGTTTCTAGTCACTCCTGAAGCTCACTTTCCTATCAAAAAAAAAATCCTTAAAAATATGCTTTTCCTCTGTGTTTTGGGACATCAAATAAAAACATGCAGAAACTGAAGTTATAAACAAAACTTATGCCCTTAAGTCTTCATAGTTTGAAAATTTAATGATTAGAAATAACACAAACATACCAGAGCTAAGATCTTTGTAGAACTGTTGGCTAGTCAAAACCTGGGTAAGAACTGATCTCATTGCTCCTCCCATTTTGGTCAAGTCTTCTAGAAATGAAACATGAGGCTCCAAAATCTGGAGGATTTTATGAAGGTCTTTCTCTGATGGCAGATCTAGAGCTGAAAGCCACATAAGAACAACTTTTGGTGTAGATGTAATGTAATTTGGCCAAGACCACCACAAGCAGAACAGTTACATCCACCACAAATGAAAATAGTTTATATACTCATAATGCTCTAAAATTCACACATACAAATTTCAAATTATATCTGATTTCATTTTCTGGAAGAGCTCAGCACAATGCTAGGAAATCCTTAAAACATATTTAAAGCTCCACAGCAGGTAACAAAATCAAATCACCTAGCCAGGCTGTAATTTTTTTAGGAAGAGAGGTACAAGATACAGTAACAAAAACTATAGATACATAGCATTCATGTACTGTGTCTTCACAGACTGCAAAGCAAGAGATAACAGCATGGTAAAATATGCTAGATACATGCAAATATAAAACATACCAGGCTCATTATATCCCTCTCTTAAGTGCTGAATCAGACTAAAGATGAACTGTGGAAGAACTAATTCTGACATCATCAACAAGTCTTTCGGGACACATGGAACATTTGAATTTGATTTAATCCGGTGTCTTTTACAAAACCTATAAAACAGACGAGAAAAATGTTAGGCAAGCACAGCTCAACAGTGTTAACATGTACTAAAAAAACCATTACTTTTTCCATTTTTCAGAGAGCATATGCTTTTACTTTAAAGGTAGTATGGAAAYGGTATTCTGAAATTCCAGCTACTATGTTCAAACCCATTTTTATTCCGACGCCAATGAATTATAAAGGTGCCAATTATTTTTCCCCTGCTCCAAGTTCACATTTCTAGTTTCTTTCCATACAAATTAGAAGTATCTTCCATTGAACAATTAGAAGAACTCTGACTTTCCTCTCCTCTCTGTGAAATAATCAGAGGTTGGACTGATTTTTCAAGTCCTCATTCAGATAATGACTTTTTAAAATGTCTTTTGACAATGAAAACAACTTTTAAAGGCATAAGATTTTGCAGAATCCGTGTGTATTTCAAACGTATGGAACTAAGATTTACTTATCAAAGGGTGATAGAAACAACCTGCCAAAACTGTAAAAATTGTTTCATTTAAAAAGAAAAGAAAACATTTATTCTTTGGAAAATTCCTGCACAGTAGTAGTTGAGGCTTGGCTAACGCACAGTGACATGACGTTGAGCCAAACCCCATTACAGCAGATAGAATGATTTCCCACTCACTTAACATGAGCCTGACTCAAGAGACACTGAATGCTTTTCAGCTCCCAAGCTATTTTTAGAAAGGGCATTTACCAACATCAAAGTTATTTACCCACCTCAAGATAGAAATGAGCAAAGAATACTCTAAAAATACATCACACAAAAATAAACTTTACTGGAAAGATTCACTAGATTTTACCAATAATTTTTCAACACAAAAATTCAGAAAAGAATAYAGCTTTGTTAGAATACGAAAACTGTTTTCCAAATTTATGCCATATTTTCCAGAAGGAGCCTGCTACTTTCTACAATTTAAGCCTTTCTTCTCTGAGGACCATTGAAGAATCACCTTCAAGAGAAGAAGGAAATAGAAAGAAGCCACAAAGCAAGTATCTGAATCAAGGGAAAAAAAAAAGAAAAAAGAAAAAAGAAAAAAAAAAGAAAAAAAAAAGAGGAGACAAGTCCAGCAATTAAAATGGCAATTCACAACAATTCACAAAAATGGCTAGCAAATTCACAAGATTAAAGATTAAGAGATTTCTCCTTAGCTTTTACACAGCAGAAATTACACTTTTTAATAAGAAAAGGTACAGAAGGACAGTACTAGCTAGTCGACCTGCAGTTTGTATATACAACCGATGTATCCCTGGGAGGGAAAGGGCCTGACAGAAAGAATTCAGTGACGACTGACAACTTTCTGTTAATTAACGTCCAAATAGATGGTGTTCACTTTTGCCTTCCACTTTTCCTATTACATTCACAGAAGTTACGAAAAATCATCCCATGTTCCTTGTTCAAGTACAGATAAACAGCACAATTTGCAACCACAAGGAATTCAAAGGGGGTTGTAAAAGTCATTCACTTTTTCTCTTTGGTCATTCACCTTTATCTTTTCCACATACAGAAACACGAACTGCTATAAACCACAAATCTGGCTTCMTCCACGCCGAAATATGGTACTTCATATTTTAAAAGTAATTGGTTTCCGTTTCACCACTCTCCTTATAAGAAGRGATCAAAAGTAAACAAAGACCTAAAGGACGAACAAGGAAGGAATTACTATGCAGTGTGTTCTAAAATCTTTTACAGACCACCATGCCCCTACATATTTTACATTCTGTGAAAAGATGTTTTCACTGCTTATGATCACAAACATAACTGTGATCACTGTAACAAAATGCACAGGTAAAGTAATTTTGAATCCCAGCTTCTGCTAAGTACATGGCTTCCTTCCCTCAAAAATAAGAAGCTCTGTTCCCCATGAAGCCTATGTCAACATGCCAGTTCTGAATCCATCATGACAAAATCACAGAATGAGTTGGAAGGGACCCAGAAGGATCATCAAGAGTAACTATTCAGTGAATGGCAATAAGGGATCGAACCCATGACCTTGGCATTACTAAGACCATGCTCTAACCAATTGTGCTATCTCAGGGTCATGGATTAATGATCCCAAATTTTACATATCCTGAAAATGAAAGTTACAAACGTGTCTTAAGATTGTCAAGAAGGTACTTTTGAATCATCAAGTGTGCTATTACTGCTATATTAATACAGATCCTGGAAGACCAGTAAAGAACCCAAATTCAATTCCCTATAGGGACAAGTTCTTTTACAGTGACACGCACAAAACACAGCAGGCTCAAACAGGAAACAATTTCTAGATATTAGGCCCTAAACCTTAAAGTAGGAATACCAATATAATTTTACAAGAGGCACCATACTCTGTATTTATGGTTCAAAGGCTATAGTATTAAAGTATAGTCCAAAATTACTCAAAGTTCTAGTATACAAAGTTACTCAACAGGTTCCATGGTCACTGGACAAGCAGCAGCCAAAGCTATTCCATAATCAGTTCCCTATACTTCTAAAGAAACTTCCTTACTACAGCATCAGTTAAAGAACTGTACATCTATATGAATGTACATTTCAAAATGCTTCCAAGACTATCAACATAGGATTTAACAGGCAACAAAAAGGAACATTTCCCAAATCTCTACTGGTACCATCAAGCCACAGAAATCCACCACTTGCAGCAGGTAGAAATCTGTAATGGGGGGCAATGAAAGGTGGGCATAATCTAGATAAGAAATAATTTTTTTCTGAAGAAGCTCAAAAATAAAAATTATGATGGAGAGGAAAACTGACTAGGTAACTGATAGATCACCTTGATCTAAGCTTTTCAACTTGATTTCAATATTGCAAAATACTTCTTCCAACAAGCCTGTAGTTCTTATTTAATCTTTTAGTAGTTCATTTCTTGCACTATCTACTCCTCCTTGTAAATATTTTTATTACTATACTAGAATGACATTTAAGAACAGGAGTATCTCATTGAGAATGTCAATTCATTAGCCAGAGATATTCAAGCCCTATGTACCTGAAGGTCTAGCATGGAAGTCCTAAAATACAGGTCCACTTGGACACAAAAACCATCATCTTCTTTCCTTATTCTTTTCTCCAATTCAAAAGTATATTCTGGTTTTGGTGTTCTATGTATTTGCCTACCTTTGAAATCGCTTTTTCACAAAAAAATAAGGCTAATTTTAGTTAAAAGAGAGAATAAACAGTAACTTGCAATTCAATAAAAACTTAAGTTTAACAAAGAATCTTGTCCACATGACTTCAAGTATAATTCTGACATTTCTTATGTTGCATTAATATCTTATCTGCAAAATGTAAACATTGCTGACATCTACAAGATTAAGGAATACCACTTGTTACTAACATAAGCAGCATTAATATCTTCTGAACAACATTCACATCAAATTTTCCAGACTCATTCCATTCTTTCCTACTATTTCCATTTTTAATAATTCTACTGTGAATTTCCAAAATGCATTTTAAAAGTGGCTTCAGGTAAAATAACTCCTTCCCTTTAGCCTACAGTTTCACAACCTAGTCAAACTAGGTCAGTCCTGTCACAACTCTGTCTTCATCCCTCTTATTTGTTCCACCACTGGCACTTGACTGATCCTGTGTTAAACCAGCTCAGAAGCTAAGCCAGCAGAAGTTATTTACTTATAAAAATGCATAAATAATGTCACTGGGCCAGTTTAAATCCACCAACACTCACAGACCTGTCTCCTTGGAAATCACACTGAAATCCCCAAATCATTTTGCCATCATCCCTTTCCTTGTCCACCCGACAGGGAGCAAAACAGAGAGAACAAAATAAATCAAAACCCAAATACAGACATGCAGGAAAATGCCATCCCGGCCAACCAGCACAACAAGTAGATACAACACTCACTGTGGAGCCAATTCCATCACTTCAAAGGAGAGATTTTAAACTTCTCCAGTTATCACAGCAGCTGATAAATGCCTCCAGTACCAGCCAGACCACACCTTTACAGCTTTTGAACATTTGATCAGTCCTTCATCCACTATGTCCCAGAGTGTCTCAAGTTTCAGCTGCATTCCAGAAACTTGACATAGGTTCACGCATATGCAGACTATTTTTACCCTCACTTTTCTCTCACTATGTTGTCCCCTGCCTCCCCATGTTTAAAAGTCATTTGTTTTTAAACTGGATCATAAAACTGTCAAAACAAAGCATTCCAATTTCACTAGTCTTAATGGTACTACGGGACAATGAGTACCTGACTCTGACAGAAGCTTTCAAGGATAAGGATCTGGGACCCAAGCAACAGGATGCAAATGAAAACTGCTGGAAATCAATTCCTAAGCAAGGAAAGTAAACCTCTACTTGATTCTTCAATTCAGTAAGTCATACCTAAACTGAGCTCTTATTTAAAACATCATATACGTGTCATATATACATATATGGTATAATATACATTCATGTATACCACATGACTCACATCATGTAATGTTACCTAAAGTATTCAAATGAAGCTTTATAAATAAGAATTTAACACATTTTTTAAAAAGCACGTATTCTGCCTCCACTGTAAAACTAACACACAAATACTACTCTTACATACTCTGAATCTACAAAATAGATGCAAGCTATTTTTTGAGTGCTACAATTGTCCCTCAGAGTTCTTACAAACTGATTTTTTCATTCTTTATGTACTGGTAGAGCGTTTAAATATTTTTCCTGCTTTTATGGTTGAAATATCAAACCAATTCTTAATTCAGAACAAAATAAAACTTGCATAATTAGGATTAGAAAATTATCTTGATGAAAAAGGTCTTTGATATATTGTAGCTTTGCTTTATGTAAATCCACTGTCCGTAACAACAAACACAATGGTAACTCTGGAGAAATGCAGAGAAATAAACCTATTATTTCTATTACAATTAAGTTTAGCATGTTTCCCCCATACAACCTAGTAATTATATTTCATTAATTAAATTCCTTTCACCTGCAAAACAGGCCTCCAAAAGTGAATCAATGTTGTACTGACTTCAAGGCCCAAGGAATGACAGCTCTTCTGTTCTTTATGAAAGCTGCAAGCTACAGAGTTAATAGACAAAACTGAATCCCTGCATTTCTGCTATTAGAGGCTCTGACAAGAAGCAAAGCCAACTGAAAAGATGTCAGTCTAACCCTTCTAACCAGAAAATCTCCGAAGTATAGACACTACAGTCAATAGTGGAGGACAGTGAAACACAGCAGAATAATTAATCGCTTCTCTAGAAAAATGAAACAAAATCACCCTTAAAGGACATCTTTCCAGGATTTAGGCTTTCACGACAAAGATGTTTGGCCAGGTTAGGAGGCTAGAAATCACAGATCAGACACTTAGAAATTATTCCAATCCTTGCAGAACAGGAGGAAGAGAGGCAATGATTCCCTTAGTGCTCAGTGATACATTGAGTGAAGAAGCACTCCAGTTCAAAGAAAAACCAGACAAAGCTGCTTTGCAGAAGAGCATTCTCCATTAGTCTTCACACATAAACATCTTGTATACTAGACAAAAGTACAATGAGTTTCATTAGTACACAAGTACCCACTACCAATCAGAAACAGTAAATATGGCAGTTTCAATCACGAGGCCTTTTTTAAGGAAAAACTGAGTGAGAATGAGAAGGAATGGACTTCTGAGAGCTTCAGCTGAGCTACGCTTGAATGGACCCACAAAGTTGTTGAACTGGAGCGTTTTGATAGCCAATAGAGCAATTCAAGAGAGTAACACAATCTGCTGCTGCAAAAATATTTTTAGAGAAAGAATGGATGCTCTGGAATATAACTGCT
Source organism: Amblyornis subalaris (assembly GCA_018881555.1). Classification (NCBI taxonomy): domain Eukaryota; kingdom Metazoa; phylum Chordata; class Aves; order Passeriformes; family Ptilonorhynchidae; genus Amblyornis; species Amblyornis subalaris. The sequence continues at coordinate 1,351,463 of JACAXG010000012.1, read as the reverse complement.
GCACTGTAATTGCATCTAATGACAGTTTACATTTACCTAGCTTGATCGAAAAGCCTCAATCTATATACAATTTGAAATACATTTGTACAATAACAGACACACAGCCAGATAGCTTACAAATGTAATACCCAGTCTCATTGGTGCAGCTTTTGCAAACATCACAGAGATTGTAAAGTGAAGCCCTTACAAATTAAAAGGGCTTCAGTTATGCTGTTAATGGCAATATTAAGGTTCTTTAAATTATCTTAATTCATCCATTTGCATGTATGAATACAGCCTTCAACAGGAACCGCAGCCTTTTCAAACGAGAAAAAAAAAGTACTTCTTAAAGGACCAGTTAAATTTAGTATTTCACTGTATTGAAGAAGGCATTGATGAGAACACTTTTCAAACTCAACTCTAAAAAGCAATCTTTATTAAGTACATTAAAAAAGCACACAAGAAAAACATATACATTCAAAATTCTTTCACAGCATGGAGTATAAAGGTATCCTTTTTTTCTTTCCCTCCAACTATGGACCTACAAATAGAGGAATTAAAATATAATGTATATTCTAATTCTGGATGCTTAACAATAATATTTAGGATCTGATTTTGCAGAGTTCTTAGTCCTACACAGCATTCACAAAGCAGAATTACCAGCTGACTTCAGAAGTAGACGTGAGAGACAAGTAGATCAGCAAATAAAACATCTGGTCCTGAGCCCTCATCAGAGCCATGTTTGCTTGGCCCTCAATCTTCCTAAACCATTATAAGTTCATAGTTTGTCTCCACAACCAGTTGTTTTCAGCATCCCATCAATTATCTACCTCGAAGTACACAGACAGTGTATCTACTTAAAGAAAAAAAATCAAGTTTTCAAAATAGAGTTAACAAAAATATTTTCTGACTAATAAAATTTTCCAAACAAAATTTAAACAGGTCAAACATATAGCATKTAATATTTTGACCCGAATACTTCATCTGATAAAGTTCTAAGTGGCAGTGCTAGATAAATGTAAAAACAATCTTCATTTCTTCAGGATTTGAGTAAGATGCATGAATTTTAATAAAAGCTATCAACTCAAGCTTTGGCCAGGCCTCCAACACACAAGGTGCATACATGCGTAATTTGCAGTTTTCTTAGAAAGTTAAGCATCTATGTGTTTCATGCCAGAGCATGCAGGCACTGTGCAGAAACAAAGAGGTGCATCCTGATGAAGGCAACAGAGTTCATTAGTTAGTCCTTGTTACTGTAATAGCCATTTGGGTATCCCTATTAATTCAATGCAAAGAAAATTAATTGTTTTCAAAGCTTACTACCAGAACCTTCTACAGAGGGAGGCACCTAAGATACTATTATTTAAAATTACCTGCAGCTGTCAGATACCATTTCAGGACTTCTAAAAAATATAAAATTTCTGGTATTTTACCAGTGATAAGGAAGTACGGCCTGAAATCTGAATCAAACCATACTGTCATTAAGAAAGACCTAACAGACAACAGTTCTTTAGGAGTGTGTTCCCTAAACATACACCCAAAATTACGTTTGTTTCATTGCCAACAGATCCACTGACACCTCCATGTAGATCAGATAGGTACCAGACAAAAACCACTCCACCCTGACATAGTGAACTTAGCATCCTGGGCAGCTGACAGGTACATAAAAGGTATGAAAGCAGCTTTAGAATTTGGTGAGATCAAGGTAAAGGAACTGAAAATCAACACTGGTTAGCCCAAACAAGACTGTTTCAGAGACCTTCAAAACACAGCGCTTCTTAAATTGAATTTAAATCAAGGCAAATTACAAAGTGATAGACAAGTCATACAATAAATAAGCCAAATTTCAGGCAAGACAAGATATATAACAGTCATATCCTGTGAACTCAGCCTTCATCGTACTGCTGTGTTCTTCAAATCGGACTGGCCCTATAAGCAAAACCTTTGGCCAAAACCCATCATTTATTTAAAGTTTGTTCAGTAACTAACACAGCAATAGTTCAGGTTTCTAAATATTTATGTATATATTATGTATAAATGTATATTGATACATTTGAGCATCTTATTGATGATTTTGAAATAAGTGCACATTATTACAGAGGCATGTATAAAGTAACACTGCATCTAGGCAGGTCACAGCTTCACAGCTCTAAAGGCAATAATACAAAATTAGCACTTGGCTGTTAACCATTTGGAATACATCTCAGCAATTAATTTAGAGGCTGATGTAGTCCTAATTAAAGACATTCTTAAAAGAAATCAAGTCAGGCAGGTTTGTGAGCTGACTRTATGACATGATGGACTTACTCAACATGTTGATCTGAAATGTCTTTTGCTTTCCAAGGATAAGACTTAACATGAAGCACTATGTAAACTACTCAATGTTACTGTGTAATGTTAAGAAGCAAAACATTATGTCTGGGGGAGGCARTGAAGGAGGACGGAGAGAATCAATTATTTATAAATGCATGGTAACTTGAAATGCTGTGGTCATTGTGAATCCCAGTATGAATTCTTGTACTTTTTATGTGGATGAACATGGTGGAGTTTTTGTTCTGAAGAGTCTCATCCACCAGATATACATGACCATGGATTTATCCAGACTCACATGCTAAGCTAACAGCCAGCTCAGACTTCTCCTCAGTCCCTCCTTGGTACCCCAAAAGACTTCAAAGGCAGAAAAGCTGCATGGAGTTGACAGAGATCCTACAAAACACCATTTGTACCAGCTCAACAACCCTGAACACACAGACATTTTTATGGGGTTTCGTAAAGCTCAGAGAYTCAACTCCTTGGCTACCTGTAGGGTCTCAGCCTGTTGATAAAACATCTTTTTCACCAATTTCTTGAAGAAAGTTCCAAAAGAGCACCCTTCCCTCTTTGAGGCTGCATTACCAAACATAAGCCTAGGTCCTGAAGAACTGAAACCTTCTTGATAATTRTTAAACAAAACAATGACAGAGTCCCACTGGAAGGGACAATCTTGAAGCAGCAACATGCTATATGTATGCTAAGCAGGTGATTTGCTGTTGCAAGACAGTCCATAAAATAACCACATAATCCACTTCATGCCAGTAAAATAATAATTGCCTGTATGTCCCTAAACGCAGCCACAAGCAGATCTGACTTTTTTATCTTAAGTGGATTACATTGCTACAACCTGAGACGATAAAACCTTTCCTGATGAACATGCACAGAATGCATCCAAAGATAACTAGCACTTATAGCTTTCTCAAGAGCAAGCTTGCTTTTTTATTGTCACTCTATTTGTTAAAGTTTTCACAAGTCCAGAATATTAAAAAGTTCCTTTACTCAGGTACAGAATGTAAAAGAAATAGAACATAATCTTCCATAGCTCCCAAATGGCACAGCAAAGCCACGAAGTATCTCTGAAAAGGAATAAAATAAGGAATCTAGTCAAAGGAGGGAAAGAATTTTATGGGGACAGAGTAGCAAAGGTCATCAGTATTAGGTATCTACCACCCAAAATATAACTAAAACTATTCAATAATACTTACTGGGTGCAAACATTTTAAAACACTGAAAAAAACCAGAGCCATTTCTAAATAAATTAAAGCAGAAAAAACCAAGCAGGTTAGAAACTAAGAATATACTTCTCACACTTGGCAGCAACAGGAGGCAAAGAGAATTGTCCAGCCTTTTCACAAGGGGATCATGGTAGACCCGACAGATACACCTGTCCCCAAGAGAGACATAATGATGAAAAAAAGAAAAGAGAGAGAAGTCCAATCTACTGCGTAGCTCAGACAGCATGTTCACAAAACCTACACTGACTCTCACTCTAAGACACAGAGCTAAATGGAAAGATAAGCAGGCATCAGTAGAGACAGAACTGCAGAAAGTTTAGAGCTAGGAACCTGAAGGTGCTTTTGAACGCACAGCATACATCATCAGTCTGTAACAGGTGCCTTTCTTATAACTATAGGACTTTTTACTCGGTAAAGAAACAGCCCACTGTTTCAAGTGGAAATGGGTAAAACGCCTTAGTCCCTTTGATACAAGTCATAAGAGAAGGCAACACTATGTCAATGGAGCCATCAGTTGCCATAACCACCAAGAAATACACCGCAAACTTCAATGCAAAAGCCTATTTAATGAAATTTTTAAACTGGCTTTTTGCCTTTCAGGATATGCAACCCTTGATGGAGGTATTATTCTCGTTGTACTCTAATGCAGCACTAAAACATCTGCTTCCCACATGATTAATTTAACAAATAAGTCAACACACATCGAGGCATACTCTGAAACAGGACACGGGGGAATGCAATAGCCAAAGTGCTGAGGCGCTCTAGTATATCAGGTTATTGTCTACAGACTTAGAGGGGAATCAGAACAAGACAGCCACAGAAACAAGACGGTACTCATCAGTAACAACTTACTGACTAGTTATACTCCTATTATAATCATATGGCATATTCCTTTCTTCAAGCTTATTTCATAAACTATCAAGTTTCATTACAACACAAGACCACCTACCAACCAAAAGATACTCCAATCTGAATTTTCCCCTGTCCAACTGCATGGGGTTTTTTAATCCAACAGATGAACTCGCTTGAACTATGAGCATATGTCTACTACAAATGCTTTAGAACTGAAAATTCTGCCTTTTTCAGAACATCGTTAATTATCTCTGAAGGAGCTACTAAATTTCATTTGCAAATAGCTAGATTCCATATGGGAGACAACTACAAACCATTTCCACCTACTGACATATCAATGGACCATAAAATCTATTCCGCTGTGCCACAGGTAAAGTTTTTAATACTTTAACAAGCGGCCACATTTACAAACTTGGATATTTTCTGAAGTCTACATTACATTCTAGTAGATCAAACCAACTGCAATAATCATCAAAACCACTGAACACTGCATGGAAATCAAAAGGTTCAAAAATGTGACAATCTGATTTTTCCAAAACAAATGAGAATTAGACAAGATACCTCGAGCAAATCAAGGTACCTAAAGCAAATCAGCATCCATCTATTACACTATATTCCAGCTTCTTTTTATAAAGGCATCAGAAATAAAAAACTAACACTCATTTATCTCTAAAAATTTTATATATATATACATATACATATATAAAATAAATCTCTAAATTATATATTTAATTAGTACTACAAGATTAACACACACATACATCCTCATACTCCAGAGTAAACCATCTCTAGATTTACATTGGCCTTCCTAAATAAATGAAAAGATATTCCAGATTCTAAACTGGAGAGATTTCCTTCACAGCAGATCAGTTAACTAACACTTCATCAGAAGTATTTTTTGAGATGCATCAGATAAATAAATTCGGAACATGGAGGCCACATAACAAGAATAACCAGATAATAAGAACAGAAACAAAAGAATATCACTATAATATTCGTATACAGCACATATAAAAAATTTTATCTGAGCAAACAGATGGTAGATAAAGTTTATAAGTAGGTTCCACATTTGATTCCCTTGCTATTAATAGAAGCCTAGGCTGTAGTGGCCAAGGTTATATCGGGCTAGACACACTCCAGTTTCCCGAGTCCACCATGAAGGCCTCCTAACTTTAACATGCAAAGCACTACCTTTGTAATTGTGCAGTTGATTTGTGTACACAAAGTTAAAACACTATCTAAACATGCTGCATTGAAGCAATTCAAGTCAATAGGTAAAACTCTGCGTGTTAGCACATATTAATGTTTTTACACTGGTTTAAGCTTAATTTACTTTGTCTTGCACAGCAAACAAAGTTTCTAGTTCACTTAATTGGAATGGCTTAACATCAATTCTTATCAACATAAGCAGAAGTGGCCTTATGCTAAATGCAGACAACCCGTATGCTGTCATGTACTGTCCTCCTTATATGTCCATGAGGACTGGAAAATCTACTGTTCAACACCAAGTGTTGTTTCTGAACAAATATTATGCAATTCTTTATCTTTAGTGACCAAAACTCCTGAAGGGACCTACCTCACACGTAAGAATTTACACTCAAATTCCACCATTAAAGGTAATAAGTAAGGTACATAGAAATGAGAAGATTCTTACTCCCTCAGGGTTTGCATTCATTTACACTGCAAATTTAACAACATTTGTTATTTATTCTTTATTAAACCATCTTTCTTCAAGAAGAAAACTGTTTAAAATAAGAAAAGACAACTGTGAAAGCTATACACTCTGGGATGAGAGCAGCATCACAAGTCATTTTGATATTCACCCTAAATTTGTCAGTTCTCTATTAAAATCCTGCCACTAAGAGCAGCCCTAAGTCTATTCCAGAATGAACAGTGGAAGAAGTGACATTAAATTTTTTTCCCACTTCTCAAGATTAAGGGAAACTGTTACTTCAGTGATACTGAGGAAAGCAGAATGATCACAAGCTGAAGAACCAATAAAGAATCACTTCAGTAGTACCCACTTGAAACCACTGAAGATTACTGAAAACAAAAGGAGGGAAAAAATTCTGCCATTGGAGGAAGTCTATCAATAAGAAAAGATTCCACCAAACAAGAAGAATGAATAAATAACGAAGGCAGATAGCAAGAGAAAAAAGAGAGGAGAAAAATGTAAGAAACTAAAACTGAAGCCACCTCAAGGCCTAGAGCAGGCGAATGGTGACTACAGACACAAAGAATCAGAGCCAAGGTGACGACATTCAAGGAACAGAAAAAGAAGAATTAATGAAATCTCTAAATAAAAATACAAAAAGAGAAGGAATCTTAAGATGCTGAGCAAGTGATACAAAATTATAGACTGTGAATTTGCAAGAACAAGAAAAGAACCAAGGGAAATGTTTTAACATTTCTGTATGTTCCCAGCATTTTCTGCTAGGTATGCCGCCACTCAGGATTCAACAGCATACCATCTCATCCAGGCTAAGACAGTCAAGACAGACTATTCTAGAAAGCCTGTCAGAAGAGAATCCTCAGTCAAGCACTCCAAACTGTCATCTAGTGAATTCTTTAGCTCGCTGGTGAATGAACAGGAACACGGAGAGCTCCGAAAAGACACTCAGTTGTGAAATTTGAAGTTTACTGGCTAGGTATCACCTTCATCCAGTGACTGGTTGACTGATCTTTGCTTCTCCCATTGAATACAAAGGGGAACAAAGGAGGGTTTAATGAGGTACCAGATTCCTCTTCTTCTGACCAGGCACTTCAGTCGTTCCTCCAGCAGGTCAGAATACAAAAGACCTTTGACTTCCACAAAACCCTGTGCTCTTGTACTCATCCAAGCGTTACCACATTCCTTGATTTAAAGCTAAGGTGGCAAAATGAAGTGCAGACTAGGAAATCCCACAAAAATGGCTCCCTCTTACTCAATCTGTTCACTTTGGCTTATCTGCTCACATGCTGTCCCAAAGTATTTTGACTTCACGGCTAGCTGTGTTAGGCCAAGGCTGCTAGCTGGAAGCTGACAGGTACTGCCTCCCATGCACTCTGCCTTATCAACTTCCCTGGAGGCTGGCACTCAATGCAAGGGCAATGAGATTCGCACGAGCGTCCTAAAAAAAAGGCACACACACATCAACAAAGCCACCTTGCCCAGCCCCGGCGGACTCCTCGCTCATACCGTCGCCGTCCGACCCACAGCCAGGGAGGGAGGGAGGCGGCCCAGGAGGCGGCAGGGGGCCTCCCTTAGTGCCCTCCCGCAGGGCCGCCCCCGCCGGCAGGTGCCCGCCCGCCCCGCCGCGGCCGCCCCGCGCTCACCCGGCCTCCCGCATGACGTTGCTGTCGCCGCAGTCGCAGGCGCCCCCCGCCTGGCTCCGGAACATGTTGTAGTCGTGCCCGGCGTGCTCGCCCTGGTGGAAGCACTCGGCGCATAGGCTCATACAGGGCGAGATCCCGCACGTCCGGCACCGGTAGGCCACGAAGTTGGCGGTCCACACCAGGCCGCACAGCGTGGCCGGGTCGTAGGCCCGCACGGCTTGCACGAAGCTGTCCCAGGGCTCCCCGCCCGACAGCAGGCAGCGGCACCACTCCAGCGCCTCGCCCGCCGCCTCGCCGCCGCCCGGGCCTGCCGCCGGGGCCAGCACCCGCTCCAGCAGCGACCGCAGCTCCGCCGCCGCCGCGCCGCTCCCGCCGCCCAGTGCCGCCTTCAGCCCCGCCGCTGTCGCCCGCTTGTCCCGGCTGCCGGCGCCGGCCCCCGCCATGACGGGACACCGAGCGGCCGTTACGGCCGCGCCGGGCTCCGAATCCGCGATCCCTCCGCCGCCCTCGCTCCCCGCCCCGCGGCGCCGCCCTCTCGCGATAGCCGCGGCACCGGCGCCCTGCCCGCCGCCCGCGCCCCGCTCCCGACACCGCCTCTCCCCTCCCCTGACACCACCCTCCTCTTCCTCCGCCCCTGCCCTCCTGCCGCCCTCCCACCACGCAGGTGCGCGCCCCGCGCCGCCGATACACGAAATGTCGCCGCCCGCCGGCCTGAAACTTCGCGTCCGGACGGGCGTCTCGGCAGCCATCAGGGAGCGTGGAGGGCGCACCTAGGCCGGCCGGCGGCCCGGCAGCGGAGCCCGATTGTTACCGAGCCGCGCCTGCAAGCAAGCGGCTGCCGTGAGGCCCCGCGCTGCCGCCGGTGTGTCCTGGCCCCAAGGGTCCCGCCGGGCTCAGGCCAGTGCCGGCTTTGAGGGCAGGGGCAACTGCGGGCGATGTGGGAGGCACCTCTGAGGCTTCTGGCCTGTGGCTCTGCGCTCGCTACGATCAAGCGGCCCCGCTGGGCGTGCAGAGCGGCGCCAGGCTCCGGTAGCAGCACCGCACCCCGGGATGTCCGCGCAGCCGCGCCCGGAGGCACCAGCGTGCGACTGCCTGCGCGCTCCCACCAGGAGAGAACGCATTTGGATGCGAGTTACCGACTTTCACACACCGATCGGCGGTTTTAAACATCGATAAATAGATTTTCAACTGTCCAATGGAAAACCTTCTAAGAAAAAAATCTATTCCCAAACGGGAGTAACCTTCTACCCGACAGCTACGGGCCCCAAGCCAGCTGCCTCTCTTCTGGCTTTGCCTGTGTTTCCTATGGCTGCCCGTCTGTTGGCGGCCTGTGTTGCCTTGCGGTTCCAGGTGAATCTGTTACTCTTATCTCAACAACCGCTCTTCCCACTGCACCGGCAGAAGTCCAGTTCCTTGCTCTGTCCCTAAGGGCACTCAGGAGCGGGACCACCGAGAAAGCGCCGGGGGACACACCTGGCAGACCGGGTTTTCTCAGGCACCGAGCAACGGTGAAACGTAAGGTTGCAATAAAATGTCTTGTGTTTATAATACACGACACCAAAGCTCACACTCGTTAACTAAAAACGGGGAAGTTCCGTTGCGTTTCATTCCCGCACATGCCCGTCAGCTCGGGAAGGGGCGGGCAGGGGGCGGTGCGCGCCCGGGGCGGGCGGCGCGTCGGAAGTGCGCGGTGCGTTCGGAGCGGCCTGGCCAGGCCCGGCTCGGCGGAGCTGCGGTGAGTGGGGGCGGTCCTGTGGGGCGAGCCCACGGTGGAGGTGGTGGCAGTCGCTGGGGCTCGGTTTCTGCCCCGCTTAGGGCTCGGCGCCTCGCTGGGCGGCGGGAGGGCCCAGGCGGTAGAAGCGGAGCCCGGCACCCAGGGCCTGAACTCCGGGAGCCGGTGAGGAGAGGGTCTGCCGCCGTCCGGGTCGGCGCTCGTTTCCCGTCGTCGGTGCGCCCCCAGCTGCGTCCCGGGAAGCGGCTGCATGAAAACACCCGGGAGATGCTGAGGAGTAGCAGGGGACTTTGAATATAAAATAATTTAAGATAGTATGTAGTTTATTTATATTATTGTAATTGATTACACGTTATTTTCTTTAGTTAAGCCATAAACATGAAGAAATTAAAGCTTAAAGAACTGGAAAGCTGTCTTCAACAAGTTGATACTTTTGAAAGTCCAAAACTACTCCTTGAACAGTATCCGACAAGACCTCATATTGCAGGTAGAGGTGACCCACAGCACTGTTACCTCTTTTACTAGTTCTTCATCAGCACTTTTAATTCAAAAAGTTTTTTCTACTGCATTATCTCCTTTGAAGGCTTTACACTAAAAGTAGCTAGAATGTGTATCCAACAGGAATGCGTTTAGAAGTATACTGGTAATGTACAATCCAAAAATCAAATAAATTCATTTAAAAGATAACGTTGTGATAGAAACATCTTAATCTGTAACTGTAGAAGCTGAAATGGACTTACGTCATGACACACAAAACCAATAAAAGTGTATATACAGACACTCATCCATACCTTAATTATGATTTTTTCAGTATTTCGTATCCTCCTATTGTTTTCCCCCCAAAAAAAATTTAGAGGCATACTTTATCCACAAGCAATACTCAGAGCTCTATGTGTAATCTCTCCACCAAAGATGACAGTTTGTAACTCATCAAAATGTTTTTGACTCTTCACAGGCAGTGAGAATATCAGTTTAACTAAAGTGGGTTTTTAATGCAAAATTAAGAATTTTCTGAAGGGAGAAACAGCTCTTCTTGATTCATCAGGTGCATACTTGATATTACTGACCTGTTTGGTTTTTTTCCCCCAGCATGTATGCTTTATACAATTCACAATACTTTTGATGATATTGAAAACAAAACAATTGCAGATTTAGGATGTGGTTGTGGCATGCTCAGCATTGGAAGTGCAATGTTAGGAGCAGGGTAAGTATTTAACATTAAATTCTGGTTATATTTTTTTCTGGCAGAGAAGAGTAGAAAGATTAAAACATAGCAATGCTGAACTAAATCATTTTAGGTATATAATCTGATCCCTAATCAGGCTATTTACGAAGCTTTGACCATCAATAATCATTCATACTGTGAAAGTGATGGACAGTTGTCATGAATTTGGAAGTCATTTGCTTTCCCCTGAAGCATTAAACGTACACGTGAAGTTTTCTAAACAAAATTTAGGTTTCTATTTGAGAAAGGGCAACATAACTACTTGAATTTTTATCAGCACTGAATTTATAATGTATGCTTGTTATATTTCCTAGAAAAAACAAGTTGTGTACACAGATCCCTTACTGTAGAATTTAAACACCATTTGAGTTTGTAGGAAACTAATATGTGACACTTTTCTTTTTTTAATAGATTCTGTGTGGGGCTTGACATAGATGCAGATGCACTGGAAATATTTAATAACAATATTGAAGACTTTGAGCTCACGAATGTCAACATGGTTCAGTGTGATATCTGTTCTTTATCTGACACCATGTCAGATGCTTTTGACACAGTTATTATGAACCCTCCKTTTGGTACCAAGCATAATAAAGGTTGGTAATTGTGAAACTCAGAAATTATTACAAACAAAATAGCAAGGGAAATGCTTTTAATGAAACATCTCCCTTCTTTATTAGTTACACGTTCTAGTTACCTAGTGTTTTGTTCATCTGCAATCAGCTTCCTAAGTACAGATTAACAACTTCAACATTGTAGCTAACAGTCACTGGGCTTTGACAGAAACAATACTGGATATTTCATATCCCTATCATTTTTCTTTTATTAAAAGCAATTGGGTAGGTTTTAGAAATAATTTCTGTACCTTAATGTATTCAGTGCTGTTTCTCAAATAGCTATTATGCCAGAAAAAATGAAGCAGATCTTTGAGCTTCCGTTTAACAATTCTGGTAATTTCATCATCTTTTCAGGAATTGATATGATTTTTCTGAAAACTGCTCTACAAATGGCAAAAACAGCTGTATATTCCCTTCACAAAACTTCAACACGCCAGGTAAGTCCTTCATTTTAGTAGGGCAAGTATTAACCAGACAACAAAACAGTTGACTATATAGATGGCTATAGCTTCACTGATTTGTTAACTGCTTTGTGGGTTATGTTTGGGGTAAATACTAACCATGTCAAATAACTACAGTCTCACATACATCAAGATAAGTACRTGACCTAATGCTTCAGCTTGCAAATCAAAAGCACAGGAGACTTCTTAAATAAGTACAGGGGTGGAAAAGTTTATAAAACAGTGTAGAAATGAGCTTTTAAAATTATCTGTATCTATTTAATATTGTAGCACATTCAAAAGAAAGCAGATGAATGGGAAGTGAAGATGGAAGTCATAGCAGGTAATACTTCTTTGTTAACAGAAAATAACCAAATAAAACCCTTTTGGTCTGGGGTAGTATCTATAACACTACTAGCCAGTCGTAACAGCCTGAGGTAAATTTTAAGTGTGATTTAACAATGAAATGACACAGGTTTGGTTGGTTGGTTTTTTTAAGCATTTTTTTTTTAATATCTTACTCCCTGGCAAGTATACAAGTAGGCACTTAATAAAGCTCTGAGGAATACATATTTTGTGCAGAATTAGGTTTCTTCCTGGACTAGATTTTGTCTTGAAGCAGAAGTTACCCTCCTTCCTGCTTTAAAGGGAGTGTTGCTGAAAAAGAAAAGTGAAGCACAGGTCAGTGCTCACACACAAAAAGAGCATCCTGTCCTCGTCACCTAAATATTTTTGACAGTTAAGTATCTTCCCCATTCTTCAATACCACGAGCCAGCTGCTTTTTAGAGTCATAGAACTTGAGATGTGAAGTTGCAAAAGCGCTTGAAACACAACTGCATTTCAGCCATTCACTTAACTGTCTGATCTGAACAGCTTCAACGTTCAGTCATCATCTAGTGCAGAGATAAAGCAGGTATTGTTGACAGGCCACAACAGACGTAGACGTTGGAAATAGAAGTACATAGTTATAGGGCTTGAGTGACCAATAATCATCCTAGTCTAACATGTACTCTTTGAACTGTTCACAGAACTTAGATTTGACTTACCAGCATCATACAAGTTCCATAAGAAGAAATCAGTAAGTATAAAACCTAACATAACTAAGAAAATGCTGAGGTAAATACACTCCGCTTAATGAAATTAAAATTTTAGGGCCATAGGTACTGGATGAAGAATGCTCATGGCACTGAGAACATTCAGTCACATCATTGCTGTTACTACATTTCGTAACTGAACAGGGAAAAGAATCATGATAATGCCAGTCAAACATTAAAGCCAGCACTGCAGCTAGATGTGATAAAGCTAAGGGTAGCCTCCTTTACTCAACTCCTAATAGCTATTTGCTTGATCCTGTCTGCAACTGGGACTTCGACTGAACAAAGTCCTAAAGGCCACAGTAATGAGGATATTACAGCAATAGCATTATTTCAGTGTTCTGTGCTCTACTGGAAATAGCTACAGCCAGCTACAAAGCCATCCTAGGGCATGCAGGAGGAAGTTGTGCCCTTCATCCTTCTGTTGAAGATACAGTCAGGACACTAAAGTATGGAAGCCTAGGCCCACAGCAAGTTCCTGGCTACTGAATGCCAGCCTGGAAGCCATATATTCTCATCCAGTACCAGAGGGGAAGYCGAGAGGAGACTGAGCAACATTTGAAGACACTTAGGTATGTTGACTAGCAAAGAACAGAAGCTTTAATCAGCTGTAGCTATGCTCTTGGTGACTTGAACTTAAATTATTTTAAGTCTATCCCTATCTTTACTACTTCACAGTTGCAACATTATACTACATTAACCAGGCTTCAGTAGAAAAGTTTTAAGTTCAGAATTTATTGCCAGCTGCTGTGCAACATAACCACAAGATTACGAAGTCAAAAACTTTTTACATTTGAACAAATGCCAGAAAAATTGAGAGGATCTGACAGTATAAACAAAACTATAAATAGAAAAGTTTTCCAGGGTTTTATGTTAGGAGTAAGCATGCTTCTTAAACAAAAAAAGAAAGCTGTAACCCAATAAAATGAAGCTTTTCTCTAATTGTAGGTTGACATTGAAGTGGATTTCATTAGATTTTCTGCCACGAAAGTCCTGAACTGAGGCATGTCTTTAAAACCTATTGAAAATGGAACAATAAAACCACTATTTTTTAAAATTATTTTATTTATTTTAGTATTACTGATCGCCATCTCCGTTTTCTGTTTTCAGTTGTTTTGGTGCAGGTTCTTCCTTTTCCGTTTCCTCTAGTGGTCTCTTCTTGGGACTTCCTGGTTCTGCAAGATTGAATATGTGGTCATTTAGGGTAAAGGAAAGCATTACCTGAAATCTGCTGAAAAAAACCAAACTCTTCCAACCATGTAAGTTCAAGGATGAGTACCAGTTATTTATAGCCACAGCTACACCACAGGGTTTGCTTATTACTGTGACTAAAGCTTTTAGATGTTCTAAAATACCACCTTTGAAGAGCTTCACCCCTAACTCCACAGCAGGTGGGCAGGTAAGAAAATGAAGAAGTACAATCTACTAGGAGTAGGCTTCACTGCATTTTAGTTAAGCAGGTGCTATATCTAATGAACAGAAGCTTAGCTCTTCCTCTTCTCCAAGCTAAATACTGACAGGCAGAACTATTAAGTCTTCTCATACCCTTAATGAAAAAAAAAAAAACCACCACGCCACTCAAGAGACTGGATCTGCACAGTTTTGTAATGTTGTTGACAACCACCATCTTTCAATGCATAATGCTTTGAACAGCCCTGCAGTATAGCCTTACCTATCTAGTAATTATCTTAATATACTTTTTGCACAGTTGTGGAAGGAATCAAGCACAAGACTCTTAGAATTACTTTACTGATACTAACAGGAGGGCAGAAATACTACAATGCACAGCCAAATCTGAAACACTTGTAGGAAACATCAGTACACAGAGCTACTTTCTGTAAAACTATTCAGTAAGCTGCATCAACAGAATGGCATACCTGTTTTAGTATCATTTTCACCACTTTCTTCGTCATTGTCAAACTTTATTTTCTTGCCCTGAAACTGTATTTTTCCTTTTTGTGCACCCTGAGGTATCTTTCCCCCTCTTCCTTTTCCTTTAATTTTGCGCCCTGTGGAGATACAAGATCAGGAACTTTGTGTCATTTATCTTTTAACTGAAGAGTTCCAAGGAATGCTTTACAGTTATAGTCAGTATGTAGTATATATTCATGACGTAAGAGTGAATTTCACACACCAATTCTAAGACACTACAAAGGCTTAAATTAATAAAAGGAGGGAGGACCTTTTGTTTTCTGTTTCAGCAATTCCTGCTGATCTTCCAGTATTTTTTTCAGAGCTTCTTTCTCTGCATCTCCTTCTAGCACTTCCCATGAAACATCTTTGTTCCGGAGTTGTAAGTTTCCATTATGTGCTGCTTTGGCTTTTTCCAGAGCTTCTTTGGCAATATCCTTAAATAGGATAATTCCCTTAAAAAGAAGAGTGACATTTGCATTTTAATCTTACTGCAAAAACATTCAACTAGAATAAACGATATATCCTGTTAAGTATCTCAGCAAATTCATTACTCTAGCATGATGTAAAACATGCCTAGAGTGAAGTAAAGCCCTCAGACTGTCCTAATGAACATTCTCAGTTTTGACCTTATCAACTAACAGGGCTGAAACTAAAGGGCTGGAACCTTTATCTGTTCTTTTGAAAGAATTTAAGAGAATAAATTTAATTCTCTAAATATTCTGCAATTTCACAAGACAATAACTGACTTGACAACATAAGAGAACAAACATTTAATCATTCATTTTTGAACTGCAATACAGAGATCTTAAGTCTTTGTCTATTACTGACCTCCTTCGCACCTCTGACAAAGTGTATCCACTTGATTTCTCCATGACCAGAAAATACATCATGGAGATCTTCTCTGCACGTTTGGTCATCTAAATCACCAGAAAACTTCAGAAGACATCCTGTCTTTTCTTCCAGAGACTTCTAAACAAAATTAAAACCCCCCACATTTTCATTGAAGAGTCAAGCTTGAATATTCCTATTTCCCCCCTCAATCCTATTAAATATGATAGCCATAAATAAACAATTGAAGTTACAGTAATTCAACCATTTTTCCTACATAACCTAGTTATGCTGATGTCCAAGTCTTGTTCAGTATGTCCTCCCTCCTTTTTTTTTGTCCTTTTTAAAATTTTCTTTCCTTACTATGATACATTAACGTGGAACTTAGAGGACTCCTACAGGAAAGGAGTTACACTCTTTAAATTCTACAAAACAGCTTTCTGAAGGCTGATACCTCAGGGTGAAAATCTATATAATACCAATTAAATCCTTAATGGATCCTTTACCACAGAACAGTCATCTCAGTGGTGCATTTAGGATCACTTCTGAACAGGTAAACATGCCTAATAATGTAAATTCAGGACATGAGCCTTGAAACAAAATTAAGTCTATTGAAAATAAGATTAAACGCCATGACAAAACAGTCTTACTGTAGGTTAGTTGGAAAAGCTGAAGTGACTTTCTAGAAAGTGGTCTATATTACAGCATTTCAAACAGAATATTCCATGTTAGCTTTACAAAACGTAGGTGATTTAAGAAACCCATACCATTTCAGCATCTGCTGCTTGTTTCTGCTTTTCTTCTTTTTCCCTGTAGAAAAGTTAAATTAGTTATGAGTCAGTTCAAGCTGGTCAGGCAAGTGAGCAAAACGAGGCACTTTGGTTGACAATTACTTACTGTTTAGCTCTTGCTTTTGCTTCTACTTTGTTTTGTTTCCTTTCTTCATTCTTCTTTGTACAATACTCCTCCCTTCAACAGAATATAAGCTAAGTTAAAATAATTTAAAATTTTCTGTCATAATTACTTTGTTAGACAGTGGTAGATATGAAACAGTTGAAATCGTTTTTCCAAGTTGGGATGCTAAGTCTCCAAAAGGTACAGCTATCAATGCCTGTACAACAGCGTAGAAACACACACTTCTCAGGTCAAGCCACGTTCTTGTGTAAATCCACCCTTGACCACTGTTAGTTCATATAAGTTAAGAGGACTTACTTGAAAAGTACTATTAGCTCTGTGTCCTTGTACTTTTGATTTGGCGTCTCTGTGAACTTCTTAGCAGACTCAACACTATCAAAAACTGCAAATATTGAGCCCTGTTAAAGGGTAGGAGACATTGTTAGAGTAATTGAACAAAATGTTGTCATGGGGTGATCCCTGACCCACATCTAAATATTCATCATTACCTTAAATGTTCTCTGCAATGTTCTCCTCATTTGAATATTTTCAACTGGACCTTTATCCTCAAGCCACTCTTTGATATCATCAAGAGTAGCATCTAGTGGAAAGCCTTTCTGCAAGATAGCAATGAACTTCAATTACATGCCACAAACTGACTCCTAGGAATTATAACCCCTATAGTATGAGTTAACTCAAGCTTTACTCACATGGTTTTCAGTCAAAGTCATGCAGAACAGCACAAAGTAAAGGAAGAAATTTACTTACAACATATACAGATCTGTTTTTAATTGCAGCCTTATACTGGTCATTTAATTCAGGAAGGGGTTTATTTGGAGATCTTCTGATTTTAGTTTTGTCTTCATTTATTTCCATTAAACCAGTCTTGGATTTACTTAGTGCTTCTACAATAACACTAAAATCTTTTGAAAGGCGACTTAACCTGTTGAGTAAGCAGGAACAGGTTATTACAGATTCACAGGCAAAGCTGAAGCCAGATGTTAGAACAGCAACAGGAATTGTACATGCACACCAGGAACACTTGGCCCCAAACAGAGATAGGTAGCTGCAAGTTACTCTTTTATCCACATTAGTTCTACTTTGTTTTACCTGTTGAATTTGATCATTACTTCTAAAGGTACCCAGCCATCATCTAGTTTGATCTGTTCCTTTAGAAACTTGTCTCTTGGTAGATTGTGATTGCCAAAATAGTACTGCAAAAAGGAAGGGGGAAGGAAGAGAGGTTTGTCTTTAAATTTTGTTTTTAAATGATGGTCTTACAAGCCACTCTAGACAAGTATAACTTCCACCTTAAACTACAATTATGACTATCCTAAAGCATTAAATACCTGTTACAGACTTGTGACTTTTTTTAAAGAGCTGAAGATTCAAGTCTAACTCCCCATAAAGTTAACCTCCCATTGGCCAAGTCCCTGCCAACGAATGACACCTCAGTCCAGATCCCAAATTATAAATTGAACTTACCTCAATTTGCTGACAGATTTTGCTTTCCAAGATAGACATGTTTTCACCGTTTCCATTTTCAGCCATTTTCACCAGCTGTGTAGAAGAGAATACAGAGCAAAGCACTGTGTATTGAATAGTACTTTTTGCAGACATATGCATATAGCCATTTCACTGCAGCCTCATCTAAACAAGGTAACAGCCAAGTTCATTAGCCATACATTTATGCCTGTGAAGCAACTATTAACCTGACTGCAGAACTCCAAGGGGAAACTATGAAACAACTAGGAAACGCCCCCCCCCCCCCCCCCAAGTAAAATACTTCAGTTTTTAAGGCGGCATTTGGCATTTGCATTCAAGATAAAGTCAAAAAATGCTTGCTGGCACTTCACAGGCTTATTTATCTTTTTCTAGGCACAGATCCTCAGTTCGTAACAACAGCAACAGAGCTGAGAGCCAACAACATTTGTTCTTTAAGTCAAATCCAACCTGTCATCACTAGGCAAAACATCAATAACAAAAATATTTAATTCCTACACAGGTATAATGAGAAACATTTCGGAAGTTTCCGTCTCCTGTTTAATCTTTGAAAGTTCACAGAACTTACTGGAGGAAGGATATCTGCATTTATTGATACATTCTAAAGATGTCTAGTTCTCTCCTTTACAAATCTGTCAATGCAGTTCTGCTTGAATACTGAATCAAGAATATTTGATAACATGTAAGACATTTTAACTTGGAAGTAATTTCTTTACTCAGCAGCAAGTATATAATCCCAGTATATCAGATGCAGTCACTGAGAAAGCAGCTACTGGCCAGAAAATTAACTGGGATCAAAAAAATTCTATCTAGTTGCTCTTAAGATAAGGATAGAGTGGAAGATTAATCCTTGAGGAAAAATGTAGCTTTATGAAGCTGTCAGAAATTGGTTTGAATTCAGCTTTGAACTATGAAGCAGAGATTTCTTCTTTCTCCCTTTGCACACTAACACACTTGTTAAATGCAGCTACAGAAGACGAAGCAGTTTCTTGGTCCTCAGTTATCTCAGTTCATAGATCTGTGATCACAAAGGCTACTGGTGAAGATAGGTTTGCACTCATGACTTGCATGGTTTATTGGGAGATTTAAGCATTACACCACCTGCTCTTCTGCCACTTGCAAGACAGTAACATCTTTCAGAGCATCAAGATGACTGGCAACACAGGAGCAGGGAAAACTCCCCTGAGGTGCCCTTGTTACAGGAAATAATGTTCTTCATCAGAATACCCACCTGGCAGCCCCATCTTCTTATTTTAGTAGTTTAATTCCCCAATCATTGTTCAGCCTATTGCAGTCTTCCCGTTTCCTCCTCTTCCTGATCTGGAAGCCACATTCARTCCCTGGACTTACTTGTAGTTCTTTGGCACTTACAGCTTTAAAATGTGCATCCTGATCTCTACTACTGTGCTTCCACCTGGACCTACCACTGCAACACTCTTTAAAGCATGATTTCAGCAAATGTTAGTTGCCAGCTATGCTCAGAGTGTGCTCTGTCTAAAAAACACTTTACAAAACCCAGGCCAGAGTACCCAAGCTGAAAGCTGCAGTTGCCTCAGAGATGTCTCACATGAGCCACACTGCCTACAGGAGACTTGACAGTTCACCACCATTCAGGTGCTGGTACTGTCCTAACACTTTGCTGTGCTGCTGTCCCCAACACCTGACTTGTCAGAGAAACCAGTATTTTATTTTACATTATACTCAATTTGGGCTAATTTAATGGCAACCTGTAGAGCAGTCTTTGCTTTTTTCCATGCGATCACCTAGTTGACCAGTATCCCAGTCTGCCTCAGCCCAGGTACCAAATACCCAGAACCAGCAACTCAATTGCCACATAAGGCTCAGCTCCACTGTTAAGAAGAGAAAAAAAATGAAGTCTACTTCCTTAGCAGTATTTTTAAGGGTAATACCAAAAAGTGTAAACCAACACAAGACTTGGGACACATTCTTTAGAATAAGTCTTACATCCGGAAAAGTTTTTCTGAAAAGCATCCTTTCAGCTGCAAGTAACAAACTGTAGGCAACACTAAGAAGGACTCAAGCTTGCCATGCATGGAATTCAGTTCAGTGATTGAGCTCTAACCTATTTAGAACAAAAGAAGCAGCAGCTTTCTAATTTAAGAGAAATTCTAGCCTTGTCTGCACATGCTCACTTCAGACTCTTTAGCTCAGTCATTTGGCACAAGATAACTTCCAGATCAATAGTTCTCAGTTGCTGTGCAGCAGTGAAGACTGATAAAAAGCTCCACTGAATAGGATTCACAGTCGGAACTGCATGCAAAATCCTACACAAGATTTTATTATAAGGGCTTTCTTAGTAAACTACACTGACTTGTTCCTTCCATATGCCAATGGTCTGTATCAGTACCACACAAAATGAAAACAGGTTAAAACAAAGCAAGTAGTCATAGATTTGAATTACAAGTGGAAAATGACCGTCAAGCACCTAAACTAGAACGATTAGACCCCACACTGTATTAGCTAGATCATCCCAAAAGAACTCTCAAGTGATTTTCATCTTCCCAGCCATTTAGTTTCAAGCTCTGGACAAAGCAGAGTTGGTTCTACCAACCAGCCAGCTGCATGCTGGTTCCAACATTACTGTAATAGACTGAAAGGCTTTTTTAAATAAGAAAGCTTCCCCAAAAAATTAACATGGAACTGTTTATATTATGCCTTGTTCAGGAACCCCTGTGTAAGAGGTCTGAGCTACGTTTTTATTTAAGGTAAGTATTGACTGCAACCACGTAGTTTCACAGATGTTACTTTAACAGTTGTTTTTTTGAGTAGAATCAGTGCAATGTAAGCAAAAAATTCTTACAAGAATTATCTAAGTAATTGAATCGTCGGCCCTTGAACTGTGCTAGGAGACCGTCAGTTTGCTGTAAGACACTTCTACACGCCTGCAGCGGCAACACAGCCCTCTTCAGACACCCTCGGGCGCCTTGACCAAGGCTCCCGGCCGGCGGACACCTCTGCCCGGCAGGAGCGGGAGCGCTGCCCTCGGGCCAGGCCCGGGCTCCCGCAGCGGGAGCGGTGCCGCCGGCTCCACCTCACCCGCAGCGCAGCGCGCACCGAGCGCCGTGGGAAGCGCTGCCGGTGGGAAGTGACGGCGGCATGGCCGGGCCCGCTCCGCGCCTCCACCGGGGCAGAGGCGGCACGTGCTCGCCCGCTCCAGGGACCCCCCCCCCCCCGCCTCCCTCCCGGCACAGCCCGGCCACCGCGCCCCACTGCCAGCCCAGCCCCGGCACGGCCCGTCGCTGCTCGGCAGGGCAAGGCCGGGCCCGGCGGGGAGCGGCCCTACACGAACCTGCGCGCTCGCTCGCCACTCCAGAAGCCACGAGTCGGCGCCGCGCGACCCAGCAGCCACCGCGGCTCGCCCGCCCCTCACGTGGGCATCGCTTCCGGGGCGGGGGAGGTGCCAGGGCATCGCCCCGCCCCGCGCGCCCCCGCGCCGGGAACGCGCCGCGCGCTCGTGAGCACTCTGCRTGAGGGACGGGCTCGTCGGCTTAGTGCATCCACGGGCACCGGGTCCGTGCGCGGGCAGTCTGCTCACCCTTTCTGTTCACAGCCTTTTGTCACCGGACAGAAAAAGTAACKTAGAAACTTGGATTTATAGAGTGGTGGTATATTTACATTTATTAAATATTGCAAACATTCACTTAAGTACTACAGATGTAATGTGGGTATCTATAGCGCTCCAAACACAGGGATCACATAAGTGAATACTTTAAGAAATAGTATTGACTTTGCAATTGGTTTGACTTCTGCACTAGTTAATTTTCTAGTGTGAAAGTGAAGGAGTAAAACAGTGTCTACCATAATACAGGTCCAATAGCACAATAATTCGGTGTTTACATTCAACCATTATTAAAAATATATCACAGAGATAGCTAATAGATTCCCTGCTCTGAGCTTCCCACTTCCTGTAGGTGCTGACCAGAGGTCAGAATCCCTATTCCTCTTGCTGAGTTCATTTTTCCACCTGTGCCCAAGAACTGATTGCAACACACCTTGGGATGTGCTACAGACATGAAAAAAAGGGCATTGTAAGTTATTGTGAAAAATAGCACCAGCTGAAGTTTAACCATGAGTCTAAACTTATTCTGCTCTCCATTTATTCTAATGCACTCAAAATCTCTGAAAAATTAGGATTTAACTGAAGCCTTAAGCAGCAATCTCTTTGACTTTTGTTGATGCCAAATCAACATGCACTCTCCTGGCATGGGAGAACTAAAGGCTTTTTTCCACTTTGCAGTTAACACTGAGGCCAAAAAGCAGCATATTGCTCACCTGCAAGGTTGCCCAACGGGACAAAGCAGACTCCAGCTTCCAGTGCTTGTGCTCCAGCCCTGGAACAGCACCATCTTTCACCAACATCAAGCACCTAGTTTAGAAGCAGTGGACAAGTGGACGCTGAAGGGTTTGGTTTAGTTAGTCCTCACCTTGTTCTTAGATCCTTCCACCAACTCATGACTGTTGGTGACAGGCTACGGGCCAGAAAGAACCTCAATGCCAGCCACAAGCAGCTGTTCTATGCTTGTGTTTTTCAGTAAACATGAAGCTTCATGGATACATAATTTGAACTGAAAAATTGTATACACATGTTGAGTTCACTGTTGTTCCGTTCAATACAAAGATCACATTCATGCTGTTGTAATGTTGTCCTTTAAATCTCTACCTGCCCTTGAACAATTCTAGCTGTGGAGATTTCCAGGAGAAACAAATTCATTTTATTTCTTTCTCCCACCTGCCTGGCCCAGGCATTTCAAACAGCATCAAAGTTCAATTCCCCACACCACTTTACAGTTTAGAGTCTTTAAACAAATTACATCAGATCCTTAAATAGCTCTCAGTGGGACGGGTAATGAAGCAAAACACTGAACCCATGCACGCACGAGCTTCTGACATAGTGAGGTGATGTACAAAGACATCAAAACAACAACTGTACATACACACCACAGAACTTCACATCAAAGCTCAGAGCTGAGTGCCACCTGCTACCAGCAGTCAAATGCAAGTCATAAATAGCATAAAAATGTGAAAGAACAAAAAAAGAAGTTGAAAATGCTTATGATCAAGAAAAAGAAATATTATGAAGTCAGGGCTTACCTGCTTAGAAAAGTCTTTTCTTTTTATCTGAGAAATCAAATAAAACCAAAATTTCATTTTCGGTGGCAGTGCTGGCATGGGAAGTTCCCACCACACCCTAAAACAGCCGTGTGTTGTTCCTGCCTCTCACACCAATGTCTTACAGCTGTTTCTGCAGTCATTTTATACACTGGATTGGGAAACTGATCAGTGCTAAAAGAGCCTCTCTGTTCCCCGAGGCATTTCTTCATTTGGATCACTGCTATCAGGCCACTCAGAGTGTGATCTGTTTGTCTATAAAGCACTTCATAAAAGTCCTTTTCCTATACAGAAATTGAAGATCTCATATTAAGTTTCAAGAGAAACAATAAATAAATCAATCCTATAGACCATTTTTTTCTCCACGCATAATGTATTTTGACAAGTTTCTTCAGTTGTTACCTTTGCTCAAGTTACAGTTTAGAAAAGATCAAATGGTATTAAACAAAATAGAGAAGTTTGAACCTCAGGAGGATGTTAGCAACTTTCCAGTATCTCTCATTTCGTCCTTCCATTCCACACAGACACTCATCTTGAATTGATATTAAAAAAGAGTTAACACATTAAGGCTTTTCTCTGAACGCCCTCCCCCCCAAAAAAACCCCTCAAACTACAAAGACCTGTGCATCAGCCAAAGAGCCCATTGCAAGGCCTGGCAGAGTCTTTTTTTATTTTTCATTGGCAATGTCAAAGAGAGTGTGAGAATGGTAAAGAGAGTACTTTTCTCAAATGCCCTTTTACTTCTCTTGTAAAACTAGTGCACACTCTTGGCTTGTGCTCTGGGGCTGCTACTGACATTTCTTCCCTCATTCCTAGCCCATGCTCTTCTTCACTCTGGCACTTGAAGGTAGAATTGGAGGCATCCTATAGATGCCCGTTTCTGAATCTGATAACCTAGTTATCCAAGCGATTTTGCTTTGTATGTACCATACACTTAGCTTGTGTCAATGATTCATTTCTGTAGCTACCTTCAGAATACAAAGATTTCATCTGAAGGCCAGTAGTCCTTAGAGATGTAAAGTATTTTGTTTGGCTTTACTTATCTTGGCACCAATTCATAGTTTCACACAGTGATTAACAAAAACAAATTGTTTTTCACAGTAGTTCCTATGTAGCTGCACAAAGTATTATAAGAGAGTAATTTAAGAACTTCCACGACAAAGAATGATTGGACTGAAAAATATATGGAAATCTTGTTACAACATTTATGTTTCTGAGTTGTTTAAAATGAGAACAAATTATATCTATTTATTAACAATGTGTGCTAAGAAATTGTATTAGACAACCCATCAGGAGGTAATCAGTACTATTATGAATACTGCATCTGCTGTTTTCTGTAACAGCAAGATGAAAATTAAATGCTTACACATTATACACACAGACACAGCCATGTGACCGCATAGCGCTGGGAAGATTACCTACTGCTTCCCATTTATTCAGTTCAGGGTCGTATTTCTCAATGCTCTGCAGGTATGTTCCTTTTGAATAAGAATATCCTCCTGTTACATAGATGCATCCGTTCATAACCACCGTGCCACACTCCATCCTTCTCTCCATCATGTGAGCCATCTGCTTCCACTCATTTTGCTCTGGGTCATAGCAGTCTGTGATCGTGGTCTGTCCACCCACAAAATAGATCTTGTTTTGTAATGTAATTGAACACAATCCATATTCTTCAGAAAGGAAGGAATACAGAAAGAAATACAACTCAGCAGGATAACATTAACTTAAACTGCAACTATATGACAAACATCGGGCACCACTGAGGGTGGCTAAGTGTCCTCACTGAGCTTAGGAGACACCACAGGATTTTCTGCTACCCTTGAGCACCAGTATGTAGTGAAAATTGCTTAAAAAACTACTGTTACCAGATGTAGAACATAGAGAAAACCCTTTTAACATTAATATAAATTATTTTTGCCAAATGTTGATGAATAATTAGATTTTATAGAAAGTTTTAGTATTTAATAGAATGTGGACATTCCTTAATTCAGTATTTATATAGTGATTTCTATAGAACAAATGCTCAAGGAGGGTTTTCCCTTCCACTCTCAGAGTCCGGAAATGGCCCTTGCTACCCTACAGGCATTTCTTTTTTTTATTAGGAATATGCCAAAACCCCCTAACTGTGCTTAAGGACTCCCAGGTACAGGTAATCAAATCAAACTCATATTTGTTACAGAAATTATTTACCTGGATGTGGACTTGTGGTGACTATACTCCATTCATTGCTACCTGAATGGTATCTCTGGATTTTATCATAGGTGCAGCTTCCCCTGTACCCGTAGTGACCTCCAGTTACGTAGATGACTTCATGCAGGACACAGGCAGTGGCATTTCCAACACCTGTATACAGTGTGAAAGTCACAACATGCATTCAGACTGCACGTAATAACCACGGTCTCTTCCATCCATAATTGCATTTTGAATATTTGTTAATATTTTAGAGTGAAATTATGCTTGCAAGTATTTAACTGAACATTAATAAAATAGATTTATCAAGACAGCTTTCAGCATAAATAAAGAATAAAAACTAAATAAAACTGCAGTAACCAATACATATGGCGTATAATACAATCACACAATAGTTCATGGGATTTTTAGGCAGTAATTAAAGTCACATTGTCACATTGGTTTTGGAAGAGGGAATTAGTTTCAATATTTCACTAAGTTAAAGAGATGTTAAAAAATCATTTAGATTGCAAGAGCAAAGACAATGGGTGTTGAAATTGTTCAGTGTCTCAGGGTATCTTTTCTGATACTTATAGTCATTCTTGTGATATTACTAATTATGCTATTGTAAAAAAAAGGACAAAAACAGAACGGAGCCATGTTAACTCCATCTCTAGGACAAAAAAACGAAATAAAAAAAAGGGGGGTTTGAGCATATAAGAAGTTTCACACAGAAAACTGGGCAAAACAACTGCATACAATATGTAACATGGTATTAGTGTAGCATTTCTATTTTTGAAGGAAATAAAAAGAAAACAGTAGTGATGTTTGAGGAAAATAAACAAACAATGGAGAAAGTTGTAAAAGCCTGCTTTTTTTCTTTTACGTTTACCTCCAAAAATTGTCTTGTATGTAGAAAAATACTATGTTGCATCAACTTACAGTAATTTTTTATAATTAACTGTAAATGTTTGCATTCATTTAAAAAAATGTATGATAAAATGTATAATTGTAGTATTGTTGTTGTTACTGTTACAAAATAATCACAGAACAGTCTGAGTTGGAAGGGACCCAGAAGGATCATCAAGTCCAGCTCTTAAGTGAATGGCACATATGGGGATCAAACCCATAACCTTGGCGTTATTTAGCACCATGCTCTGACCAACTGAGCTCATCTCAGGGTCAATACTCTTTGGTTAGGCTGTGATTCATAGATTTTTAATAGATCACTACTTTGGCTGCTAGAAACAGGTATCAATGCTTTTCATTATCCTCATACTAAAGATTAAACTAAGGATCCTGAACATATAATACACAGAAATAGGAGGGAACTCCATGCAAGAAGTTTTAAATTACACCACCTTTATAAATGATTGCCAGAAAATCTTAGTAATCTGGTCTTACATTAAAATAATACAGTCTCTTTACCAGAGCTTGCCCTTTGACCATCTACTGAATGGATTCTAATCCCAGGTAATTTTCTGATTTCCTTCTAATTTGAACAGAAATTCTACTCTTGAAAGAAGGCAAAATTAAACTGAGACTACCACTTGCTATTCTACTTGCTGTTCTATGGCACAGCCCAGCATAGCATTTGGATGTTTACAGTCATTTGGCTAGTGAAGACCTGAACCAAAGCCCACCAACATTAACAGGAGATTCCCATGGACTTCTCTAGAACTTGGGTCAAACCCTAAATGTTTCCATGGCACTTAAAAGTGGCAAATACAAAAGAATCAACATTGGAGGTAGACGCTATACAAAAGTTTACCTACCTTTGATCATGTTTGCAATGGGAAGCCATTTCTGTATTAAAGGATCATAGAACTCAGCTTCTTGCACTGGAGCTCCCTTTCGGTACCCTCCCAATGCATAAATGCAGCCACTCAGGGAAACCGCGCAGTGGTAATACCTTGCATCAAGCATGGGGCAGCCTTCTGTCCACTCATCTCTCTCACTGTTATATATCCACACGGTGTCGAGAGCTTCAATGCTCTCTGTTCTGTAACCTCCTGTCACATATATGTCTGGTCCCAAGCTAGTGACCCCATAGCTCTCTCTGGTGTGATCCGGCATCTCTGTTCCCTGGACCCATGCATTGGTTAAAGGATCCCAAACATGCACTTCTGATAAGGGATGCCAATAATATCCTCCAATCACATACATGGCTGCTGTGGGTCTTCTGGAAAGACCTTTGGGATTGAGGTTCAGGGCATTGTATATGAGTGACCTTATCTTACTGTCACTGAGTCGGCATTTTTTTTGCAAGCTTAAAGCTGACCTCAAATACACGTTATCTAAGTCTACTTTGATGTAGCTCAGCACTTCACAGACGTCTTCAATTCTTCCTTCCACGTTGTGTGCAACCCACTTAATGACAGCTTCAATAGCTGCCTCTTCTTTCTGAACATTGAGATTCTCTCTGGAAAGAATATAAGAGAGCTTCTCCTTGCCAATGTCCAGAAACTCCTCCTGCTTCCACACGTCTTCAAACTGCCATAACAATATCCTTCTGGACTCTTTCTCTAGCTCCGAGCAATCATGATATTCAGCAAAGGAGTGCATCCCAATGCAGTTGTCAGTATCTAAGTGCCTTA
Organism: Amblyornis subalaris; assembly: GCA_018881555.1. NCBI lineage: Eukaryota > Metazoa > Chordata > Aves > Passeriformes > Ptilonorhynchidae > Amblyornis > Amblyornis subalaris. Next base: position 1,323,625 of record JACAXG010000012.1, on the reverse strand, counting down.
CCAGAAACTGCTCACAGGCTTTCTTTACTGACACGAACTGGAGCAGGTCTGCAGCCTGCAGTAGGCTTTGGACATTTCTCTTTGTTATCTGGATCTGTGATGTGTATGCGTAATTCACGAGGGCTTCCAGTACGGCATGGCTGAGCCCGGGAAGGCTGATCTGATTTTTGGATTTCTCTTTCATATCGGCCGTGAACATGGCTTTGAAATAACTGCTGCAGGCTGCCAGGGCAGCTCTGTGGCAGTGGAAGATGACCCCCGAAGCGCACTGCAGGGTGATGTCGGTGAACAGCCCGTCCAGGTAAAACGCCCGGAACGCCTCCAGGAAGCCGGCGGGGTGCGCGGAGTCCTTGTAGAGGTACGCGTAGTCCTCCTGCCCGGCCGCGGCCATCGCCGCGACCCGCAGCTCCCGCCGCTTTGTCCGCTCCGCTACGCGCAGTCCGGCCGCCCTCCGGCTGCGGACCCGCCCGGCCCGCCCGGCGCGGGGCTTACGCCCGGGCGGAGCGCGGCCGCGGGCACTCCCAGCGCACGGCGGCCCGTGACCGTCTTTGGAAGAGCCGCTGCCGGAGGGAGCAGAGGGACCGCAGCGGCGGCTCCTATTTTGGTGCCCCGGCTAGGCCCCCCCGCGCACCCCTCCGCGAGGCCGGCGGGCCCCGGCGCCCAGCCCGGCTCCCGCCCGCCCGCTCGCCTCGGGAAGGTCCGGCCTGAACCGCTGCCGCTGCCGCCCAGGCTCTACCCACCCCGGGGCAGGGGTTAAAGGCTGTCTGCGGTGGTGACAGAAGGTCCGGCCGTATTAGGGACAGAAGCAGATGCCTGGGGAACGTCACCAGCTCGGTGTCACTCAGCCACACAACAAAGCGAGGGGCCTTGGCTGCCGCTGACAACGACCTGAAGCCGCCTCTCGTAGGGGCGCCCCGCGCCCCCGGGCGCTCGGAGGAGCGATACTGGGAAGAGCAGCAAGCTCCAAGGGCTCCCCCATTACCGGAGAGCAGGAGTCGAAAGGGAGCTCTCTCCAAACTCCTGAACCTGGCAGGGTGCAAAGGACAGTCACAAATTATGCCGTCAGACTCCAACTATAAGTAAATTATTCAGGAAGAAGACTATACTGGGTTTTAAAAATTCTGAAAATGTGGTTCACAATGTAAGAAGTCATTTTCTTCTCTGCCAGCAACACACTTTCTTTATTTGAAACAAAGCATCCTCTGGGTTCAAGTAGCTGCGGGCCCTTCTTCATCTGCAGAAGGGTTTGGATCCTTTGGACCCAGCAGCCAGGCTCCCCCCACCCTACCAGAGCTTTCCTAGATTGAAAGGGCTGGCAGTGATTTCTCCTACCAAATGGAGGTGAATATTTGTTATTATCAGGTAAGTGCCAGCAATGCCCGAAAGGGGAAATTTTGAGAGTTCCCACTCTACACAGATGAAAAAGCATCATATTTTTCTTTTAATTACTGGTGGTACTTCCGTCACAACGCCCAGCAGAAGCATGAACTAAGGAAATCCAAACAGGAAAGTGTGTATGGCCATGCCCCTCTGCCATCCTTCTTCCCATTCTAACCATGTAACAGGATTCAAACCGGCCCTTGGCCTTCACACATGAGACAAAAATAAACCGATCCAAACTAACAAAAAAAGCCCCTCAAAACCAAAAAATCCCCATACCTTCACACATCTTTGCCTTCCTTTTTTTAACCCCTCTTGATGTATTGCCAGCCCAGAGAACTGGAGTTTTGTAGTGTAACCCAGGAATTAGCAACAGCCCTGCTGTCTGATACGGGCTTGTCCCTCAGCTACCATACTCCATTTCTTTCTCTAGAAAATTCTCTTGTACATCCCCAAGTCTGTTTATACATCTCCATGTCAACAGCTTTGTTTTGGTTGCATTTTCCATTTCATCAGCTTCCTATGGACAAACAGGAACTTCTTCCAAGTCTTGGTTATCCTACTAGCACACAATACTAAGGCTAAGCACTCTTCATAGTAGCTGGTGTATGATAGCAGATCTGTTACCTGATACAGAAAGTGTCCCATATGTATACACCTTTTGTTATGCATTTTTTTTCATAGCATTTTTACCCAAGTCATCTCCCTCCCAGACAGCAAGTCTGAAGGTCAGCAACACTTAGTACCGAACATGTGCCCCTTCAAGGAGCTTCTCCCTTTCTTTTGGTTGGGTTACCAGTTTAAATCAGCTTCACTCTTTGGAGATACTCATCTCGCCTCCATTGTAACCAAATGTGGAAAAATTTGGTAATTGTGGTGCTTCAGAAAAGTCCTCTTTTTTCTTTTATTAAGAGGGGGAAAAAAAAACCCAAACAAGACCTGCTTAATAGCTTAATGGTCTGCCTACCGGAATTGAAAAATTGTGCAGTCTCCAACATGCATTTTGATTAGCAAATATCACCAGCTCTACCCTCTACTTGAAGTGATTAGATCATAATTGCTAATATTTTGAGTAGTCTACTTTGCTTAATCTACTCTCAAGTCCTGCTTCAGCACTTTCATCAAAACCACAAAAAGAACCCCTTTTTGAACATGAARACCAATTTCTCACCCAATTTCTCACTCTCACAGCAAACTACAAGGTAGGTCCCTTAAGGCTAAAAGAACAATAGTTAACGTAAGTGGAAGAAAAAGCTGAGTCATTATTGATATACTACTTTTTGTTCTTTCTGTTTGTTTTTAAGTAAGGAGTAACTGAGATCTGTGAACAAAATGAAAGCAAGCTATCCCACAACTAAGTTCTGAAAAACACAGAATAGCCCAACACAGAATCTGGAACATCCAGCAGCCCATCTAGAATTAAGGAAACATACAACTCTCCTGGTTTCAGCTGGGATAGAGTAATTTCCTTCTTAGCAGCTGGTTCAGTGCCATGTTTAGGATTTACCATGGGAATCATGTTGACAACACACTGATGTTTTGGTTGTTGCTAAGTGGTGCTTACCAATAGTCAAGGACTTTTCAGTTTCCCAGGCTCTGTTAATGAGAAGCTGCACAAGGAGCTGGGGGGACCATGGCCAGGACAGCTGACCTGGACTGGCCAAAGCGATATTCCATAGCATAGGAGGTCACACTCAGCTGGGGGGAGCTGGCTGTGAGGGGCCAATCACCGCTCTGGGCTGGGCATCAATCAGCGGGTGGTGAGCAACTCTATTGTACATCACTTGTTTCTCCTGGACTTCATGACTTCCTCTCTCCTATTCATTACAATTATCATAATAATTCAGTACTACTATATTTTATTTTGTTTCAGTTATTAAGCTGTTCTCATCTCAACCCACGAGGTTTGATTATTTTCCCCAATTCTCCTCCCCACTGAGTGGGGGGAAGGAGTGCGCAAGCAGCTCTACTTAGTTGCCAGCTGGGGTTAAACAACGGCAACAACTTAAAACCCGAAGTAACATATGAAATTGCCTGTGCAACAGTCATTACCATTCTTTTGTACGACCTGTAAACCAGACAACTTAGACCTGCCACAACTTGAGGCCCACCAGTCCTTAGATGTTGTCTTCGTGCCCTTGCACAAGACAATAGGGCAAGATCCCGAATATGCACATCTCAGACACCTATCAAATATCCATCACTAAAGCAAGGCTCCTGAGAACTCAAGTATAATTACTTTGGACATCTTAGGCAACAGACTGTTCAGAGCAACCTTCTATAATACAGTAAAATAGGTGAAGTAAGGAAGGAAGCACACAAAGGAAATTTATATACACTATCAGCCTGGAAGCAGGCAAGACCACTCATAAAAATCTTGAATTAAGGAAAAAAAAGGTAGTGACCACATCAACATCTGTAAGAAAACGAGAACAATGTTGCACACAAAACCAAGGAAGATAGATACAGCAACTGCAGGCTGCTGAGCTACACCTCAGACATCTGCAACTGAGGTGGTGTGAAAGTTGGACCAATCTCTCAGTTATTAAAGCACTTAGGCTAAAAGTGACTTCAGTTTAACAGCAGACTGCATCATCATACTGAACCTTTCGTGGGACTATAAGAAGGGAAACATTTGGCATGAAAATACACTATTTAACTTTAATGAGACTTATTTTCAATACCTTTATATGCAAAGTCCAACACTTGAGGCTCATCCCACTATCAGTGGTAAAGACTGCATGTTCACAAACAATTCCTTAAAACTATTTAAAACAGAACAATTATGTTTAAAAGTTAAAATGAATATAGGTGTTCCCTTCAAGACTGTAAGGGATTATACTATGGATATAGATGAGAATGAATAGGTAAAATCAGTGTAAACATCAATATATAGGTATGATTCTGTGGGCCTGTGCATTGCAGCAGAAACCAAGSAGGAAAAAGGCACCCAGCTAACTCAGAGCTGTCAGCATGGAAGATCAAACCAGTGTTAGCTCTATGAGAGTGGCAGCAGCACGCTGTCGGTGCAGGAGTCAGAATGGAGAGAGACTTTTCTTTAATCAAAGAGCAACATCCTTACTGCTTTCCAGAAGAGAAAGGGTCTGACTGGCCAAAGGCTAACACCTACACTTGTGTCCACTCTCTCCAGGCCCTTACAAGAACAAGTGCCTGATGACACACAGGCCAGCAGAATACATGACACAAATTAGCTGCATTGMMTTTGTCAATGACAGCAACTTTTATTGTCTTTACAATACAAGATAATACAAACTATTAAAAAGTAATTTTGTTTGGTAAAATATTTAGTAGATCGAAAATATAAATGCATCTTCAGATCAAACAAGATTACAAGCAAATAATTTGCTATCAGATAAAAGAAGTATAAAAGCCAACAATTACAGAACCATGCTCCTGGCACCTAATGCTTTTTAAGTAAAGAATTTCATTCTTTTGTGCACTATTCCTATTCCTTCCCCTAAGTGGCTGGGACCGCAAAGGTCAGTTATATTGCTAGTAAACGGTTGGAGGGGAGGGAGTAGACTAAGAATATGGCGAGTCCTGTCCCAACCCCCCTTCTCCACTTATGTTGGAATCTGTACTATGTCAGAAGGCTTTTTTTACTTCACTTTCCCATTATTACCAAGACTAAACATAAACAGTATTATGTTGTGTTTTAAAAAACGTAATTTCAGATAATAGCCCAATTTTACAATGTTGAGCTTTTATACTCAAGCAGTTTTTCTCTCCCAGGAAGTTAAAATGTAACTGCATCAGTTTCCTTTTATCATTTGAACTATTCCTTCATAAGTAGTTTCAGGTAAGACATAATGTCAGTCGCAGATGACCAAACCAGAACAGAACACTGTACAGGACTGAGACTTTGGGCCAGTTGAGAAATCTTTTTCTCCAACATATACCCCTGCCTAGGCATAGCGATATCATTCTTTTTCAAAAACATTACTGGACATAAGTCATTCCCACCATCACCTATATATACAATTTGTGTATAACTTACCCCTTGCTCCAACTGTTTATCTAGAAATTCTTTTAAAACTTTCCTTTTGCAAAGGTTTTTAGGGCACTTTGCACAATGGTGAGCATGGAAGTGCTGTACAGTAAGATAGCCAGTACTGCTGAATGCTGCAGGGTTTGTAAACACTTCATCAAACACTTTACGGAAGTCAGCAGCTTTCAAAATCCAGTCAATAAATACTGTATTAGAATCTGAAACGATTATACAATCAAACAACTCTTTGTTCTTCCCAATAAATCCCAGAAGATCTATCATTCCCGCAGTGAAAGGAATTGTTGTCATAGTTCTTTTCATCTCATCTTCTTTAACACCATTGTCTCCCAAGTAGACAAACACTCTGCCCATATATTCTGTCCAATGTCCTGGTTGGTAGGAGTTTCTTAATCCATTAGGAAGTTTTCTCTCAGGAGCACATTTCACAATCCAGGTGTCACTATTTTCATCTATGATTGTATGGTCAAAATCAAAAACCAACAGAAATTTCATAGCTGTGAAAAAACAGTTTTCAAAACAAACAAAAAAGAAAATTATTTATATAAACACAGGTACTATATTCCTACCCTGACCTTGTGCTCAGAAGAGAAAAATTCTGGAAGAAAATATCTGAACAAAGTAAAGTATTTATGGACACTACTGCAATGTGAAGTTGTGCTGCAGCTAAAAATGCAGTCTGTAAAGGCCAAAGTTCAGTGTCCAGGTTCTGTTTAAAATAGTTACTGTGACAGTGTCTAAACTCATGCTGTAGTTACTAATGCTTGCTAACACTGCATCAATCTTCCTGTACTCTCGCACCATCATTTTGAGCACAGATACTAAATTTCTCCACCAGCATTTGCCAATACAACCAAACTGGGATTCTCCTGGCAAAACGCCTCAATAGGTAAATCAAAAGGAAACGTCCACCGAACAGATAGAGCCTGTGCCTTCAACGAGGCCCTAAATCAAAGCAGCCAAAGGAAATGAAATTTAGCCATTTGTGAAGCCGAATCTGCCAACCCCTCACGGGCAGGTCCCCGAGCACCCTTAGCCCGCGCTCCGCCGCCTCCCCCGGGCCCGCTCCGAGCCGCCGCCGAAGGCTAAAGCGGAGCGGCCACGCCGGCGGGACCCGCATCCGCGGGCGTCCGAGGGGCCGCGGCCCAAAGCCCGCGAGGGGAAGGGGCAGCGCCGGCGGGACCCAGGGCCGCCCCCAGGCGCTCAGCTCGGGCCCTCACGTGACCGCGCGCCGCCGGGTCGCCGAGCAACGGCCTCGCGACCCGGGAACATGGCGGCGGCGGCGGCGGCGGCGGGGCGGCGGCGGCGGCGGCGGAGCGCCCGTGAGTGCGGCTGCCCCGCGGGCAGGGGACCCGGCGGGAGGGCAGCGCCGAGCCCGCGGCCGCACGGCTCCGGGAGGCTGCACAGGTGCCCAGCGTGACGCTCCCCAAAGCTCCCCCAGCGGCAGGCGGCAAGAGGGGCTGTTTCTCCCTAGGAACTGACTGGAGAGAACTGACCTGAACACAGCGCAGGTCCAGTAACCTCCAAGGGCACCAGCTGGGGAAGAACGAGGTGCTTGGCAGTTCTCTGTCTGCAATGTGCAGCCTCATCAGTGCGCCTTTACTTCTGTCACGGCTGTCTTCACCTAGGACAGAGAGAGAGGATCAGGTCTGGTCCCTGTCGTGAGGCAGGTCAGCAACGGCATCTGGAAAACAGACTTTGACACCGGTGCTCCTATAAGAGAAAGCCTGCTTACCTTTCAGACACGGCATGTCGGTCTGCTGCAAATTACACGAACAGATAATTTCTACAGGAYGCCACTCTGTACAGAGTGCCATTTCCTTCAAAAAATGGTGGTGGCACTTGAAAGAGCATTTCACAAAACCTAGACATCACCTAGAAAAGCTGCATTTATGCATGCACACGTGTATGTAAGCCTAATGCAACAAAGAAATGCTACTCTTGCCAACAAATCAAGAAACTGTTCTACAACAGATCTATTTCAGTAAATATGTTGAGTGTGCCGGACAAGGGTAGTAAGGCACAGTCTGTGCCCAAATTGCGGCCTCACTCAGCCAGCGGAATGGCTTTACCAATATTCTCCCTTTCACTTTGGGAATAGTCCCTGCTCCCTGCTGTTCTAAGAATCATGCCCAAGTACTGCCTGGGAACTACAGCCGAGCCCATACATACACGCAAACAGGCAAGGGGACATACGAACAGTCCAGTCAGTCAGTGCCGCAGTCCAAGTACGTGCACTGGTCATAGGTAGACTACAGATACCCTGTCTTAGCTCTGGGGTATGGGGATGAGGGGACTGACTAATACTAAGGATAACTTAGTGTTGTTACCATGCGAGAATTCAAATCCTGACATGTTTGATTACTGGATTTTCTGATACCAAGTAACCTCAGTATTTTTTCTTCACTCTGCACAGCACATCACTTGAAAGAAAATAGTGTTCTAGATGGGTATTTCCTTCCAAATGAAGCAGATCTTCGTCAGATAATTGTATTGTCAAAAGCAGAATGGGAAAGGATTCAGGACAGCGCTAGAGAAGCGGCACACATCATCGATGAGAAGAAAGAACAGGAAGAAGTGCAGTTGGGCTCCAAAGCTGAGGTAAAAGACCTGCCCAATGCCACTCTGGTAAGTACAAGATACATTTGTAAACAAGGGTAGTCACTTTTGTATATACAAAAAAACTCATAGTAATATTTCTAGCTGTACTCCCTTTGCTTAACATTTGCTTTTGAATATGTATTTCAACTAAACACCATTTAAATACATTTAATATCTAACATCAACATTTATATTTTTTTACTTAAAGCTAAAATGCAAAATAAAATACCAATCCAAAATTTAAATGTGATTTCTAATTTTGTCTGCACTGTAGAGCCTGACACAACAGAAACTTCAAGCCAAAAAATTACGTGACGAAAAGGAAGAGGAAGAAAGAAAGTTACTTGATTTGAAAGAAGCACAGTTCCAAGCAGCAAAACGGAAGGAGGCTATTGATCGTGCAAAAACCTACCTATGTTATCAGGATGACAGAATGAGACAGTTCCATGTTTGTTGACAACTTATATTTTTTAAATTGAAATTGTACTGAATGTCTTTAAAGACTTCTGAACATGAAAATGACTTTAAATGTTCTTTTGCAGAGTGCATTTCTATTTGCTGAGGTCCTAAAAGAAAGAGATGCTCAAATTGAATTTCAAAAGTTAAAATCAGTTGTTAGCAAAAAGAAGGAGTATGAAGAAGAGCAACGTCAATTTAAAGAATACATTCTCAGAGAGCAAGAAAAAGCACATCAGCGTTATATGAATCAACAGGCACTACGCAAAGATCAGCTAGAACAGTAAGTAATAAATAAAAGCAACCCTACTTCATTAGTTACTAAACTTTTCTCAAAATACATTCTATGAGGTTTTTAAGGAAACTTACTAATAATTTGATTCACAAATGCCACTCTTTTAAAAGAAAAATTCAGAGTGCCACAGAAGATCTTGCCCAAAAGGGAAAAGCTGTATCTTTAGTTGGCAACAGTCTGCATGCAAAAATGCTATTAATAGCAAAAATGCTATTAATGAAATTTAAGTGTATTTTACTCAGTTTTCGTTCCAGACAAGGAAAAGGTTAAACTAGATTTTCCATTTGCCCATAACGAGTTTCAGACAGTACATCAGGAGGAGGCATTACTGTCACTTCTATTCCTTCTCTCAGCTCTTCCATAAATCTTGTGGAGGGGTCCCCAGTGGTATTTATAGGACTGGCCCTGGTGGTCTGATAGAAGGAATCAAATTTCTTGAGGCAGAGAAAGGGTTCAAAGTCTGGTCTCACATATTCCAGGCACAACACAAAAATCCTTGCAGACCTTAGTACAGAACACTACCATCTTAAGCTCTGCTGCTAGCATGCCCAGAAGAAACACGGGTCTGGTGGGTTGTACTCGGGAAATCTTGTTCTCCAAGGATGCTGCAGATATAGGCCAGAACATTACCAGTGCAGTGGTGCTAATGAGTCGTCCAGCTAAAACTTTTCACCATGAGACTGCAAACTGTGAGCATACCATGTAGCTCATTTCTGACCAGGGCTACCATTACAGACAGTCATGCTGTTTTTCACCTCTGATATTCTACCTACCTTCAACTCAACGTATCACATTCTTCACTGCAAGGTACCTATGGTTATGCAGAATATATATCTGTTCATTACTTCATGCAGTTCCTAGACCATTTATTCACCTTTTTCCAATTCAGAATAAAAGAGCACGAGCATCAGGCAGATCTGGCCAAACAAGAAAACAAAAGAGAAGAGGAAGAAATACAGAGATCAATCCAACTGTACCAACTAGAAATTCAGAGAAAAAAGGAAAAGGAACATGAGGAAAAAGTTGAACGCCGGAGGCTGTATCATGTAAGTAGCAGGGAAGCAGACAGTTCAAAATGCTTGTTTCACCTTCACTGTGATGGTTGGACTCAGCTGACAAATAAAGGGGCCTACTGACAGCAGGGGGTTTGCTGACAGCTTTAGTAGCATGGGATCAAATGGCCTACCCTGCCAGTTGCAGGCCATGTCTTTCCTCTGTGCTTTTGAGAAAGGCCTCTTGGAGGCTCTTCCCTTCTGTTGTCTGAAGGGACACTGGCACTTGACGCTTTGATTGGTCTATGATTAAAGATTCGGCTGTAGACATCAAGGAATATCTCCTTGACTTGAGAACTGGATTTGTTTCGCATGCCTGCTGTATTAAGCCCATTTTTCTTTGTTAGAAAGAGGGAATAGACAGAGACCGAACATATCTTTTTAACTTGACTTTATGTTTGTAATTGGAGAGGTTTAGGAATTTAGTCAAGAACTGCTGCTGTATCATTTCATCTTTAAAGGCATCTTGCTAAGTACAAACTAGAAGTGCCTCAGAACGGTTCTGGCCAGCATGCAAAAGACAGTTGGTTTTTTACATAGAAGTATAGAAAACTCCTCTTCAGCTGTGTTTTGGAATAAGCTCTTAGACTGGGATAGTTTTGGATGAGGTGGGGCCAGGAGCAGAATGATTTCCGTGTGTGTTGGTGGGGGTTGGACAGTCCCATGCCACTCACCATCCCCCTCGCCCACATCTGACAACGGGAGCATGGAATAATGCTCTTTGCATCACACAGCAATTTGTTTGTGCCATGGACTGGAGAAGCAGCTCTTGGATGCTCAATTCCTCTTCCCTATCCTCACATCTACTATCTCCTCTTGATGCATGTTTGAATAGGGAGGCAGAAGTAAGTGGAAGTATCCCTTTCCTGTCTTCTCTCTTCTTTCCTGAGAATCCCTTTTGTCACTTCTCTTTTTGAAAGAAACTTGAGGAGAGAGAATAGGGAGTGATTCTTGTAAGTTGCTGGATGTCATCTGTTACATCAGGACCATTTTGCCCATACAGGAGTATGTAAATGACAAGAAAATAATCAAAGCAATAGAGGAACAAAAACAAATGGAAGAAGATGATCGGGTCAAAGCTCATTTTAAAGCAAAGGAAACTATTGCCCGGATGAGAAAAAAGAAAGAAGCTGAAATGCGTAGGTAGGTACAATGCTGGGGTATACATTGTAAATAATCTAGAAGTTATACTGTAGTTGTTTTCAGATTGTTCAGACTAATGATATAACACAACAGTTATTCTGAAAAGTAAATTCTACTGATAGGGAGAGCAGGGAATTCAGGAGAAAAAAGAAATTCTTTCACAGGTTCCTTAGTAATAGGTGTGTGAGGGAGCAATCGCTCCACCCTTCAAAGTACAGAGGCTTATGGAAGTGCAAAGCCTTGCACCAGTGTATTGGGAAGAGAGATTTTCCATAAGGCCTGCCAAGCCTCCACCTCCTCAACAATTAAAGAGAATTAAGATCCTTGATGAAAATACTTTCAAGCATAAGCTATATTTCTCTGAGTCAGATCAAGAAAAATTATTTGACTTCTTAACAAGGCACATACATTAATTAATTACATTGTGTTCTTATTAAGGGGAGATGTTTTATCAATTTAACATTGAGGATACAACATGATGATACCACTGAGTCAATCTAAGAGTTTTCTTTCCTTCCTGCTTCTGGCCAATATTTCCAACATTCCTCTCCTAATGGCAAGATGCTAGGTGGACTCCTCACTGAGTGGAACAGTTCTTCGCTAAATCAGATAATATTAAAAAAAAACAAACAGAAGGAACAGAAGGAGATCAATGAGTTGGGTGGGTGGGCCAGCCTGTGTGGCAAGAGGAGAGAAATCTAGAAGCAGGATTTCTGAGTTTGGTAGCTTCACGTAGACCCAGGTGTGTTGCCATGGTATGTTATGGAAGCTTATGTTCTTCTGCAGATTAGCACAGGAACAACAGGACAAAGTCGTTAGTCGATTAGCTGAACAAATGGGTGAGGCATTAAAGATGGAAGGCGTTCGACTGGCTAGAGATATTGCAAAAATAGAAGCTGAACAAGAAAAAAAACACAAAGAGAAAGAAGCAAAACAAAAGGCTGCCATTAAATCTATTGCTGAACACAGAGCCACTGTGGTAAGAAACTTAGGCTCATCTTATTTCTGGTTACTCCAGCTGAGGAGCCTGGCCCAGATCACAGTTGACTCTGTGACTCTGTGACTCTGGTGCCATGCAGGCTTCATCAAGTCTGCTGACACCTTTCCTGGAGTCCCCTCTCTCTTTCCCCCTTCTGTGTTGGGCGCACATCTGCCAGGGCTGCTGAAAACCCTGGACTTGGACACTGGCCAGCCACAATGACCGTGCTTATTGGAGTGCTGATACGGGGCTGCTTCTGCAGAGATACAACTTCCAGCTTAGCAAGCCAGCTCCTTGGTTAACTTCTTTGTGTGTTTTGTAAACTATAGATGAAGATGAAAGAGGAAAAGGAGAGACAGGAAAAAGCAGAGGCTGAAAAAGAACGTGATATGTTGATGGAAAACGCCCGCATCTACCTAGAAATGGAAAACACCAAAAAGCATGGACGACATGAGGCAAACATGGAAGTACAGAAAATTCAGATCCAGCAAATGGTAAATAGAAGAGCTGTACCCTGTCAATCCCTTCAGAATGAAGCATGTATCTAAACCAATAGCACTAGCTCCTGCTGAGAGAAAGAGAGGAAGCTTGCTGATTCGTCTGGATTTTTTTGTTTGTTAGGTTGTTTTTAATCATGTGTGCTCAGTATATGCTGGTGTTGGGGACCAGCCTCCTCAGAGCATTGGTGCAAATCAAGGCTGGTTTGCAAGGACAGATCACATCCTGTTCTTTTTTGGTGGGATATGGCAGGGAAGAGAAGGGGGGAGGGATGATAAGGGCCAAGTATCAACTAAGAATGCCACGGATCTTCTGTAAGCTTTTACCCTATCTCATCTTTACAGAATAGTGATGTTGAGAACAAAATGCTAAGCTTTGTTATTCCCTTTTCTTCATCAGGCTGAAAAGCAGGCAAGAAAACAGCAAGAAAAGCAAGCAGACTTGGACTATGAAGCTCAGAGAGAGGCGATTGCACTTTCTAAAGAGCATGAATTTCAGAAATACATAAAGCAAGTAATTGAATCAGAGTCCAAGACTACACATCGTCTTTATCCTCTTCTCAAAGCGTGCAGCAACGGAAGAGGACTTGGACATGGGCCATTTTTCTGAGAAAAGAAGAAATAAATACTGGTTTCCAAACACAGGATTCTGTGTTGGGCCCCAGTTACCTTGTTGTAGCTGTAATGCTGCTGAAGAAGTTAAAAACATGAAATAACATTTAAACTATCCACCAAGGAATGGCAGAAGCTGTTTTCAAGTTAAAAAAATATGCTTTGGAACCTTACAGGCAGAGTTAAACTGTAAATTATTTATATTGAATATATACCATGAATCTGGAAGTCCACTTGAAAAAAAAAAAGATTGCCATATAACTGGTTATATTCTCAAAAATCCCCAGCTTGTATTTCATGAATGTTAGTTTATTAAACTTGAGACAGGAATTCATGTTATATAATTGACTGTAGTCATTGTAACCCGTTCCAGCCAAAAGCTCACTATTTCTGTTATATTTTTAGTATTCATTGTTATAAAAATTCACTGTCCAAGGTTTTTCAGGTCTGCAATATGAATTCCCAGTGCAAAAAGTCACATTTTTTCACTAGCCTGCTTCCAGTTAATTATTCCCCACAACAGAAGAGACCAAACCAAAACAACTATAGGCAAAGGAAAAAAGAGAACATATGTGAAAGTTAGAATAGTTAGGGTGTACAGTTTTTGTAGCATTCTGCAACTACGTCTGAAAAGAAATGTCATGCTATAAATTAGTTTTATTACATGAAAATAATAATGTGATTTGATCACAGCTCTTAAAAGGTCACCAAAGAGGCAAACAAGTCTCAATATAGATGTAAATAGGGACTAAAAAATCAGCACATCAACACGAGACAATATAGTTGGGCTGTTCTTTCAAAAAGACTAACAGTAATTCTGCAGTAAATAGATGTGATCTAAAATTGTATCTCAGATTCCTCAGCAGATTTACTCACCAACACCCAAGCCACACGCACATCTCCCTCCTTAAACTTAGTTTCTTTGCTGAAAAGTTAACATCATTTCCTTGCCTTGGACATTTAGGGGTTTCTGTAACGACTTCCTCCATCAGTACCCTGGGCTTTAAACAGGGTATCCCTCTATCCTGGTATCCACTGAAAACGAAAGTCCAAGAAACCTGCTTTGCTTTGTTGTGCCCCACAGCTGCCAGTCGCTGCGGGCCAGACTAGAAAATAATACAAGTCATTGCAAAAAAAAAAAGGATGCTTGCCAATATTTTAGTTTTGAAAGGGGGTCTTTGGTGTGTCGTCAAGTTCCTGAGCCTAGCTGCTGAAAGCAACAGGCCTTGGAAAAAGCACAGAACTTCGAGGAAGATGTGAGGTTACCCCGGAGGCAAGGTCCCTCCAGCAAGCTGAGGGCCAAGCAGGACTGGCTTTACCTCCCCTGCATTGTAAAAACGCTGGGTGTAAGGTGGGTGTTGTCCTTCCCGGGTGCAGCAGTCACCTGATCGAGGAGTGTCTTCCAGATAGGGCAAGGGATRAATTTCCGGAAGGAGAGGGAGGCCCAACCTCCTCATCCAGCTCCCAGGGCCGCCAAGGGCTCTGAACTGCAGCAACAGGCAGGCCTGGCGGGGCGAGGGTTCGTGTGAGGCGCGGCAGCGCACGGAGCCAGGCCGAGCGCAATGGCCACGGCACCGGCGGGGAGCGGATCGCGGTCGGAGCAGAAGGACAGAGGCAGAGGGGGCGTTTCAGTCTCTTACCGGGTACGGGCACGCCGCGGGGAAACGAGTAGTTCACGAAACGGCTGAGGAAGGGGGTCCGGCCTCCGGCTCTGGGGAGCTTGCTTCCTTCCCTTCGTGTCTGACAGAGGGGGCGGTGCCTGCCCGGGGCGGAGCCGGGCGGGGCGCGCTGCCGCTCCAGCACTCGCCACACAGCGCCCGCCACCCCCTCGGGCGGTGCCGTTTCCCACCTCGGCGGCGGCGCGCTCCCCCGGGCACTGCACGCCGCGGCCATTGCCTTTGAGCGGGGCAAGAGAAGGAGCCCCGACTCCCCGGGGCCGTCGGTGAGGATCCCTCCTCCTCCCTCGGCAAACGTTCCGTCTTCCGGAGAGGCGGCGAAAAAGGGCCGACGATGGACCGCGATGGGCAGGACGCAGAGCTGGAGCGTGGCCGCTACTTGAGCCGCCGGGCCGTGGCCCTGGAGCAGCTGGCACAGTGAGTCCGGCGGCGGGGCCCTGGGACTAAGACAAGAGGGTTTGAGTTAAAAACTTTTCCGTGGCCAGCCCGGCCCGGGCGGGACYCGGCTGCACGGCCCGCGGGAGGCGCGGGCTGTTTGGCGCTCACCCGCGTGCCGTGCCCGGGGCTGTGTGAGTCACTGATTTTGAACGAGGGTTTCGGATCATCCTCACGTCGTGTTCGGATTGAAAACCTGTCACCTGTTCTCACCTTGTGGTTCTTCCGTAACTCTGTTCTCCAGTATCAGGAACGTCTCTTGCTGTCAGGGGCTATGTCTATCCTAATAAATTCAACAATTCTGACGCTGAGATCAAGTGGCTTGTCTCACTATTGCTGCTTCCCCCAGCCTAGAAGCCTTCACACTTCCAGCTAGCGTGGGCATCATGGCCATGTCTTGCACAATGCTGCGGCACTGCTTAGAAGACTGCTAGCTGGCAAAGGCCCAGGTTGTACAGGAAGTGGGATAACAATTAAACAGGCTAATCAAGTTCAATCTAATATTTGAGTCCATACACTGGTCATATTCGCTTTTGCACCCTCAGACTGGAACTGAGCTTTGGCCAAAGAATTTGGAGCTAGCTTATAGAAACTGATTCTAGTTTTGATCTCTGATAGTCTACTCCCAACTCAAAGTATCAGGGTTTTTTATTGTTAAAGTACCTGTAGATGTGCATAATCTGTATCTGTTCATTATTACTTCGTGCACTCCCTAACTCATTTATTCACTTCCCTTTTCTGATTCAGAATAAAGGAGCACAAGGATCAGGCAGATCTGGCCAAGCTAGAAAACAAAAGAGAAGGGGAACAAATACAGAGATCAAACCAACTGTACCAACTAGAAATTCAGAGAGAAAAAGAAAAGGAACAGGAGAAAAAAGTTGAATGCCAGAGGCTGCATCAAGTAAGTAATAGGAAAGCAGACAGTTCAAAATGCTTGTTTCACCTTGGCTGTTACGGTTGGACTAAGCCAACAAATAAAGGGGACTGCAGGCTACAGGAGCTTTGCTGACAGCTTTAGTAGCACGGGATCAAATGCCCTACCCTGCCAGTTGCAGGCCATGTCATGCCTCTGTGCTTTTGAGAAAGACTCTTGGAAGTTGCAATGTGGCACCTGAGCTTTGACTGGTCTACAATGGACAAAGTCTGCTGGAGTCAGCATGGAGACTGTCCTTGACTTGAGAACTGGATTTAGGTTCCATGTACTTGCTCTGTTTTAAGTCCGTTTTAATTTGTTAGGAAGAGGGAATAGCCTGAGTATGACAATATCTTTTAAACTCGTCTTGGCGATGACCTACTTACCACACATACTGTTTCCCTGCCAATGCCCGCTTGAGTAGGGAAACTGAAGTAGAGGTACTGTGATGATTCATCGCCATGTGAGGGAGTAAAAGGAGAGAATTCTCACTAAAACCCTACTTGCTTTTTTTCCTCCCATATTCCTCACCCCAAATAAATTTTCCCCCATTCCCCCCAACCTTGTATATGCAATAAAAGCTATACATACTGCCAAGCTATACAAGTGCCATTTCTGAGTCATTACAAAATGCCTAATGCTTTACATTTTGGTGGTTCTACAGACTTACTGTTTGAGCTTTTCAGAGTCTGCACTGTATGAATGATACATGGGATGGGAACAGTACAGTTGGAGCCACTGGGAAAGTAGAGGAGAGAATATAAAGATACTATGCCTGGGGCTGCAACCACATACTAATTTTACTTTTGTTGTTCTTTGTGGTAAATAAATCGTGAGAATTCTCTTCTGTCTCTTCTCCACTGATATAAAGAACTCCTTATTATAGGCTAAGCCTGAAGTATTTGCTAGAATTTATTTTTAGTTCCTGTTTCCAAAATTTTGTTCTACATGAAAATAAAAGTAGTTTTCCATTTAAACAGGAATATGTAGCTGGACAAAGAGTAATTAAAGCTGAAGAGAAACAAAAGGAAGACAAAGATGATGATCAGATTAAAGCTTATATTAAAGGAAAAGAAATGATGGCTGATCTGACAAGAGAAAAAGATGCAGAGACTAACAGGTGGGTCTAGGGATACAGTTTTTAGTGTTAAGATTCAAACTTGCAATTTAATTTTGTGACAAACATTATTCTCAATTATTGTATCAGCAAAATCAGAACTTCGATGCAAGCAAGTTTTCTAAAATTAAAACTTGAAGTAGAAAGTGCAGAAAAAATGCCTACCAGTTCCAGTACTAATTGGTGCTGTTGGGGGTGGAGGTAGGATTGTTGGTGTAGTTAGGAACAACAGTTACCAGTTGGCTCTGGTAATCTGAGAGGATGTCCTGGTATGTTAACAGTAGCTCGCATTCTCCTGCAGGCTGATACAGGAGCATAAGGACAAAGCTTTTCAACAATTAACTGCACAGATGAACAAAGCATTTAAGATTGAAGATGATCGTCTTGCTAGAGGAGCTGCAGAGGTAGAAGTTGAATACCAAATGAAAAACAAAGAGAAAGAAATAAAAAAAAAGGCTGCCATTGAATCTATTGCTGAACACAGAGCCACTGTGGTAAGAAGTGTGGGCTGTTCTTACTCCTTTTCTGTCATATACTTGTACTTCGGAATAGTGTTTGAAAATGCTATAGTTTCTAGCATAGTTATGTGGAGTGAGACACACATGCAGGTTCTCACCAACTGCTCATTTATCATCTAGAGTTTTAGAACTAAATCCTTAAGAAAGGTGCAAGCAGTATATGTGGTGATCCTCTCTCCAAAAAAGTTATACTTGGAAGGCTCTGTAATTGTTGGCAATTTGTGCAAACCATGCACTGCTTACTCCAGCCGAGGAGCCTGGCCCAGATCACAGTTGGTGACTCTGGTGCCATGAATCAGTAGGCTTCATCAAGTCTGCTGACACCTTTCCTGGAGTCCCCTCTCCCTTTCCCCCTTCTGTGTTGGGCGCACATCTGCCAGGGCTGCTGAAAACCCTGGGCTTGGACACTGGCCAGCCACAATGACCGTGCTTATTGGAGTGCTGATATGGGGCTGCTTCTGCAGAGATACAACTTCCAGCTTAGCAAGCCAGCTCCTTGGTTAACTTCTTTGTGTGTTTTGTAAACTACAGATGAAGATGAAAGAGGAAAAGGAGAGACAGGAAAAAGCAGAGGATGAGAAGGATCGCAATCAGAGGATGACAGAAGATGGCATCTACCTAGAAATGGAAAGAGCCAAGAAAAAAAGACAGCGTGAGGCAAACATGGAAGTACAGAAAATTCAGATCCAGCAAATGGTAAATAGAAGAGCTGTACCCTGTCAGCCCCTTCTGAAAGCAGCACACTTCTAAACCCATAGTACTAGACCTCTTGGGTAGAAGAAAGAGAAAGAGAGAGGAAGGTTGCTGTGGATGTGATGTGCATGTTTTGTTTGGCTTTTACCTGTATGCACTGCAGTTGCTGATGTTGGAGGGGTGACTGACTGTACCCATGGGCCACAAGAGGCTTGTTTGTGGACTGAGGAAGTTGCTGCTGAAAACTTGACAATGCACGATACACACGTTTCAGAGGATTACGGGCCTCCTCTTCGAGCAGTAGAATAGAAGCCTCTTCCAGGCTGTCTTGTCCCATGTCGGTTAGGGAGGATTAGTGTGAGTGCTGGTAATAAGAGATCAACGATGACTGATCACATCCTGTCCTGTGCCATTATGACATTTTTTTCAACCGTGCACTGCTGTCTTCTCATATCTTCTGGGGAGGTCACCAAGGAGCAGCAACTAATGCTGATGTGATTTAATGTACCCTTTTTGGGAGGATACGGCAGGGGAGAGAAGGGGGGAGGGATGATAAGGGCCAAGTATCAACTAAGAATGCTGCAGATCTTCTGTAAGCTTTTACCCTGTCTCAGCTTTACAGGACAGTGATGTTGAGAACAAAATGCTGAGCTTTGTTATTCCCTTTTCTTCATCAGGCTGAAAAGCAGGCAAGAAAACAGCAAGAAAAGCAAGCAGACTTGGACTATGATGCTCAGAGAGAAGCTGCTTTTCATCAGGATCGAGCATTTTGAAGACAAAGAGAGTGAGTAACTGAATCAGTGCCATTACTGGATGTAACTTTTATTCTCTCTGAGCATCCAAGGAAGGAACAAGATGTGGGCTTCCTAACTAGGACAACTGCCAGAATGGTGGAGTGCATATATTTGCAGTGTTAAAAACAGTAAAATTGAGGGGTGGGTAAGGATGGTTGATGTAATGCTGTCCATGCTCTTCCTGCCACATGTACATAAGCCCCAGCTTGCTCAGGACTGAGCAAACACTTGGCATTTTGCCAGGAGTATTAGATCCTGCTTTGGCCCTCAAAGTTCTGTCTTAGGGCAGGGCCAAGAACTCTCCTCAGGGCCAGCACAGACTCAGTTATTGTTTTGGTCAGTCCTGCTGTGGTCTGGGCTGCTGCACTCTTTTTGGACAGCAGAACATGGCTGGGTGGAGCTGACTGACTCTGTACCCATGTCAGTTAGCATGGTCCATTATTCTGTAATGTGAGCCAAAGCACAGTAAGTAGGAACAATCAAGACTCATTTCAAAACTTCACTTCTGACCTAAAGTAAAAGGCTAACATTGCTGCACTATCAACTAAAATCACACAGAGTTCTCTCCAATTATCTTAGAGTAATTAATTTTGGAAATTATATATTAGAAAAAGAGACGTGGCAATTAACTTGGGAAATTGTCTCTCAATACTTTTTTTCCTTAGTTCCCTAATGAAACATTATTTCCCTTCTCTCTGAGTCAGTGCTCATTTTACTACATCAGGCTTTTTTTCAGCAAGCAGAAAGAACGGGAACTTTTATTAAAGCCTTTTGATGGCAGAAGCTGGAGCCTTAAGAAGAAGTACTGACTACAGCAGGAGTGGTGCTGAAATCTCCAGAGCTTGATAATGCTCCAAATGCCTCCCTAAGTGCATATTTGCACATGCTCACTACTATGCAATTGGTGAGTTAAATGGGTTTTTAGTCTACCTCCACAGCAGCAAGAAACAAGGTGGATTGCAGCCTCATTTCCTATTCAGCTTCCAGAAATGTCCTGTTCTGCAGATTACATATGTCTGCATTTCAAGTCTACAGCCTGCTTCCATCAGGCTTGTACTCCTTTTACTTTGAATATCTACAGCAAAATCATCAAACTCAAGTACCAGAAAACAACTTTTAATTTCAGTACACCTAGAGTGAAGTGGGAATCCTGTGTAATTTTAAAGCATGTTGGCTAAATTTGTTACCCAAATTCAGCGTGAAAAAAATCCAGCAGCAATCATGATCTCACTTCATTCTATTGACTTTGAGATGCATGTGCTTTGTATGCTTGTTTTAAATGACTAATTCTAGCTAGTAATTTTCTATAAAACTTCTGTAAAGCATAGTATGATGACACTAGATCAGATTGGTCGGAGGTGGTAGAATGTCACCTGAGGAGGTTTAAAGATGTCCTGTGTAAGGCAGGAGGCTGGTCTAGCTGCTCCCCAGTCCTTTTCTGCTGCCATTTAAAGATGGTAACAAACTATAGGGAGACCAACTGCAGATGATAAGAAGGGAAATCGTTGACCTGGAGGAATCTACCAATTGAGAGGTGCCTCTCATTTAATGCCTAGGGCCACTACTTGTATTAGTTATTAGCTGAAGTTGAGTCACCGTTCCTGAAGGTATTTAGAACATCTGTAGACATGGTGCTTAGGGACATGGATTAGTGGTGGACTTTGGTCTTGGATTAACAGTTGGACTTGATCTTAAAGGTCTCTTTCAATATAAATGATTCTATAAAGTTTTAATTAATAGCTAGCAAATCAGAATATGCTT
The DNA here is from genome assembly GCA_018881555.1 of Amblyornis subalaris. Classification (NCBI taxonomy): domain Eukaryota; kingdom Metazoa; phylum Chordata; class Aves; order Passeriformes; family Ptilonorhynchidae; genus Amblyornis; species Amblyornis subalaris. The sequence continues at coordinate 1,302,673 of JACAXG010000012.1, read as the reverse complement.
TGAGAAATAATTTGACTAGTAAACTTAATAACTGGTTTTGCTCAAAAACACACCCTCTCAGATAGTGTGCTGCTTCAGGACGTTGTAGCAGATGAGAATCATAATAGGTATTAGCTTTATTTGAAGGCCAAGACCTAAGAATTGCAAGGCAACCCTCAGAGGGACTGAAACAGACCTTAAATCAAACTGCATTTTTTCCACACCTGTGATCCAACCCTGGAAGTAGAAAAGCAACTTTAGTTTGAACATGTGGGCCTCCCGTTTCTACCATGGTATTCTCCCAACAATATTACAACTGATACCTGTGTGGATCTGGTACACATGTAAGATAGTACTGTTTGCATGGATCTAATGCAACTCCTACCTAGGAAACGGAAGAGAACAGCCTTCTAAAATGCCTTGTATCCTATGGGAATTTGAATTAACTAACTGTGCAGCTCTTTACTGTTAGGTAGTGTTCCAGGCTGGAGTTACTAGATCTCTGCAAGTTCTTTTAGCATTACAGTCTTTGCTGCCAATCAGCTCTGAGGAAGTTTGACGAGAACACCTGCCTGGAAACAAACTGCCCATGAACAGAGGAGCTGGCACCATGGGACTATTAAGGATGAACATTTTTATATCCCAATACAGAACTTCTGAAAAAAAAATCTTTTCAAAGCTTCCTGGTCATGTTAGGTCAAATAATTTCCTCTGTTTCAATAGCTAAATTCTTTTAAATGTCTGTTATTAATTTAGGCCTTTCTGTTATCCCTTGCATGGAAGAGTGCTATAACTAGTATGTAATCTTCCTCCTTGTTCTCACAGTGTATCCTTGTCTCTGATACTGAACCTTCCTGTTCTGGCAGTGTATTTTTGAGAGACAGAAAATTCACCTTCATAAATAGCCCTCAAAAACCCCTATCATCAGTGAAGGCTAAGACTTCAGAGGGAGGTGAAGGCAAGAGATGTGAGAAGACCACATGCAATGTCTTCTTTGGAATGATCTTAATTTCTTTCTGTTTAAAATAAGTTGTGGTATAGGCTTTGTTACGCTTGTAAAGTGTGAAGTCATTGCTTTCACACTACCGCACTGCCACCACTTCAACGTAAGCTTCTTTTTGTTTTGGTATATCATGGCCTTTGATATTACTAGATATTTAAGTGAATACATGAATGATTCAAAACTGCCCTCTGATTTGTTAAACCAATCTCTACTAAGCAGTCTTAAAGCATAGCTGTTTGTAGCTTGTTGAAACTGCCTTGCATAAACCAGCATGGCACTTTGTTTTTCTGTGGGTTGCCTCAGCTCCAATACATTATCCAGAGAAATTAACAATTATGTTAGGTACTGAAGGGCTTGAACATCAGCACTGCAGGTCCGGGAAAATTCAACACTGCATCTCTGTTAACATAATAGTAATTGGTCCTCCCCCTCAAATGGGTAGCATCTGGTCTGACTCCTTTTCTATGTAAAGGAAAAATCAGCAAAGGATAGAAAAAAAGCAACACGTACTGGAAGAAGCAAGTGTTACTGAGCAAACCAGTAAAAATCCAACAACTGGCACCGTAGACAAGGGCAAAGCTGGAACTATCTTTGGTAAAGCTTATAGGACAAGTATTTCTGCATTAGTTTCAGCTACAATCTATCAGTGCATATACAGTGAATAGAAGCTACTAATTACACACTTAAACTATTTCTTTTTTCTTTAGATATACATCTAACCACTACAGAAGTATCTACAAAGGAATAAGAAGCTAGCCACTCTCCCCTTCCATGTTCTATGTGCTTTCTATACCAGTCAGTGCCTAACAGCAGAAGCTAACTTCGGAGCAAGCTACAAGACATGCTATTTGCCAGAACCTGCCTATACTCAACTTAAGCTCAAGAAAGAAGTGCCATAGCTTGCAACTGTACTGTAACTAGTCTAATTTTATTATGGAACAAAGCAGTTGTTTTGACTGTCTGGACCTCCAGGCTTAATTCAAACTTTTTGTTTTGACTTAAAAAAAAAAATCTTAGAGAGCAAGTAAAATTGAGTCAGCTGTTTAAAACATCTGCCTGTTACAATAAAATCCATGTTGACTGTACTTTCTATTTGTGACAGTTTTCTACTTTTACTTTGGAGAATGCAATGGAATGTAGAAATACTATCTTGCGAAGTTGTGGCACTGGCTGTCTTTAATCCTTTATGGGAAAGGGATGTCTGCAGCAAGACTGTGTATGTAGCACTCTAGCTAACCTGACTACAGGAAACGGGAAAAACACTTTCCTGCTTTCTAAGCACTCTCTGCCAACACAGCCAGGCTGGGATACTGCTGTAGATGACTTTTTGATCCAAAGTTGTTCTTCCACTCAGTTCTAAACTGACTGTAAGCTGTCTTACCACTCCATTTAAATTCATATTGAACAAATAGGTCTTCTGTAACTAGTGAAAACTATTCTGTTTCACACACAGGCGCACACACACACACACAGAGACTTGTATTTTTTCAAGTACAAGATCATAGTTTGCAACAAGCAGAGTCTGCAATTATGATAAGACACTAGGGCAGCTTCATTACATGGCTGCATTTTTATATGTTACAATATAGACATAATAAATATACTGTCATTTGCAATTGTGTAGAAGAAACTCTTAATTGCATCTACTATTTAACACTATCATCTAATGTAAAATGAAATAAAAATCTAACTTCACAGAAGTAGTGACTAAAAGTATTACTCAGTAAAAATTTATCAATCTTGGTTTAACTGAGGAGCCCATGTCCTGTCATCAAATTGCTCTGCCTTGTAAATCTGTATTTAAAGTACTACCACTACAAAAGGCTGGAGGTTGGACAAGCATATTTACCCTCAGATGAGCTCAGTTGGTCAGAGCATGGTGCTAATAAGGCTGAGCTCGTGGGTTTGATCCCTGTATGGCCCACTGACCTAAGAGTTGACTTGATGATCCTTGTAGGAGCCTTCCAACTCAGAATATTCTGTGAATTTACAAGCACAGGTTGCACATCATGATTTAGAAGTGATTATTTCTCCAAATGCAGAAGATGCTAATACTGCAAGAAGCACATATGGCAGACATGGAATACACTAACAAATATGCAAAGAAAGCATTTATTTCTGAGAAGTACTTTGGTACACAAGTTGTACATTTCAAATCAAGAACTCATTCTCCCAACTTACAACTGGATCATCTTCCCTGTTAGGAACTATAAATTACAAAATGTCCAAAAGACTAAGATTAATTACAAAATACTCTGCTAAATGCTATATGCACAATACTGCCGGTATAGTTCACATTCTTTTAGCTGATGGAACCCTGTTATCAGCTAGTTCCTCTTACCATTGTTCATAAGTTATTATGCCTAAATTCTTTCCAATCCTTTCAACCATTCTTTTCATTAGCAGCTATGGCTAAAGCCACATACAGACTACTTTTTATAATGGGGATATGTAGTAATGTCTAACTTCCTGCCAAAAATAGCAAATTTCCTTAAGTGCTTTATACGCTGCAAAATTTAAATTCAAAGTCGGAGTGCTGCATTAATTCAGTTTATTTAGACCTTTTAATGTGTTAGAACTTCCATGAATACAAATATAAATTTAAAACCAATCATGCATATTCAGCAGTTCAAGATCTCTCCTCTGAACTTATGCATGTTAACTGCCCTATTAGTTTTATTTGAACAATGACTTTACGATTAAGATACTAATTTATTAATTCTTTTACAAAATGTACTTTTACCTTTATGTAGTTTTACTATCTAAACTCATAGCTTTTTTTAATATTTTATTACTGCTATTCCTCTTGTGAAATTTCATGCTAAAGCTAGAAAACTTATTTTCATATGGTATCTTAAAAAAAATCCCCAAACAGGTGAACATTACTTTTGGGTTTTATGCAACAAAGTTTTCTTAAAACAGTGTTCCTAATGATGAATTGTTCAAGGGTAGGAAGTAAGAATTCAACTAGCAGTATATAAGCACCAAAATGGAAACCTAAAGTTTTATGTTAGGTAACTCCAGAACTGTACCAAATTCAAATTTTGCAAAATGCACTTCAGACTTTTCGATATGCATTTTCTTTAATAACCTAGTTAAATACTGCATTAGGAAAATTACTATTTTCAGCAAAAGAAGGAAGGTACATATAACAGTTTTTTACATTTCCATTACATTGACTCTAGAAGTGTGAAGATTAATTTTGCCATTGGTATCTCTCCAGTTTAAAGTTGAACAGCAACAACCACCCTCCAAATAAACCCCTTCAAAACACCCAAACAAAATGAACAACCCCGAAAGAATACTTTCATGGCTGCTGCTTTGATAAAGTACAGTATGTATATCTTTAGGTTTTCTATTACAAGGAAAGTCCTAAAAGCAAAAATATACATTTTTGTCTATCAGAAAAACAATGAGTCTACTATGCCCCTAGAGGTGTGTCGAAAAATACTTTATTTGCTTCAGCAAATCAACAGTTCCAGAAAAGGCAGCTAAAGGACTGCTTCTTTTGTGTTTACATTAACCTAAAATCCATTTGCCAGACTGACACTATTACAAATCAGACATTGGGGATCACTGCAAATTCTTCAAGGCATCTGACAAAGAACACTGCAAGAAAAGCCTGTAGTCTGGGATTTTAAGTAAAGTGCAAAGTCTCAGGCTAAAATTCTAACAACCAAATAGAACACAGGGTTAAAATGTAACCATTGCATTTTTTCTTTCTTAAAAACAACCAACTGAAACAAACAGAACAACTGAAACACTATGGCTGTGTTAAAGAATTAGCAGACAGCAACACATTCTTTACAGGTAATAGTGCCTACATAACTTTACGTTCTCCCTACCCACCCTCAGCAAGAATTTCTGCTTCTGAGTTGATGGCAGTAGCCAGAGAATCCAGCATCAAATAACAGTCTCTAATAAAATTTGGAAAGCTACTGCCAATTATACATTCAGCATTCCAGGTATTTATATGCTGCATGGTATTAGCAAAATGCGAGCATCTATTGTTGATACAGAGAATGAATGTCTAACCTTTGGAAGTTATTTCAAGCCTGTATGTCCACTTAGACATATCCTTACAAAGTTAGTCCAGTAATTCCTGCCCTCATTTTACATTGTGCCTTGGGGTTCACAAATTCCCTGGAGTAAGGTCAGTTGTGGGGTACCAGCAGAAAAAGCTGTACTCTGCAAGTATTACTTTTTTCTGCATTCACAAGGAATGACTATGGGCATTGTTTTTACTACCTCTGGTACACTTAAGTATTGCTTTCAAATATACTTCCAGATCAGTCCTCTGAGCCAAATGCCAATGAATGATGTGTGACACAGATGTCAAAGATGGCACTGAACTACACTGGGACTACAGCACAAGGCGGCTACCGCGGGGCTGGGAACAGGAAAGCTCTGTCCTTGAGGGAAGAAACAGTTCCAGGACTGCAAATGCAGTAGTCAGTGCCTCCTCACAAGGCAGCAAGAACTGACTGCTGCTTGCGGACACCTTGCTGTCCCTGGGATTGTGCTTTAGTCCCACCAAATTCTTAATCAACGTTCTCAGTTTCCAGTTTCATAAAAAGAAGCACAAATCTGGCAAACCCTCCCTTGTACAAGACCACAATTGTGTTTCAGTTTAGACCAAGTGCTCCACACTAAATCAATTTACCATCAAATATACCACAGGCAAGTGTATCCCACCACCTGCAATTTAGCATAACCAGCTTTTAAAAACACCCAAAGTACATTAGAAACAAGAAAATGGGCTTTGTGCCACCAACTCAGATGAATTTTTAATGTGCTATGAAAGAATTAGAGTTCATTTAACTTGTACAAATAATTTTCTGAACAGTAACAAAGTCCATATGAAAGGGTATACAAGTGCATCTTTTGAAATAAGTAGTTACAACTGCAAACTACAATTGGATATAGTCTCCATTTTGAGGTTTTTAATTAAAGACTATTTTAAAAAAAATTATTCTGTGGATTGCTGTATTGCTGACTGCTTGCATTTTTCCCCCTCTCTTCTTCAGCAGTCAGTATAGTTCTGTATTGTTTTGTTTGCATGCTTATACAAGGTTTAGTGATATTGGCAAGAATACTCTCAGTAGTGCAAATATACTTCTTCAGCAAGAGCTTGCTCATGTGTCAGCTCCATTAAAAATAATGAAACAACATTACAAACAGTTTTTAAATGAGACTCTGAAGCACATGGCATGCATAGCACAGTATAAATGCATGGTTAAGCTGCCACACAATTTTCTGAAGCCTAAATTCCTAACTTTTTCTTACTACAGTCCCCCAAAACAGGACTACAACTTCTCCAAAGTCCTACAAAGTTCAGACAGAAGAGATCCACTATACAGGTCTTTGGTTCACTCCTCTAAGTTCTCTTAAGTAACAGCTGTGTCATCCACCCACATGTGGACTTGGGAACATTTTTACACATTCTGCATAAAATGACCACTACAATGCAAAATGCATAGGAAACATTGCTAAAACATAGTAAAAAAGCACTGGACAGCCAAAGCAGCTCCACTAACTATTTTGCTACAACATAACTCTACACACTTCTAGTTTTCTTCCTTTAAAAACGTTGCTTATGTTGTTCACAATCCTTGATTTTCTTTTGCTTTCAAGACACAACTATTTTTCTTTAAAATAAGAACTGTCCGGATCACAATGTCAAGCAAGTTTCAGCATTTCTCCTAATCTGCTGTAAACACACACTGATCACAAAGTGGGTTTTAAAGTGAAAATTCTGACAAACTCACTACAAAGACACTAAAAGCAAGTTGTGTCATACAGTGGCAGATTTGGCAAAAAATTTCAACTATTACAATATTGTTTTGCTTTGACACATCTTAAGATTAATGCGTCACTTCCCTTCAGGACTTTCAAGATATACCAGTCTTTGGTGTGAATAGTTCCAAGGACTGGAAGGAGTGTTGGGGTTTGTACCAAATCTATCCTCCTCTCGGTCCACTGCATTAAGTTACCACGTACCAGCTGCTCTTTGGGGATTGCACATACGGGGGCACTGCTGCAGCAACACAAGCCAACCTCCTCTTTCACATGAAGGCGTGGTGGTGAAATAGAAACTGGGGTGGGACCTAGAGGCAGGAGAGGAAAGCAGAAAAGGGAGCAATTGGTTTGAGGGACACACACAGTAGAGAACGAGAAGGAATTTACAGTATGGTCTTTAGAATGATGGGAAACATGAAAGAAAGCAAATTTCAGTTCAGAAAAAAAAATTAAGAGCCTGTCTTAAAACATTATTTGAAATTCTGTTTCAACTACTCCAAACACCAGTACTGGAGAACTGCAATAGTTTTCTCATGGACTTGTTAGGAAGCAGTAAGAGTCAAAAGGATTTCCTGGTTCCTTATTCTGACACCCACTGTACATTCTGGTAATCTATTTCATCTCTGTGCATCCACTAATTAAGCAACTGAGGCAGGGTAGTCTGAAGCATCCATTTCTGCAGTAGACGAACATGAAAGCATGGAGTGGAAAAAGGTACAGGGGAAAAAAGTTACACTTGATGAGCACTTGAAAGTTTTTTTTAGGAACAAGGAAATAACTCCCAAACACAGATGACTGCCTTACAACATGAATGAATTCTACTGTTGGCAGTGACAGAAGTACAAACAAAAGATTTACTTAAATTCATTCCCTTTGTGATTACAATAAAAACCAACATAATTTACCTCTATAAATCAATTTCCTTAGGATTTATACCTACTGAAATACAGATGTAGCAACACTGGAGTAATGGACACCTTGCAATATTCTCCTAGCTTTAAGATGACATGTAGTATATCTGCAGCTTTCTTCTTCACATATGAAACAAGCCTCTTCGCAGGCAGCCATTGCTTGCACTGAACTATGTTCATCAGGTAAAAAATAAAAGTGGCATGGAAGTTACCTTTCTAGCTGACAACACACAGGAAGGATACATAATCCAATGAAATATTTAAAACACAGCACACTGTATTACACATGTAATTTGTTTTTCATTTCAAGTTTATTAAAACTTTAGCAGTACAAATGATCCAGATTTTAGATTATCAAAAGACCAAACTGAAGTCCACATCTTTAAAAAAGGCGTTCCCCAAAACGTCTCTAAAACTTTGAGACAATGGAAACATTAAGTCCACAAACTCATCCATGCCTGTCGTCATCTGTTCCAGGACTTGTTTCACGATCGGACTTTTTATCCTTACTAGGGGCATGATCTCTTTCCTGACTCTTTGATTTTTGGTTTATTTCTTTTTCTGCTGAGGATCTGGTCTTTTCCTTTTCTTTACTGCTGCGTGAGTATGTTTTTTTTGATTCTCTCTCTTTGCTACTTGGTCTCTTTTTTGAGTCTGGACTTCTATCCTGATCTCTACTGGACTTCTTATCTCTGCTAGATTCAGGACTACTACTTTCATGGCTTTTTGAATGCCTCTTCCTTTGGCTTTCACTGTCATTCCTCTTATAGGAGCTTCTGCTCTCCCTGTTTGAATACCTGTCTCTGTTTCTGCTTTGACTTTCACCCCTCTCTGAACTCCTTGATTCTCTCCTCCTCCTATTTTCTCTTCCTCTGTATTTATCTGGTGTACCTCTCCTTTCTCTGCTTCTTGATCTTCCTCTTCTTCTTGTTTCTCTCTCTCTATTCCTTGAATAGTCTTTACTTCTACTGCGATCCCTGTCCCTGCTTCTTGATCTCCCTCTCCTACCCCTATCTCTATCTCTGCTTTTGCTTCGATCCCTTGTTCTGCTGCTGGAACTATGTTTTCCTCTAGCATGCTCACGCTCTTTGCTTCTTGACTTACGTTTCTCCCTGTCTTTGCTCTTCCTATGCTCTTGTTCATTACTTCTTGAGCCTGCTCTTTTACTTCTCTCCTTACTCCTACTTCTTTCTTTATCTCTCCCTCTAGAATCATAGTGCTTTTCTTTTTCTCTACCTTTCTCATGGTCTCTCTCTTTGCTTCTTGATCTTAGTCTCTTTTCATCATGTCTACTGTGCTTGGAGTCTCTTTCTCTACTTTTTGATTTCTCTCTGCTTTTACTATGGCTTCTAGATTTAGCTCTCTTCTTGGCCTTGCTTTTGTTATGCTTGTCATCTTTTTCTGAATTTCTTCTTGTCTCCCTGTCTTTACTGCTGGATTTGTGATCTTTTTTCTTCTCTTTTTCCCCTCTTCGGCTTGGACTTTCAGAAACTTGCCTGTGTTCTGATATTTTTCTCTCTCTTCCTCTTCCTGGGCTCTTTTGATTATCTTTCTTGGTTTCATTTATTTCACTCCTTGGAGAGAAAAAGATACAATTTTTTAAACATTTTCAATTCTGTGAAAAATTATGCCAGAAGTGAGACAGCTTCACAACTATCACATCAGATCATCTGTATTAATAACTATGTATTTACAGTAGCATGGTTAAGCTCGGACACAGTTAAGGAATGGAATAACCAAGTCAGTGCCCAAATTTTTTGGAAGCGACTAATTGAAAATCCAAGAAGAGAGGTATTACTTTTAAATAAAAAAACCCAACCAAACAAAAAAAAAAACAAACAAAAAGTCTCAATGCATATGCATATGTTCCATTAAGAAATAATCTTACTTGTCCCCTTTTATCCATCTTTCTCCACTAGACACTCTCATTCTTTGAGCTCTTTGCATTTCTTGCCTCCAATGTGGAGGAGTTTCACTGCGCCGGAATCGATCTCTTGACCTGGATCTGGAAGGCGTCCGGTAACGCTTGGAGGCAAAAAGAGAAAACTGCCTCTAAGTTTGAATTTCACATGCTGTGATACCTAAGCAAGATTTTTAACCCTGGCAGTTGTTGCTACATAGCACCTAAGGTGACACTTCACATGTATACACCAAGTTTACACTCACAAGTTACTAACTTACTGAACAATGTATCTAACATTCAACTAAAGCAGGAGTACAAAGTGTCTGACCAAATAACTTGCTTTAAGATAACTTCTACTTCAGGATTTTTGTAGTCCGATGAGAAGTTTTCTGTTACTTTTAATTAGCACAAATGAAACTCTTTTCTAACAATGAAAATTCTTATTTTTGACAGGCAACACAAAACCAATACTTTAAACWTTTTAAGGATTTTACTAAAAATTTGAGGGATAGAGACTTTGGTTATTAAAAACATTTGCTACATGCAGCACATAGGATTTGCCTTCACAGTATTAAAACAGCCAATCTGACAGCGCCCCCCTACCAAAAAGGGGAGAAGTCTTCCCCACGCTCCTGGCACTGATGTCTTACTGGTTCTGTGTTCACTAGAATCCCTTTTGAGCTAATTCCATTCACCAATTCAAATATTACCACATTAACACAAACAGAGCATTTTTAGAGTTTTTTCTCACCCCCATCTTCAAACAGAYGCAGTATGCAAACAGGTAATTTAATTTTCCTTTCTGTCCTCCTTCAAGTCTCAGTCCCCAAATCAGTTACGATGCACTTTTTTTTCGTAAATCAACTATCTCAATGAATATGGTTAGGAGCATCAGCATTGAGACTGTGCTACCACCTTGTTTATTTTGGAGAACAGATTGTAAACATTTACCCTTGGTCCTCTTCCTTTTATTTTCCTTCCAGATCTGGTCACTAGCAGCCTCCTCTGGTATGTTGACTGTGAATTCGATAGATTACTAAAAATAATTTAAAAAGAGTGACATTGTACAATTAAAAAAGAAGGAACACCAACATTATAACCTCTTCAGAAATTAAACTAAATGAAAACACAATTTTAATTTATTGCAGACAGTAACATCTACACAGTAAAACTTCAGACTTTGTGACCACAATATTTTACAAGATTTCCAGGTTTTTCCATTTCTGAAAAAAGAATAAATTATAGATTCAGATTGGACAGTTTCAATACATTCTAAATGAAACTGCGCCAGTCATTTTAAATTTTTTATTCACTAAAACCATTTTCAAAGACTAAGCCTTTGTTCTAGTACAAAGACAATAGTTTCCAATAAAGGCAGAAATCCATTTTTCATCCAGCAGTGCTCACAACACGTAACTGTTTAATGTGGAAAAGATTCAGCATTAGAGTTCTCAAACAGTAATGTGACCATACCATTGCCAGCACATAGTGAGACTTAAACCAGATATATTACCTTTCTCTTTCCTTCTCTCTGCTTTTTCTCTCTTTTTCTTTCTCATCTACTTTAGGAGGACTTTTCCTCATCAAGAACCGGTTTTCAGGTACAGGAGGAATTTCTTCAGGACGGACAGTAGATAATGGCTGTGCTTCAGTGTTTTCATCTTCACTTTCACTGGATGAGCTTTATTTTTGTATAGAAAATACGCATAATTTGACTCATTTGGATGAGGGAAGACCTTTCAATATATTTAAGTAATTCAGAAATTCTCCTAATTCAATATACAACGATACCACAAGAATCTCAGAAAACAAAGATATGTCAGAAGCAACTTTCTTCCCCCTATGGTATCTTTGTTCCAAAATATACAACTGCAGTAGATTTCCGACCAGCATTTTTTATCTATTAACTCCAATGGTGCAACACTGAACATACATATACTCTCTATTTAGAGACAACTTTTAAATTTAATTTATTTTCTTTTAAAAACACTATCAGGAGACTAAAATTCAGATTTTACACTAGCATATATAACTGCCTACAAACTATAATAATTCCARGCAATTTACAGACTTTTGTGAAATGGGCTTAGGCCCACAGAAACTGTTTAGGCAGCACTGCCCTAAGTAAACTTTTTTTAAATTTTACTGCTAGCTTAAAAAAATATGATTCGCACTGACACAACTTGTATCTCACACTGAACTATAACAAAGCTATTTGACTAATAATAACATTCTCAGAAGCAAGAGTGCCTTCTAAGTTTTATTATCTTCCAGTGAAACTGCAAACATTTTGGCATATCAGACAAAAAATTGTTAAGCACGTTATTTTATTATGTTTAATTTTGCTTTTATTCCTGCATACTACATTTTTGTAAGTTCCACTGCATATGATTTAAACTGAATTGTACAGAAGTAAATTTAGGGAAACAAGCTAGCCCTACCCATTTCAAACCTACCACTCCTGCAACTTTTCAAGCCAACTAAAATCTTAGTCCATTCCTTTACTCCTTTACAAGCTGCAGGACATATGCACACGAACACTACCCTTCACTATCATATCAGAAAATTTATTCTTGTATATGGAAACCAACTGTCTCCCAAACTTCAAAACCTGCTTTGCTAGTTTACAGAATGGTATTCAATAGTTATAAGACAAAAGAATGGTACTGTATGGTGCACATGTAACAAAACAAAACAAAGTCTCAAAATTGACCTTTTCTTGCTTTTCTTTCTCTTTTTCTTTTCTTTCTTATGTTTCTTGGAATTTTTTTTGTGTTTCTTTTTTCGTTTTTTAGATTTCTCTTCCGAAGCACTCTCAGAATCTGAAGATGAATCAGAAGATGATTCTGAATCACTTGAACTTTCCGAGTCACTGGATGAGGAAGATGACTTGTGTCTCTTCTTTTCTTCTTTCTTGGCTTTAAATCAGAATACAAAGACACATTTTAATATCAAACACTTTTAAACTAATCTCAAAAATCAGCTCATCTAGTATCTGTCTCAGATTCTTATAATTGTGTTATGAGACTACTTCATCAAAATGCTTAAGAACAAATTGGAATTTTGGATGAAAACACTGTTTCTCCAAAGTACAATAAAAGATATGTCTAGAAAAACAAGAAATTTTCAAAATTTGGATTTATAAAACTTCGAGTCTAAAATTTATACTGTCAAGAACTTGCAGGACTGTGTAGATTTTCTGATGATGTTTTATACGACATAAGCTACATACAAAGCATTATTTAAAACTCTGTAAATGAATGTTTATAAAAAAACTTCTTTAGCTTCAGCTTTAACCTGACTTCATCAAATCACTAACAAGAGAAATTTTGAAACAGAAAATAAGAGGCACAGACTAAACCAGGTACTCATCAAATTTAGCTCAGTATCCTATTCTGTCAGGTCTTACATTCAGAATGCAGTGATACATACAGTGGTGAAAGATTTCCTCTTCACAGTAATGCAGAACACTCGCTTCCAGAAGAACTGGCTGAGATAAAACTTCTGGATGCCAACAAGCTAGCTGGGGCTTAATTCAGGTAACTGGATCAGATATGTGGTGTATATCCCTACAAAAACAATCTTGACCTCTCTTTTTATGGTCATACTCTTTATGGATACTTTTTTTCACCTTGCGATGTTACCAAATCCCCACTGGTAGAGCGGATGAAATCCAATCCCATTGTATTAAATCTCATTCATTTTTCACTTTAGCACCACAGACACAAGACATAGATGTGTGACAACTGGGATTAGCTCAGTTTGTCAGAGCCCAGTGTTAACACCAAGGTCATGGGTTTGATCCCCATACGGGCCACTCGCTTAAGAGTTGGACTCAAGGATTCTTGTGGGTCCCTTCCAACTCAGAATATACTGAAATTCTGCAGCTTATACATGGTGTTTTCTATGTGTTTATTCACAAGTCTCACTTCATGCAGACTAACAAAAGCCTGACARCTGACTGGAAAACTTCTGCCCTTCACAGAGTATATTAGTCTTCTGGTCATTTCCAGGTGCAGCATAAACTAGCAAGTAGTCTTACCAGTTTAGGGCAGCCTGCTGACTGAAATCAGCTGGTTCTCATCAGATGTTTTTAGTGCTTCTTGCAAAATGCTTCCAAAAGACAGGTTTCACTATATTTCTGACTTTTCTTGTAAATCCAGACCAAGATAACTGTCTCTTTTCTCAAACTTTCACTCAACATCCTTATTTAAGCACTATATCTAATAAAGTCTCTTCAATATTTTTTGTCAGTTTTAGATCATCTAAATACATAATATATATTTACAGAATGTAGTAAGTGCATATTTATAAAAGAAAACGGAACATTTTTCTAATTAATTTCAATCAAATGAGCCTGGTGTAGACCAGGTGACAAGCAAATAAAAAGAATCTCATCTCACCTCTAAATACTATGAATACAAAAAGCATTAAAAAAGTTAAATGTTTCTGATCTATTCAACACTCAGTTTTGGTCCATCCAAAGGAAAAAAAAAATCCTTATATTGCACTATACTGTTTCCTACATGCCTTCAGGCAAAACAATATGTCTCCAAGCTCAGTTTCAGAAATGTCTGAATAAGGCATTAATAARTGCAGTGATGTCCTGTATTTTCTTTCTCTGCATATGTTTTAAGTGCGTCAAAATCTGTAACAGTTTTATCTGCATTCCTGTAATAAGTTGAGGTATGTGAAAGTTAGTACTTCAAGGTGAGTAAGTAATAGAAGTGGAGGCGAGTTAGTGAGCAACTACGTCAACAAATATAATGTAGTTCTTAACATGCAGCAAACATGGTTAATGGCACATGTATTTGGGAAATCATGTGTCAGATAGGGAGTGAAATGACATGGGGAAAAAAACCCCCAAACAAAACTAAAATGCCCAGCAAAGACAGAGKATCTGGTAAGAGGGTTTGGGTCTGCTTTCTGGTGACATCTATCTCTGTCCAGCAGCAAACGCTATTTTGAATACTGAACCAACCTGGTACCGGCTAATTACAGATCACAATAAATGAGACCAATCCTGGAACACGAAGGTCATCAAGAAACACACTTCTACTTACAGTCCAACTGTTCCAGCTCACTACCTTCAGGATCAGGTTTCAACTTATGACCATATCTGAAATAGATATATCACTTCCTACTCCATTCACTGTGACCTACAGTATTTGCCAGACTTTGTGAACTATGTGATCATGCTGCATGACACAGACAAGCACTCTTTGCATCTCAGGTTGTTAGGGACTGTAGCAAGTCTTACATCAGCCCCATGGCTTGAAATTAAGAAATGACCTGGCCAGAAAACAGTTGGGTTCAGGCATAGAAGTCAGAACAAATCATGTCATCTTGTAATTCACAGCAGTGACAAGCAAATAGTTACCTTATATCAAATCAAATAACCTGTGCTGGACCAGAGCAGTCTCCAGAAAGTGGGTGTCTTTACTCCAGGACATTTAGACAGATATTTTCTCCAGTAATTTTTTCCAGTGTTTAATCACCCTGCTGTTCAAAGTATCATGTCTTTTTTCTATTTTGCTTCCATTATTTGCCATGTGTTCCTATTATTTCTTCCACTCCTTGATTAAGGACCCACTGTTTCCCACAATGAAAATTATACACATTAGTCAAGTCCTCAGAGATATGCATTAGGGAACTCTACCATACTTGATTCTTGTTCATCAAACAACGTTGTCACTGTGAAGAATCCCGTACCCCAAACACCTCTAAAATAGATATTTTTGCAGACAAATAACCTACTGCACCCCTGCAACAGCAGAGGAAGGGGGAAAGAAGAAAAAAAAGAAAAAAGCCACCTCCAACTTCACTTTGAACAGTCAAGATAGTTTCTACCTAGTGGCCAGTTCATTAGGAAAAGACCAAAATCTGCAACAGAGAAGTCTGACACAACTGTTCACAGCAAACAGCTTGTGGAAAGGGGGCTAACAATGATGTGTAACAAGCTTGCAGAAGAAATGAGCACTCTAGGGTTTGAAGGGGTAAGTAAAGAGAAAGGAAGGATACACTAATCAGAAGTCCAGGTAAGATGTGACTTGTCGGAATCACCACTTTCTAAGACTGCTCTTATTTAATAGATATTTCATGGTTCCTAACTTTGTACTCTGTATCAGTGCTTGATAATTTGTACTGATATTTTCTTTTAAAAAGTAACTGTACCAATAGAGTCACCTATTTACAATATTGTTCCTTGATAAATTATGAATGCAGCCGTAATTGCAGAAAGCACACTTTTAGAAGCAGTGATTCTACAGGGACATCTATAACATCAATGAAGATCATGAATCAAGCCTAGCACTGCTCCGTGCAGAATCCCCTAGAAATTTACTTTCATGAGAAATCTTCATTAAAGGCTCTCATTAAAAACTGCCCACTGCACAAAGGTTTTTTTTTTTTTTGGTTTTGAATCAGAATGTCAGTGTCTTACATTCTTGAAACACGCCAGCTGACTTTGGTTCAAAGGTATACGACCTCAAACAGTGCAGCCAGGCTTGTTGASTAGGACCCCTTCTGCAAAACTGGTATCAAACTCCCACCTGTCCTCAAGAAAATTAACATTACATATTGGATTCCACAGGTTTTCTTGTGAACTGTATTAGCTTAGCTAGTCGATAATGACCTTTCTAAATACTAGGTTAATACTTTGCTTTCTTCCTTTTTTTTTTCCTCCCCAGATCTCAGGATTTTCCCTAGAACTTTAAGATCTTCTAAAAATGATACCACTTGGCCAGAGAAATTCTTCTTTTATAATTTATCTTCTCTTGCTCATTTTCACTAATTCCTCCAACTTTAAGGAACTAAAAAAAAGAAAAACAAAGGAAAATATGACAAACATTCCACTTTTCCAGGTGATCATCCTCTCAAATCCAACTTTAAAAGCTTTTGATCTAGGCCTCTGCAATATTGTAATTGTGATCACTGTATCATTCAATTCACAGCATCCAGTAAGGTAGCTCAGTCATCATCCACTCATCTCTAAATAAATCCAATTCTTCTACACAAGGAGGTAATTTGTGTAAGTTATAAAGCACTTCATCTGGCTATTCATTGGGATACTCAAAAATCAGACCACCTTTCTTCAACTTTAACCTACAAGATTCACACCCAGAACCTAGCTTTTACTGTGATTCCTTCTGCTATCTTAGCTTCCCTGTTAAACCCAAGTATAAAGTTCTATTTCCATTCCATAAAAACCTAATTCCTTTCTTTGTATTGCCTACCAGACAAGCTCATACAGTAAATATTTAAGACTCCCTTGCTATCCCTGATGTACCCTGCCACAGAAATTCATCACTACAGTTCCCTCACAGGCAACCTCCTTATTTCTTTATCTTAACATCAAATTCTTAGAAGCAGTCTCCCCTAGTAATTGCCTCATATTTCATAGAATCAGTACTTTTTTGCCTCCTATAGTACTGTACTACAAACAGTTCCATTGTTAGATGACTCTCTTGATGATTTTGCATGACACTGACTGTGTCCCAGAAACTGCTCCTCCTATCTGGATTCCCTGGCCCTTTCCATTAACTGACAARTCTAAGGGCCTCTCCTGCTCCACTTGTGACCTCTGGACAGCAGCTTGGCAAATTTACTTCAGCTGATTTGTTGTCACACTGTTCCTCCTATTTCCACTACTTTAGGCCAGCACAGCTCATCAGTGGTTCCATGTTGTGCATTTAGTGAACACTTCCAGCCATGCCACCATCTCTCACAGTGGCTGCCCATTTCCCACTGCAGGTCTTACACAGCCTTCCCSTTTTAAAAGCAGGGTTCTCCACACACTCGAATTTGCACCATAGTCTGTCACGCAGCATCTTTATCAGGCTGGCTGTGCTTTAGTGCCCATCAGGGCCTTCATCTCCCCCCACACTCAGCTCTGCCCTTCATGTGCCTGATCCTGGTGCATAAGGCTTCTCGTTCTCCACACACTCCTACTGTCCATCAGCATCCAGAACTGAGCCTTACGACTTTATTATAGAGTGGGCTATCCCATCACCCTGCCATCAATTTCTCTCCATAGCACACCAGGCCTACTACAGGAACCAGAGTTGCCAGGAATGCAGCAATACTGACTGAAAGACGTACAGGGACTCAGACGAATGGGAAGGCCAAGACATGTCAAATCTTTTCAGAAGTCTGTCCTCTTTCAGGAAAAGTTAAAGGGAAAACTAAATTTTTTGTCTTTATTTCATTCACTCTTTGGATGACAAGTACTTTAAAGCCCTGCCTAATGGCTGTAAGTCATCAGACTGCTCAGTGCCAAAAATTTCATTTAGTCATTCAAGTGTTCTAGAGTTGACTACAAAGGGAGTGTGGCAATCTGATGAAGACATATATACAAGTGGGTACCTCCTCCCCTACCTTCACCCATCTTATATCTGTACTGTTTTATTTTCTAACTACCATGCTCCTGACTACCATCCAAAAAACCCATAAATGTGTCCTAACACTTGGGATGACTTAGAGCCTTTGAGAAGTCAGGAGCCAAAAGATAACTTCACTTGGAATTCTGTGGTATTGAAGAGATCACTTCAGACTCCAAAGTCAGTCTGCCAAATATCACCACATGTGAACAAAAAGGAGGTGAAAAAATAAGAAGCTAAAGTTCAAATGCTTGTATTTTCCTTAGGCCAAACAAACATTATTTTTGTGTTGTGCTTCAATATCCTCAGTGCAACCCTTCACAGTATGTATCAACAGAACATGCTATCAATGAAATAGCAGGATGATCCCCTATCATAGTTCCTACAAAACAAGCATCTTGGGTTTCTGTTAATGAGATTCTCCATGGTGACAGCAACATCTTAGATTTTGCTTCTCTTACAAAATAAGGCTCGATCCAAACTCTCATACAATGTTCAGTTCTGAAATGGCAGAGCAGGACATCCCTTGCAGAAAGAAAGACAAGTTCTGTCATATTCCTCTTTAAGAATATGGTTTATAGTAACTTATAAAGTGTATGAGCTAAAGGGCCAATTCCAAACTTTCTAGTCTAAGTGCCTGTTCTGAAGATTTACCTTAAAGCAACCTGAAACAAGTTCAATACCTTCTGAAGAAGAAGTTATCAAATAAAGTCAGACTGCCACCAATCTTCCTAACATAGCACTCTACTTGCTATGACAAGTGCTTGCCATCTTTGTACTAAAATTTAGCTAGTATAAGAAAACTGAAGACAGGCRAAGCTTTGAAAAAAAGCATGTACAATTGTTCTGTAATGTCTTTTGCATCAACAACTTTTAACTTCTTTAGAAAAGAAACTGCTCTGCAACACTATTCACCTTTTCACCAATTGCCCCATCATCTACCACAAGTAAGTTTCTGAACACTTTTATAAGCAACAAACATGGAAGAAAACAAGCAAAATTACCTCATATGTAATGTAACCCAACTTTACCTTTGGATTTTGGAATTAACTCTCCACAACTCAGTATGCGTACTTCAGCGTACGGTTTACTAGATGCATCTGTTTTCTGGTTTTCTATTTCTCTCACAACTTCCTGACCTGAGATAACTTGTCCAAAAACAACATGATGTCTGAAGAATGTAAACAAAAGAAAGAATTCTTAGTACTTAATATTCTCAAGGCAGTTCCCAAACTAATATAAGAAGAAAATAAGAGATATTTACCCATCTAAATGAGGTGTGGGTTTAGTTGTTCTGTTGTTTCCAGATTTTAAAGAGAAAAACAAAATCAGTATTAGTGAAAATCAGTCAGCATTTGAAGCATGTCATCTACACATACGAAGCTGAACATTATTTTGAGTGCACTAATAAAATTGAACAAAACCAATATATATCATTCTGAGTTTGTCTGCAGTTGATAATATTTAATGTTTTATATGTTAAACTAGCTATTCAATGAAGTACTTTGATTACTACATTTTACTGAAAAAACCTCAAAATTGCATATAAATTTTTAGACAGCATCCTCATATAGGATATAATAAGTTTCTACTTATTAAAATTACTTAAATACTACCAGGAACAGATACAAAAATCTGCAAGAAAAGTGCAAATAATTTTCTATACGTTAGAAAATAATCTGAAAACACAGGAAGAAGTATCTGTATGTACAGATTATTTGACATAGAACTGACTTTCTCTCAGCTTTACCCTGTACTAGCATTACTAAGGCGTACATATGTCAGTTATGGCAGAGTAGAAAACTGGGATAATGTGGAGTAATGATCACTCAGAAATCCCAAATTAAGGTTTTCATGCTAAGTGACATCCACAACTTGTTAACTAAGACCATGAAACATGGGTAAAAGTCATATTTTGAGAATGTTTTCTGTAGATAATTTAGATTTGAGAGGAGTCTACTGCAGTGTATTTTAAGAACTTAAGTTTTAAGTATAAGTAAGACTGTATTGGAAAGCTATTTTGTGATTAAAAAAAAGCCCTCTACTACTTTTGAGAGCTACCAGAGCTGTTTTGCTTCCTTCCAAAAACCACTTAATTAAAGTGATAAGAATTCTATAAGAAACAAACAGGTTTGCCTCATTGCCCAAGTTAGAACACAGCTACTGAAAACCACCAAGAGCCCTTTTGCACAATTAACACTAAACATGGATGGGGTGGAAATAAGCAGGCTCTCTCGACAGCACATTAGGAAAATGGCTACTTCCAGGCAACTTTGTGAAAAACCATCAACTTTGGCTTTGCACAAGAGCTAGTTTTCAATATCTAAAAGGATTACCTTTATAGCTTACAAATAGCAAACCATACACACATTTCGAGACATTGCAATACTTACATAAAGAACTGCGAACCATTTGTATCTTTCCCTCGGTTGGCCATTGAAAGCAGAAATTCTTTGTTGTGCTTTACAGCAAAACTTTCATCTAAAGAAAATGTTTTCAGTTACTTTAAACGTACCATATATGTTCAGGTAAATGCTTTGGTCTAAGTAAATTCATCCTTAATAAATAAATCTGCTAGTCACTTGAGTGCGAAGTTGTATTAAAAATAGATTAAAAATAACAGCTATTTTTAAAACATTATTTTGTTCATTTTATAAAAAAAGAGAAATATGAATCAATGGTTTATAGCCTGAGGGGAAAAAAAAATTAAAATGCAGTATTCTTCCTCAAAAGATTTGTCTCCTACCAAAGCTAGCAGAGATGTTTAAGTTGTTGCTCTTTCTATTCTCCTTTGGAACAGAAGCTGTGCTTTAACGATTAAGAAATCCCTAATTTTCACGCATTTTTGTGTGGGTTTTTTTTTAGTACATATGGATATCCAGTTTGATAGCAATCCCAAACAACTTCTGTTTGTCTGTTAGACACAGATGAATTTATCAAGTTGGCCATTAGGAAAATTAGTTTAACTTTAGTGAATCCTACTTCTTATGAGCAAATGATTGTTAATAGTTCAAACTAAATCTCAATGAAACTGTGAAATGAAGAAAGTGTTAAATGTAATCACTATTCTTCATTTAAGACACCTGTAAGAGATAATCTTCTTCCTTCTTTCCCAAAACAGCAAAAAGGCTGTTGGGGGATGCTAACTCCTCAGACAAGAGAATACTTATCCAATACTATTTGGATACAGATTTTAGGAGCAAGCATTAACAAAGAAAAATGTACAATATTTGTAATGCTACTGTCACTAGCCATGAAAGGGACAGTCCCACTCACTCTCCAATCAGTTGTACAATGGCTAGCTGGCACAGCATCATATGTCAATCTAATCCTATGGTGAGTTGGTTAAGTGATCCACAGAAGCAAAACTTCCCACAAATTCCGTTTCATACTGTGGCCAGTTGAACAGCCAGCTTGCAACTGCCAGAAAATAAGTGGAGGTTGTGCTCATTCTTCCATCTCTCCCGTCCGTATATTACCTCAAATCTAGCTACTCATTTAAGCTGGTTCTGATGCTTGCCAAATTATTTAATTGGATCCACTCACTAACATGGAAATACAGAATTTTTTTTGCTGCAATAATCTTTAGGCATTTTAGCAAGCTGAACCATAAAGTTTGATCAGAGAGTCAGTGCAAGGTAAGGCCTCCTCCCTCTTTTGGCAGTTGCAAACTGTTGATTCCACCCAAAGTCTGATATAAAACTGCAGCCTGGCCCTACTACAACACTGAATAACTCTTTTGATTGTGTGATGCAAGTTCAAACAACCAATGGTAAAAGAAAAAGTGTCCGGGAGGAGAGAGGAGCATGACCTCACATGCTGGTAGCAGCTACACATCACATGGGCTTAGGTGTAATACAACAACTGCTCCAAGAACAGAGATGCTCCATTATATTCTGGACAAACAGGCTGAGAAACAGCAACTACAACTTCTTCTGCAAAGCTGGCTGAAAAAGAACCAGGACTGTGAGAAAACTAAAGGCTCTATCATTAATTCATCTTGGGTTCAGCAAAGTAGGGCTTTATGCATTCTGTTAAATAAAAATTTGCAAGGAAACCTAACCCCATCATGCCTTTCTCCTCTTCCCTTGAAGACCATTCCCAACTTTCAGCTAGCTGGTCAAGCCAAAAATAAATGTTTAAAAACAGCAATAAAAATGTAAATCTGGTAAAAGGGACAAATACAAAGGAGTTCAGTTTTAATTTTTCATTCATTAAAATGGGTCATATCTTAAAAGTAAAATAAAATAACCTAAATTGGACAGACAAAGGCCTCTAAGACCAGATAAAATCTTGAAAATAAATGGAATTCAGGTTTACAGAACAGAGACTACAGAATGTAAAGGTGATTGTTTACTGTAACACCAAAATAGAGCAGACTGATAAATCTCTTACCTTCAAAAAAGCCACCATAAATGGATTCTCCTCCCCTGCCATTTCCTTGAAAGAGGAAAAGTGACAGTTAAAACTTAAAGTAGTGATTCAGAGAGTCACATTATGTAGAAGGTGCTTCATAATACAAAATACTGATGCAACTGCATCCAAGTCACTGATGTTATTCTTCAAGGTAAGCAAACACAATCAAGATGCATCTTTGTAATCAAAAGCAAAAAACTCGGAAAACAAGAAAGTATTCTCCCATGTATTCTGCTACAGTCTCCCTTTTTTCTTTATTTTATTCTCACACTTAGAACTTTCAATAGGAAGTACTTAGTACTCCAAATACTAGAGATAACAGAGCAAAAGTGTGTGTGCGCATGCACGTGTATAAGTTTATTAGATAAGGTCCCAARGGAGGGTTCTCACGCAGAAGAAAGGGCAAAAAGCAGTGATATCACAGAATAATTAATATAAGTAAATGGTGCTATACAGAACTTCTGCAATGTTTTATTACATAAGCATTAAAGTTTTCTTTAAAGATTCACATCATACCTTCACTAAAGTCACCTCCTTGGATCATAAAATCTTTCACAACCCTGTGAAACAGACAACTTTTGTAATGCAATGGCTTTTGGGTGGACTTTCCTGTACCCTTTTCACCTAGAGAAGAGAATGAACAAAACCAATAATTACTCTCTGCATCTGTAGAATCGTCACTACAAAAAAAGTTATGTAAGCACTTAATCAAAATCATCTACTACGCTCTGAAAAACCAGCTTGTGAGGCAGACCTGTAATGCCAGTAGGAAACTGGCATTCAAGAAAGCAGAGCAGAAACTACCTTCTGTCTCTACAGTTATACTAGAAGAACTCCTTACTGACATTAGTATACAGCTCTGGTCTTTTCCATGCAGATTGACTGAACTTATACATCCAGTTTAGCTTTTTGATAACCCGTATTGCTCAGAAACATGCGAGAAACACTCAGATCTTTAGTTACAACACAGCAAGGTTAAGGTACCATAAAAGCTCTTAAGACCAAAAAGGCAGGGGGAAGGAGGAGGACTCTCATGCCTTCCCCTGCTCCTGATGATTACTGTCATCTTCCTCCGCTTCATCAGCTCTGCTGCTTAAGCAGACTCTCTGCTTCAGCTACAACACTATGGCCTTTCCCTGCTACCCTCAAATAGATAAGGTCTCTGCTGAGTTAGCAAGATGAATGGCTCATGGCCGGTCCAGTGAATGGTAGAGCCACYCTCAAGGTAACACTAAGGTAATCGGTGGGAGTTCTCGGGGAAGATCTCTTCCTCTCAGTGCTGGCAAACCATTAGACTGTATATTCCTATAATCTTATCCTGAGCTATTAAACTGGCAGCTTTTGTCAAGGGCAGTTGCCTCTGAGCTTAATCTGTAACAGATTGATGTATCCATATGGATTTGAATAGCTAGAAAAAGAACTTTTGATAGGAACTCTGATAAATGTGAAGCTGTGTATGCCTCCGACTTGGCATATGCCTCACACAGGTATGCCAGGAAAACACAGAGCTGTAGATCCCTGTTGTACAAAGACAGCACACACTTTTCAAAACTGCCAGAAAAAAGATGAGTAAGGAAAATAAACAAAAAGTTAGAATTAATTTGCTGATGATCAACATCATAAACATCCTGCATACTTTTCGCAATATTCTTACAAGTGCTAAGGCAGCAAAATAGGTCAGGATCTGAATTTGATCATGGATGTCAGCAACAAAGTACAAACTTAGTCATACTTGTTACAGACCTGAAATACTGTTGAAAGACTTCAATTCACAAATTTAAGGCAGTAGCARGGAATAACATCTTTATCCAATAATCTGATTTTGGGGCAGTTGACAACAGATCAAGAATGACAGGATCACATGTTAACRTAGTCACAGCCATTAAAAATCATTACTTTAAAGTTCAAATTTGTTAACAAATTTTGATAATCTAATTTTGTGCCAGTAAACCTAATGTGAGATCAGATAATACCTACATTCCTGCAGACGTTGTGAATGGTGCACTACATGTTCTAGTTAACCCAACATGAATGTAATTATGTATCCACAACTGATTCAGACCACATTAGTACTGCTGAATGATTCACTATTAACAGCTACAGATCTGAAAAGCAACAGAGCCGGAAGGAACGGAAGCAGAAAAAGCTGAAGACAGAAAGCATGTATGCTATTTATGTATTCACAAAGTTATTCTTGTGATAATAAACTTAAGTTTTGCTAAGCTGTCAGCATTTGCAACAAAAGTATGCAGTCGACAGGAAAATAATTCTGTTTCTAAATGTTTCCAAGAGAGAATCTTCTGCGTATTTTCTTCAAAAAATAAACTGAATTTCAATAGGAGTGGAAATCATCAGTCTCCACCGAGAAATTAAAATAAAGGAACAAACAACTAATGAACACCAGCACTACCTTTCAAATAACTCAAAGAATCATAAGACTGCAAACTAAGTCAGCATGGTTGACCTCTTGCTGGTTGCCTTTCAAGACTGGATGATGTTATATAATGTGAACAGTAATATCTGTGCTAGTAACAGAAAATCAAGCTTACTGTGCCTGTATTTTAAGTTGGTTAGTATATACTCCCTGCAACATACTAAGCCAAAGCTACAACTGCTTTGACTCTACATCATATGTGTATAATCAGCCAAATCTCTGGAGGTGTCAAGAACCACTGTTTAACTTATTTTCATATGTATGAAGATGTCAGGAAAAATAACAAACATCAAACTAGTTAACATGGTATTACATTAAAAAATATAGATTAAAATGTAAAATCTACAAACCTGTGCAAAGGCAGCGAAAATTCTCACATGTCTTTGGACACACATCTGAAAACAATTCAAAGACCACTCTTCCAGCTAGAAGAAAAAGGAACCGTATTTATTATGAAGTTAAATGGTATTTGTATTATTCTTCTACATATCTTATATGTATATCATGTTACTGAATCTATATTTTCATTTTCTTACCGGGTACATTGTTGATGGCTATATCAAAAAAGCAACGAGGTCTCTGGACCTTTACTCCCATGGCTTCAGAAATTTAAATACTGTAAGTAATAAAAAATAAAATTTAGTTTTTCCTTCTGTGTACTGAAATTATGTGTACGTCAATACAGAAGACTTTACAAAGACAACAAAAACTGCAGAAAAGCAAACAAAAAAACCCCAGAGAGCAAACATAAGCATTTTTTAGAAGTTCAGAAAACGCAAAGTATTTTAGGTCATTTTCATGTGTTGTAGACCCAAATGAGGGATTTTCTTCATATTTGCTGCAATACCATTAAATTTAAACTTGAGTGCCATAGTTCAGGTGGGGAAATACAAAAGGAAAAGATACTGTAAGGTATGGGTAAGACTTCAGCATTCAATTTTCAAATTTCAAAATTCAATATTTCCTCGATTCCTGCCATGGCAGTTACCAGGCATTGCTCCAATCAGGATCCAAACCATTCCAGATGAAAAAAATGTAAGGGTGTAGCTCTTCCACAACTGCTGCTAAATGAAATTATTTTAGCTTTTCATTGTTTATCTCTTGAGACACCATCACTGGCAACATTTAAAAGATGTATAGATGTGCTCTATAGGAGCATGGTTTAGTGGTGGACTTAGTACTGTTAGATTTACTGTCTGACTGAATGGTCTTAAGCGTCTTTTCCAACCTAAATGATTCTACGATTCTTTATAGAAACTTTTGGTGCAACTTTTCCCTTATCTTAAAGTATATAAATCCTTTTATTTCTATGTAACAAGCTACATCTTAATTCCTTTCACATTTCCAACATTATGTCCAATCATATTCTTTTCTTTTTCTAAATCCCTGTCCTCTCTGAGTTACTTCAGAGTAGAGGGAAAAAACCCCCCACCCAACAATGACAGCAAAAGGATCTGTAAGACAGGAGTACCTTTCTCCAGAATTTCAAATATAATCCATAAATTTTCAGTTGTAATTATTTTTTATTGCCAGAAAACATGGCCCAGATACAGCTGAACATACTGCACACATCTCTCCTAAAGCTTCACTCATAGCTGTACCACAGAACATCCTTGAAAAACTCGATTGTCACCATATGGCACCCTCAGCATATGAACAAGAGGCTGTAAGAAATCAAGACAGCAGTGTAATCATGTTAGTCTATATTCTCTCTACTTGTGCTGTCACTCCTAACTAACATTTTGCTAAGATTACACAGCAAAAATCACAGGAACAATGCAGGACTGGTTTCAATTAAACACCACTCAGTAGTTAATTATTAATGTGATTTTTAGCATGAGAAGACTTCCAAAAAATGCAAAATCTCACTAGATATTCTCTAGGTGTGTAACAAATACACTCACACGCACAAGCCAGACACCTGTCAAAAGCAGCAAGCTTATCTCAGTCTGCTTGGTCCTCTTTATTGTCCGTTAATACAACACATTTTGCGGCCAGGCAGCAAAACAAATAGAGAAAATGCCCATAGCTGAAAACTTTGATGTCATCAGGTTAGCAGGAGACACAAACCGTGAGGCAGTGCAAGGAAGGTGGCAGCATGGCCAAGGGACGGGATGAGACAGGTGGTAGTTGAAAGGCTGCTTTCGGAACTGAGACCAGTCCAAAGGACAGCCATCAACTCACTGTCAGCAGCAGAATAGACCATACAGCTGCACAGGGATATTTTTTCAAGGAAATCTTTCACAATAAATGCTATAACAAATATTGTTTGGTGGTAGAACTGACAGTTTTAACTGAACTGAGACATCTAAGGAGCATCACTACCACAACTGATTGACTGCTTGTACCCAAACTTTAAACGTTTAATTCTAGTGCTTAAGTGAGAAGGAATTAAACTCCTGCTTTACAAGCAATTTGCTTGAGAAATGTAGAGGTATGCCTTAACACTTATATACAGCATTTTAGCCAAAATAAATGCCAACTATCCTAATACATGACAATTTTTATTTCGAGCACTGATAATGACTAAAGCTAAATTGTAAAATAAATACAAATATACCTATGTCAGTCAATTTTTAACTCAGTTTTGTAGAGGATGGGAGAGGGAAAGCAGAAATAAAGAATGCTACTCGAATCCCTATTCCCACCAACTTTTCTCAATTTGATGGTTTTCTACCTCTACATTGTTTCATGAACAGTGAAACAAAGTTAGTCCATGTTCTAACCATTACCTCCAATGTCCTCTGCACTTTCCCTATCCTATTTTCCCCAAATCCTCCAATAATATCCCCCAAATACTAGCTGCACTTGATTCTAAATTACAGGTACGTCAATGGATCAGTATGAGCCCCCTGAATGGACAAACACCAGGCCAAGCAAACATAACCCATTCTTGAGCTAATGGTGCCTAGAAAACCAGACTAAAACATCAATGACATTTATCCTACCTACCTTACAAGTCAAGTGAGGGTTTCCTCTCCAATACACTCAAGTATCCTTTGCACTGTTATTATTTTAGCCAGACCTTTTCCTGATGTGCTACAGGGAAAACTACTGAGCTACAAATGAGCCATAAAGTAATAATTTCTATTCACATAGTATGTAACACCAAACACAATCTTCTACATACTGATAATTTAAAACCTGTCTGTATTAAAAGCAAGTACAGGGAGTATGAATGTTAAATACAGAACCAACAAAGAAAAACACCAAGAAAATGCCCAGAACAAAGTCATAAAACACCAAGAATGAAGTCAGAAAATTACAAGTAAAGCTCAGTAGTGCTACATGCCTGATAACAGCCCAAGTACTAGGCTGAAATTTTCAAGCTGTCCATCATTCTCAAGCACCTTCTGTTTGAAGAGGCTCTTACTAAGTCTTAGTAGAATCTATGACAAAAAAACCCCAAAGTCAACCAAACACCCAGAACATCACTTCAGCATATCTAAAAAAAAAAAGGCCTGTTTCTTTTATTTCTGAAAAGTAGAATTACAGTTCAACTTAGAGCATGTCGGTATTTGTTGACAAATACACCAAAAATAGTCTTGTCAGAACAGCTGAATCCACAACCAATATTTCACCAACTGTGTCCCTCAGGGTTCACATCACTTCACACCTCCATCAGCCTCCTTATTTTGTTTAAATATTTGCAGGATAAGGATGGCCAACTCAAGGCCAGGCTGCCAGCAGCTGTTCTCCTTCAAAATGATCTGTACCAATGGAAAAAGATAACTATCCCAAACTCTTCACAAGCATCTTTCTGCCAGGGATTATCACTGATACATGTTGATATGCTTAAAAAACACATCTTGGAGAATTTTTTTTCTAAAATCACCTGTCCTAGCAAGGATCTGGTAACAATACTTTTTAACACATACTAGAACTTTTGACCTAACAGGTTGCAAAGCACTCGCAGATTCACATCAACTGAAGTATCAGTGTGTCACGCATTCCAAAGAAGCTGATGGCAAGCAGCAATACACTAGTATTTCCTAGTTTTATAAGACGGAAAAAACAACTTTATTTCTAACTGTGCTGAACACGTCATGGGACTAGTGATTTGTTTCAGTCCCAGTACAGAACAGTATAGCAAGCAAAGATACATCTAGTAGGAAAAAGGTATATTGTGTCCTATTCCTTCACTTCTTTTTCTGTCATCACCAGTTCTTCCAGATTTTTAATTTCTCCTTTACCTTGCTTTTGTATGTGCTTCGTTGCATCAACTTAAAATTATCTGCACTGATCTCCATTCAATGTCTAAATGGAGTGAACAGTAAAGTTCATAAATTCACATTCCAAGCATTTTGTTTCACACCATCTACAAATGCGGGAAGGCAAAACTGCATTAATACATATTTCAAAGACAGCCACGTAGGCTCTCCAGAAATACATTTTTAAGCAAAAGTCTGAGTTCAGAAAATGCAAATGCACAAAGTGAATACTGAACATATATTCTTTAAGGCTGTGGCTGCGGTCACTTGAAGACAATATTAGTGTGGCCTGATACTAGAACAGAGGGCTCCTACATCCACGTGTTTAGCTTTCACACAAGTGGCTACCCGGCTGCGTAAAAATTACCCTTTCCTCTCCCGTCCACAGAAAGACATGGCAGCAGCACATATCAGCTTAAAGTGATGGCAGAGCCACAGACTAAAAATGTTACATGTTCATTCCAGTATGGATTAAACTAGAAGTGAATTTATGATTGTGAAACAGGAGACACGAAAATTTGTTCATAGTTCCATTTCTGCAACAGAGCTTGCAGCTGATAGCATGATACTGAAGATGTGAACAACAAAAACCCAAACAAACCAACCCTCAATCTCCATAATTTCCTCAGCATTTTTCCTAAACACCACCATCTTTTCCTCTGTACTTCACAATCTGAAAACTCAAAATTAGCAGCAATGATGTCTAAAGAAACTAATTTTTTTTCATTTCACTAATCAGCAGCACAGGATTTTTGTTGTCAGACTTAGGAATATGGTACTACACTAGAGCAGATTTCAGATTTAGGATGATGCCTTTGGAATCACGTGGACCTAACACACGTAGAAGAAAAGAAGAAAACATTTTCCTTCTACACAGGTCTTTGAAATCTAAAGGAAGACTTTCTACACACCATCAGAAATCATGCATTAGGTTTTCAATCTGACTGTCCCTTCCAAAAAAAGCCAACCACAAAATAATCTCTCAACATTTTTGCAGGCAAAAAGTGATTTACACCACTTTCCACCAGGCCTCCTTCTCTAGAATAATGTTACAAGTCTTTACTGGACTACTGACATAGCATTTGTTTCCCTCTAAAAAAGGAAATCAGACACCTGGCAATATCAACCATTGTCTTCCACGGAAGAGTCAGCTCTCCTTTTAGGGAGACTTAAGAAAATATCACCCTTAGTTAGGTCCCGACTAAATATGCAGTACATACTGCTAACACTACTGCACTGGTAGTTCATTTACATCACTTTCAGAATGATTTTTCACAATTATGAACATGAACTTAGTCTTCTTGTACTAAAGTATAAGGAATGCACACCCAGTTATAATACCTCAGCTGGGAGAGCATAAGATTCAGCTGAAAAGGTAGTAACATTCTGAAACTATTTAAACAGAAATACAGGTTCCTACTGGATCATCTCCTTTATTTTTCTAGAAAAGGGATACCTACAATGAAAAATGTTAAAATATCTAACCATACTCTTGTCACTTGCAAGTAAAAAAATCTTTGTTGTCAAGCCTTAGTCATGATTTTTTATTATCTAATCTATTCAGAAAGTACTTTTTTCCCTCTGTTATGATCAGTGAAAAAATACAGGTATTTTCTGTCAGGACTGTGCACAAGTGCTTGTTAGTGTGAATATGCACAGGCCTGAAACCATGAACTTTTACTTTAAAACTTATAAAGTGCTAAGTAAAAGCATGTTTTTGCTTTGTATGAGAGGGGGAAAAACCCTTTTACGGTGTGTAATCTCCAAGTCACGTAAATCCCAAACTAAATTTCAGCAGTGGAATCCCTTCCTACCTTTTACTGAAGATGAGAATAAGGCAAGACAACCATGAAACAGCAGGAGATAGCTCTGAATGCTGACTCGTATCTGTCAACCATAGCTAATAAAACCCCTTGTTCTATCATTTTTCATTCTCATGTTCTCCTTTCCTTACTCCTCTAGCTCTAGATCCCTTCTGTGCCTCATCCCAGCCTCTGGCCTAAACCTCACTGCATTAGAAGATGGCCAGAATTTTTCCCTGGCGCTCACTGACTCTGCTTCCAAATGGAAGATGGCTCCTAAATGAACATTGCATGGAGAAGCAAACCGGCAGTGGMGAAACCATGCTGTAACACAGTAAAATCATCCACTGCAGTAGTCTTCACTCTAAAGTCCCTCATAATCCCCAGATTTTGTGAGATCCTATGAGAGGAAAAAACCCAAATCTTCTTTTGATAATATCTTGATGACTGCTAGCTAATTAAAAAAAAAATGTTTGATTCACAGAAGAGGACTGGAAAAATGGCAAGTCTTGTTAAGAAATATAGTCCCAAAGGGTGCTCTAAGAGGATTACTGATGCTGCTATCCTTCTTATGCACCCCTTCAGATCTACTTCATATACAGGAAACGACATTAGTTCTGAAATATTTATAAATAATTTTTACAATCTGATAAATCAAGCTCTGTGAGACAAACTAATGCTTCATAAACCATGTGTAACTTCCAAATTGTTACCCCATTTTTATCATGGTAGCACCTAAAAATGTGAGCTATGCTGGACCCAATGCAATGGGAATAGTGAAACAAAATGGGGGGAAAAAGACAAAAGACCAAAAAAAACCAACATTAAACCACACCAACCTAAAAAAACCCCTAGCAACATTTATTGTTGACAAAGAGCAGCCTCTTCTGCAGGCAATATAGAACAAAACCATGAAAAACCCCAAATATTCTCTCAGAAAAGATACATGTTAGAAAACAGACTTTATGCAAAGGTAACGGTCTAATGTTTCTCTTAAAACACATCTCAGTTGATAACTACATATAATTAACTTAATCAGTCAAACATTAGGCAACTACTGGCCTAATCTACCATTGTTGATAAATTTTCTAATTGTGACTGGACTGAAAGGCAGCGTTTAGCACTACAACAGATATCCTTTGTATGTCCACAGTTGCAATAAACTATTCATTTTTCCTCCTATGTCTCTCTCTTTCAAAGCCTCTTCAGTGCCTCAAAGTACAACGATATATACACAGCACTTATAGTTTGCTCATAGCAGCAAACAAAATGAGCCTGAAACTCAATACTCATAAAAGCCTTTGGAGCACCTTAGGAAATCCCTAAAAAAGAGGCACAGGAGTCTCATGCCACACGGTAGCTCCTGCAGGCTCCACTTCCCTAGGAGAGGCCTGCAGAGGGAAGAACATGTGGCACACAGACAGCCCCGTTCCTTCTCCGTCTAGGGGAGGAGGGAGGACTCATTCAAACTCCCCAGCAGCACCCGAGCCCGACGCGGGCGCTCGCTGCGGGCGCAGAACCGCGGCTCCCCAGGCTGCGGAGAGGCACAGCCGGCCTGGCGGACCCGACCCCCGGCGCGATGTGCGCCAGGCCCTGTGCGCCGCTTCACCCACCACTGCTGCTCCCGCCTGCTTCGGGCCGCGCTCGCAGCTCCTCACACCCCTTCCCTCTCACGGGCCGCCCTCACTCGGAATGCGCCGGGCGCCGCGGCTCGTCCGCCCCCCGCACACGGGCCGCCAGGCCTTGGGGGGCGTGTGTGCGCGCGCGGAGCCAGCGCGGGCGGCCACGGCTGCCCCAGGCCCGCTCCGGAGCGGCGGCGGGGCCGACCGGGAGGGGCCGGAGCTCCTACCCGCGCCGTGACGGAGGCTCAGGCCCCGCGGTGCTACCACCTCCTCCTCCACCGTCCGCCCAGCCCCCGGGGCGGCCCAGCCCGTGGCCCTCACTCGGCTGCGCCGGCGCCCGGCGCTGCCCGGCGAAGTGGCCGGCACTCACCCGCTGGCGGCCCTTGTCGCCCCGCGCTGCTCAGCGCCGCGTCGCCGCCATGTTGGAGCTGGTGCAGCACGGACTGCGTCAGTGGCGGACAGGGCGGGAGCGGCGAACCGGGGGCGGCGCGCCGGGGGCGGGCGGAGGAATGTGGCGGCGGGAACAGCGTCGCCCCGGCCCGGGCAGAGTGCGAGGGGTCGCGGGCAGCGGCACGGCACAGCCCAGCCCGGCGACGAGGGCCGCTCGCCAGGAGCAAGAGCGGCTCGGGGAAGGGCGCCCGCCTCCTCGGGCTCGTCAGCCGCGCTCCGCCCCTCTCACCGCCCCGCACCCCGCCGCCCCCGGCCGGGCCCGGCGCGGCGCGGGAAGAAGCCGGTGTGGCTGGAGCGGCGGCAGGTACACGGGCCCTTTCCAGCCAAACGTGTTCGAGAACAGTGCTGGTCTTCGCCGCCGCCGGGACAGCGGCGGGCGCCTCAGCGAGGAGCCCGCGAAATGGCCAAGGATTGGTAAATGAACGGTGCTGGAAGCGCTCAGGGTTCCTGGAGCAGTACACCTCACTAGGGCTTGTAAAGGATTAAAATGGGAATTTAGGCCAATTGTGAAAAAAAAAAAGTTACTGATAATCGTATCCCATATGTGTGTATTGCAAATCAAAGTTAATGTATCTTGAAACTAGGGACGTGAAAGTTTATGACAATGCATAAGGTTGTGACCACCTTCAAAATTATTTAAGACTTGTACTGAGGTACGTACCTCCTTTGATGGATTTTAATTCCAGCCCGTAGGTATTTGGGTCAGTAATCATATACATAATGGGAACTAATGAAAGTTATGTGACTGGCTGTTGAGAAGTCTGTTAGAAGCAGAAAACCAAATGTTCTCCTCATGAATTTCTGAAAAAAAAAATTAAAAATCGTGAAACTGACACCTGTGGGTACTGAAATCCTGAAGAAGCTGGTGAGTGAACTTCTGTTCAGTAAATCGACACTGGCTTCAGCACAGCATGCTTTGTTAAGCCTTGCTTTYTTCCCCTCTGTGTCCAATTTAATATTTAACATAATTTTATCTAGCATTTTTACTTTGGTTTAGGCATTGTCTTATTTTATCCAAATGTACTTCACAAGTCAAAAGTGAAAAGTTCAGCATCTTGTAAATGAAAAATCTATATAATTTAATAGTTAATATAATTTAATAAATAATAATTTAATAATCAAAAAGTCTCCTTCATATGAACGTATAATTGTTTTCCTCTACAGTGGGGGATCAGACGACTTGGAATCCTTATGTGAGTTTGCACAAGGGCTGAGATTCTCGAACGAGGTACGTGCCACCCTTTGAGATCACCTGACAGGGTTTGGGTCTCACTCTATTCTTGCATACCTCTGTAGACTGTAGCTGAGGTGACTGGGAATTTGTTAGCAGGAGGATACAGAACCTGTTCCAGTCACAAATTTTACAGTTAAAAAATTGTTACTAATCCGGTTAAAAAACCCCCATGATCTTTTTCTAAAATGCCACAGACCTGTAATAAATAACATAGGGTCTATTCTATTAGTTTGAGTGAGTTCCATATTCATAAACATCCAATATATTAGGACGTGACAGACAAGAAGTAAAACTCCCTAACATTTGATAGACATCTGCGAAGCAGCTGATCAGAATTGATCATGGTAATAGTCCTCATTCTGGTTTTTGGATAGAATGTTAGAGCAATCTGAGATTGTTATAATTCTTTCTAAATGTCTTTGCCGTTATCAATGGTCGTGAGAAAAGGTCCAGAAAGATGACCTGGAGCAACGTCTATACAACATAAGCAATATACTTGTTGCAACACATGTTAAAGTTGTCTTCCAAAACTCGTTCGTTTTAAATTTATTTTTGCAGTACAACGAAGCCTGACTCTTCAACTTCACTCTTCCTGAACTTCAGCCCCTTTGTGCTTTTTCCAGGCAGGGCAGACTTTCCCCCCCTTCAGAATGAGTTGTGAAAACGTTGGTTTATTTACTACGCAATAATCAGTATGACCTTGGACCTTTTTAATTATTATTTTTATTTCCTTTGGAAAGTCTTAACTGGCTGGACTTCCCCCCTTCCTCCCTACACTTCCTGACAGCTCCTGGGAAATGCTCTGCCTCGGGGCATGCGCACGGTGAATGACAGTGCAGAGGCAAGTGGAGTGCTGAGACTACAGCCGGGCGCGTTTGCAGACAGCAGTCTCCGTCAGTGGCTCGAATGCGGAAGGGTCCTGTGGAAAGGTAAACGGAGAGCTTCTCGGATTGTGTTCTGCGGGCGCAGAGAGGTCTCAGAAGCTGGGCAGCTGGTACTGGTTCCTTTGCTTTCTTGTTGAACCCCACTGGGTGATAGAGTTTGCCGTGTGGCGAGCCCTCGCTGAAGCCAGCGGCGGGCCTGTCCGCCCGCTCGGTGCCTCCCACCTGCAGGCGCGCAGGGCGCGCGCCACCCGGGGCGGGACACCGCGGCGACTCAGCCCCTCCCCACGCTCTTCTTGAGGGCTTCTGGGTCAGAATTCTTCGCGGTAGGGGAGGAGGCGGCGCGCCGRTGGGAGCGGGCGGGCTCTCCACGGGGAGCCGCAGCAGCGCCGGCGGTGCGGGGCGCAGGACGGGAGTGGGGCCGGTGCTGGTACCCGGGGACAGGGGTGTTGTAATGCCCGCGGCAGTGCTCACGTGAACGAAGGCGACTCTGGTAGGCAAGGCAGAAACACCCTGTACTGCACAAGCAGCTATGTTAAGGCTTGGTTACTTAAATCTCTGATAGTAGCTATGCTTGGGAAGTGGTGAGTGTCCACATTTTCTCCTTTGTGGAAGACTTCCTTGCTCACTGTGTTTTGTATACAGCCTTGAAAGTGCTTATTGTGTTTCAATCGATAGAAAATAGTTTTAAAGACTTTCTTGTCCTTCATGGTAAGTAGAACACCTTAGAAATAGTTCTTTAAGTAGATCCAGATTTCCTGGTTTTGCTCTACATATTAGGAAGTTTGGAAACATTCAACGTTTTCTATTGATGAATTTTYAAAAGATATTTGAATTAACTATGGTTTAAAATTGCATAAAAGTCTGTAGTAAACCACTTGCATCTGCTCAATGGAATAGAGAAGTATTTGGAAACTTCCTGCAGGGCGTTTTGGATAGAGATCCTGGCTCCCCATCAGCAGGATAGGGCATGCAAGGTCTGTTGCAGCAGGAGAAGGGGAAAAGACGTGTTAGCTGGATTTACAGGAAACTGTTTGAGCCTGAGGATTTTTGTATTTTCTTCACGTATCTACTCTATCCTGACTTCTTGCAGCTTAGCTTGACACTACTGTGGGAAGTAAATTCTTTCTAAAGGCAACTGCCATATGGAACAAATAAAAGTAATAAAAGCAATATCTGAAAAGGGACTATAAAGCAAATCAGTATTATAAAAGGTACTTAACATATAATATGTGAGAAATTTATACCTTTTTTTGGGTATGCTTTCATTTTGCATAGGAAAGAAGTCTTTTCATATTATAACAGATCATAAATTAAAATTAAATAGTTTTAGCTTTTCTTCTGTCTGCCCCAGTATCAGTGACAGCAGTGTAGTACAATATGTTATATGGTTTTTTATTCTCTGAAGAGGATTGTACAGACATCAAAAGAAATCCACCTGTACCCAACTTTCTGGAATGATTTCAGTACTCACACAGGTTGCTCAAAGAAGGTTTTTCCTTCCTCAGTAGACCTAGTGCGTACTGCTGCCATTGCCTTAATAATGTTGCGCTGGTGGGATCATGCATACAGTTGAAGAGCATTCAAGTTTGCTGAAGGTATTCATAATTTTAGTTGTTAATGATTATGTCTTCTAAAGCATGACTTCTAGACTTTTGCATGATCTCTGAGTTGAGGGAATTTGATGAGGCTTTTTTGGTGTACCATGACCTTTATCACTAATGGTTTGGGTTCTCCAGCTTGGAACCAATTTTGTAGGTTGTAGAACACATAGTTGTTAGCACTGTGTGCAAATTGGTGTATATTCTAAGAAAACAAATTAATACTTACTAAATTTCATTAAATAAGGCTGTAGCTTCCACTATGTTTTGGGGAATTAGATTGGCTTTCTTTAGTGCAATGGTGGTTTCAGCTGATGGCATGTGACTGATCAATATCTCGTAATACAAAGGTGGTCAACCTTCCCAACTAGAAGCCATCTCACTTCCTCAGTTTCAACCAATAGTTTTATTTTCTGGCAGTTCCTGGATCCCRGTTTGGGATTATGGCCTAGTGAGAGCAAGCCTCACTTAGTCATGCAGGCTCAGCTTTTACTTCTCAGTAGTAGCATGATAGCACATGTGGCCTTTAAAGGCAGTTTTCTAAATCTGAAAACTTACCAAGTGGACTAACTTCATGGTACTTGTGGGAATGTCAGTGTACATTGTTGGGAGCTTTTCTATGAGAAGAGTCTGGGCTGTAGGTTCTTCTCAAGCTTATCCTACTTAGAACATCATAATGTAGAGACACGGATTTGTACCTTGTTGTTGTGACTGTAATTAAGTGCTTTGATACTGTCTCATTACAGGTACCTCAGAATTGACTTCTTAATACAGTGGCCATACAGGATCAAATAAAAATGGTCTTCTGGTTTTCAAATACTTGAGTTTGTTGTTTGTAACGACATGGTTTACTGTGAAAAGTGAAAGAAGAGTCTTTCTGGACATTTTAAAGATAGCTGGTAGGCATAGCAAAATGCTTTGTTTGAGGCAGGTTTGCTTGTTTATGCTGAGACGTTACCAAGTTCGGACTCTGTGTAGTGATCTGCTTTTGAGCCAGATAAATAGCTGCACCCATGAAGATGAAGTGTTCAGCCTTGTTGGAAGGAACAAGGCCAGACTTTCTGAAAAGCATGTGGGAATTGCATTGAACATGCTGTGGCAGTTGCAAAAGAAGAGGCCGCTTCTCTTAAGGACTAATGACTATGTAAGAAATCACTCCCAGTTTCTTACCCTTTGCAATTTGGCGGAAAATAWGGTGGAACACATGGAAGATGAGGTCATAGTGGACACCTTATATAGTATCCTGAGGTAAAGAGCATTAAATACATTTTGTAATGTAATAAATGGTAATAAATGGTAATAAAAAGAGAAGGAATTTTGACTGCA
The DNA here is from genome assembly GCA_018881555.1 of Amblyornis subalaris. Classification (NCBI taxonomy): domain Eukaryota; kingdom Metazoa; phylum Chordata; class Aves; order Passeriformes; family Ptilonorhynchidae; genus Amblyornis; species Amblyornis subalaris. Next base: position 1,264,723 of record JACAXG010000012.1, on the reverse strand, counting down.
GAGCTATCCTATAAGGAGACTGTGATGAGGCTGCCCTGCCACAGCTTCTGTACTCTTGACTGTGTGACACAGAGGGTATAACGTCTTGTGCCTCAGTTTTGGAGATGCAGGCAGAACAGATCTGTTTTGCACTCCCAGTAAATATGCTTTATGATTGTTATGAATTACAATTATTCATGCACAAATGTTTATAATCTGTTTGAATTGAGGGAGCGATAGAAAAGTAATACATTATGATAAATAATGAAAGGACATATGTCTTATTTCTTTGTAACTATTGAAGCAAACTTCAAAGTATTGTGTCTTTCTTTTGAAGGCTCAGTGTGGAAGACCATGTTTCTCTAGCAGAAGTGCTTGTTACAGAAGCATGGAAAAGATTGGAAAGGCAAGTATTGTACTACTGTGCTTTCTGAAAGGTGTAAGTTTCAAGCATGATTTGCTTCATGTAAGGTTACACAACAGTTCTCAGAGAGTATTTCTGTTTAAGACATAATACGAGTATTTTAAATGTCAGTTGTATTTTTGAAGGTTTTGAAAATTATACCTACAGACTTTGGTACACAAATGCTTGAGAGATTCAGATACTGCAACAGGCTTCAATATTTGAGATTTTGAAATATGTTGTCTGTGTATATGTATGTGTTTGAAGTAAAATTAAAGGTTTTAATATTTACAGTTTTATCTCAGTGCTTGCTTGTCCAGCTCTCAAATGGTTGTTAGAACCATGCTTATCTCAATTTTTGTAAAAACTTTTTCTTTTTTTTTTTGATATTGTAGTTTTCATTCTTTAATCTTGGGGTAATAGCAGAACCTAGTGTCAATCTTGGCACCAGCATCACAGAATTGCCTCTTCCAGCTTATCATGTGGGGCATCTTGACAAGTAAATAAATACAGTGTAGCTTGAAAACAAAATGATATTCAAGTAATATTCATTTTCATATTCACATTCATTTTATCTATTTCACATCATTGCTTGAGAACATAATCTATAGATTTCTAAGGCTGATCTGATTAAGTGAAGGACAACTAATTCTTGTGGAAGTCCATATACACAACATGCTTTAATATTAAACACCTAGGTGTTTTGCTTAGATACTTTGTTTCCTTGTTTTGTAATTTGGCTATAATCTTGRGTTTTATATAATTGTTAAAATAGATTTTTGTCTTTAGTTATTGACTAGAAATAAAAGGTAGATATCCTGTCTGTCTGTCTTTAATGTCTTGACAGGCTTAGTTTGCCAACTCTGTCTAAATTCGCACTGTGCCTATACAAGCAACACAGGCTTTTCAGTCCCATAATTGGCCAAGTAGCTCATATTGTGGATGTGAAACTGGATTCTATACAGGATATAAGGTAAGTGTCAGAATGAAGCTAAGAAACAGGAGAAGCAATATGTTGCAATTATTGGTCTGCCTTTGCTGACTACTTTCCCTTTTTTTCAACTGGAGTTTGCTTTTCTTCAGTTTGGGGTTTGTGGGAAAGAAGTGTATTGTATTTGTGCATTGATTGACAGGTGAGTGCACTTTCCCAATGACTTTAAGATGAATTTCTTTATAACCAATTAAACAATTAGAACTACTGCTTGATTGTTTAGATTGGTTAAAAAGATATAACCAATTTCCACTGTTCTACTTACAGCACAGCAGGTATTTAGAATCAGCTTTATCCTGATTCTATATTTTATATGGACTTTTTTGATAATTTAAAGGCTATTGCCTCACCAGAAGATGCTTTTCTCCCTTGATGTTGATAGTTTCTCTACTGTGACATGGATTTAGTTTGCTATTGTGAACAGCAATAAGGAGTTTTAAAGCAATGTTGTGTTTATTTATCTTCAGAGCATTTTTTTTTCTGTTCAAGTTGAATTAGTTCTCTTGCTAGCATGTCTAGCACATTACCCTCTTATTAAAACTACTTGAAACATACCCTAGTCAAAGAAGTCCAAGCTCCTTTTTTCTTGCTTCTGTTCCCCCTGGGGCTATTATAGCAAAGGCTTCTCCTTTTTTCTGCTTTATATAGCACCAGCAGTTCCAACACTTAGTTTTGCACATGTGAGGAGCCTGCTTATGAAACTCCTTGAATGGGACTGCATTTCTTTACTGAAACTACTTTTCCTGTGGTCATTAAGTTTTATTCCCTTAGGAAGAGATTCTTTCTTTAGGAGTGACAATGACTCTTCTCCCCATTCTGTCACTTGTGAATTGCTTGGGTTTCTTTAGCGTCTATTGAACATAAAAGATCTTTTTGCAATTATGAATCAGGCAAATCAGGGTCTCGCCTTAGGCAAATGCTTTTATCATGTACAGCTTTGTAAGGGATGGCTGAAAGACCAAATTGTGTCAGAAGTTCACTGAAAGAAGAGTCTTTACTTTAGTAGGATAAATGTTTTTTGCTCATCTGTTTTTTCTGCATTAGATTTAAAATTCTTTTTGCAGTGAAGCCAACAACACCTTGGCTGCCATTTCTTTCTTTGTGCACTTCATTTAAGAAATCTAAAATTTATTGCTTACTATATTCAATGTGTAAATGTAAAATCTTACGAATTTTTTAGGATCTTGTCAGTTTTGATGATCAGCATATCTGATGTCATCTCAGAGAGTTTTCGAGATCGGTTACTACACAAGGCTGAACAGCTCTTAGAAGAAAAGAATGAAGTCCACTTCAACTATGCCAGAAGAATACTACAGTTTCTTCAAAATGTTAAACTGAGATACCGTCCATTGCTAGAAAAATGCAACAGGATTTTCCTTGAAAGTGCCTCCCATCTTGATATACACAGTATTAGTCATATTTTTGGGCTGTATGAGCAGCTGGGTTTTGACAATGCTGAATTCTGCTTGATTGCTAAACAGCTGTTGTCTGAAACTATAGATGATTATTATGATCCTGAAACCTTTGCAAAATTATTTTTTGCTCTTGGACCTATAGCAGGATCCAAGGTAAGAGAAAGGTAAGTTTATTAGGGATTTTGTTTTATTCATGATATACATATTCTTACACAGAAATTAAAAACGTACGGGTGTTTGGAGGAATTTCTGAGCCCATCTGTGAGCTGAGCCTTAGGTTTCCTGGTTGTAACTTTGTAGCAATGATGATTTCATCATAGAAACATTGTCAAAGCACTTTGTTTTTTTTAAACGGCTGAATCAGATCCATCAATCAAGAGGTGTGCGAATGCTGTTATGCAAGGCCATCTTGTAGCTCTGTCTCTTAGACTACTGCCTTCCTTTCACACTGGGTGGTAGTGAAAAACTTTCAGTCTTTCTCCTGAGAAATACATGCAGTGATATGTGTTGCCTTTTCCTTTGTAAGAGTGTCAGTAGGTGAAAAAGCCTGAGCCTTGTCCTATACCAGATTGCTGACATCCTATTCTTTATGAAAGATCACCAGCAGGGAACACTTCAGCATTTATTTAGAGCATAGTATTGTGTGACAGATATTTTTTTTCTCTGCCTGTTTTTCTTGTCCCACAAAATTCTATTTGGAGGTGGTATTACTCATGAGTCTCTCAAAGCCTGCAGTTTTAGGCAGAATTTTCTGTATTAATTACAATGAGTCATAGTTTCATACTTCTCTTCATGAACATTTRCCTGTATTCAGAGATTTGGATATGCTGCAAACCTGTGTTGGTTTTGCCATAGCTGATGTAGTTCTAAAAGCTTTTCCTAGATTTTTTAAAATTTATTTTGTTTGCGATAAACATTGGCAGATAAACAAAAACAGTTCAGTTCATGTTCGATTCTGTTATCTGTAGCTTGCTGATTGATCATGAATTGTTTAGTGTCTTAGAGTACCTTCCCTACTTGTGTGCTTTTAGAATTGTTGGACTTGCTGGTTTCTAACGTCAGAACACTATGCACTGATCGAACACACTCACACCCCTTTATCTGTGCTATACAGATCAACTGTTTAGAAGAAAAGTCCACAGAATAAAAGTCTCTAGTTTGGAAGAATTTTGCTTCCAGAAGTAGTCTTTGGTTCTTTTCCTCATAGAAAATGGTTGCAGTCTTTGCCAGAGATTTTCAACTGTTTTTCATTGGAAAATATATCTTTTCCTCTTTAGGTTGCTAGTAACTGCAGCACACATGGCAGAGGAATTTAACAGTCACCAGGTATTGGTGATACTGAAGACGATGCAGAAAATGAAATGCAGAAATTCTCATCTACTCAAAAAGTAATTATTTGGTACTACTAAGAAGTTGTATTCTCTAGGTAAACTTCCATTTAATGTGGAGAACTATGTAATATCCAGTAAGTTAGGAGTGGCAGGTGCATCACTTGCACACAAATGCATATACACTATAAATAATTAGCTATTACAGATTTTAGAATATTGCAGCTTGACCCAGAAGTAATTGAGGCAATTTAGGGATTTCAAAGAAAGGCATTTCACCCTTACCAAGTTACTATAGCAGATACTGTCATATAGTATCTGTCTAATTTACAAATATGTGATCCTATTGCAGTAAAAGTAGCCTCTAACAATTACTATAAACTCATGAGGCAAATGAGAATATAGTAAGCTGCAGAGATCTTGGACATCCTGTTACTTTTGTGAATTGTTTTTTCAAAAGTTACTGTGTCCTATATCAGACTATTAAAGCTTGTGTCTTTAAAAACCTGGGCCACATTTTCTGCAATTTGAAACTGAACACTGTTTATAGGGAGAGGTAGTGCCTATCATACAGAGAAGGGAAAATAAGTTGATGTTTTGGGCACAGAAGATATAGCATTAGATATGTCAGAAAGGCAGCAGAGTTATGTGCAGGTTGTGAGCAATTGTTGGGTTGAAGGTAGTTGTATGAACCAAATAAGTCCTTTAAAGAAAAAGGAGATACTTGTGTCCTGTGGAGCAAAGGGATACTAAAGGGAAGACCAGGTGAATTAGTGCCTTCTCTTCTTGAGTCTCACTGTCTAAAGAAGGCCTTAAGGTATTATCTTTCCCTGCAAATCTATCCCCTTCTCTGCAGTTTTAGACCAATGTAGCTGTAGCAACCACTGTTCTGTGAGCGTGGTGGTGCTGAAGCTGGTGATGCTGTTCTAGTTTATTGTGTTCTCGGTCCGCTCTAAACTTAACTGGTCATGAAATCTGCAACAGAAATTATTAGTGTGAAGTAGCTGATTTGTTGTGATGAGGGCTTTAATTTTGCAGTTCAGTAAATGGAGAGAGGCTGCTCTGTCTTAAGTGGAACAGGGTCAAAATTAGTGTAGAAAGGAGTGCAGGTGTGTGAAGCCCTCCACGTAGCTGCTGTGCACCACAGGACACCCCTTTTTCATGCTGGATGTTGGGGTTTGCACTATCTTTTGTATTAGCTTAATACCATGTAATCTTCTTCTCTTTGTATTCAGAATGACTTCTGTTCTGCACAAACACTTGGATAGCTATCATGTATTACAGTTGGTAAAGTTAACGCAGTACTTGGTGGTGTTGCACTGCCAGGATCTGGAGCTGTTTGCCAAAGTAAAAATGTTACTATTAGGGTAAGTGTGTATTCTTGGAAATGTAACACCATTTAAGTGTTAAACACTTCTCTACTTAAGGTTTTAAATAGCAAGCTAAGATGTTAAAGTGTTTTATTTCCATAAAATACGAAGAAGTAACAAACTATTACAAGGATTCGATTCTATTAAATGTAAATCGGAGGATAGAAAGTAGATATTGTCTTGACTATTGATGCAACAGTACCTACTAATACATATGATATCTTAAAAAAATTTTTTTTCCCTCTTATTCCTTTGACCACTGTAATAAAATGAAATTTCAATTACAGGAAATTTTGATTGGTACTTGATAGGATGGGTAGGTATTAATGTCATCTTTGATGTCTGATAGAAAAAGAGACGGTAAGAATGCCTTGGTTGGGACAAGTGAAAGTGGGACACAAAAGTACTCTTTTGATTGAGGAACTGTGCGGTTAGTTCTTAGGCTTGTACATTTGCAACAGAAAGTTGCCAGAGAAGAGATCTTGCTTCCATTGCTCAGCCTCTATAGGAATGTAGTGCCTTGGCTGTACATTTTTTTGTGGATGATGTCTTCATGTTCTTCAGGCATCTCAAAAATTTGCAGCTCCCTAGGACAGAAATCACAGAAATTAACAAGGCCCATAAACCCACAAATAGTCTTGTCGAATGTGGACCTTCTGGCCTTACTGAGAACATCTGTGTTTATCAGTAACAGTTGGGAGTCTCACCAGCTGACTGAGCTGCTCACTGTCTTCCCTTTTTTCAGTTATGAATAAATTAGAAGGAAGCAGTTAATCTCACTGAAAAAAAAGATGTGTGGATTTCTGCCATGTCATTAATATTCTATTTATTTTATATTTGATGTGCAACTTTTGATTTCTAAATTAGAATTTTCATGCATGTAATTTATTTGGTTTTTTTAAACATTTGCACTTTGTCACTACTGATGGACTTATTTCTATCTCTCTTCCAGTTATTTAAAATCTAGCGTGATACCTGCTGATACTGCAGCCATAATTCGTGTTCTGGCCATGCTTCCTTTTTTTCAAGTGGAGGAAATAATTATAAATAAAGCAGCAGCACTTCTGCCTCAATGCAGGCTCCATCATTTGAATTGCATTGCTACAGCTCTTGTCAAATGGAATCATCATGGCCAGTTGCACTGGCAAAACAGTTCTGAGCTATGTGCAAAGCTTCTGCAAAAACTAAATGACTGTGGATTTCAGAGGCTTCGGAAAGCCAACAACTTAAATCTTCTGTTGGAAGAACTTACGCATGTGAATGGAGAGTGGTTTGAAGAAGTCCTGAATGAGGAAACTATGGCCATGTGTCAACGCTTGATAGACCAAATAACATGGGCAAATGTGTTACCCTTGTCTTTTTTTCTTATCAAAACAAACCATCGTTGTCCTGTATTATTTGACAGAATAGCTTCTGTGACTGTTGAAAATATAGACAAGGTATTACAGTTTTTCTTTCTATCTACTGTGAGTTATTCAGTAAGAAAAGACAGGTTAGTAGATGTGTTTCAGAGCACAATGCACACAGTGTTTCTAAGAGTTTTCTTCAGTGTACCTGATTTAAAGATCATCTTTGTGTTCACTCAAAGCTGTTTTGCTTCTATGTATATAATTTTTCACTTCTCATTGATTTTAATTTCTTTTTTATTGTTCACTCAATGTTAGGTCAGTCATAATCCTTTGCATTCAACTTTACCATTTGACCATCTTAATTTTTTTTAAAATTCTTTATCAATAGTCACTTCACATGGCGTATATTTTAACATTGCTCATTGTGGGGATTTTCTCAATAGCCTGTCTATTTGGTCAAAATTACTCTTCTTTTCTTACTTTTTTATTATTCTCAATCTGGTGTTCATATAAATCTTCAATTTTTTTCTATTGCAGTTTTAGTTTCTTTTAGAACATTTATTGCAAAACCTTCTTAAAAGATTCTTTGAGTATATAGAAACACTTGGATGACTTACATGTAATAGATTTTAAGTTTTAGTTGTGGCTGCAATTTCAATTGTTACTGCATTTTATTTTTTTATTATTTTCTCCAGGAAAAACTGATCAAAGAAAAAATTAGAAAATAGCTCATCTACTCTTAAATTGCCCAATTCTGAATTAATTATAAAACTTTTCTTTATTTTAAAGCAATAATAGGGTATTTTGCAGTGACTTGATTTAGGATTTTTTTTTTTTTTTCAGATCCACCCCTCTGAAATCTATTTTATTCTCTTCCTTTTCTCTGCTTTGAATTATGACCCTTCTGACAATGAAGAATTCTTTAAGAGTTGTATCCAGCATCTTACTTCTAACTTGAGTAAGTGCAATAGACAAAGATTTTTGCTGAATGAAAATGGGAATAGAATGGCATTTGTATTAGGCAAAGAAAAGGTAAGTATGTTRCTACTAATACTCTGTAATACTCTGCCTACTGGGGTTAAACCATGACAAATATTCAATGTTGGGTTTTGTTTCACCATTTAAAAATTACTCCTGATAAGGCGCTAGCAAAGGATTTTTGGCAAAGTAAGAAGTGAAAATTCCCATTAATTTACTGTGCTGTTATCAGATAGAATTATTGTGGTGTTCCCCAAGGAATCATCATTTGGGAACAGGATATGTTTTGTGATTCATCACAAAGAAATAGTTAAAATTGTAGAGGAATTGTGTAGAGATTTGTGTAGYATATTAAGAGAGAAAATTAGATCTCTCGGGAGGCCAGGGAAAGGGCATTGCTAATGCTTTCAACTTTGTCATATGTTAATACGGGTTTCTATCTGGTTTTTTCAAGCTCGTCTTGAAAGTTATCACTTGGTGCTGTTTGGTCATGTTTTGGCAGTGGCTGGGTATTTTCCTCCGGTTCTGATAACGAAGATATTTAATGTTTCTTTCCTAAGCAAATTGGATACTCAACTTAAAGGTAGATATCTAGCTCTCTGATGAATTTGATTGTGTAGCATTTGGCATAAAATGCAATTGTGGACCTACAGATGACTTGAGATGTAGGATTACTCTTTAAATTCTGTTATTCTGTTAGATATAATCCTGTTAGATTCTGTTTCCAGGAAAGACACCCTCTGTATAATATGGTCATAAAAGGGAAGGAATGAAAAAAAATCTGTTCTTTCTTTTAAAAGTACAGACCTGGATTGCAGATGAGAGAAAGTAATATAAAACAAATTTTGTAGTCAACTTCAATTTTATTTGAAATAAAATACCTGACCGTGGTATTTATTACTAGAACTAGTCACAAAGCTGAAGAAAAAATGTGGGATTCTTGTCTGCAAGAAATGTGTCTTACCTTCCCTTCTCTCTAAGTAAGAGACTGAGTGTTTGACTGTTTTGTTCCTCTCTACCTGTATAGTCTTTGTTATCAATGTACTCGTCATTTTGCCCTCAACTACTTCATTAAATTTACACTATAGAAGCAATTTCTATATTTTGTTTTGCTGTTGTTCTTAATATTGAGCAGAACTGGTTTTTTTTCATTTATTTTCTCAGGGATTTTGAGAACCTTTCTAAAATTCTGCAGCATGAATTTTATAAATGCCATAGTATACAGGTATTTGCATTTTTAGTAAAGAATTGAGAGGTTACCATTTAGTTCAATATGTTGGATTTTTGACATTTTAGTTCACACATTTATATGTTTGCTTTTTTTAAAATCAGTCCTGCCTGATACACTGAAGCAGAGGGTCCACTCGAGCCTCATGAAATTGAACAGAGCAGTCTGCCTGGAATGCCCAGAGTTTCACATCCCTTGGTTTCATGAGCCATACTGCCAACGTGTCTTTCATAACAGTAAGTAATTTAGGACAGGGAAACCTGCCCTTGTTACTAATAATAGTCTATTTTTTTAACAGTGTACTAGATGTTTCTTCTAAAAGTGTCATATTGACACTAGCACACAACAGAAGCTCAGGAAGGCACACTCCACTCTCTGCTGAGCATGTATTCTTCAAAAGTGCAACCACCTAGTAGTGCAACTGGGAGCAAAACAGTTTTCCTTGTGAGAATTAATGTAGTAGAGATGGAATATTTCTTCATAAGAATTAAAATTTAAAACCACAGAAACAGTGTATATGACATGCAGGATGTAAAGGCAGGCAGGAAGAGGATCATTCTGTACTGGAGGAGGTGGGTCACTTTGCTCCCTGCTTCACTTACAAGACCGAACATTTCACTTAAATTTTTCAAGGTAAACATTTTTACTGCCTGCTTTTGAACTTGATCCTGCCTTCTCCCTCAGAAGAATCAAGATCCATCAGGGATGAAAGATGGAGAAGTAGGCTAGTTATCAAGTGTAGCAGCTGAGATCTTTCAGAATAGTGATCAATTCAGAAAATTCATCTATATGCAAACACAGTATCTCCACTAATTCTCATGGGGAGATTTGCTGTGCTATTCATAGAACTCAGCTACTTTGTCTCTGAGACTGAAGATGTTTAATGGAGGAAGCTGTTAATCTGCAATGGACAGAGAAGTGGCAGATAGTGTTGTGTGCCTGTAATAAGCACAAGGTGAGTAAATACTTGACTAAACATGATTAAAAGCAAACAAAATCCAAGAGGTGAAACCTAAAACTGAAGTTTTTGTAGTATGTGAATGGAAAAATCCTGGAATGTAAAGTCTGGATTTGAAATTTGTGCTATTTTCTTAATAKCACGCACCTGCCACTTTCTATCTAAAATATGATCACTTGGTCTCTGAATTATAACGCAAWAACACTCAGGTCTGTGGAAAAGATTTAATTCAGTAGCCTGGATATGAAAAATGCAATATCTCAAAGCACTATTTTCAGAATTTTGGCTGTGAAAGTTTTGATACATGAATTCTTTATCTTTGTAGGCACGAGCCGAATAAATCCACTGCGACAGCATATTCACAGAATACTGACAGAGATCTTAGGGGGGAGCCATTACTCAAGAATATCTGTTCTCACACCATACTACTATGAAATAGGTGAGAAGTTAATACTCTAAGAATTGTTATGAATTCATATTACTCTTGAGAATATGAGAATACAATTCTCATAGTACTCTTATCACTGAGATTAGGAAGCTCCTGGTCATATGGCCACAAGATAACACAAGATATTGCAAAGAAGAAATTGCTGTATAAAATACAGTTTCCAGAAAGTTATGCATAATATAAATAATGTTGGGTCTCTCTAATGATGGTTATTACTTAGCTTTTCTAAAGTAAACATTGTACAGATCGAATTATTTCACTTTTATGTTGTCAATAAACAAGTTTGTTGTGTTTTCTGGCAGATTTTGAGTGTGTCCTGGATGTAAATAAAAAGCCTCTTTCCTATATGGCTCAGAATATACCTTTGGATGGTGTGGGGGGAATATACTTGAGACATGACATCAAAGATGAAGGGAGAAACGCTCTGCCACCAGGAGCTCAGAGGTTAGTACATTGAATTCTTGCACATTAGCTCTTCCAAGTTTACATCCAGTTTAGACCAGGTTTTTGATGCTCATGTCCTAATTTTCTGTTCCTTTTTCCAAAGTCTAATGAGGTTTAGCCTTCTGGGATGTGGTGGGTTGGCCTCAGCTGCTCCCACCCAGTTGCATGGCTCATTCCCCTGCAGTGTGACGGGGGAGAGAATGTGCAGGGTAAAAGCAAGGAAGAAAACTCCTGGGTTGCAATTAAGACAGTTTAATAAGTGAAGAGAAGCAAAAAAAAAAAAAAAAAGGGAGGGGAACAAAGCAATTGATGCACATGCAGTTATTCACCACCAGCAGGCAAGTGCCAGAGCAATGGCTACTTGGGAAAAACTCCCCTCTGGTTTATTGCTGAGCATGATGTTGTATGGTGTGAAATATCCCTTTAGGCAGTTGAGGTTCCCTTGCTGCTGTGTCCCCTCCCAATCTCTTGTCAATGCAGCCTATAAGCACTGTGGGTGCAGAGTGAGAAACAGAGGAGGCCGTGATGGTGTGCAAGTGCTTTCCAGCAGTAGCCAAGATACTGGTGTGTTATTAACAGTTCTGGTCACAAGTTCAAAGCACAGCACCATACGAACTGGTATGAAGAAAAGTACCTCCATCCCAGTCAAACCCCAGTACAGGTTCTTGAAATGTGTTTCATGAGATTGGAATACTGTTTTCCTCCCACCTCCTCAAATGTAAGCCTTGAAAATGCTGGTTAGCTGTTTTTACCATTTGAACAAAAACAGATGCAGGGACAAAAAGCTTTTCCTGAATTCAAGTATCTCTAGATGAATGGGAGGAAAATGTTTTGTCTAGTTTCAGGGAGTTGTTTAATTTTCTTTTTCTGAGAATTGTCAGATTTATCTAGTCTTGCTGCAACTATCAATACTGAACTAGAAATATCACTTTTTGCTATTCAGGACCTGAAAGTAAATGCACATTTTTACTGTTTGCAGAATTGCTTTGGAACTTCTTGATTCAAAAGCTTTTACCAAAGATTATTCACGTCATCTGAAAGGAGAACCTGCAATGAAAAAACGACACCTGGAAATGCTGGGGTACCAGGTAGTTCAGGTGAGCAGTCAGCAATACTTCGTCCTTTCTGCATTGTATCAGCAGTGCAAAATGATCCATTTTCCTTGCAACAGATTTAGAGACAGTTGTATTGTTAAAAGCACCTACTTGGAGAGAGCAATTTTTGTATTTAGGAGGAAAATTCCAAGCTGTTCTCAAAATGGTGTAAGGACTTCCTAGAACTCACACCTTCTCTGAAAGAGGCTGAAGCAAAACTGAGTCAAAGGTCTCAGTCTTACTTTACTGCAAGCAACCTAGTAATCTTGATCTAGCCTCAGTAAAGGAGAAAGAGTGAAATAAGAGTTTCAGTTCAATTCACTGAAGATTTCTATGGTAGAAAAAGATTGAACATACTCTCCTTGAGTGGTAAGACAGTTTTGGCGGCTGCCAGATGGGATACGGATGCTGTTTGCTGCAGTGATAATGCTGTGACAGGGAACATTAGTGGCCAGAGATAATTCACCACCAGCACTGAAACATTTGGTAATGGAGACTCATGAATGTAGAGGTTCCTGTATATTTAATTTCTCACCTACCCTAATTTCAGCTAGAATCCTTCTTTTAGCTTAAATTTGGTTGGTTTTTTTTTTTTTTAATACAGAATAATCATCCTTTCTCATGTTATACTACTGATACACCATTCCAGTCTGGTACATTAACATCACAGACTACAGTGGCCTGGGATTTTTCTCTCAGTTTGGGTTTTAAAAGATGGAATGGTGTAACGGAGTTGTCATAGCCTGTAYTGCATGGGCATCTGTTGAATATCACTACAAGCTGACTGTACTTACATAAAGGAGAATCTTACAATACGAAGTGGATCTTTTCAGTATTAGATTAAGCCTAGCTTTTGGAAGGACACAGGTGGCAAATACCTTCGAGTGAAGAACAACATCTATCAGAGAGCCTTTTCTTTGCTCTTAGCTGGTATGTGGCTTATACCAATGTTAACAGTCAGTTTGTATCATTCTGTTCTACAGATTCCTCACTTTGAATGGAATTCTATGGTTCTGTCAACAAAAGGTGAACAGCTACACTACCTGAGACAGCAGCTGTATGGAATACAGTGAAATCAGACATGCAGTCTTAAGTACTTTTATAAAAACAGTTAACGCACCATCAAATGTCTTGTAATCCTGGAATACTTAAGTTTCAAAAATCTCTTTATCTGTGTCAACTGAACCAAGGCTTGCCAAGGGCATCAGGTGTAAAGAGATTTAATCCTCAATTTGATAGGGATTGCAAAAGGCAGGTCACAGTGGGCTGCGAAGATGTGATAAGGATGCTTAAAATTTCCCACTATCTGGGAGCTATTATGCACACATTAATCTGGCTGTTTTGCCATGAAATTACATTATTATCTCCTAAATAAATAGCACAGAGGCTTAGCCAGACATAAAACTCTCCAAAGAAAAAGTTGGAAATACTCTTGACTAGGAGAGTGGAGTCAGCAATCCACTGGAAACTATGTCTGTCCTCCAGCATGTGACAGAATGAGCAGTTAGCCATCAAACAGTATCTGTACTCCGAAACCAAGAAACTGAGAACTAAGAATAGGGCTGGTTTTAGAGCTGTTCCGTTTCCACCTCAGAACAGAGGTACTGTGGGGGACTGTCCTGGGGGAGGGTGTTGAGTGGTGAGGAACCTCCAGCTGCTTCTCCTACCCTGTGATGTGGTGTGCGCAGAAGTATGGCTGAGCCTTCAGGAACACCTTCACATACTTAAAAACATACTTGAAAACCCTGCCAGGGTTGGTGCAGGAGGTGTAAGACACTGAGATGTAGAAGGAAGAAGTGGAATAGCCAGGAGAATGCTCATTGTGTAGCAGTAACTGTAGGGTGGTCATGCTTGGCAAATTGTCCCATTTTCAGAGGCTGCCACATTGTGCCTACAGCTGCCATCACCTTAGGATGACTGCGAGCTGTGCCCCTTTTCTCACATGCGCAATGAGGATATGTTTTCTTGCTTGCTTACTTAGTAGAAGCAGGAGATATACTTTTACCCGTTCCCTTGAAACCTGGCAGAGGTAAGCGACTGCATTTSTGAATTGGCCATTAAGCATTTGGCTGTTATATTTTCTGTTTCACTATTCACTAGCAGAAGAAAAATTTTTTATTAACTGAATACAAATCAGGACAGGAATGGAAAGTCAGGAAAAACCAACAGAACTGATCTAAGCTGCAAGGTACTTTCCTCCTGAGGCAGCCCTCATGTTTGTGGGATGACTGGCAAAACTAGTAAATGGTTGTCTAGACACTTAGGGCTCCAGGATGTATGGAGAGGAAATGTCACTGAAGGCACAGCACATAGAAGGACTCTATGTGCATTATATTTTGTATGAAATGGAAAAGACAATCATAAATATAGGCTAGTATCTCAGAAGGGGGATTACATGTCAAAGAGCTCTTGCGTGACTCTGCTTCTCTCCAGATGGCCTTCAAGTAGCAACCCTGGAGTGTAAGAAAGGTGGCAGTGGCTGAAGTCATCAGTCAGGGGTGGTCATGTGTTTGAGCTGAACCCTGCTTTTCAGGGTTCTAGCGGTCACTGTGCCAAACCAGTTATCTTCAAATTATGTATGAAGTTAGGAGTATGCACAAGGGGAAGATGATTAAAACTTGTTATGAGTGGTCCAGAAAGGGCATCAAAGAAAAGAAAAAAAAAAAAAAGTAATTCAGTAAAATGTGTTGTCCTTGATCCTTTGCGGTCATTCTTTCAATATTAAATCAGCAAGTGTTAGAGCAGATGGGTGGTGTAAACCAGTGATCTAACTGGAGCCAATGAAAAGGTGCTAAGAACAGCTGCAGATTTGGGTACTAAAGGGGGAAAACAGAAAAAATGTCCCACAGATTAAGTACTAGTGGACAGTACCATACTGAAATAAACTATGATGGCTGTGCCTTTGCATATGTTTACCTCTGTCTCATAGGAAGGCAATGCAAGGGGTCATTTGATAGCTGCATTCAGTCACGTGTGATGGGCTCCTTTTCCAGTTTTCATGCTAGATCAGTGGTAATTAGATTTAGGTTTATGAAATCCTTTAGATTTATGATACATTCTTTAAGCAATGGAGAAATCCTTTGAAGAGATACTCTACAAAAAATGGTAAGAATGCTCTACTTGAAGAAAACTGAGTGCTCTATTTTGGGCAAAGGCTGTACTAGGAAATCTGTGTCCTGTCAATACGATAGTGATGATGAGCTAAGCACTCAAAAAAGACACCATCAAGTGATATCTTCAGAGTTTTAAAACCAAATTTTAATTGTTAAAAGTTTCAACGTCAAGATGCATCAACTCTATAGTAAATGAAAAAGTCCTCTCTACCACAGGTATTTGCTGATGATAATTCTTTTAGGACTTTTTCACAAATGCTTGTTATTGGCCTCAGATCTCTGAGAAAAACTTGCATAAAATATCTGCTTTGGAAATAAATATATAAAAGCATAAAAAAAGTGGAAAATCCTTATTATAGGAAGTCTAAACATAGTAGATGAAACAGTAAAGCTACTAACCTTGTGAACTTCTCTCTCTTCCCTCCCGTCCGTCTACTAGTATAGCTTTGGCTGAGACTGGCATTTATTAGGCCACATAGTATTAAGTCACTTCAACATTCATTTCAATTCCAGGCTAAATTATTTTTTTGAGGGCTGTGATGAAAATATTTCCAAGATATCGCTGAAGAGTGCAGGATTTACAGACATTACTAAAAGGGGAAATCTGGCTCCGTAAACAGCCAGTTAGAATAAAATTAGCTACCTGTTAGTTGTATTTAATTTAAAAATTAATTCATGGGCATTGTTTGGAGGGTAAGTCACCACTACCTAGATTGTGTGAGTGCAAGGGAGTCTAACTAGTTTTGTTTGCAATTTCACGTGAAATTTTTCAAGTGAAAAATCGAGTTCTCACCAAAATCTTCATCTAATCAATGTTAACTATTAACTCTTCAGGAATTTAAACACTGGCAAAATTTCAGTGGTTGCTGCTTGGCTAGTAAGTATCTTAAGAAGTGGACAGACAAATTAACTTTTAACAGTTCCCTAGTATGCTGCTACAGAACTGTACAATTTGGGGACATTTTCATGCAACAAAACCAGAAGGCCCTATCAAAACTCCCTCACCATCTCACATCTTCCAGCATTTTGTTTACAGTTTTGATAACTTGAAGAGGTTTAAGCGTGTAGCCAGGCAGGAGGCGCCAGTAGCATATCGGATCTCTTTCAGTATGCCAATCCATTCCTTCTTCTCATCATCATACCTGCATTTAAAAATGTTAGAAAAGAGCTGCTTTAAATTTGATTTTGATGCTTCAGCACACATACATGAAAAGGAGCATAGTCCACCTGCTGCAAAGGCTTGTAGCAACCAACCACTTGTGCTGAAGGGTGCCACAAAAGGCTGTTTTTGTCCTCTACTCCAGAACAGAAAGATGTTCTTGTGCACAAATTGTTCTTTTCCTGGTCCCTAAAGCTTATTACTGGCCTGTGTCTTGCTTTAATTACCCAAATAAAAGCTTCCTTCTTGTCTTAAGTATCCCTTCTGAATTTTTTCAGATTCTTGCACATAAAGTTGGTTTTTTTTCCCTCCTACTGCCAATTAAAACTTCTGAATTTACATTAGCAACTAAGAGTCGCAGCAGAGATATGATGTTTCATCACTGCTACTGTGATTAGCTCCAAAAATTCTAGGAGATAGGGACTTCTGGTTCTCTTGGAACAGTTACTGACTATCAAAACATCAGCATGTACAGGTCTCTGTGTATACATGCTTTATTTCATTACAATGTCATGAAAGAATGTTTTTTATTGACAAGGCTAACCGTGCCGAGATGGCAACTTATTCTTTTAAAGAAGCTGAAGATCACGACTCAGACTGGTCAAATTATTAGTTGGTGGAAGTAGTCATTAGATCCAATTCTCATGTTTCCTTGTTACTTTCTGACAAACTTTTTAATCTATCAACAAGTGCTTTACAACCTGTGCTGTGGATCATTTTCAGAGTTAAACAGAAAAATAGTGTCCCTCCAGTGTCTACAAACCTCAATTTTAGATAAGGATTTCGACCAGGAAAGAGTGACTAAAATTAAACTTACTTCCATATGTCAGTGACTTCACTAGGTGCAAATTCTTTAGATTCAAGTTGAATCATTGCAAAGCCTCCAATAGCATACAAAGCTCCGCTTAAAGTGACTAAACTGATGGAACTTCTCTCTTGGGGGAATTCAGGCATAATCTCCCATCTAAGGATGCAAAGAAAAATTCAAGTCAAACACATGAGAAATACTGTAAGCTGAATGCACTAAAATACTTCTCTGGGTGGCATAAATTCAGGTACTAAGGCCAGGGTTTAGTAGAAGGAAAAAAATCTGAGATTTATCAGTAATCAGTTCCAGTGTCTCCATCCCCGCAGGGACTTCTGCAAGTCTTAAGTGACACAATTACACTGTTATGACATCTCTTTCAGGGACTACTTCTTACAGATTCCCTGATTCATCAGTAATATGCTTCATACAGACGTATTGTTCCCCAGTTATTCTCATTTTTCCCTATAGTTTCCAAAATGCTTATTTTTTTCAAGTGGCATTGGCATAATAATTTGAGTGTGTGCGGGGGCAGAAAAAATATCTGGAGACAGGCTCTGTAAACTGCTGCTGTTGTTGCTGAAGATGTGATTGTAGACCAAGTGTCTCAGTGGGAGTATAGGTATGTGAACATCTTTGTGACTCTCACCTCAGAGCTCCTAAAAGCCTACATGATAAAACGCTTGCTTAAAATAGCTTGAATATTGCACTCACTTATTGGTGGTCAGATCAAAAGCTTCAACAGATGCAGTAAGGCCTTCTTCAGTGACACCACCTGCAATGACAATCTTGCCCTTATGGATAGCTGTTCCAAACATCGAGCGAGGCACTTTCATTGGAGCCAGGTCTCTCCAGTCTCCTTTCTTGGGGTTGTACACAAATAGTCTATTAGTGCATTTCCTGGGAGGAAAAAGAAAACCAGTGATCACTTCTAATGAACTTTTGACTTGTTCTAAGTAGATCTAGTTTGTGTGGGTTTATCTGTAGGAGAGGTTTCCTCTCCTGGAGATTCTTTCTTGTATCTAATCGGAGAATCCTTGCAATGTCTACAAAGCACTAATCCATCCACAGGACTAAATCAAATGTTAAATGTGGTTTCCATTATACAGGGCAGCAATTTCACTGCACCTTTGAGGAGAAAGACAACATCCTTTCTCAGCGTATTGTATTCAGATGGATTGGTGGAGGAATATATGGCAAAGGTTATGCAAACGAAAGATTATGCTGGTGTTTTGGCTGATATGACAAACTTTTATCTTAAATGTCCCCTATGCAAACACTTAAAAATTACCATCACATGTTCAGTGTGAGTAAAAAATTTTATTTTCCTAATTTATACCCATTAAGGTTTAACAGGTATCACAGGTCAGAAAACTGGAAAAACAGACAGTAATTCCAGGGCACGTAGGTATTTCTATCTGAAATGAAAGAATACTTTCRGTACAGATCCTCATAGCTATGTGTTACTAATGTGTTTGCAGTGTAAGTAAAATTTGCCTTGGAAATAAGTATGGTTATTACAATAWTGAGTTGGATTACAATTTATATGCAATTTACCTGATCACAAAAAATACATCCTACATACCATAACATGTTCCCCTCAGCCAGACTGTTAGCAACCTTAAGGATGAGATGCAGAAAAGGGAAACCCTCATTCCTGAGTGTGAGGACATAGTATCTATTACGGACCAAGAAGATAATGTTATCAATTGTCATGAAAAGACTTAGAAACTCACTTATCATCAGTTTTTCCACCAAGACAATATATCAATCCATTGTTTGAGAGAGTAGCATGGCCATATACTTTGATGGGTAGTTTTTTGATCTCACCCCATTTCATTGCCCTGGAACAAGAAGATCACGGTTAGGATTTTTCAACTAACACTGGGCCATCTACATGTCCTCAGTGGGCACAATTAAATTTGAGACATACACAGGGTCATAGCACAATACTGAATCTAGCGACTCCTCAGTGCGAAGGTCCTTGCCTGCTATTACATAGATCTTGTTGTCTGACTCTCCCAGCCCGAAGAGACACCTGGCTGACGGCAGTGGAGGAAGGGCAACCCACTCACCAGCAATGCTATCCAGCTGAAAGAGCATCAGAACAGGAAGGGTTAGGAAAGGCAAAGTAAAAATCCACACAATGAATATTGTTCCACAGAATTTATCTAATGGCACTCAGCGTCTCTCAACAGCAAATCTGCTTGCCTGAACACCTGCCCTTCCCTCAGTGCAGCTAACAAATACTGTCTTCTACCCACCCATGCTTCATAGTGCTGAGATCCAGCAGAGTCAATGCCACATAACTCTCTTTGTGTCTGCTCACCCTCACTGTTTCCTTGCCTCTTTATTAAGCTCTTCTTCCTCAAATACAGGTCCCTCACTCTTGGTTCCCTATCATATGTTGGAAAGAACATATCTAGAAGAGCAGACACCCCTGGAGTTCTACACCTGTACGTTTAGCTGCTTGTGCTCATTGCTACAATGACATGCCAGATACATGGTTCTTCTTACTGATCAGGAAACACCATATGGGCAAATGGCACAGATGTTTCTTCTGCAATCTCTGGAGCAACAGATGTGTGTTTCATCACAAATACCCTCAAAAGTTCATGAGATCTCTGAAGACACAATGAATAAAGACTTCACTCTTAAGCAAAATAGGTAGTCACTGCAGCTATGTTGGCATTAATATTGATGTGATTTCTACTGAAGTACTCTCGGGGCTGTTTCAATTCACATCCACTATGCTGAAAACACCTAAGGAGAAGCAGCAGCAGGAGGACAGAAGAAAAAATAAAACAGTGTTTTTTGATCTAAGAACTTGCAATTGAACCTGAATGATCTCTAACTTTCAAAAAGAATTATTTTCTCACATCTAATGCATATTGATTTGCTTGATGTTGTACAGGGACGGAGGGTAAGATAAGAGTTTGCGTGAGTGTAAAGGCATTTTATAGAAAGCAAGAGAAAGTTCAGTCAAAGTAGTCAGTCCTGCATTTAGCTTGGTGACATTCTTCTTCCAGAAATATGTTCCACAGTCAAGGTTTCCATGCTAAATGCATCTCCCAAATTTGACAGACCGCCCCTATTGGACAGAAAGTTTTATTGCAACAGTGAAATGCAGTTCATGGACATGGATTTCCCCTGTAGCTGGATCTGGGTGGGGTAATGAGAAGATGTAACCCCTCGGAGATCACAGCTCACTTAGCCCATCAGTCTTCCAGATGATGCATCTACTGCTGATAGGGCATTGACTTGTCATGCATTTTCAAGCCAGTGGCAGCCTTGTTTTCTCCTGGGTTGCAAGCTACCAAATACAACGCTTCACTGGTAGAGAAAGACCAGCAAGTGAAAACTGGTTTGGGACCACATTAATATTTTAGAGGGAACAACAGCCACATGGGAAATGCAGACAAGTATGTTAACTATAGGGAAAGCAGCAGCAAGCAAGCTTAAAGATTACAAGCAAACGAACATGATTTCAGGAAATGGATGTTGACATATAAAGTAGGATTCTGAAAACTTAATCGATTTTTAATATCAGTCTTGAGGTTTAGTTTGTCAGAGGCCGCTTTCTAGTAGCCTGAGACGTATTTAGTTCTGGACTAAATACACATTATGACATCAACATTTTATTTCTATTGGAAGAATATTTCTGTAACAGGTTTTGCACTTAAGTGATCAGTGTTTTACACCTACATAAGGAAATTAAAGTGTTAATCCCTCCCCTACAAACCAGAACTTCCCTCTCATAGATGTAACAAATGTCTGAAACCAACTCTTCCATTGTGTGTGAAATCAGTGAGCCATACTCCTATAAACAATATTTGCATTTTTTAATATCTGAAGGCTTTAAAATTCTATCACTGCTTATTACTGTGCTTTATTTCATATTGAAACAGGACTTACTTTTATTCTTTTAGGCCAGTGTGCCTAAAGAGAGGACATGGCCAGCAGCATATTGTGTAATTCATCACAAAATAGTTTAAATATACCCCAAAGCATGTAGCTAAAAACACATCAGGCTTAGTTTACGGTATAAACATGCCAAATTGAATTTTTGCCAATTTTCCTGAAATATATTGTGGAGTTAATATTAATCAGCCTTATATTAATACAGATTTATAAAGATATAAAATCACACTCAGTTGAAACATGGTATTTAGTGTACTGACACTGACAGTTTGTCGAGAAAAAAACCTGCCTCTAAATTAGGTATTTTAGAAGGCCCTTAGGCTTTCAAATGTAGATATGACAAAAAGGACTTGGCAATTTTAGTGACTTAAAATACACACATTACTGCTGTCATGAAAGTATTTCAGATGCAAAAAAAGACATCTCATTAGATCTAAACCAGCTAAAGCACTATAAATTTCATGAAGTTAACAGAAATACACAAAAAATATTTTACAAAAATATTATTAGACTTAAATTTAGACATCTGTACCATGAAAAATGTGGGCCTTACTGAAAGGCAGTGCCTAGATAGAATATATTAATCCTTTTAGTATTTTCTGAGATCTCACCAGGGGTTAATCTTGAAAAAGAAGATACAAGTCCCTCAGTTTCATTTCTCTCTCTGAGACAAAAATATCTCTCTCTAGATACTTCTCTCCATCACCATACAAAGAGACTAGAGAACCCACTTGCAGAGATCAGAACACTTTTCAGTAACTCTTACAAGCACCTATAACTGTACAAACAATTATAAAGCTTGTACCTGGAAGAAGTATGACTGGAAAGGCTGATCCTTGTTCTCCTCTTCCACATATAGTCCTCCAACAATATAAACCTGATTTTGTTTGGTGACTATACTGGAATGATTTCTGGGAATCTGTTCTGCCAGGGCTGCTAGATAGCATTCATTTTCAAGAGGATCATAAGCTACTGCAGCAGTGTCATTAACCAGAAGAATTAGGTCTTTGACGAACATGCCATGCCTGGGAAGGTCATTTAGGTAGCCAGGCAGTAAATCTTCATCTCCTACATCGCCATTCACCTCCCCTTTGGTTGACTTTTCTGTGTTTTTGCTAGAGTCAGGTAGTTTTCCAGCAAAAGCATCCTTAATAATCTTTACTTTTTTCTGAAGGTCTGAGTTGCTTTTAATTATATCGTCCTTCTCAACCTGTTCTTTGAAATATTTTTCTGGCATAAGACGAAAACGTATGCAGTCAAAAATTTCCCCCAGGCTCTTTACTCTGTTCTCCTTGTCTGTTCGGACCCATCTCATTACTGCTTCAAATACCAGTTCTTCCTTCTCTACATTTAAACTGTCAGGTGAAATAACTGAGATAAGTTCATGTGGGGCAAGCTGCATGAAGTCCTCTTCTTTGCAGATCTGCACAAAATGATCTGAAACAAAATCACGGGCAGAAAATGCAAGTCTTGGGCAATCAAGCAGCACACCTAATCGAAGGATGGCCAGACAGTTACCAACAGCAAGCCTCTTCTGAAGATAGGAGACACACACAGTGAATACAGAGGGGATCTGAAAGCGGCTTGCCAAAGCAAAAATATCTTGCACATTGGAATCATTGAGATCAATACTTGCTGAATAAAGGTATTTGACAATCATATCCAGGATGTTGGGGTCAACATTATCTAGCACGACCTCCTTCTTTTTCTCTTCATTTTGCTCAGATAAGAAATACTCACGAAAATAAGGGCTACATGCCGACAGAATCARTCTGTGGCAAGGCAGGCTTCTGTCACCAGCTTTTAAAGAGCAATCTATAAACTTTTTCTCTTCGAGGAGTTCCTTGAGGCCATCCTGAAGGAGGGTGGATTGGTAAAGTCTGAGCTCTTCAGTGAGTTCCCTTTGGGAATCCATTTCGCAAACACTTGGGAAAGGGGAGGGAGTAGAAAGCTTTAGCTGTTGTCTGCCCAAAGGTTTGTCTGTAAAAAAGGCAGACCAATGTGCTTTTTGCCCTGCTTGAAGCCTCTGCAACTTAATCTCGCTAGCTAAATATAGGTACATACTCTTACAGGTCGGAATTTGGGATGGACACTTTGGAAAAACAGAGTTGCTCTCGCAGCTGTCAAAGACTGAAAGAAGCAACTGTTGCTCTTAGTCACTATGGTCAGGTTTTGCCATCATTCTCCACGCTGAATCAAGTAAGATTACGTGCAATGTAATAAATTATTTGACATGAGTAAGGACAGCAGAATCTGATCCTCAGACAGCTATGAGCAAGATTGCACAAATACATGTTAGTAAATATTCTGAAATAGAAGTTTTATTAATCAAGTTGTCAGTTGTAACTATTGTTCACTTTTTCAGAGTTGCTTAATACAGCTCATTGCTGCAATCATAAAGATACTAAAAAGTTCCAGAACTTTGCATTGATTGCCTATGCTCTAAGATTATTTTTTTACATAAACATATCACATATACAATTTCTTCAGATAATAAGGCCTTGAAATTTTGGGCTGCTTCTTAATATCCTTTTTGTCATAAACCAAATGCTACTGTTTAGACATAAAATATGTTATTTCAGGTAAAGTTTTGCTTTCCAAAATAATTCCAATTGCAGTCTCCACCCATATGGTAAAATGTTCTTTGAATATAATGGAAACAGGATCAAAATACAACTACTTGAATGTAAGATCTACAACAAGATATAATATTATCAAAGTTTATTGAAATAATGACCGCTTTTCAATATAGGTAGTATTTCTTTAAAATATATACCTTGAAAGACTTTCTACAAACACCACAATTACAATCACACCACAGTTACTTTACTAAAACAGTCAGCTGCTGAAACAACAGCTGAGAGGAGAGCTCATTTGACTTTTTCCATTTATAGGAAACAGCACAGAGGTTTTATCTCACTAGAAAACGTAACAGCTGTGTCTTCCTTTAAACAATAAATGACTCATTTCTCTATAACACATAACATCATAAAAGGTCTAATGACTCACACACAGAAGCTATTTGCATGTGCACTTTTTCCTAGATCATTGCTTAAAGAAGTGTTCTAGCAAAAACAAACGAGCAAACAACAACTGTATGAGGATATCGGGATTACAATTAAATACTTGGAATCATATGAGCTGAAAATTTAGCAAAATTATGAGACATGAAAACTATTATGTGGAACAGAATTGCTTTTTCTTAAAGCCATCAGTAACACAGCCAATAAGCCTACATACAAAATGTTTTGTGTATGATGGTATTTCTGTGTTGCACACCATTAAACAAGTTATGGAAATTTGATTTAGACATAATCATTACGGAAAAGTACATCACTGTATAAATACACAAATACTTGAAATTTAGCATCAAACTGCATACCTCAAACTGCCCTGTCTCAAATGGTGGTCTGGTCTCCGCGCGCAGAAAAAGAGAAGGCTTCCTTTTCTGACATAGTTCTGTGTAAAATGACAAGCAGTGCCTGGTCCTGGCAGCCAATCAAAGAGCAATACATAAACACAGGGGCCATGAAGTTGTAAAAAAAATGGTGGCTACCTGCCATAAAGTGGTGGCTGAAACACCGTGGCCGACTCTGTGTTGTCAGGGGAGGGGAGAAGCAGGACAATCCTGAAGACACCGGGGGTTACAAGTGTGTCAAATGGCAGCTGCCATGCCCATAGTGCAGAGAGACTTCCAGGTACTTCCAGCCTTACAGGCAGAGAGAATTCGCAGGTCCTTACAGTCGTGAGCAGAGGGGGGCTTGCAGGTGGCAGCGCTTCCTCCAGCAGCTCCACCTCGCCCCATCTGCCTCAGAGACTGGTTGTCCTCTCACTGCTTAGAGAGGCAACACAATAAATGCAAAGCTTTTAAGCATACAAGGTTTCTAAATAATCTTTATGACAGAGCCTGAGGGCTTATTATATAAGATTTGCCTGCTCTTTAGCTTTTGCATGTTCTTTCTCTGCTACTCTGATATTTCTAAATTATCTTCTATAGATCTCCTAAGTCCAGAAAGAACTGAGATTCTTTCCCTGCTTAGGAAACAAACACATGCCAATCTAAATCAGGTCATTACTTCCCAGAGTCCCTGGAGTGTGAATCCATCCTTTAGCTTCTCTATTGCAAGTCCTAGTTCTTCTGAAAAAACAGGTTCCCGGTCATGTTGCTTTTTTGAATGCATATGAGATATGAGAGAAGATAAAATAAAGCAGAAGGTACTTTTTAATTTCATTATCCCATTTTAACAACATGAATTTGATAGTACGAAAAAATATCTCCTTACCTTGTTTTCATCAGCAAAGTAAGCCTGCAAAGGAAAACAAAAAAGAACCTTGAAAAATGAAAAAGTCTAGAAACCACAACTGCTAATAATTCCTTGGGGTCAAAACTGTAATGGGTAAGTTTTCTGCAACAATCCAGTCTATATGGCTTTTACTTCTATGTTAAAATAATTTACAAAAGGGTTCTAACAGGAGTTTCTATTTTGGATTATAGATTAGATACCACTGGATTATGGTATTTTTTATTAAACACCAATCTTTGAATTTTCCATCATAATAAACAAAGATTTTCTAAATGATAACATTTTTGTATTACATTTGTTACACTGACAAACACTTTATAGGGAATAAAATGTTAATATGAAGACAAACTGACAGTATCCTGGTATTTTTTTTGCCTCATGTGCAGCAGCACTTACTATTCAACTTCAAAAACTAGTTTAAAATGTATAATATCAAAATTCAGTTAACATCCTACTCCATCTAGGAAATGAACACACAGTAATAGAACAACTACACAAATACAGATGTGGAAAAGAGATACCATCTTTCCCATGCTGTCTGTGTGGAAATTAAGGCTCAAACTCTTCAGGATATCAGATCTCTGAAAATATTCACAGTTCTAGAAATCTCTGGACCAGCAGGTTCTAGATCTTATTTACGAAAAAGAGCTCAATCTTGCTTCAGCTGCCCCTGCGGACTGGTGAGGGGCAGCAAAGAAAGCATTTTCCTGCTCAGCTGGCTCCCCAGCCATACAAGATTCTACAGAACAGCATCAAGTGTCATGGAATATTGGTGTGTAGCCACTCCTTGGGTCCTGGGCAACTTACGTCTCCTACAGCAACCACCTTCTAACCATTTTCAGCTTCCAATTTTTGTTTGAGAATATACAAAGCACTGTTATTTAATCCAGGTGACAAAGGCACCAAAAGAGCAACAGATCTCCATTTAAGGGAAAGATATGAAGACTGAATAAAAATGTGCAAAAATGAAAAGAAAAAAGTCAAAAAGCTAGGAAAAAGGGAAAGGAAAAAACAAGAGCTTATCTGTATTAGTAAAAGACAGCAAAATTAAAAGGAGAGAAAATAACACTAGTGCTAGATCTGCTAATTTACCAAATTTCAGAGATTAGAAAGAAAACATGTCACTTGTGAATGCATCAAGTCTAACATTTGAAAACATGTGCCATCTATCCATGCAGTCAATCCCAGAGTCAGGTGTTACTAGCTTGCAGACTAAGTTTGGAAATTTGTTGAAAGATGGTCATCAAGCAACGTAATGAATTTCAGAGTAAATTTTCCTGAAATACTGGGAGACATAGTAAGACAAAATTATTGCTGCTTTTCTAAAAAACTTCCGAATTTGAATCTTACATGAACATTGAGCATATAGATATCACCATCTATTCATCTGCTCCAAGAGGAGGAATATTGTTTTAATATAATGTATCTGATTATATTACACTGATGATTTTCAAGCTATTCCTGATTTTAATGTGTTGAGAAACTACATTCCTTTAAATATCTGCTACTATTTATTTTGAATAATAGTTTGTTCTTAAATTAAAAAATCATACAGAGAATAAATTCCTGTAATAATCAGGATGTCTAATAAAAGGCATGTGGATATGTATTAAATATAGAAAGTACAGTTGCAGCTTATCTTTAATAGAGGATTACAGCTGTACATTGCTTAAATCTGAATAACCAAACAAGAATGATTTTATTTTTCTGTTTTCTGTGGAGCCACTTACCACAAAAGCATCTGTATGTTCATCAGATTCTATTTCCACATCATCTGGAACCTGCTCCACTGTAAGGTCTTCAAGAGGTTGAGGCTGCAAATGAAAACACTGTAGTAAGTAAATTCATATATCTAATGTGTTTAATATATTTTTATTACTGTTAACACAGTATTGTATCTAATTTAAAATAAATAAATGGAGTACCTTTTCTTCCATTTCATAATCCACTCCGAATATAGGATTAGCTGAATAAACTTTGTGAAGTGAATTAATCTCTTTCACTGCCTCCTGCAGTTTCTCTACAGGGTCTATTTTAAAACCAAGTACATATCCTCCACTCTATGTAACAGAGAAAAAAGACAACATGTGTTTATTAATGTTGCTTATTAATTAAATAATTTTTTCTCCTTGATAGTGACTTTCAGTTTAATTATAGTAATTTTCAGCTTTCTGGGAAAACATCATCTTTGATATTATCTTTTCTCATCCTGCCACTTGAATAATGGGTGAAATAAAAACAAAGACAATGCTTCTCTACGAGGTAAATAAGCTTTTAACTGTTAGCCCATTATATAAAAGGGGAACAAACTATACAAAAAACCACAAGCAAACAAGAGTTAGACAAATTCAGAAGTGGTATTAATGACTTCTTCCTAGCTACTCAGCAAATGTTTAGTCTGTTAGGTCTTCATGTTGTTATTAAAGAAGCTTTCAGACACACAGAAATAATGAAAAAGATTTAAAAGACTGGTCTTAATTAAGTACCGAATTAATTAGATACCAAAGATTATCAGTCGGAAGACAGTGTATTTAACAATTTTAAGCTAGTCATGCTGGCCTATTGTTGCTTTGCTTAGAGAAACCATAACTCACAATAGCCATATTGACCCTAACATAGACACTTTAAGCAGTGCAAAGAGAACTTTTTTTAAAGTTTTCAAAAGGCCACACAGAAGGAATGCTCTAAGTACCTTAAAAGTAGTCCCACAACATTTCAGAATTAGAGAAATATCATACATAAAAATGTAATCAATAAAAAAAGGCTATTAAAGCTTCTTACCTGCTGAGAACTCTCTATCACAAGTGCAAAGCCAAACTTTGAGTCTCTCATTTTTATTGAACGCTAGTGGTAAAGAGGTATAAAACTGTTAAAAATTTTGTAATTACTGGATAAAAATCTCTTTGTTTTGCTTTGGTTTTTTACACTGTAATAATTACAATTACTGGCTTCCTCTCATTTGCCATTACAAATCTGAACCCCTGAAACCTCAGGGAAAAGTGTTTTATTAGAAGTGATAACAATAGTAACAGTATATTTCTGAACGTAAGGTTCACAGATCATTAATCCCAGTGGATGTAGGTGGCATGAAGCATCAGACTAAATGCTAAAAAAATTTGAAATACAAGCCATTTTCACCATCTGTACCTGCCCATGAAATCCCCCAACTAGTCTGGACAGAAAAGAATACCTACCCTGTGGCTGATGCTGGTAAAACTATATTCCTCCCTGAATGTGGGGTATGAAATATAATTTTGGTGAGCTGGGAGTTTTAACTGAAGACTTGAACACATGCTGTTTCATTTTGAAAACGGTTGTTGTAAGATACTTACAATTTGTAGATATGGTATGCTGACATTAAAGCTGTCATTCATATTTGCATGCCAAACTATTCTCACATTAGTAATAAAAAACGTTCCCAAATTTCCCTATTAAAGAAAAGGTATGTTAGAACTGCTTTTAACTACAGAGCCTTTTCTTCCAAACATGATGATTACTGCTATTCATTTAAAAACAAGCAAGGTACAGGTTCATATTTAATTCACTAAAAGCCTGATTCTTCCCTACCAAACCCAGTTGAAATGTTTCTATTGATTGCAAGGAAGCGAGATCCAATCTTTAAAGGCTACAGAACACGAATAATGAAAAAAGCTGGGGGTACCCACTACTGCAGCAAAGCTGGATCAAATCACAGGCCAGTCAACCTCATGGGAATACATGAAGCCTCTGAGAGCGTTATTAACTGTACAGATCTGGAATTGGCATATAGCGTAAGTATAATGGCATGTGGGTTAAACTTAGGTAATTGAGGAGATGTGTGCCAAGAGAACGTAGAGGAAAGAACTTTTTAGCTTGTCAAGATGGATCATATTTCCATTCTGGACTAAAATTGCACAGACAGAAATATCAGCTCCTGTTTTGTTTCACAGCTCCGGGAAATACTTGTAACTAATGCCCTGTAAAATAATAAATATGGTTTCTATTTTTATCCTGCAGTCTTTATATTTTCTTGTTTTAAGACAGAGATTCCTATTCAAATATTTTCAATTTCCAGTAATCAAAAGACAATATAATCTTACTACTGTTTAGTCAAAGCTGCATGTAAACATACAAATAATCAGCAGAGCACTTCAGAAACATGATTTTCTTTAAGGATCATACAGAGATTTAGACTCATAAATATACCTTTTTAACAGAAACTGTGTATCTAGTTCCTTGCGTATTAGCCAAGTCATGTAGACTCCAGGTTGCCAAAGGAGGTTTTGTTGTAGTGAGTAGCAAATACATGGGATCAGTTTCTCCGCATGCATCAGCTGATGAACAGCATTAAGGTTAATTCCTTCGAGGTTACAAAACTATAATAGTACAATTCCTAGATGAAAGCCGAAATATTTTAACGTTTCTGTAGTCAATATAATCTGACTCTTCACTATACCTGGTCACTTGATAAATTCCAAACTCCATTGACTTTATCATATATTTGTTCTTGCGGTAACAATCTCAGTTGCTTGTTTTGAATCAATGCACTTCTCAGCTTCAGATCACGATACATTTTAGAAGTTTCATAAGCTCTGCAAAAAATAAAAAATACGTATTACAGTTCTGTGTTTTCTAGATCTTTACTCTTTGTTTTAGTACAGAGTTGAAATGTATATTTTCAACTTTTCTTACCACCACATTGGACAAAAGTGAGAGTACTATTAAAACTTCTTCAACGTAACCCATTATATTTCAGCTTTCCTTAATGAAATTATCTTTAAACTTAAAAGGGGTTTTTAACAACTTTTTGACCTCCTGTATTGTTCATGTCTATACCATTTCTTCCTTTTCCTTAAGATAGCCATCTTCCAGCCTCTATTGCAAAGCACAAGTCCTCTAGGTCCCATGCTATACACAGCATGGACATTAACAATCCTTTAATTTTCAGTGCCAGTTAAATCACAAACATCCAGTATATATGTCAGTATTCCACAGCTCTTAAATAGACACCTATGGTAATGTATTATGCACACATTCGTTCAGATGATTTGTCTATAGGTGGGAGGCATACACTGTTTTGTACTCAATTAGAGTTCTGACCAGGTTTTAATTCTTCATTTCCTTTACATGACCTGAAATTACAGGAAATTGTTATAGATAAAGATTGTAGCTAGAAAATGCATATTGAAGTCAGCAAAAATTGTAGCTAGAAAATGCACATCGAAATTAGTTCGTTTATACTTTTATTTGTTCAGATAGTTCATATACACAAGGTGTATAAACTGTGATCAATAAGTAGTACAAATACATATTAATTTTCATTATGTGCAGTTATCTACTAAAATTTGTGATCATTCTCCCCCTTCCCTCCAGAGATTGTTCTCTTTTGGCAAAGTTTTCTGAATGTTCAATATGGACAGTTATATACTGTGTCTATCAGCAGCTGTAATCCCCCACATTTGGTTAATTGATCACACACTATTTAAAGTATATTACCTGTGCACGGCAATAACTGAAGTGAACAGTCTGGGACTTCCAGGAACAACATTGGTAAATATGAACTCAAACCGGGTATTGTTACATTTAGTCAATATATACAGAGCTTCTGTCTGCCCTCGTAATTTCTGTAAGGAAAAAATGAAATTTTACATTTTGTCAGTATAGTAGCTTGACTGTAAAAATAATAAGTAATCTTCAGATATTGTCTAAATTATTGTTCTAAATAGTATATATGGACATGTAGTCCTGATTCTAGCACTGATCTACTGCTGTCTTCAACTGAACTAATTTTTCTTTTTGAGAAACTAGCAGTTCCATCAACAGTAAAACTAATGAAGCCTGCCTGCTATACATTTGCAATATCATGACTGAAACTGTATTTTTGGTTTTGTTATCATGTGGTTGTCCAGGGAATCTACATAAACTTCCTGCTAGTTCTTTGCAGTAAGTCGAACAAATGACTTCACAGTTGCATGTAATTCAATTCAGGCTATGTATCTGAGAGCTTTCAACTTTTAAAACTAAACTTTCATTACTATTCTATTACTGTTCTTGCCATTAAACTCTCAGATTATTGTCAATATAGTGCAGTAAGTATAAACAACTAATTCCTTCTTTTATTATTTGTAAAAGTATTTTTTGAAACTTACTGAGTTGGCAGTTCTTGTAGTTATATTTATAACACAGTTGTAACCGACAGCTTAAAAGTCAGGGGAGAAAAAAACAATTGTTTTGAGAACAAGAAAAATAACAGTCAAAATTACAAAGTACAATATTGAATTCTGTAGCACAGCTTTGGATGCTATTTGTGAGAATTACACCTTGTGGTTAATGGTCTGGGTACTCATCACAAAACTGAAGACTAATTCAAGCTGGAAAGGATCTTGGGAGGTTGTTTGGTCAAGTGCTGTTCTCAAAGCAGGACCAACTCTGTCTGGCTGCTCAGGCTACTGTCCAATTGAGTAAGTATTTCCAAAGAAGGCGATTCCACACTGAGTACTGGAAATAATTTGGGTACAAAGTAACTGCATCCTGCCCTCATTTCAGCACTCTAAATTAAATACGAGTAGACGACTAGCTACTCATACAGTTAAAATGAGAAACTTCATCAGAGTTTACAACACTAAAATTGGAAAGGCAGGTATCTGTGGGGAATAAATAGAAAAATGCCAAATGTGAATAAACAGGTGGCAACGAGGTACAAGTAAAGCAATGTATGAAGAAGCTCAAACTTTTTTTTCTTTCTAAAAAAACAAATGAATCCCACATAGGCCAAATGAAAAAAATATGTCTGAAGTACTCTTCAACTTCTTTTCTGAGAAATTAATATTGAATATTGAATATTACTATTTTGCTATGAATTATCATCTCAGTTCCTATATTATAAATAGTATATATACTAAGTAGTATATATACTATGTATCTAACATATATAATTAGTAACAGTTTATTTCAGACTTTACAGGGCAACGGAGCTATATTTTACTATTCTGTACTAAAATCAATACTTTGTGAAGGAATAGCATGCCAGCACAAAGGAAAGAAAAGGTAATACTTACAGAGATTGACTCTGGGCAATGCCAGTGAGCGCCAAATGATCCGCAGATTTGTCACAAGCAGTCTACCTGGAGATAAAGAGTGTAGATATTTTTAATCTAAGTAATTTCCACTAAATGAAATGTTCTATTCTGTTATATATATTTACCTCTAGTTTTGAAACACCAGAATATTCCTTCCCCTTGATAGGAAAAAGAAGAAAAGCACAGGACGCCCCACCAGAAAAATTAGTAAACCACCAAACACATTTTTTTTAAATGCTTAGGAGAGAAAATCCAACAAGGAATAAATGAAACAACCTCTGCTATATACCAGCATTCCTCAAAACCAAACCAAGAACAGTTATTGACTTCCATCCAGATGCTTACAGTAAAAACGTGGACACAATCAGTGCAGAACTGCTTTGGGGAGGAGAAGGCAGTGAGTTAACTATCACAGCTTCATGAATAACCTCACCCCTTTGTCATATGCAAATTTATTCCATTCTGTACCCTGTAGAGCAGCACATCCAACCCCCGGAAGGGTCATTTCAGCATGCTGGCAACTTCAGCCCTTGTGTACTACCTATTCCTTAATGATTCAGTTTAAAATGGGGTGGGAAAAATTAAACACTAAAGAGGATTACAGCACAAGATCACCACACTTTGTAAACGGATTATTCTTACAAGGCTTTCAATTCTAAACAAATTCTGAGACAAGACTATCATCTTCCTATAAATTTGATCAAGAGATCCTATCTGAAAACTCTGAGGCAGATCTAAGAAATAGGCAGGATCTCTTCTGTGCAACAGAGCACGGATACTGAGTTCAGGGGAAACCTGACAGGGCTTTCATGAACCTACACAGGTTAAATAGTAGAAAGTTTACAATTTCCCTAAGTATGCAGTTACCTCTGTCTCCATTGTTTCCTTTGGTATCTTCTACAGACTCCAAGCAGTCTATAAGGACCTCTCCAGGTCTCATTTTCATTTGTCTAAAAAAAAAGAAAAATAATTAGATTTTTCTTTCAAAAATAAGGGCATTTCTATTTCCCTACTTCGTGTTCCTCTCTCTGTTTTCTGCTCAGTACACCATGCAATGAAAAATCCACATATACACACATACACACAAATCAACTTTAGACACCTGAAATTATCACTACATCTCACAGGTGAAATATATTAGTATCTTTGTTATTAAATTACAACAGTAAATAAATAATTATGTAGCAAGYGTGACCCAGAAATCTATACTCCAAGATAGGGAGAAAGTGCACGGAAAGGGGAGGAAAAAACAAAAAAATTCACTTGCATTCACATAATTTTAGAGGATAGAGTTTACTGCCTCTTGATGTACTTTCAAGTCACAAAGAGTGGAGCTAGGCTCAGGAAAAAATAGATGCCAGCAAAGGAAGTACCAGATATATAAGGACACGTGAAATGGTCAGCTAAATTTTCCACAAAGGGTGGCTTTTTGGTTTGGTTTGTTTTTGCGAGGTTTTCTATTTATTTGTTTTTATTATTATTATATTATTTTGCTTTATTTAACTGATCTAACCACTTAATTACACAACAACAGATGTAGTGTGAAATTTTGCTGTATTTTAACCGTACTGCCAAAAGCAGCCAAAACGCTTCATGTACGGAATGACAGAAACAAAAGATATTATTAGGACGAGAATTCTGTGAAATACTGCACAGCTATCGCCCCGTTCCCTGAGGAGGATGTCAACTCCGCTCCAGGGACATCAAGTACTGGTAACCAGTGAGTGTCATCGTCCCCGCAGGCACACACCATCACTTTGGTTGTACTTCTCAGTACTATAAAAGCTCAGCTGAGAAAAGTATTCACCCTTCCCTCAGTCCTCCAGTGTCCAACGGTGACTGAACCCCACCCATCGAGCACTGCCCGCCCTGTCCCGTCCCGCTCCGCCAAGTGAACCCGCTCTCCCTTCGCCACCACACCGGGGCGCTCCCGGCATGCACCGCACCGGTAATGGCCGTCGGCCTCCACCTGCGGAGACAGCGCCCAGCCAGCTGATGGGCGCCAGGGGGGCCTGAGAGCCCCGCTGTGAGGGCAGGGGCGGCCCGAGACGGAACACGGACACTCACTGCGGGGAGATGTCGAAGCGGACATCCCTGTCCTCCCACAGAACGTCCAGTACCCCGCTCATRGCCGCCACCCGCCCCGCGGAGTCCGTGCGCCGCCCTGGCAACGGGGTTGGGGGCAGGGTGGGTGGGTGGTGTCTCGCGCTCCCGCGGCGGCCGGGATTGGCTGCGGCGCTGCACGTGGGGAGCGCGCGCGCTCTCCAGCCCGCCCTGGCCCCGCCCCCGGCTCGGCTGAGGCGGTAAAACCCAAACCCTGAGAAACCGTCACGTTCCCGGTAATTCAGCCTTGAGTCCTGGCGATTTGGGGTGTTTGTTTGCGTGCATGCGTGCGTGCGTGCGTATGTGTGGTGTTTGGTGGTTAGGGGTTTATTTTAAAATAGATAGGATATGTCATATTTAATTTAGAATGACTTGGAATTTGTATCTATGCAAATTTTAATTGCAGTGCCCTACTACTTTCAAATTAAAAAAAATAATAGTCTGAACAAGAATCGTGGGAAGAAACTTGTCCTTCCACAGTTCTTTCCCTGAAGCTTGTCCCTGGGTTGGCGAGGAGCCCGTGGCACCCATCTGGAAGTTGACACAAATTGGATGAAATAAGAAAGCAGCAGGCGCGAAGTGCCTCGTCCTCTCTGGCCATGTCCGGAGAGGGGCTCAGGGTTCTGGAAGCAGAAAGGGTGGAAGGTGTTTTGCTTGAGGCCAGACTCCGTTTTTGTTGATATGCTTAAAGTTACCATTTGCTCGGGAAAAAAAAACAAACCACACAAATCCAACCAAAAATGATCATCGAGTTTCATATACAGGAGTGTGTAATCTGAGATGTTTGGCCTTGTTAAGGGCTGTGGCAGAAATCCAGTTCCATTGTACACATGACACAGTAAGTGTAATTTAGCTGTGAGGTAAGTTTTTAATCCTGTAAAGGTACCATTATTATATTACCATTTTCTGTCCTGGCAGTAAAACCAGAAATGTTTTATTAGGAACAAGCTTTAAAGTAAATTAATAATAGGAAATGCAACGTATACGGATAGACATAAATGTAAAAAGCAATATCACAGCAGCAGACAATAAACTGTGCTGTGTTTAATGTTTTGAAAGTAAGTTTAAATAGTTAAATAAGGAAGATGGAAATATTAAAATGCATATAAAAATTAGACTTGGCTGTCAGAAGAGAAACATAACAAGGGCCACTTTAGACATGAACTAACCCTATGTAGTGATGCCAGTTATTGGTATATTCACTCAGAAATCTGTGGATGTGTTTTAACTGTAATTGTCATGGATCTTGGCTAGCTAATAAAAACTGAGGAGAGTTTACTGAAAAAAAACCACTAAATGAACCTRTGATATGTTTAGGAAAGGTGTGTAACTGAACCACCTCCCTGTCTTGTGACCCAGAGAGCATGTAGGTGACAAGTTGATGCATTTGTATTTGTCTGTTGTATTTGTCTGTACTGAGTAGTATTGTGCATGTAATTTGGAAATTGATATTTTATGCTTTAAATAGTAAAATAGTATTTGTGAGAATAGTTTCACTTAAAAGAAGTGAAGTTTTCATTGCATGCCAAATATAAGATTTCTGTAGCGGAGGGAAAGGAAATTACCTAATGACCAAGGATTACTTTCCAAAGCCATAGATGTAATTTAAAATAAGGTCTAGATAGTGATTGTACTATGGTAGTATTTAAAGATCTAGGTGAAGGAAGGGCAATTGCTATAGCAAATGCTATACTTGTCTTACTATGACTTAGTAAAAAGGAAATTTTGTGCTCTTGATACTGCTGAAAATTTGCTATTTTGTTACATAACCATTATGTCATATAATAAATGCTAAAAGAATTAAAGTATGCTTGCACAGGTAGGCTTTTTTTTAGTTAGTGGGCATATGACTTCATAAGGTTAGTATTCTATAAATTAGTTGGTTTGATTTTAGATACCATGCTGAATACTTGATAAAAAAGCCAAACGATCAATAGCTTCAACCTGCCCATTTTTAATGTAGAAACTAATTCCTACCTCCAGAAAAAAATACACAAGCCTCTCTACATTCCTCCTCAGTCTCAAAGCGGTTTGCGTTTCCATCGCAGCCACCATACCAAAACTGAGCACAAGCATTTGCTTGTTTATCATAATACCATTTGATTATATAAACACGGCACGGGCCTTGATCGAGCCTTAGCTTGCACCGGGGGTCCAGAATACTTTCTAAAATAAAGAAAAGAGAGGAATAGAAACAGTCTGTAAAAGTCAATTATATTGCATTGATTTTTACCGTTAAAACTCTGATTTTGTATTATTTTTTCAGCTGATGTTATACAATAGTTTAAGATTCACTTTTAGTTCTAAAGATGTTAGTATTGAAGGCAAGTTAAAAGTGCATCTTAGTAGGTCAAGTAAACTGTTCCTTTACTGGCATGGTTCTAGTAATTCCAGAAATAATAGTATTATGGCTCCACATAGAAAAAGAGCAAACACTATGAATATGATAATTTTGAAATATATTTTTTGAAATCTAATTAAGTGCAACCAGTCTTGTGAGCAACCTGAAATTGTAAGCCAGASAGCTGTGAGCTAATTGCATCTGCTGTTTATGCATCTGCTGCATCCTTCTGTTGCACATTAGTTCTCTTCGTGGTGTGAGAGAAGACACTCAAATAATGAGAAGAATATAAAACTTTTGTCTTGCTTTTGTAAGATAATTATGCTACTTATCTAAAAAATGGTAGTAATTATGTACATAATTTTGAATGTAGATTCTGTTGGTCTAGTGACTCCTACAGATGTGCATTAGAGGACTGTGACATACTAGTCTAGTCTCACTCACTTTAATAATACTATGAGATATAAAACAAATTTCTGTGAAGTTCAATGTTGTAACACCAATATTTTGTCTTTGACAACTGGTATGTTGTCGCTTTTTTGAAAAAAGTTACTGCCAGAGACCAAGTAAGTCATGCCAATGTTCCCAGGAAGCATAGGAAAATGTTTCTATTGCTCTCATCTGTTGCTCCCATCATAATATGCTATTACTGAACTGAAAATGCCCCAAATGATGAACAAAATGCTTTTGGACATTTCATGCGAAAAGAATCAACCCTTTAAGCAGTCAGCTAATTATTGTACTTTTCTTCAAATGACTAAACATGTTTTTTTCCTATTGCTCCTCTGAAAGAGAAATATATTCTTTCTGTCCAATTCCAAAATCATTGTCTTTGATGAAGCCTCCCATCTCCATAGGCTGCCCCTTCTTGGCTGATGAATGACCTGCTGACTGGCCCACCTCTGTGAGCATTATGTTCTCTTTTTGATGCCACTTCTGGGCTCCCTCTCAGGTTATAGATAACCCTGCTTTTGCCTTAACTGGAGCAGTGGCATTTGGGACTTGGGAAGACAAGAACTGTAACTAGATCTGTTATAAAATCCTGAAATCATTTCTCTTCCACATCGCAGACTCACAAAATCTTCAGAAAGTGGAACAAAATTACTCTGATTTAAAGCCTTATTAAAGGTTAGTACCAAGATAAGAGGGAACAAAATGAAAAACTAGTGAAGATTCATAATCCACCTGGTCTCGGTGTGGGTCCTGCAGTTGAAAGAGATGATGTCACCGCTTTATCGGAAGGTGGTTGTTTAGATGACAATAATGGTACCACAGCTGCAGGTGAAAAGAAACAAAATGAGACTTTGATTTTTGATCAGCCAAAAATGAAGATGAAGAAATGAATGACAATAAAAATACCTGTAGTGTCTATTGTTAGGAAGGTTGGCCGTTTTTCTTTGTCTTGTTCCTCTTCATAGGCTTCATATACTACCACAGGAGGTACTTTGGTCTGAAATAAGCATTTGATTTTTTTTGCTTTCCAGATACTGTGAAATGTTTCAAAATGAACAAGCCCTCCATGACTTAGAGATTTTCTAATGTTTTTCCTTTCAATTTGCCCTGACTTCAGTTTCAAGAACCAGAATTTTAACTTCACCCGGTTGGTTTACCAGCAAAGCTGTCATATCTAAGTGTGGGATATKTTTTTTTTTAGTCGAGCTTTATTTATAAACTTAAAATTATAATCTACAATTGAGTTCAATTACTATTCTTAGACTTAATTATAACAGTGTAATTGCCTTTTAATAATGTTATGATTTACACTGTGGCACAAATATTACTGTATTATACAAAGGAATCTTTGTAACAGTATCAGGAATAAATTATAGCTATCAGTTAATTGCCTGCATGCAACATCAGAACTCAGAACAACCAACTCTGAGAATACCAAGTTCAAGGAGCTATTACAGTACCTGTCCTGTAGAAAATTAAGGAAAATGGTACATATTACATCAGGCAGCACAGAAAGATGTGTATTTTTAAACTTCTGCTCATTAAAGTCTGCTGAATTTTCATACCGGAGCTAATGGTTGAGGAAGATCGCCAGGACTCAGGGGACTTTCTACTGTAGATACTCCAAGTGTCTGCGCTGAAAGTGATTGTCTATTAACATTGTCGTTCCGAAGTGTGTAGTGTAAAGAACTTGGAGATACTGAATGGAAAGATTGTCCACTTACACTTGCACCATTTCCGTTATGGTTGTGTATTAAGATGTCATATTCATCTTCACAAAATTGATTGACTAATTTGGACTCCAGAGCTATTAAAAAAAAAAAAAGTAGAAAACTTACCATACTGAGAAATCCAATGTGTTTTTGAAATTTGGATTACTTACATATGTCAGTAATACACATGTAATCCAGTACTCCTTTGGATTGTTTATATGCATCTAAGAAGATTATTCCAGACTCTTTGGACTATGGATTTTTTTGGTCACAAATTTGCCAGGTTGTAGGTCCTCTACATGGTGGAAAATACAATGAACTTATGTAAAGGTGTTCATCTAAGCTTGGTAACGACTATTAGCTAGTAATGGGAAAACAACTGCTTACCTTGCTGATCTGAATAACCAAATGAAAGTGGGTTATTTCCCAGGGGAACTTAACAAGTAGAATTTATGACAAGGGGTTTCATTCTGATTTACAGTCCAGCAGATTTTCAGTGCATGAGCACTTAGCTTAGAAAACTAGTTTAAGCAGGTGTTTTCCTAGACTGGGTGACATCCCCCCATTGCCATGTTGCCCTATAATGTGACACCTTAAAAGAAGTGGATCTGTATCTAGATTCCTATTACTTTGCACATTGTAACTAATCCTGATCAGCATCAAAACATATCCACAAAGATAATGCTTCCCCCCACCCCTGCCCCGTTGTGAGAAGCATCAGATAAAAGGCAGAATAAAACGTCAGTGAACGCACCTGAGAGGGTGTTAAAGTCGTCAATGAGATACATGTGTTCTCTGTCTGGATCTGAAGCAATCAGATTTAGCTCATGCACAAACTCAACCTGTGTTGGATCTGAAGTATTTACGATTCCTATTGCATACATTTCAATGTTTGCTGCATGAGCCTCTCGAACAACAAGATCTAGTTTTACAGCTTCTCTCTTGTCTGTTTGGCCATCTGTTAGCACAAGAGCTACTTTCCGGACCCCTGCTCGAGCACCAAAAAATCCTTCCTGGGTTGCTTTACGGATAGCAGTTCCTGTGTAAGTGCCTTCTCCCATGTATTGCATTTTTCTAATTGCTCGCTTAACATCTTGTCGAGTTGGATGCTTGTTGAGACCAAATTCTAGCCGAGCTTCTACACTGTATAACACAAGGCCAATTCTGGTTGCATTTCTGCCTACAGTTAGTCTGTCTACTAAAGCAGTTATGAAGTCTTTGATAGTCTCAAAATTTTCTGGTCCCACACTCTCAGAGCTGTCAATCACAAATACAAGCTCCATAGGAATTTCCTTAC
The DNA here is from genome assembly GCA_018881555.1 of Amblyornis subalaris. Taxonomy (NCBI): domain Eukaryota; kingdom Metazoa; phylum Chordata; class Aves; order Passeriformes; family Ptilonorhynchidae; genus Amblyornis; species Amblyornis subalaris. Next base: position 1,224,472 of record JACAXG010000012.1, on the reverse strand, counting down.
ATTTAATACCACAACCTACAAAGGAAAAATAAAAAAAACCAGATGACAATGACTTGATTTGGCATCCTTTTGGAAAGGAGAAGAATGCAAATGTAGTGAAGAAAATATAGAATCTGAGCATAAAGATTTCCTGAATACTTACCACATATCTCTTTAACTAATTTAATGATATCTTCTCTCTGGATATGAAAAAAATTAAATATAAAAATATTTTATGACTTGCCTCTTCCAAATGAGATATAATATTGACACTAAAAAAGATTTTGTTTATAATTAATGTTTGTGTCCTACAGTGACTCAGAAAAATCTTACTGTTAAGCTTCCGAACCTGTCCTTCAAAACTGGAAATGAGTCCCACGTTTTACAATGAACTATTTCATATGCACATAATCAATAACTTGACAACACGTTAATGTCTCTATCTAGAACAATTAACTACGGTTATTTTAAAGAATATTTTGTGATTAATTGGTTCTCATTAAAACTGAAAGGCATAAATATTTTAGCATCTGAATAATATGATACCCCTTTTCAATGTATTGGGAGTAGAGAAATAAACCCAGCTTTAGGAAGCATATTGCTTGTAGTGAGCTGACATATGCCAGAGCACCAACACAGAATGGAATTGTGGGTTGTGAGTCCTGATGTACCTAGCCCACCCTATTACCCAGCTGTCATCAGCAAAAAACCGAAAAACTGCCTTCAGAGCTGTCTGTTCAGAAAAATGATAGCTTCTGTGACATGCAAACAAAATATTTCTCATTATTAGAGCAATCATTTGTTACTTCTTTTGAGGTGCATTGCAGGACTCATCTGGCATTGAGTCTGTCTTTCAAATACAGCCTTTTGCTATTGCTGCTCAGCTTCAGTCATAAACCTTAGGAGAATTTATATACTCACTGACATACTTTACTGAATTTGGATCAAGTGTGGTTCAGGCTTAGCAGAAATATAATTAAGTTCATAGCATGATAGACCATGACAAGTTTGAAGATCTTTGCTCTTTAGACTCTGAAATACTTGTAAAAAAACCTTCCTGCAGCAAGTACACACCTGGGTCATCTAACTGTAAAAGAACATGTAGCAGAAAAATACCTAAAATCACCAGGAACTTTTAATTCCATTTCAGCATAAAGTAGATGAAAAAAAATCAGAAATCTTTGAGTGATTTCTTTCTATATTATTACTGAGACCACTTCTAGTGAGAAACCTCTTTCCAAACTAATTAACAGGATACATTTCATGTGATAGTATCTAGTATTGTTTATATCCTGTTGTAATGGGATTTAAATAATGGAATTTGCTTACTGTTAGGCCTTGGTCTCCCTTTGGTCCAGTTTTGCCCTGTAACAGTGATTGTTAATTAAGCTATTGCAATTAGATAGTAACATTGTAATTTAGAATGTGACTTTATCAATACCATTATTAGAATAATATTTGGCCAATAAGAACTTTGTCTAGAAAAAGTGTGCTTGTGATAGCACCTTGTGCATATAGTATCTGCAACCTCCTAAAGTGGTTTGTGGGAATTGGATGACCTCAAGTCTCTCACTGGATCACTGCTTGTTGGTTTACATTAGAAAGGGAGAATCTGTGCAAAGCTTTCTTGTTTACCATGTTGCATTGATTTCCTTTCTCAATAGACTGTATACCTGCCTGACACCCTGGAATGATCAGAATTCTGTTTCATCATATGTAAATCTAATAGGGCCAGCAGCAGGACAAGAACCGCAATGGTTTTTATGTATCCCCACTTAACAGTGTGCGAATGTCAGAAGGGAAGGGCACCACATTTTGCTTTCCAGCTTGTGGGGACCTGCCCATCAGCAGAAGTTAACCATCTTGACTGCCTTCATCTGTTCACCAGCTTTGAGGGGAAGTCTGAGCTATAGTTACTTGGTAGCTATAGAACAGGAGTGCATAGTTTTGTCTTAAAACATGGCAGTTGTCTTTCGCCGCTGTCCTGGTTTTGGCTGGGATAGAGTTCATTTTCTTAGTAGCTGGTTTAGTGCTGTGTTTTGGATTTACTATGGAAATCAAGTGGACGAGACAATGATGTTTGGGATATTTGAAGTGGTGCTTACCCTAAGTTACGGACTTTTCAGTTTCCCATGCTCTGCCTGTGAGCAGGTGTACAAGGATCTGGGGGGAGCATGGCCAGGACACCTGACCTGGACTGGCCAAAGGGTTATTCCATAGCATAGGAGGTCACACTCAGCACATCAGCCGGGGGGAGTTGACTGCGAGGGGCTGATCACTGCTCGGGGATGGGCTAGGCATCGGTCAGCAGGTGATGAGCAATCTTACTGGGCATCAGTTGGCTTTTTTATGATTATGATTATCGTTGGTTCAGTTATTAAACTGGTGTATGTCCACCCATGAGTCTTCTGTTTGTTTATGGGTTTTTAAAGTTTTTTTTGTGATTCTCCTCCCCATCCCACCGGGGCTTGGGGGGGTTTGGTGATTGAGTGGCTGTGTGGTATTTGGTTGCTGGCTGGGGCTAAGCCATGACAACTGCCTTAAGAAAGAAACCACATCCATGTGGGAAGTGGGGTATTAACCAAGTAAATGTCTTCTTTGTGCTTTTAAAATTTTTCATAGTTTCAGTTTCTTAAGTGTTTTCGATTATATGTAATTAAATAGAAAGAAGAACACACAACCCAGCTTTTTTTTTAAGTGGTTTAGGAAAACAGCCATGATAAATCTGAGTTACTCACAGGCTCTCCGGATAAACCAGGGTCACCCATATCACCTTTTTCTCCTTTTTTCCCCTTGTCACCTGTAGCTCCTCGATCTCCCTTTAAAACCATGTTGGTAAGCAGACAGAAAGTGTAAGTCAGTTTTTACTGCAGTTTTCAAATTTCTGTCTAGTTGCATTTGTTGAATGCACATTAAGCTTCTGACGTGAGTTAGAAATCTTTGTTAGAGATCATTTAAATAAATTGGTATTTTGTGAATTTCCTTAATAACTTGTAGTATTGGCTAAGCATTTTTATGGGAAAAAATAACTGAAGCAGTTTGAACCACCTCAAATGGACCATCTCGAACAACTACATGCAGACAGGGGTTTCATGGGATATTGAATGATGGAAATTGTTATCTGTGTCTTAGAAAAATAAGATAACACTAGGGAAATAGAAAAGAAATCTAAGAGTGTCATTGGAATGAATAATGGGAGTATCACTTTGAGAAATCTTTTGTCCCAGAAAAGGTGTTTGGAATAGCAAACAGATGTATTAGTGCTTCCGTGTTCGACTTTTAGTAGGCTGTGGGACTTTGTACAGCCCTTCTGAGCCAATGTGATCACATCTAAAAACTGATTTCAACCTACAGTTCTCTTTTTCTTAACATTGATGTAGTCCCCAAATTTTGCATGGCAGGTAGATGAAAGAAAGGAAGTGATATTAAATCTAGTATCTATATTTATTCCAATATAACTTCTATAACATCTGATATCTATATTTATTCTAATAATAAAATATTAACTTCTAATAACAATATAACTAATAATAATAATAATAATAATAATAATAATAATAATGAAAAAATCTAGTGTCTGAGGTTTTCCCAAAAGGCCATTCCCTTTACACAGAATTCACATGCCTTCAATGAGAACTGTAAATGAGCATTTTCAGTGTGTTGGCTTCCATCTAGGACATTATCTCATTATCTCTGATTTAGATGTCATACCTTCTCTCCCAAAAGCCCATCTCCAGGGGGGCCTCGTGGTCCTGGCATTCCTTGAATACCTTGTTCCCCCTGATGATAATCCATGATAATTAACTCTTTGTAATCATTCATCGTGCAGTAATTTAAAATGTTAAAAGAAAAAGTTTTTCAAACTGCATTTTAACAAAGATCTTGAGTCACTTGAGACAAAGTAGTAACTAATTTATGTTTCTCAAATACTTCTTCAGTATAAATATATATAATATTGAAAACTCGCATGATCATTACTGGATTCAATTTTAGTTTGGTTGTAATTTTAATTTGTTCTCTCTTTCCATTCCATTTTATTCCTTCTCATACCCCCTTTCTTATTTCTGTTTTGAGTCTCTCTCATTTCACTGATGCTTTGGGTAAAAGCATGTATTACCGGGAAAAATTAATAGTACGCATAGATTCAGGATGGAGGCTCTTTCTCTACTGAGTAGAGTGGTAGTACACATAGCTAATTCAGTGTTCACGGGCATGAGAGTTGAGGGAGTGGTATTTTTAATTTTGTAAAGGTATCTTTAACTGAAAAAAGTTCCTTTCTCCTCCCTCAACACACACATGCTTGGGCAAGTTTGCAGCAGTGTGCAGAACATATTTTGCAGGTGCTCACATTATCCTTCTCATTTTCTAGCCTGAGGCTCTCTTCATATAAGAAACAATGTGGAATCTCCTTAACACTGTGATGGTCAGATTGACCACTCAACAAAGGTTAAATATTGAAGACACTTGAGTCTTTTTACCTTTGTTCCTTGAATACCTTCACCAGGAGGTCCCAGAGAGCCAGGTGGCCCTGGGCGTCCTGTGGTTCCCTAGAGAATATTCATGAGAAAAATACACAATAAATTGTTATGCCACCATGCAATTTCTTGTCCTTCCTCTACCAAACATGTCTTTTTTGTAAGTAGTGAGGATAAGATTGCTCTAGCTGAGAAAGACTCCTTTTATCCTTTATCAGATTATTAAAATCCAATCTATACTTCAAAGGAGTCGTGTATTAATGCTTACGGATAATGAATCGCCTTGCTGATAGAGATATACATTGCATTGAAGGACGGATTGTATTAGTGGGACATTGGGGACTGAATTAATATTTAAGAGAAGATTATTATTGTTTTATTATCTTTCATCAGCATTACACAGTAAGACCTTTAGGCATACATGCTAATGTGGCATTGCAAATAAACACTTGCTGCTAATTTATAAGCTAGTTTTCAAAAGAACTCTAGAGAAAATGTTGCCATTCCATGTGTTATTCACAGGAAGCAATCAAAACCCACATAGTACAATATTAATTTTATGCCTATACTGCTATCCTAGTATTCCTGCATGAAATTCTTAATTTCCTCATTTGTAAGGATCTGGTGCATATGCCAATCCTTGGGACTAGTACAGCCTGAGAAAATTCTTTGCTGCTGCTTTGCTCTGGACCTAGCCTTCATGCCAATGTGAACTGAATCTCTGGGACCAATAAGCCACATTGTGCAGGTAACACATTATTATGTTGCATAATCTTTGCATTTGATGTTGAGTTCCTTTATATTTACGTTCTAAACCAGTTCTTTTGCATTTAATAGACTTCTGAAACTGAGCTGTAGGAGCATAAGAGTTTCCAGTTTGGGAGATTTCATAGTGAAACTTGCTTTTTATAGTTAAAATTATTTTCGGGCCTTTGTCATGGTGTGTATTATAATTACAAAAATAATCCTTTTTGCAGAGATTGATCCTCATACTGGTCATTAGATTATTATTAGATTTATACAGTAAAAAAGAGAAATTAATCCCAGAAGAACTCAACAGTAATACCTATAGCTGTAACAGTAGTATAGGCAAGACATACTAAGTGCTTGCCCAGCCATTCATTCTGATCAATGCCGAGTCTGAAGAAATTTTTGCTACTCAATTGCACCTAATGTCTACAGGAGCTAAATGTTTTGTCACTGATTTTCACTGCAACGTTATCACTTTGTAATTTATCATAGGCGACCAGAAGGAGGATATGGTTTATGGCTAGTCACTAGAAATATTTTTGATTTTCTACAAAATAGAGATTATTTGTTGGATTAATTGTTTCCAGTGAAGACAGAAAATATATAGATGTCTATGCATGATCACACTTTTTTATAGCATGCTTTTCCCCCCCTAATTTAGAAAATAGACAAAGAGAGACATAATTGTTTAAATCTCTTACTTTTGGTCCTGGCAGGCCGCCTCCTGGGGGACCGGGGAGGCCAATTGGTCCTCTACTACCAGGATCACCCTGCAAGTCGATACTTTAAGAAAGTTGAATTTATCTCTGGAATTCCCAGCATCTGTTATACTTAAGTGGGACAAAGAGAAGAGAACTACTGAACCACATGGTACAAGTCCAAACAATGCTAGCCCAAGAATATTGCCGGCAGGACAAGAAAGCTATTGGGGATAGACAGTGGCTAGTGGTCTAAACGTACTCAGACATGTCGTCAGCGATGACGTGTACAGTCAATTATGCATAGTTACACAAGAATTACAATTCCTGTATTATAAAATGAACTCCAGATTCCCCAAACAAACAAACAAAAAAACCAAACACCAAAAAAACCCCAAATAAACCAAAAAAGATCTACCTTTTATATACTGAGAAGAAAATTAAACCTGGATTAAATAGGTATTCTGACTGTGACCTATAGGTAGGAYTTGTATCTCCATGAAGTAGAGTATACACAAGCATTTGTTTTTCTAGAAGTTAAGGTCTATACCTTAGGTCCTGGTAGTCCAATTCCATCTGGGCCTTGTTCACCGGGAATCCCAGGGAGGCCTGGCAAGCCCTGAAATTATGTGCACAGATAGAATACAAATTTATTTTACAGTTATATTGACGAAAGCTATGTGCTTTTGTTAATCTTTATATGGTAGTATCTTGAATATATTCTCCCTTAATGGGATCACTGTGGTCTACAATTGGTTAAGCTTTACTCTGGTATGCCAGAAGTGGTGTCAGTAGCATTTGCATGTGTGTTGCATGTCATGCAGGGGCTTGAATATGTTTGGAGACAGAGGAGTCTAATCTGAAGAGGCAGTTGCAGAAGCAATTCTGCATTGGGTTGCACAAAAATATCAGAAAGTATTATAAATCAATTTCCAATTTCCATGTTGATATTTGTTAATTTTTGTTCCTTGGTGTGGCAAATGCATGCACTTTTATTGTTGTCYTTAGCATAGACACATGCAAGGATGTATGATCCAAACTCCCTGACTGTAGCCAGCAATCTTTGAGACTTCCTCACTGCACAGGCAGGTAACTACCAGGGCTGGTGGAACATGCTGATGAGCAGACTAGATACATGAGGCCAGTGTTGCATACATGTGCAGGGAAGAGAGAGGAAGGAGCCTTTTTTCTTCGCATCCTTTGCATCCTACATCAAGATTTTGAGGGAACTGATTGAAACATCAATGATACTTTAGGAAAAAAGAACCCACTTGGAATATGTTATAGTGTGTAACCAAGAGGACATAGTAGGTCTTGTACTGTTTCAGAGAGAGATTTATTTTTTTTATTCTGTGCTGAAGTGTATTTCCACAGTTGAGAAGTCTTTTCAGGCTTTTAGACCAGCAAATCTTTCCTAGCTTGTCAGAAACAGAGGCTAATCCCTTAGGTGTAGCACTTCTTTGTTCCCAATTCACATAAAAGAAAAATCTATACTTACGGGTGGGCCAGGATAACCATCTCCTTTTGGCCCAAAAGGCCCAGGGGGTCCTGGAAGGCCTTGGTCACCCTGATGAAAGCAGGAAAAACAGCTGAGTGAATGCCAATACAATTGCTAACAGGAAATTTTCTGTTAAAAAGAAACTTCTTTTGCAAATATACTGTAAATTGATTTAATCTGTCTATCTGCTAATGTATTTTACTATGTGAATTATTATTTCAGGTTTATTTAATCCTGGACTAAAACAATAACATTTAATAGTGCTCATGATTTACAGGACCTTTCACTCCTAAGTCACAGATTTTAATATTTTTCAAGAGCTCTCTCTATTGTCATTTGTGGCCTACTATAAGAAGAAATTACTTTAGTTGTATTCCCCATATTTTTATCATCATTTGTTCTAGAGTTCTATTTTCCTATAATGCTATGGAACCTCGTTAAAACTTTTGAGTATAACAGGATCTTCCTATGGGAAATGTCCAACTAAATTCCTTTCATACATCCAGACAGCTGGAGTATCTGAGGAACAGATTTACCAAGAAAAGGGGAGGACTTTAACCCTCCCAGCCACACTGGATGGTGCAGTGAGTTGCTCAGTTACAACTGAATGGATGATCAAGATTGTGTTTGTTCACGTAGCTACCCAAAATATGGACATTCAGAACAGTGGCAAGAAAAGGCACATGCAAAAGAAATTTTAAAAAATGAAACTGTAGAAGGCAGCTTAGTGTACAGCTGTGTGCCACTGGGTGTCTAAGAACAAAGCAACAGCAAAACCAGTTATGCTGGCAAAGAGAACAAAAAGTAAAGAACATAGTCACAGAAACATGCAGTGTTGCCCAATTGAAAGAGCTTTGGGGGCTCAACGCTGAGGGAGAGAGACTTGCAACTCTGAGCAAAGGACATGCTTCCAGTTGATTGATTCCTGTTGGATCCCCAGAAGCTGGACAACATGAAGTTCCCTGAGTTGACTGGACTATACCAGAGAATTATGTGATTCCATCAACATAATCTCCTGATGAAAATAAATGTAAGGATCTTGAAAACCACTAACTGATCAAAAAGGGATAGAGATTGTCACATGTTTCTCATGCTTCTGTTACTGTGTTCAGTTCACTCACAGAACAAGGGATGAGGGCTGTACTCAAAAGTRCTATCAAATAGACTAAGAAAGAATGGTGGGGGAGGGGCAGGCAGAATCTAGTATGTTTTGAGAAACACAGGTTTATATGCCCTGGGTTTCTTGGTGTTCAGACAAAATCATTCCTGGAATGAAGAGTGGCTTATGAAAGTTGAATCTAGGTACCACTGAAGCAATACTAGAAAAGTGCTAGACAAAAGTCCTGAGAGATTAGCTACATATTCATGTTCTTCTTACACTATAACCCTGTGTGAAAACTAGGAATGAAGTAAAGGAGCCTGGCTGAGAAAAATTAACTGTGTTTGACATGTAGGCCATTGTAATCAGAGTTAATCAGGTGTTGTCTCTGAATTCACTCCTCGTCAATTAGAAACAGTCATTCTTCTCCTGGTTCTCTGCCATCTGAAAGCTTATGGTTCACGGCATCTGGAAGACTGACCGTCCATGGTTTTCCAGCTCTGCGAGTCCTTATACTCTGCTAGAGTTGTAGCATACACACATGTTAAGAACTGTGGAACACTTGGCCGTCCTAGGAGATTTGTTGTCACTTCACCGAAATCCTCCTGCCTTATTTTACTGTTCTGTCAAAAATTAGTTTAACAATTTAGGAGCTACCTTTGCTCCAGGAAGCCCAAAACCTGGTTCTCCAATTGGTCCAGCAAGACCAGGTAACCCAATGTCACCCTGCAATGAAGAAAATAAATACTCTCCTTACGTATTTTATTAAACACCAATCACAGGTTGTGGTTTTCTGTTATACAAATTTACATATATCAAACATAATAGATAATTTTATTTATTGCTACTGCAAGCATTAAACACCAAAAGCAGAAGAAATAAAAGTGTTTTGATATCTAAGGTTATTCAAAATAAAGAAATGAACAAAGGTAGGCCGCACATCAAGCTGCCATACAGTTAATACCAGGGCACAATGGAACTAGACTGGATATAATCCACAAGCCTGTTCACAGGAAAGAAGAAGTTTTAGTTGGCCACATAAGGCTGAAATTTTTTATGCAAATAGTAGCATAGCCTACTTCAGTTTTCACACTGGGTTTCTAAGTACTAGGAGATGGAGTGTGGATGGTACCTTTGGTCCAGGCACAGCTCTTCCAGGAGGGCCTGGCATTCCAAGACGTCCTGGTACACCAGGCTCTCCCTGCAGTGAAGGTAGGAGAGAAAAAACAATGGATTTTTCTGAAAATGAGCATGAGCATCTCAAAGAGGAAACATTTATGCAACAATTTACGGTATTACATTGACATTCTATTAGAATTTCTAATATGCTATTCTATGCGGAGTGCAATCTAACTATTTGGAGAACTGATAACAACCATACTTATGTTTTCTCCATGGAAATGGGATTCTTCTCAGTCACTGAACAAACATGTTGTTAGAAGTCCCTTTCTTACTTCAAGACTTGGTCCAGCACATACAGCGCTCAAGACTTCCTGCCCAGCTGTGTGGGTATACTGAAAACGTATACATTTCTGTTAGAGTAGATTTTTTAAAATGTCTCTTTCAGTGTACTTTTTTACTGCTTTTTCCTTTTTTGTGGGAATACTCTTGTCTGTATAAATACCAAAAGAGTAAGAAACCTGGAGTAGCTCTTCTCTCACTTTCAGAGAGGACTGAGGATTTTAACAGAAACTCCAAATCCATTTAAGAATATCAGCCATGAGTCAGTGTAAGGGAAAATAAAGTCCTGCCACGTATTTATATGCCATACACCATACTATCTTTCCAGATATTTCAGTATAAAAATACCAGTGTATACCTTAACTTTTTCCAAACCAACATGGAAGCAATATGGTAAATGCAAAGGTTTTTAAAAAATGCCTCTAGATGTTTACAGGGATCATGCTGTGTCTTGCTAAGACAAGATTTAGCTGAACGTTTTTTAAATTATTTTTTTATGAAGTGAGTTCATTCTGAAACAGTTGTTTCTGAGATCTGGAATTAAGTACAGCTTTGGGAGGCTATTTTACAAGTATAATATAGTAATAAACTCACTTTAGCTCCAGCAGGTCCCGGCACTCCTGATGGTCCTGTTAATCCACGTATTCCTCTCTGTCCTTGATCTCCCTAAAAAAAGGAGAGGATTTGTCACACGTGCCAAATAATTTAACAATGTGTTAACTGAAATTAATTGTAAATGGCAGTGAAAGATAGCAAAGTTCTATTTGTAGGTGGTGCACATGAGCTGTTTCTATTGCCTTCATTGGCAAATCAGTTAATTTTGCTCAGTAATTGTCCACTTTTGGATTTGTACAGTTAAAATGACATAGATTTCATCTGAAGTTAAATTAACTGGTTTATCACTGAAAACTCTGAGAAAAATAAAAGCCAAAAGGAATCTTAAAGATTGAATCACTGCAGTTCAAAAGTAAGTTATTACATTAAAAAAGATACTATTTAAGAAAAATAATCAAAGCAGGAAAATATAATTCATTCACTAATACTTTTTTTTAATTCAAGGTCAAATAGGGCAAATCAATTGCTCACAATGCCCTGTCTGATTGACGAGAAAAAGCTAAGAATAGTGTAAACTTTATAAAGGGAAAACCGCTATTCAAGCAGATTGCTAGGCTGTAATAATTACAGCAAAAATGAAACAACTATTGAGTCCAGAATAATAATTTTTGTTACTTATATCGGAAAAAAAAAAGAGAAGTCTTTGATGAACCTATTCCTGGAACATTACAATTTTGAGTGACACCTTTACTAAGAAATTCTCACCTTTTCACCCTGTATTCCAATCCCTGGAGCACCTTCAGGACCTCTAAGACCAGGTAACCCTGGTTCACCCTTGAATAAAAAAAATCAAAGGAGCTTTTCAGAGCATTGCATAGACATGGTGCAAGGCCAACTTTGTATTCCCTTCAATAAGTTCATTAAAACCATAGACCTTTTAGAATCAATGACAAAACTCCCTGATGTCAGGTGTGTCCAGGGTCTTTTTCCCATACTCAGAAGCAAGCATTGTAAAACTCCTAGTGGAATGCATAAAGTAGCACGTTTTCATTAGTGATGGCTGAACACTGAGTATATAACCTCAAATATATGGGATTTCTGATTCTAGAAAAAAGCATGGTCAGAATGCTGTGAAAGGTTGCCCACAGCCATTTTAGTGGTTTCCCTTCTGAATTGCAGTGCATTTAGTGAATTACAAAAAGCACACAATAGTAAACAAGATAAGATAATCCCCACCTCAAAAAGTTAGAAAAAGGGAAGTTTTTCCTTAAAATGTATATTCAAAAGAGAATTTTTTTCACTGAGAAAAATGTGATACTTTTCCCCTTGCCCACAAACGCTCTGTCTTCTAGGTTTGGGTATCAGCACGGGGAGAACGGTAGGAATGCTTGGAGTGAAGCAGGTAGACTGCAGAGAGAGATGAACCAACCTTTTGTCCAGGGCCTCCATCTTCTCCTGGAAGACCAGGCAGACCTGCCAGTCCTGAAGGCCCTGGCTCACCCTGACGTCAAAAAAAGTGAGTTCTTCTATTAAATGCAGGCTTGGTACTATCGTTCTCTGAATTAAGGAAATATATTTTTTTCCCCCTAAACTTTAAATATATTTATATGAAAACATTCATGCATATAAGTCTTGACTTTTTTTATAAAGACAGCTCTCATTACTTGGTACTATCCTACTGTCTGTCTGATTGTTTGAACTGTGCGTTTTATCTATGCAATTAAAATTATCAGCTATTAATGATAAAGTTTATTCTTAAAAAATAGTGCCATCATTTCATTAAGTGGCAGCATTTGAAGTAAATGTCAGCTAGAACTGACTGTGACATGATGATTGACATCGTGCTCATGAACATCAATGCAAATCTGTTAATGCCAGTGGACTTGTCTTGGGCCTATTTATGTAAGATTCAAGGGCCTGACCTGGTTTTAGATGAAGTGGGATCATTTGGGGTCAAATTGGTTCAATAAGCATTACTGTATTTTGTGAAAGTAAAGAAAGAAATTGAGTAAGTTCTCTACTTTTCCAACCCCTGTCCCTAATCCCTAACGAAAAAGAACAAAACCAGGACGGCCCTGTGCTTTTCCACTGTCACAAAAGTGCTTTTTCATCTATTCCCATATTCTATGTTAATCTGGCTGTTAATGACATAGGGACTGGTTACTATCTCGGGCACTTCAGCACTAAGATAATCTGGTTACAGCTTCCTCTCCTCTTAGCAACTAGCACTGCTTCTTTCTTTTATGAAGGTGTGAGGATGTAGCTGCTCTTTTTCCATCGTATTGTGTGTGAAAAGGGAAGGAGCAGCACAATAACCACTGTTCAGTGCTTTTTTTCACCTCTCTGGCTATAGCGTAGCTTACACTTGGGACTGCAAGTTCTGGCAGCTGTTTAATATTCTGGATGGTTTTCTGGACTGAGCCGTAGGTGAGCTGTATGCAACACTGACTTGAGAATGAGCCAGGCAGGTGGAAATTTCCAGTCATCCTAAATCTTACTACTTTTGTACAGAACTGGGGTATTTAAAATGCTGCCATATCTGGAGGTTATTGAAAGTTTGTGTTGAAAATTTAAAAGGCTAAGAACCTAAATTTTATTTCTAAACCTGTTTTTATGTGTCTACAGAAAGGATACTCAGGAAACACGAATTTATAATCTGAATAAATAAATAGATTAAATAATTCCTCTATTAACAATGTACCTTAGAACCAGGTTCTCCAATACCTCTTTCTCCTGGCACTCCAGTCTCTCCTGGCAAGCCTTGTTCACCCTTAAGTAGATATTAGTTTTTAACAGCGTTATTATGAAAAAATATAAAAGCATATGCTTCATTGCATATATTTAAAGAAAGATCAGTATGATATTTTCTATAGTATGATGTGTTAAACCCTTAGTCACAAAGATTGGGAATTTGCCACATGTTTTGAGCTGTCACCAAAGAGTTGTTGTTGGAAATTGTTAGTGCTGTGAATCTGTACTTGTATGTCCCCAGGAATCTTTCCTGCTAAGGAGCTGATATTTCAGGAGCGTATCTGACATCCACAGACAATTAATCCTTCTCTTTACTTTTTAGCAGTGGTAAAGCACAATCACTTAAAATGTAAGAGGTGATATCTGAGACTGCTAAATTCTTTACCTGTCATGGACAATTGACCCACTTACACCTCTAGTTCCTTTATACCATGCTTTAATAGCCTTCAGTCATTTAGAACTTTGTCACATCTTTCAGGAAATCACCTTAAATCTCCATTCCAAATACTTCTAGGGTGATGTCTTTCATTAACAGGTCTGTATTTTGTGAATCAATCAAGGCTAAATTATTCTGACAGTTTTCCTTCAGAAAAGGTAATCTTCATTACACCTTGGACCATTTTTAATGTCTAGATACAGCAGATACACAAATTCAGGTGAGACAATAGGCAGCAGAAGTAAAAAGGAAGGCAGTCAATCTCTAACGTATCTATGTATATATTTCTCTGGAATGGAAAGAGTACCATGAGGATAGAATATGATACTGAAATTTTGGTGATCCTCTCTTTTAAGTGCAACTAGTTTTTGGAACAGATTTACTGAACCTTCAAGTGATATCATGAAACTGGAAGTTCAAGGCAGACAACCCTCTCAGTGGAAATGTATCAGACAAAATGCAGCTCACTGCACTGTGTAGTACCTGAAAGGTTCTGTGGTGAGTCAATCAAAAACCGAAATAAATAGCAATGGCATTAGTTTACCAGGGCTTTTTGGTGGAGTAGGATCTGCTTTACAGTTTTACAGTATTAATAAATATTTTCCTGCATCTCTGTCAATAGTTAGATTGGTGTTCAGCAATCCAGTTTAATGTGGATAAGGATAGAGATAAACCATTTCTAGATCGTGAAATATAACAGTAAAAATAGCACAGTAACTTTTACTTCAGAAAATTCCCTAACCTTTGGTCCAGGTATTCCCTGTCCTGGTAGCCCTCTAGAGCCAGGYGGTCCTTTTGGGCCCTCCACTCCCTGAGAAGAGTAGTTAAGTAATTATTAAAAATAAAGTAGTCTCTGTTACTATACATTGAAGTGTGGGGTGAGGGGAAAAATTGTACCTTCTCTCCTTGAATTCCAATTCCGGGTAATCCAACTGATCCTGGTAAACCGGGAGGACCACACTCACCCTGGCAAACAAAGTACAATTGCTTAGTTGTGTAAAGATACAGGAACAATCTGGGACAACTCCCATGCTACTACATGTTGACTTAATGTCTCTTGCAGTCAGTGAAACTGGGGATCTGCCCTTTTATCTTCACGTATGCATTTATTCCCTGTTGGTTCAGTTGCAAACAACTGCTAGTCTCTTTTCCCTTTTTAAGCCTCAACTTTCCCTCAGAGCTAGATGCTTTTTCTAACATCTCCTATGTCAATAGGAAGAGATGTTACAATGGGTTGGGAGAATTTACTGGGCATAAATCTCAACAAAATACCACATTATCCAGGGTCTGTTATGGGTTCCTTGCCTCATTATACCTTTTGTAGCAAATATCAATCCTGTATTCCCTGTGTTAGATTTATTTGCACTTCATTAAACCCGTGGTGTATTTACTGCTCACCTTTTCACCTTTTATGCTGATGCCTGGAAGTCCACGAGGGCCTTTTGGTCCATCAAAACCACGGTCTCCCTACATGAAAAAATAATATGTTGTTAACTGTGGAAACACACCRCTGTTCTCTCTGAAGTAACTGGAGACAGTATTTGCACTGTCATCATRTAAACCAAAATGAGAAGAACCAGAAAGCAGCTCCTGGATCTGTGTTCCAGGATACCAAAGAGGTTATCTTTTCAAATGAGTTTGCTCTGCAATTTGAAATTGCTGATGAAAGAGCTGAACAAACTTCTTTTTATCTTTCTGTCCACCTCAGTTACTTAAGGTCCTGTTCTGTTTCCTCTGAAATCACTGGCAAAACCACAACTGATTTAAATGTCTGCAGGACTGAGTATTGAGACTAACTGAAAACTGAATTCTGCCTATTTTTCTCGTGGGCTAATCTCATTAAAGTGTGGGTTAATCTCATTAAAGTCTGGCATTGAGGATCTGGCTCCCACTAAGCATTTTTTCAGAATGAAGACCAGGCTGACTGTATTGTTGTAGAAGTCTATTTGTAAATGTCATTGTCTTTCTAAATGTTAATTTACAAAACAGTGGTCTTGGGGAAAGTGCTGTTTACTAATAAAGGTACAAATATTGTGCTTTCCTGTACTTCTCTTCATAAAACATGTAGAGGCAGATATTAGCTTGTATAAATTGTCAGTGTCACTCAAGACAATAAAATTATGCCTCAGACAGATCTTTTCTATTTTTAGTAACCAATTTCACCATTTTAACTTTGGCTGAAATTATGAGGATTTCTGTTTAAAATAACATTCTTTACTCCTTATGCTTTAGAACATCTGCCTTCATTATCCTTTTTACTAAACTGTGAGCTTGTAGTAAAAACATTGTGAAGAAAGCAGCTGTAAAATTTGCTTAGATTAACAAATCACCTGTTTAAAATGTGTTTAAAACTAGAGAGCTGACATGCTTGGCAGCCATAGATAGGATTAGAGATATATGTGGACTCAACTGTTGATACATGCTTGGCTGCAGGTCAGATTTAGCAGTAAAAAGTAGTACATTTTTTATAGAATAAAGAGTTCCAATAATGTTGGCAGAATTTCACTTTGATTATTTTATTCTGCCTATCTATCTCAATTGCTTAATAGTTTTGGTTAGATTATGCATTCATCTGTACTTGTTCCCAGTGTGCCTTGTTGCTGTGGTTTAGTTATTTGTTGTAGTATTTCTTCCCACATGAATTGGTATTTCAGTGGCAATGGTGTGCTTTTGAAATGCATTTTCTTCAAATTGTTTTTTTGTTTGTTTTCATTCATGAGATCTGCTAAGCAAATACAAGCCACCAACAATGAGGTTAAAAAAATTATATAATTCATCATAAAATACACACTGGATGTTTCAATTGCTAGCAGCAATTAAATTTAAACCTAGCTGATAACAGTATTGTGCTAAGCAGAAATCCTAAGGTTTTTAGTAAAGGGGCAGTTGGGCTCTGAATCTGCGAAAACATTTTTTATTGTTTTCTCAACCAGAATTGGTGCTTGTGTAAAAATGAGCAAACTGTTTCGTTGCTTATTTAGTTCATGTACAAGCTGTGTCACTTTCTATTGTAACCAGAGGCTGAAGTGACAACTCAGTCTCGGAACTGGTTTTCATTGGACATAAAAAGAATCTTCTAGTGAGTCCATCCATATAGCTACAACTACTACTGCCATTACGTCCACTGGATCTGCAAATTAGTAACGGCAGCTTTCTTTTCCCACGAACTGAATTCAGACTTCTGCTAAAGTGCATAAGCCAGTGGCTGAGGTATGTAAGAAGCTTAGAAACCTGTCTTTAGTGACAGCAAAGAGCTCTCTATATAAGGCTTCAGAAAAAAAACCAACAACAAAATACTAAAGATTTCATCTAGGAACCATTTATAGTATTTTATTTTAAGTCAAATGCTTAGGGCTGTTTTAAAATTATAGCTGGAATTCATTCCAGGCTTAGATCCCACAAATCAAGCATCAGGGAAATTAAATATTGGCTTTACAGGCATCAAAGGCTAGCTGTGCCTAGAAGTCATGTTTGAACCAAGTGAATGCCATGAAAATACATCAGATTGTTTGATGCCAAATTTTAACATTAATTTACAAGGTGCTTTCTCAGATTCCTATGCCTGCTAGAGACTTGTTTTGGCATGCACTCATTTAATGGTACTGCTCTGATCTTAAAACCTGTTGACTTCTGTACCTTTGCTCCTGGAAGACCTTCTCCTGGTGAACCTCTTTCTCCTTGAACACCTTGTGGTCCTTGAGGCCCCTGTCAACGTGAGTTTAAAATGACCTAGAATATCTATTAATCGCTCAAATGAACAGCAGTGTGTTCTATGTCATTGTTATAAGCATATCTTCAAATGTTGGTGTAGTTATAATCTGTTAAAAATAATACAGTAATACAGTATTCCCAGYGAGTAAGTGATGAGCATTCTGGCCTGCAGCAGTAACAATAACCTTTCTGGGTACTAAGGAATCACAGCTTATATAGCTGAAATTTCTATTCCTTATACTTTTGTAATATTCACTCCCTAAACTTCTGTTTTAGAAATTCTTGCTAATACTTATTAATGAATCAGTATAATCATGAGACAGGAAGAACCAGATTAAACCCCATGCAGAGTAGTGCTGAAGGAGACATAGCTGTAGAGAGATTTGACTGTAATTGTAAAAGAGAGTAATAACCCTTCTCTTTTCGAAAGCAGATCTGATGGAAGCACACAGGGCAAATAATACAATCAAAACTTTTCACTAAATGGAAGTCCAAAACCTGTGCATATTGAGCCTGCTTCACAGTGTTTTCCCACATCTATTTTTTGGGGTTTGTTTTCTCTGATTTTTTGCTTGAGATTACACATCACAGAATGCTGGTAGATTAGGCTCTGCATAGCCTAAATATGCGTCTCCTGCACAGAGCTTTAGAATTATTCCTAGTTCTTAGGGAAAGGTATTTGCACTCAGCCCTTAAAAGGAACTTCTTTTGAAGCAAATATACTTTAAAATAAATTAAAGAAACATATTTAGTATATTTTTTTAAAATCAGACTCTCTTGTTACAGCAGTACAGCTTTTGTGGCTAGCAAAGATTCGCATCACAGGTACCTCTTCCCCCACGAAGTGGCTCTTTACTCTATGGTGTTACTGAAGAGGCTCTGGAGGCATTCCTGCTCCACTTTTACTGACTGTCTACACCAGCCTTATTCATTATGCTCTTTTACTTGGGCTCTTCAGCGGCAACTCACTCCTCTCCAGTAGTGTATTTGCAAGCAGGTTTGAAATCAGTCCGTTTGGCTACCACACAATCTTTCTCTTTTTCATGGGAGCACCTCTTTTGAAATGTTTATTACAGATCTTGCCTTGTCAATGGGGAAAAGCTACTTGTGAAAAAACTGGACAAGATTTCCCTCGTGGTTGCACTAGAAGTCTTTTATCCATGTGATGAAAAATGAATTTAAGTCTGCTATGTTGTAAATGGCTCAGTAAAATGAGCTGAATATTTAGAAAAAAAGACCATAAACTTGACATGCTGATTTTCTGAATTACCACAAAGAGGTTGAGTTTACAACTACCAGGGAGAGGAAGAGAAGGCAAAGAAGGAAGAGACTTAAGAGCCAAAACTACTATGAATTCTGAAAGTCTCCTCCTCAAAGCCATGCTGATGTTAGTGTTCTAGTGATACTGTAAAGCAGTCAACTTCCAAGTTACCATGTAGGGATTTGACTCTGTCAAGTCTGTCATTTGCATCAGATGTTATAGTTTCATACCTGTTTTGGAGACTTAAGATAATTAGAAAAGTTAAGAAATTGGAAACATTTTCAGTTTATTGAGGGAAATGAGAGTCAGACAACGTAATATGTATAAGAGTGAGAAACAGAAGAAGAAAGAAAAGAAATGGTATAATCTAGCACACATTTTTACAGGGAAGCATGGAGAATTTTTCCTTTCTGTCCCGCTTTCCTCTCACCAAATAAAAAGATAGACATACCATAAATCCTGGCTCACCAACTCCAGGTGGGCCAGCTGGGCCTGGTCTTCCCATCAAACCGGTGTTACCCTTCAAACAAAGATGTACTTTGAATATGCCTGATTTAGCTATTCTAAAGTGTGCAGCATATAACAACTCATCAGACGTTCTGTGCTTGAAATACTAGATGTAGTAGAATACAGGAATGGCAGAGAAAATCTGAGTATCCTCAGTCATACACCATGCAAGGCCCAACAGTCATTGAACTGATGCAGTTTCACAGCTTTAGGGGACAGCCTCAATTTGGCTTTTGAGAGAAGACAATGTTGAGTCTAAATGATTAATTATTCCCGTCACATTCCCAGTCATGTATCACTTATTGTCCTTTCCCGGGAAATCACTATTTCTTTCATAGAGTTTCTGTTCTCTTTATGCCAGTCATCTAAACCAACAAGCATGTTTTGCACAGATTAATTTCTGTTTAAGACTATGGATATGTTTTTACTCAGCCATACTCTGCTTGGATTGAGTTATGTCAAACATAACAACAACTGTAAAATCGTCCTTTAAAGAACATACTTAAAATGTACTTATTGTTTGCAACTGTTTGCAAACAGTTTTGATAAACATACAAAATACCTTTCCAGTACCACAAAAACAGCATTTGTGGTCTTGAAGTTTCCCATGAATCAGGAAGTCTATTACCTCATCTGTCTTGGTCTTTGTTCTTAACCTACAATACATGCAATACAGAAGATTAAATTTTTGTACCTTTGGGCCTGGCAGTCCTATTCCAGTCTCTCCAGGCAAGCCAGGTGGCCCAGGGAGACCTCTTTCACCCTTTCAAAGAATGAAAAAGAAACAACTCCGCTTATAAATTGGTGTCTAGGAAAGTCAGTTTAACTCACATTGTAGGTTAGTTTTTAGGGTATCCTGAATTTCAGCCCGTTGAAATTGTCTTACATGGTACTTAGTCTGTTCATCCTTTCAATGCTTCAAAATTCCCTTATAATTATCCTGTACAAAGATAACAGATTAAACAAAATGTTTCATTTCATGTGGGATATTAAAGTTTTGACACTCAACTGTTCTATGTATCACTGTTGGCCAGCAGGTGCTTTAAATATGATGCAAAGATGATATCAAGAGAGAGAACAGATAATGTCATTTATACACTTATTTTCAAGTTTTTCTTCATGACAACATTCCTTTTGAGCTATAGAATTCTTGAGAATGTTCAGTTTAAAGAGAAGACTTGATTTGAGATGCCAAATCGAATTCCTGCTTGGCACTTAAGGGAAAAATGTTCTAAACTGAAAACCGGAGAAATGCAATGCTAAGTAATTTCTGTACACTGCCTTATTTTAACTGTTCATAAATACAGATGGAAGTGTGATTTGGACCTGAATTCGATACAAAGAGCAAAGTAATACCTTTTTTAAGAACCTTGTAGAATACAAAAAGTACACAATTTGCTATCAGTATCACATTAAACTGCATCTGCTACAAGAGGGGTTTAGAGTAAAAGGATAAAATCATTATTGTTGTGAGGCTATATTAATACCTTTTAACATTAATAAAGAGAAGAAATAATGTAGTTCTTGCCTTTGATCCTTGCAGGCCTTCACGCCCTTGATCTCCAGATTGTCCTTGAGGACCCTATTAAAACAGGAGAGGTTTTAATGAGATTTTTCAAGCTTTTGCAACAATGGCGGCTTGAAAAACAATCTATAATTTGCTGAAGTCTGCATGAAAATAGGAGTTTAAAAAATTTCAGAACTGAAGCTTTGCTTTGTGATGCACATATGGATTCAGCTACTCAACTCTGGTTGGATCTGGTTCTGGTATTCGAGGAGAGAATTTGGCTCTCCCTTTATTCAAATACAATTAAAAGTAATCTGCAGTCAAGATTTACCGAAACATCTATGATAGGCTAAGCTTCTTAGCCTTCAGTCTGAGAGTATTGGGTTGACAAGAGAGCAAAGAGTTTACACGTACTTCTTGAGATAATGAAATAGTTAAGACACTGAACAAGAAATGAATGATTTTGATTGTTATGGAACTGTATTTGCTATGGTCTTTGAGACTGAATGAATTATAAGGATGATTTCTTTGTCTAGACTGCTTCTCCAAATTCTTGTTAATTTTGCTATTTAAGAAGATAGATTTTGGGTGCTTTGAACTCAGCAACTCAAAGATTCCGTGTCAGTTGTTGCATGATATTATTTCAGATCTTCAAATCCCAGGGAACCAGGTATTGCTGTTTTCATAGAGTTGTTTTTGGTTTTGTTTTTGTTTTTTTACCCGTATTCCTCGTATTCCTCTGGGGCCTATTGGACCTTCAGGGCCCTGAAAAACAAGTGAAAAAAAGGATATATTTCTGTATATTTAGATTTCTTCAAAACCACTTTTAGAGAACTTTTTACTAAGGTGTCTTAGTCAGATATCTTTACATTAAAATAAAAACTAAATTTAAGAGAAGCTCAGCAGCCAGAAAGTGTTAAATAAATGTTTTAAAAGGGATTGGTAATTAAAATACAGAGTGACAATGGACAGAGTTATTTTTCAAGGACCAGTAATATAGGATTAAACTCTATTTGCTTCATTTGAAGTATTTATACCAATTTTACACCAAATCTTAAAGACTGGAGTTAGAAACGTTGATTTCATTTTTATGTCTCATTCCCTTTGCTTACTATTTAAAGCCTTCTGCCTCTGTTAAAGCAGAGTTTTACCATTGTTATAAACAGGCTCAGGCTTGGGCCATAAGAGGAATCATATGAAAATGTAGAAGGAGCTCAGAAGGTTACTGAAAATGGTGTCCTTGCTCACTACATATTTTAAAACTGTCAGCTATCAATTTCCCTGAGCCTTAGAACTAATATATGCCTTAAATCTATCATCAGGGAATTGTAGTTTTGTTGTGGTTTAACTGTGTTTCCTGGAAGCATAACAACTTTGTGGCTACTTACTCTGTCTCCTTTTATTCCTGGGATTCCACATTCACCTCTTTCACCCTGGAAAGGCATAGAAATAAATATTTATGAAGTATATTGGCATATCATCTTTATTCTCTGGGTGCTTTAGTTGAAAACCTAAATGTTATTCTATTCATGACATAGCAATTGTGCTGCAAGTTCACTGAGGAACAGTCACATCTTCTATTACAGCTTGTGCAACAGCTGCTAAGATGATGTTATTGTTCATTACTAGTATTTAAAAGAAATATGGCACTATACATAATAAATAATTATCACATAAAATATATAGGCATAAATTCCGACTAAAAGAAGTACCTTCTCTCCTTTATATCCAGATTTCCCCTGGGAAAACAAAAAAGCAAAGCAGGTTGTGACGATATATAACCCAAAAGTAGGAACATGAGTATTGGCTCCATTAGCATTCTACTCTCTTCAGAAAAATAGCATTTCAAGTAGAAAAGATGACTCTGGATAAATATGGCAATATGATTTGAAATACTGTGTCTATTAGTCACTCATACTGTTGTATGAGTGAATAAATTGTATGAATGTATCATTTTAGACTGGGATTTTGGTGATGTAAAAGCAGATCAAGTAGAGTTCATATTTTCATCTTAGTGAGAAACATGCTAAAATAAGAAAGCAAGAAAAAAGTCACTAATTTAAAAGGATGTACTGAATAAATAAGAAAGCATAAAGTAGAGTGATTCATGTATGAATGAATTCAGAATTAAGCTCTAAGACTGTTCTACAGTTACTTCCTATATGTATTTCATTGAAATTTTTCATTGCTATTGTATACTGGGTCCTTTATTTGCCAAACTTAAACTAACCCAGAATGATGCAGGCAGAGTGTCAATGTCTGTAATGTTCTTAGATTATCACATCAGAGCCTTTCAATGTTTTGGAGTTACTATGTATTATTAGAGAGTATTTGCTAGATTGCACATATAAGAAGGAATTATTTTTTTTCATTAGGCAATGAGAATGTTTTCAGTTCTTCTAGTACGAATGAATCAATTAGTAAATCATTAGTTGGTAAACCAGAATTGAAATTGGCTGTTACAACCAAAAAAAACAACCAAAAAAATCGTGTTTTACCTTAAAGGAACACTGCTCGTTGGAGAAGAAGGGAAAAAAAAATATTTTTTTACCTCTGTTCCATCTTGTCCTGGGATTCCATTAAGACCTCGGTCCCCCTATGAATAATCCAACATCAAGATCAGTGAAATAAGGACAAGATAGATCTTTCTCCTAAATCTGAAAAACCACATCACCTTCGTGCCTTTCAGGCCTGGAGCTCCATCGTCCCCGGTGCGACCCTTTTTACCCTGGAAACAACAAATTAAAATTCTTATAATATATGCTAGTAAAATTATTTTTTTTTACAATATATATGCTATTTTTCTTATACTTGGGATATTTGCTTCCTATAGATTTATTTTTAAAAATCTCTGCATTTACCATAACCTTGAAATTGAATTTCTGAGAAGAGCAGGACCAATTCAATAGGCAGTAATTTTTCTCTTTTGTCTTTGTTATAAACAAAAATTGTTTGGTTCTCCTCTGAAGAAAAGAGGTGATCAGCTGTTTTTGTAACTACCCAGCTTGCTAAGTGAGTGTTTTGTTTTCTTTTGAATACTTTGGGGAGTATGCTTCTGTGTAAGCAGTACTTGCACTCTCCCAGTAAAGATAGCAAATAATAACCCAAGCAAAACTACTGTTTGCACACAGTAGAGGCTACATTTTCAATTAAAGTGCATTGTACTCTTCAGCATAAACTCAGTGTTTCTTTCTGTTAACATATGTATAGGATATTCAGGTCCAAAGAATGAGGATGGGCAAATCTAGGGTTCTCTTTCAAACTCTGACACTGTCCCTTCACCTTGAGCAAAGGCTATAAGTTACTATAGTGTTTTAGTTCAATGTTAGGGATATAATATCAGATCATTCAGTTCTTTTTGAAATGTAAACTCTGCAGTTTAGATGACCAAACCTTGTATGAAGCAATCCCGTAGATTTTCTTAGGACTTCTATTTGTAAGACTATCCTGAAAGAAGTCCAGTCCATTTTACTCTTTTTACATGTCTCGTCTCAGTTGTTCCTAATGCTTCAGTATTTTGCTCTGTCTCTTGCTCTCAGAGAGCTTTTTGGATATTAATATTTGATTTGAGGCTAGTTAGATCCAGCTGGTCTTGTCTGATTGCAACAGGTGAATTATCATTCCACACAGGAAAATTGTTCCTTTCTGCCTTTTATACTGCTGTAGCTAAAAGGAGAGCCTCACCGCACCACGCTGTTACTCTTTCTATGTGTTCCCACACAGAGGGACTGTCCCATGGCATTCTCAGGTCTCTCCATGCATTTCCTGCTGGTGTGGCATCTCC